>CM048748.1:292077580-293277580 GCA_026315105.1 Locusta migratoria
TGCAAGTTTCAGTGTTGTTTTATGTTGCAAATGATAAAATGTTGTCCTCCAATAAATTTAGAGACGCTTTGAAGTAACATTGGTGATGTGTTAATCCGAGTACAGGGTGTGGTACTGTAATGTCGTGTGCCGTGCATTTCACACTCTGCAAGTCTATTCATTAATGGTTCCGATAGCTGCCAGCACTAAATTGCAGACAGAGTCTACACTACCTTCTGCCGTCTGTTAGACTGCGTCGCTATTCGCCACAACGCCGACGGTCTACACACGTCGCCGCGCAAATGGTAGGGTAAATTGGTAGGGTGAAAAAAGTACAGCATAAAGGATTTAATCGTGAAGCAAACTGCTTCAGAGAACTTGAACGGATGGATAATGTTTGCATTGTTAAAGCAGTTTATGCGCACAATTGGCAACTAAGGAGTTCAGAAAGAAGAGTAGAAGAAAAAAACTTGGGAAATGATCTACAGGATGATATCCAGGTTGGTGCTGCAAGGTTCTTCTGAGTGACTAAGCAATAAAAAGGAAGCACATATTAAGTGAGTCACAGTCTTCTGTAACATAAGGAGCCGTTCCAGAAAATTAGCATTTTATTGCATTTTTCCCTAAACTTCCGAAACCACTTCGAGCTGAATATTAAACTTTTTAGGGAGTAATAACATACAATTCTGAGTCTACTGAACTAAAATAAGAAAATAGTGTTATGTATAATTAAAATTAATCAGTTTAAAGTACAAGAGAGCACATAAATTTTTAACCGTGTACTTGAAAATTGTATTTCCAAAATCAGTGGCTGAAATACAATTATTGTTCTTCAGTAGACTCACAACATAAAGTTTAACGTCCCGTAAAAGTTTCATGTCAATGTCTGCATGGCTCCTGAAATACAGGAAAGGCAAGTAACTAAACAATGTCGGAATAGGGTGTTCCAACTCCCCTGAAGCCCTTTAACTAATTTGAAAAGTTTTGTAACTTCACTTTTCTTGTTCCTCTCAGTAAAAATTAATATTGGTATTTAGATTGACATTTACTGGCGTAATTTGCAAAGTTTACAGATTAACTGCAAATTTGATTTTAGGGTAGTCTTGCCTAAATTGTCAGTTCACTTTCTTAATTCCTTTTAATGAAAATAAATTACAGTTACCTGAAATTGCGTTCATCTCGACATGTGGTCATACCGTCCTTGATGTCCACAAAGAGCTGTGAAGTTAAGATTATCGGTTGGTGGTCCAATGCCAGTTCCAACTTGATGTCCATATAAGGCAAAACAACCTCGGCAACAAAGTTATACCGTGCACTTTACTTGTCTGACATCTGCTGAATACAAAGCTGATTTGTCGCAATCTGGCCACATTGGTCTATATAATAGCTGTTGTGAAACGAGCGCGATGGTGTAAAAAAAATGTAAGGTGATGCTGATGAGTAGGAAAAACAAAACAATCCCATAATTGATGTCGCGTTGTTCAAATATCTAGGCGTAAAACTGCAGAGCCATTGAAATAGAACGAAAATGTAAGGACAGTTGTAAGGCGGACAGTGACTTCGGATTATAGGGAGAATTTTGGGAAGATGTACTTCATCTGTAGATGAAACCGCGTATAAAACTCTTGTACGACCACGTCTTGAGTATTGCTCAAGTATTTGGGACCCGCAGCAGATAATTTTAAAAGAAGACATAGAGGCAGTTCAGATCGAGCAGCTAGGTTTGTTACTGATGGTTCGACCAATGCGCGAGTGTCACGGAAATGCTCCGGCAACTCAATTAGGGATCGCTGGAGGAAATACGACGTCCTTTTCGTGAATTTCTGTTGAGGAAATTTAGAGGGCCGGAATATGAAGCTGAGTGTAGTACGATCTTGCTGCCACCTTCTTACATTTCGCGCAGTGTGAGAATACTTCGTACAGTTAGAGGAATGACGAAAAAGTTGGGAAAATGGAAGTAAAGTTGAATTTTCACGCATAGCTTCCTTCAGAATCAATCAATACAAGGGTCTGAAAGCGCAAATGAAAGAGCTTCATCCGCTGAGTGTTGTTAGGTCAAAAAAATTGCGTGCCTTAATTAGAACCGAACATATCGTAAAACAAACCGATTAAAATATTCAGTGCAAGGTCAGAAGGATACCGCGTTTGAATAAGAATAAAGGATGGAGAAACTTAAGTTAATTCTGATAATTGATGAAAAATCTGCGAAAGAATACCTTTTGGTTAAAGCAAAAATTAAAGAAATTGGTCGAATAGAACGGCCTGACCGACTGAGATTACAGCAAGGACATCCCCATAAAGAATGTACAGAAGGAAATCGCGTTTGAGTATAGAAATGGAAGACGAGTGTTATGTAAGTTCTGATAATTGATGACAGATCTGTGAATGGATACCTTTCGTTTCAAACAAAAATGAAGGAAATCGGCTGGGTAGTTTGGTTTGGCAGACTGACTTTAGTTTTCGTTGATTCCTTGAATATGTAAGATATGTAGGGTGAAACTTCTACAGTGTAACTTTTGTGGTTATATGAACAGTGAGCAATATTAAAGTCTTTATTACCCAAAGTCGTGTTAATGTTTAAGAAATGTGACCTTAAAATTAGTTTGCAGCAGATCATCCCGTCGCAACACTACGAGAGGTCACCAGCAAACTCCTGGGAGCTTACGTAATAAATGATGGCAGATAGCAAAGATGGGTCTCAGCACTTCAGGAAATGATAGGGGCGACAGGATCTGCAGATGGATTGCAAATAAGCCGAAACTACTTACGGTATTTTGTAAATATTATCGCTGTCCAAGCTAATAAAGAGTTTAGAAGTTCTATAAAAGACGAAGATAAAAAGATTGAACATATTGCTCATCTCCACCCAGGACACGTGAAGCAATAACGAATGGTTTGTAGTAATGTATGCTAACTCTTCCATCCATTAAATGCAAATATAACAACTACATGCGTGTTCCCCTCGAAGCACATAGACGATTCAACGACTAAAATTTATACTTAGTCACCTGTCGTGTATATCACATTATTTTCTAATGAGTTACAAAACACGAATTCTACCATAATCTCTGCACTTGCTGTTTAGTGTTATTACATATACTGTACTGTACTTCTTGCACCTTTAATTCTGTGATTCTACTGCGAATTCTATGTAATATTTGTATTTGCATATTATTCTTAACTATTTCCTGTAGAGATGCCTGAAGAAGGGCAATAATTGCTCGATACCGGTTGCGAGTAAATCTGCAACCTTGCAAGTGGTGGTTGTTTTCTGAGTAAATGGAGATTTGTAAACTATCTTTAAGATGTACTATTTTTGTATCGATAATGTCTATCACGTATCGTAGGTACGATTTTGATCGAAAGATTGCCTTTATGTATACTGATTCAAACACACTTGCAACCTAGAATGGGTTTCATTTTCAGGATGTTGTCATTCTGCACATCAAAACATGACTTTTGAACTTAACAACAAACGTATATTTCAGAAGATAAATTTTTTTACATTGTCAACAATATAAGTTACGTAATTGATCCGAAGGATCAAGTACGTTAACACTGGCAAATGAGTTTATTGTAGAGAGGTACAGAGTTTTCGATTTATTTGCGACTGTGTCAGTATGTGTGGCGGAGCGCTCAGAAGTTGACCCCGCGCTGCTTCCAGGTGTCGGCGTACTTCTGCGTGTACTCGCCCGTGGGGTCGTACTTGGCCTTCAGCTTCTTCCAGTCCTCCGGGTGCTTCTCTGTGATGTGCTTCAGAGTCTTGATTGCCCTCTCCAACTGCTTGGGTGTGCAGTCGCTGCATCCCGTTTTCACCAACCCTGGAATCCTGCCTGAAACAAAGAGAAGGAAACACCACGTTCAACCGTTTCCTTGCAAGATACGCAAAAAATTATCAACACCATAATATTAATACGTATAATCAAAAATTTGATGTCCCAATTTTTTAAACTAACTAGCTCTTAAAGCTGGTAAATCCAGAATATATATGCATTTTTCCAGTCTTGTATTAGAAATGAAAAAAGTGGAAGAAAATTACATCTTCATGTATTCACAAAAAAAGCTTAGAAATTATGAAACAGTAAAGCAATGAAATATGCATAATGTATAAAATTATAAGTGCAGTATCCAAGAAAGAAAAATAGTAATAAAATACAAACGATATATAACATTAATTCAAAACATTACTATCAACAGTCCATCTAGTTTCTGTCTTTCTGTCCATCGTTTTCTACCTTACTATTCATCCATTTTAGTCTCGTTTTCATGCAGATCAAGGATGACGACATCACATCCTTGACTACGTGTCCTACAGTAATTTTTCAGATTCGTAGAATATAATTTTAGGAAACTGTCTGTGATGAGTAAATAGTAGATGAATGAAGTCTCGTAAATCACGTGTCGGGGTAATGGTTAAGTGCCTGTGACTCATTTTTTACGACGTCGTATCGCCTGAACTATGTTATCATAGATATTTTCACCCAACAGTGATTGTTGTCTGATAGTAAGCAATATGTGTACCAACATTAGTTGAAATCGGTCCATTATTTTAGGAGGAGATTAGCAAAAATAGCGCATGCTGTAGCACTGAATGGGAAATTTCATTGTTTACAACGGCATATCTTCTGAAATATGTGTTGTACTATCATGTAAATTCAGTGGTATATGTGCCTCAAGTGACACTCCATGCGTGATGATGCTGTTTTTCATTAACTAAATTGACTTCATATCTCATGAACTATTTGTTACACTGTGATACAGTAGCGAAGAAACACTCTGTGGTATGTATGTGTACTGTCTAAATTGTCTCGCGAGTATAATCTACAGTGTGGCAGTTATAACTTGTAACGTTGTTCTAAATGCCGTAGATATACATCACGAACAATGGAAAAGTAGTAAGCGATAAACGTTTTCTCCTTTCATCGTTTAGTTGGGGTTGTTAGTGAGGAACAGTTTCGTAAAAATTTGAAATTATGATCAAAGTTAATTGCAAGTCGTTGAGTACTCTCATTGTCAAATATTTGATGAATAAAATCAAGCTAACGTATGAACCATAGAAACATGATTCCTAACGGTAAAGAATATTTTTTACCAAATTTGGTTGAAATTGGTCCATTAGTTTAGGAGCAGATGCAGAATATCATCTCATACCGTGACAGATTTATAGATTACACAGATGTATAGATTAAACAGGGGTAACAATAAAACCATTGTAACTGGAAAAATACCTTGTCACATGGGCTAAAATGAGAATATTCACCATGTACTTTCTCAGTAATTAATAAGTTGTGCCTGGGCCAGTTAACGTACAAGAAAACAACTTTCACGGTTTTATTCCTTAAATTATTACTAGTTTCGAGTTAAAACGCGGTGAATTTAGCAATATTTTCCATGCGCCACACTTTGTGTGCTTACACAGTATTTCAGTGAACTGAGGTTCATTTTGAAGCTGAATATCTACAGTTGATGTAGGTATATAGCAATAATATGACAACTATTGATTGTTTTAAAGCCTTTTCTCCATTTATAAGAAATAGATGCATAGGCTTGAACTTATTTTTATAACACGTTTGATTTCCATTTTAAGTATTACGGAGTCCCTTATCTCTAACGTGGAAAAAAATTAGAATGCAGCGAACTGCCTTCAACATGAAGAGACGACAATCACTGGACAAGTCAACAGGGGGCTGCAGGACTGACTGGTTGGAGACATCACGGCGTAATGCAGCCGGCAAATCTGATGCAGTTTGTAGATACATTATTTTTTATAGCTCTCTATTCCACCAATACCGTTTTTAAATCAAATGCTGAACAATATAACACAGCGTTATAGGTCCCCTACTCTTCCTCGTGTTTATAAACGATTTAGGAGACAATCTGAATAGCTCCCTTAGACTGTTCGCGGATGATGCTGTCGTTTATCGGTTAGTGAAGTCAACAGAGGATCAAAAGCAACTGCAAAGCGACTTAGACAAAATTTCTGCATGGTGCGAAAATTGGAAATTAACACTAAATAAAGAAAAGTGTGAAGTAATACACATGACCACTAAAAGAAATCCGCTGAAATTCAATTACGCGATAAATAAGTCAAACCTTAAGGTTTTAGATTCTACCAAATACCTAGGAGTTACAATAACAAACTACGTTGACTGGAGAGAACACATAGAAAATATTGTGGGGAAGGCGAACCAAAGGTTACGTTTCATCGGCAGAACGCTTCGAAGATGCACCAGCTCCACCAAAGAGACTGCCTACATCACACTTGTGCGTCCTCTCCTGGAGTACTGTTGCCCATTGTGGGACTCTCACCAGGTAGGACTGACGGAAAACATTGAGAAGGTTCAGAGAAGGGCAGCACGTTTTGTTTTGTTATATCACGTTACGGGAGGGGGGGGGGAGCGTCACGGAAATGTTGCACGAATTGGGGTGGCAATCATTAAAACAAAGACGTTATTCATTGCGGCGTGATCTGTTTGCGAAGTTTCAATCACCGATTTTTAGTTCTGAATGTGAAAATATTTTGCTAGCACCCACCTACTAAAGGAGACATGACCATCCCAATAAAATAAGAGAAATCAGATCGAAAACGGTACGATTTAGGTGTTCTTTCTTCCCGCGCGCCATTAGAGTATGGAACGGCAGAGAAAAAATATGAAAGTGGTTAATGAACCCTCTGCCAAGCACTTGAAAGTGATTTGCAGAGTATCTATGTAGATGTAGATTTAAAAATGCGTTTTATAGGCCAAATATGACAAATGATAAGAAGAATCTTAAAATTTAAATCCTAAAAATACCGCCTAAATACCACATCAGTCTATACAATAGTGCCTTATTTGATTATATTACTAGGAATACTTTCCGAGCAATGAGTTTCATGAATGTATGATTTCAGGAAACTACGTTACTTTCTTTAAAAAATAAAAATAAAAACATGCGTTTGTGTATCAAGATTGCAAGTTTGTCAAAGATATTAACGTCTACTTTCTACAGAGAAATAAACCCTCCCTCGCCCCCAACACCACACTAAAAATAAATAAATAAATGAAATAAAATAAGAATGTTTCCTGCTGTCCGATTTGGACTGGAATGGCCCATAGGTGTACAACAAAATAATGTTGAAGAACGCAGTGACCATTGAATAATGTTATTGAATATAGTAAAAGTAGTATGCAGCCTTGGTAGTACTTTTATTATTTTAGTAGATCGAGTTCGATCATATAATGATCATCTTCAATGCACCAGTCATCGTAATATCAACTAAGTAAATCACAATGAGTAGTGCATTGAAGATGATCATTATAGACGGCTATAGAGACAATGTCTATCAGGTGACCGAACAATGCCGCAAAAGAGCAAAATGCGTTACAAATATTAAAAAAAAAAAAAAAAAAAAAAAAAAAAAAAAAAAAAAAAAGTTATCGCAACACTGACTTCAAAAAAATTTATAGTCGTCTATCGCACCTAGACATCAAAATGTAATGCAACTAACTTTGCACAATAAAATCGTGTGTAGGTAGACGCTACGAGTGGTAGACGCTTAACATCAATGACTCTATTGTTACTTTCATCAAGAAGTAACAAAGGATACCTACTTACGGCCTGCGTTCTGATCAGGCGATTGTGTAGAAACGAAGACAGGAAAGTAGCCATTTCGTGAAATCACATTATAGGAAGGAAGGATGATGAGGGTCAATATCCCGTCGTCAACGTGGTCAGTAGAGGTGCAGCTCACGCCTGGAATTTTGGGTACGTATGGGGACGAATGTCGGCCTTGCCCTTTCAAAGGGACCATTCAGGCGGTCCTATGATCTACGGAAATCACGGAAAACATTATCTGGTTGGCTAGATATGTTTTTCAACCAGCTGTCTCACGAATGCAAGGTTACGATACTACAACTGCTAGATCGATGGTACTGTCAGCAATATATGATACGAAAACACTATAGTGATCAAGTTTGTAAATAAGCGAAAACTGCAATGAAAAGCGGGAAAGCAGTATGAACAGATATGATAGCAGGTAAAATACGAAAATGCTTGCACAGTAAAGAACTGACAGAAATATTGGAGCTATGTAACACAATACATGACAGTGGGGGACTGATAGCCGTAGCCGTTTAGTCCCTTCAAAAATCAAACCAACCATGACAGTGGAAAATGGATAGAATACTAACGGCAGTTATATTTCCAGTACGAAAGAAACAGGAAACCATTAAATGCAAAGAGCACAGGACACTTAGCCTCATTTCACATGCAGACAAAATTATATAATTATTAATAAAAAAACTGGAAATGGTAATACAGGAGAATCTCTCTAGAGAGCAATTTGGTTTTGACGGATTTAAGACACAAGAGATGTTGACGAGGTTAAAATGACATGACAGCTAATGTCTTGGCAATTGCGAATGTGAATCTGCATCAACTGTACGATTTAGCGGTGACGTACGTAAATTTGCGTCGGAGCGGAACTCGAACCCTGACCTACTGCTTTTCGCTATCGGTCGCGTTAATAATCATGCTATGCGCGTACGTCTCCTGGACCGACCAACTACTCCATGTGCCAACACACTGTCTACGGGCCATTCGCGTTCGTACATTTGAAAGTTTTATCAAATAAAAATAATGTTAAGATCGGTATTGTAATTAAGACAGTGCTACTTAGTATAGTTCTCACAGCTTGTCAGTGAAATTGCTTGACTGTGCTTTAGTGTCTTCTCAAGATACTGTGTCCTGTATAGTTGTGTATGTATGGGTAGCTGTAAGTGAATCTGCAGTTCAACTCAAGCTTGCCAATCTGACTGAACACTAGTGTCTTCTCAAGATACTGTGTCCTGTATAGTTGTGTATGTATGGGTAGCTGTAAGTGAATCTGCAGTTCAACTCAAGCTTGCCAATCTGACTGAACACTAGTTAAGCATGACTTTGAACAAATCAAGTATGTCATAAAAACCTAGTCTCAACCTGTAATTTCATTCATATAATGAGCAATTTGACGTTTGGTGAAAAATAAGCTGTCTCAATAAAGATTGCAATTGTTTGGACAATAGGACACCAGCTTTCTGCAGAAGTTCGGCAATAGCTTGAAACCTAGCATATGCAACAGTTTGCTCAGCGAAAGATCCTTACTGATAGAATGGAAAGTTGCAAAGGCACTCCAATATTCAAGGATGGCAACAGGAGAGATTTCCAAAATTACTCGCTCATATCACTAACGTCTATTTCCTTATAACTTTGGAATATACAGGGTGTGACATTTAATTTTTGTTTTCGGAATATTTGGAAAAATACAAATCGTATTTAGAAATATCTGTAATAAAAGTTGTTTACCTCGAAAAGGAACAACCATAAATATAAATCTAGATCGACGGTGCGTAAGAAGCGGTCGCTTTGATATTTTTAATAGTAACCCATAATTTTATATATTTATTTATTTTCCTTATTTATTTGCAGATTTGGATCCTTCGTGAATAACATGTAACTTTTGTATGCATTTTCTTTTTATTTTCTTGATAGATGGCGAGGAAATCGGAAAAAATTAAAATAAATAGAAAATGGTTCAATAATGTTATAATCCGGACAAATAAACATCGGAATCTTTGTCAAGGTTCTGGTTTCAGTAAAAGAAAATACTGCAAAAAATCTTTGCAGATGGAACATTCATGTAAGGAAACATTAGTGTACCTTTGACGAGCATCTTCGACATTTCTGTAATCTGAAAGTGCGACGAAATGATATCTATTTACTCCGCAACCGCAACTGTTCTGCGATATTATGGTTGCAACCACCTACAAATGAAGTGAACGACCTAATAAGAGAAACCAGATCGAAAACGGGGAATTGTAGCTGTTCTTTTTTCCCACGTGCTATTAGAGGCCCTCAGATAGGCACTTGAATGTAGATTTAGGAGAATGAAGTGTAGGTTCCGTACTCACTTTTGAGCTCCCTGCCTTCCGTAGTACACTTTGACTCATTGTCGCCCATCACACACTCCAAGTAGGAGTGCACCAGGCGGTCGTTGCTGAGCACCTCGTCGACGTTGAGGGAGTCTAGTTTGTCCTCCTCCGCCTGCACCCACACGGCGACGACCGCGAAGAGGCAACAGAACACTAGCAGGTTGCTCGCCATGGTTGCTGTCACCTGTCAGACTGCTCGCTCCATTCTGTGGTGGTCGCCTTTATAGTGCAGCTATGACGTCCGCCTACACATCGCAGGTTAGTTGGGTTCCGGAGAGAGGGGGAATGTGACGGGCACCTTATGAAATAGCTAGTGCTGCTTACACCTGCGCCAGAGCGAAGATGGCGTCGGTTTTTCGCAGATCTCGCGACCTTGGCTAGTTCTCACGCGATTCCCGCCAGCATCCTGTAGCCACTTATTCTGATCAGCTCATGGTCACCTTCGGAGCCCTCTTAATCATGTTTCTTAACTTGGATTCACATTTTATTACTCTTGGGACCTTACGCCGTTAAATATATACTTCGTGCTGAATGTGTCCCATGTGATCTTAAAAATTTTCAGATGTTTGTCAAGCTTAAGGAACTTAATTGTGGGGTTATCAGACCCTAAACTTAGAAACTACTTATGAACTACCTTATACTAAAGGCGACACAAACGTCCATGCCCGAGGGGGGATCCGAACTCCCGACCGTAGCGATCGAGCAGACGGAAACTGGTGCGCCACAGACCACTTGGCCACTGCGGCCGGCCCCATGAGATGTAACAAGATTTTTCCGCCATGTTTCTCATCCCTCTCCCGACCTGAAAGCTAATTCGAAATATTGAAATATTTCGACCGTATCGGGGCGTAGAAATAAATTCAACGACGAAGTCGAAAATTTCTTCTCGACTGAGATTCGAACCATTTCTCGCTTCGGGCAACCGGCTGCGATCAGCCCTCTGACCGGGTGCTCTGACTACGGCGTCCGACACCAATTAGTCTAGGAATATGATAAAAATAACAGTCCAGTTCGCAAATTATTTTTGCAATTTATTAATACAGGTGACCGGTTTCGATCTAAGTTCTAGATCATCTTCAGACCTCGCTAGGTCTGGGGACCGGTTTCGATCTAAGTTCTAGATCATCTTCAGACTTCGCTAGGTCTGAAACAGGTCGCCTGAAACAGGTCGCCTGTATTAATAAATTGCAAAAATAATTTGCGAACTGGACTGTTATTTTTATCATTAAATAATAAGTTCGCTGTTTATTCCAAGAAAGGAAACAATGTTTTCCAAACTGATTAGTCTAGGCATGCTTCTAACCCAAATTCTAAATTTCTACATCTACATGCAAACTCCGCAATTCACCGTAAGGTGCGTGGTGGAGGGTACACTGTACCACTATTAGGCATTTCCTTCCTATTCCACTCCCAAATTGAACGAGGAAAAAAAGAATGCCTATATGCCTCCGTACGAGCCCTAATTTCTCTTATCTTGTCTTTGTGATCTTTACGCGAAATGTAAGTAGGCGGCAGCAAGATCGTACTACACTAAGCTTCAAATTCCGGCCCTCTAAATTTACTCAACAGAAATTCACGAAAAGAACGTCGTCTTTCTTCCAGCGATCCCCAATTGAGTTGCCGGAGCATTTCCGTCACACTCGCGCATTGGTCGAACCTACCGGTAACAAATCTAGCTGCTCGTCTCTGAACCGCCGCTATGTCCTCCTTTAAACTGATCTGCTGCGGGTCCCATACACTTGAGCAATTCTCAAGACGTGGTCGTACAAGCGTCTTATACGCGGTCTCCTTTACAAGTGAAGTGCATCGTCCCAAAATTCTCCCAATAAACCGAAGTCGGCTGTCCGCCCTACTCACAACTGTCCTAACATGCTCGTTCCATTTCATATCGCTCTGAAATGTTACGCCTAGATATTTGAACGATGCGACAGCATCAAGAAGCTCACTACTAATGCTGTATTCGAACATTATGGGATTGTTTTTTCTACTCATGCGCATCACCTTACATTTTTCCACATTGAGAGATAGCTGCCAATCTTCGCACCAACTAGAAATTTTGTCTAAGTCATCCTGCATGCTATTACAGTCAGTTACACTCTCCCAGACGCCACAGCATCATCAGCAAACAGCCGCATATTACAACTTACTCTGTCCATCAGATCATTTATATAGATAGATAGTAATAGCGGTCCTATCACACTCCCCTGGGGCACGCCTGACGATACACTCGTCTCTGATGAACACTCGCCGTCGAGAACAACGTACTGCGTTCTATTACTTAGGAAGTCTTCCAGCCAGTCACAAATCTGTGAACCTATTCCATAAGCTCGTATCTTCGTTAGCAGTCTGCAGTGTGGCACCGCGTCGAACGCCTTCGTCCATGGCTCGCAAGATGTCATGTGAGAAAAGGGCAAGCTGAGTTTCACATGAACGATGTGCAGGCTAAGATTGTAGTGCCGCCTGCCAGTTTGTTTCCACTTGCTCGCAGCTTATACTGGATTCCCGCAAAGTACCGAGAATATTAATGGTTCCGCATTGAAATTGTTGTGGACATATTTACAGTTATTGGTGTAGTGTGCCGCGTCCGAGTAGCAGTGCGCATTCAGGCACCGTGCTACGATGCGTGCTGCCGTTCGCCGTCGGAGGTTCCATTCCTCCCTGGGTCATGGATATGCGTGCTATTTTTAGAATAAGTTACTAAAAATAGTGATGCAACATGTTCAGTCAGGACATCCTAGAGCAACTACGCACCAAATTTCGATTGAATTGTAGAAAATCATTCAGATAACTGCGGGAAACTATCGTAATCTGCAAGTTTTTTTTTTTTTTTTCATGTCGGCGTTGACAAAGAACATTGTACAAGGAATATGATCTTTATTTATCACGATCTCGTGTCACGGTGTTTGTGTTCGTACACATCACAAAGGCTCTACTAATTCTTATGAAATTTTATGTGTATTTTGTTAGTATTAGAATAGTTAGTAAGGTATATTTCATACCTCTAGGTGATTTGTGTGTTGTTATCCAGAATTTTTATAGTATATTAAAAATTCAATAACCTTATGTAAGTGGATCACTTGGGCACGCCTTGATCGATGACGCTGATCTTTCGTTTTTGTGTTTGCAAATCTTAATTCATGGTTTATATGAAAGACAATTTTCGGAAAATCTACCGGAAAATTAGAAAATTTGAGAAAGACTGAACGTTCTTATTTCGGTGTAGTTTTCAATGATTTCAACACCATAAATCACGATTCGGACGTTTGGGAGGGGTAATTTTTTCGGTTTTCTTCTTTATGGCCCTAGAAAACTTTTCAGTACAAAACATTGGGGACAGCTACAAGGGAAAGTCAGTAATTTAAAAATTACAAACATCGTAATTTTTTATGCACAGTAACAGACAACAGGGACGACTTAGTTGAATTAACGGATCACCATCATATTTCGCACATTTCCGTACTTTTTTATGTAGAACGTTTTCAAGGTCCGCAGTCCACCACATGTCTGAGGAGATCAGGGTGAGTATCAATTGCTCTTACTTGCGACAGTTATGAATGGCACTCGAGAGTGTGAACACTTCGTGAAATCGCATTCCAGGGACAATCGAGCACAAATGGTGCATATATCGAAATGTTCAAATGTTTGTTAATTGCGGGGTAATTAGTCCCTAAACTAACAAACTACTTAAAATACTGCCTTATACTAAAGACAACACAAACATCCATGCCCGACGGGGAACGGCCTTGCGGATCGGAGATAGCGCCTAAATGAGCTCTGACACTCCGCCAGGACTGCATATATCCGGCAGCTACAATCATCAACAGCTATGTCGATGATGCTGTCAGTAGCTGAAATCAAACCATTGTAATAACTATGATTGGTAATAACGGATCATTATTTCGTTTGGAAAGTTTGAAGCCTCGCCAGAAAATTAGAAATGAGTTCGTAATTTTTAATTTCATCACTCCAGTAACTGCGGCTAGAGAAGAAAGAAACGGACTGTGTTTGTGTGTGTGTGTGTGTGTGTGTGTGTGTGTGTGAGAGAGAGAGAGAGAGAGAGAGAGGTGATGAGCAGAGAAAACGATTGTCTTTGCCAAGGGAAATTACACGTTGCATATTCATGAGTTTCTAAACCGGCTGATCGTAATGCACGTGCAATAACTGGACGAACAAACAGTAATCCACCGGATTTACAGCAACTGTAATGTAAGAAAACGTGTTTGCTATCTTTGCTTTTATTCCACGTTGCCTCAACATGGTGATGATTTGATTGCCGCGCTGGAATAACCGCCATACAGTTAGTCAGGTTTTATTGGTTTATAAATCTTGGCACCAATGACCTTCGCAGATTTGTTCTTTACGATTAAAAACATTTCAACATGTTGAATAATTTCATTACAAGGTGAGTCTGAAGAGTTCGATAAATGGTCTCAGCAAAGGTAGGAAACAAGAGTTACAAACAAATTGCCTTTATTGGCCTTCAAATGAATCGCCACTGGCTTCAATACACTTCTGATATCGGTTGTATAGCTGTTGGAAACTGTAGGATCACTCGAAGCACTGAGGTCACGCTTTGCTAGAACTCCGCAACCGTTGCGAAGCGTAGGCCTTGCACGGCTAATTTACGGACCGGAAACAGAAATAAGTCTGCTGGTGCCAAAGCACTCGTTTCATATTGCTTGGGACTGTGATTGTTGACGGACGACCGGAGCGTGGCACATCCTTTACACCCCCATTCCTTTTCTGAAGCGTTTAAACCATCCAGACATACAGTTTCTACCCACTGCTTCAACATAATAAACTTGTACTGACATCCCATGGGTCTCCGTCACCGTCTTGCCTATTTTGAAACAAAACTTAGTGTTAACTTGTTGCTCCATTTCTTGATTTTTCGCTCCACTGTGCAATGGCACGAGTTCTCACACTGACCACATTGACGCATGGTGCAGGGAATGGCAATTAAATCTCAATGCAGACAAGTGTAATGTGCTGCAAATACACAGAAAGAAAGATCCTTTATCATTTAGCTACACTCTATAGCAGGGCAGCAACTGCAAGCAGTTAATTCAATAAAGTATCTGTGAGTAGTCATTAGGAGGGATTTAAAATGGAACGACATATAAAATCAATCGTCGGTAAAGCAGATGCCAGACTTAGATTCATTGGAAGAATACTAAGGAAAAGCAGTCCGAAATCAAATGAAGTAGGTTACAGTACACTTGTTCACCCACAGCTTGAATACTGCCCACCGTACCAGGTGGGATTGATAGAGGAGGTAGAGAAGATCTAACGGAGAGCAGCGCGCTTCGTTACAGGATCATTTGGTAATCGTGAAAGCGTTACGGAGATGATCGATAAACTCCAGTGGAAGACTCTGCAGGAGAAACGCTCCGTCGCTCGGTACGGGCTTTTGTCGAAGTTTCGAGAACATACCTTTACCGAGGAGTCTAGCAGTATATTGCTCCCTCCTACGTATATCTCGCGAAGAGACCGTGAGGATAAAATCAGAGAGATTAGAGCCCACACAGAGGCATACCGACAATCCTTCTTTCCGCGAACAATACGTGACTGGAATAGGAGGGAAAATCGATAATGGTACCAAGGTACCCTCCGCCACACACCGTCAGGTGGCTTGCGGAGTATGGTTGTAGATGTAGACCGCGTTACCCGACTCGCAGCGTGTACCTCTGCTTGACTGCAGTGCTTTCCACGGTAGGGGGCGCTCATCGACGTGTCACTGAATGTGTATGCGCGGCCACAACTTCCTCACTAACGCAGTTTTTAAAATATGGCACCATTCACCGAACTTTTCAGATGCACCTTGCACATATTTTCTCAGTATGTTATTAGCAATAAATATTTTAACATTACTTTAACATTCGTTTCATATTACAGATTTAGCTCGTGTGTCTTTTGTATTTTGTGGTAATTTTTTTCTCCAGTAATTAAAACTTCCGGGCTAAGAGGCCGTGATCGAACAGTAGAAATTCCTTCCCCTGACGTTTTGTTGCTGGCTGCGGGCAACACCTTCCGAGGTGAGTCGACGACTGGCTGCTGGGTCCCTGGCACTTCTTATCGAGGGATCTTCTTCTCCTCCCACGGTATTCACAGTACGTGCTGTGGAGCATAGCCTGTGGACAATGCTTGAGAAACAAGAAACATGTTTCGGGAAATTTATGACCTTCTTTAACTTTGTTTGGCTTCTTGGTTGTGCCTTTTACTATATGATTTTTCACTTGCCCTTCGGCGTGTTATGTGACTGGCTGCTGAGCAAGCAAGGTCGGGGCCCCTCCACGCCCACACCAACGTGGTGACCATCACAAAAGTTCTACTGTCACCTCCGTATTTAGGTTAGTTTGCTAAGGTGGATCACGGGATGTGGAAACCGCGATGTTATCCGTACTTGTGGGCACGATCACCCATTAATACGGTGCATCTGGAGATAGAATTGGTCGAAAGATATGCGAAGGGTAAAGGTATGTAAGGGCAGAGGGAAAAAAGTGCCAAGGCAAGAGCCAAGGGAAAAAAACCTCTGCGACACTGGGGTAGGTATGAAGGGCAGTAGCGGTATGCTATCTGCGACAGATCATGCAAGGTTTGGTAATGTTAGTAATGAGTATTTTTTTCAGTACCGTTAACTTAGCTAGGTTCGTCATAGAGAATCAGTCCGTTTGATGCGAGGTTCTGCTGCAGTTGATCTCCTGTGAAGTCTCCTGGGTCGGCTGCGGCAGATTACCCGTTAACATCGGCTGTGGCAGAATACCTGTAACATAGCCAAGTTTGTCATGGTAGTTAGGCAGTTCGGTCATAGAACTGGCTAAGTGTGCGGGACTGTTTGTGTTTAGTGCGCTGAATATGGTTTCCCTGCTTTGCCTGTAGGTCGACTGTGGGCTCAGCTGGCATTGTGAAGCTACTGGGAAGATTCCTAGATCCTTAAATAAATGTATGCAGGATGATCTTGGGTGGGCTCCAGCATTTATTCTGATGACCCGCTTTTCGACAATGAATAATTTCTTACTAAATGATGAATTACCCCAGAATATGATGCCATAAGAAAGCAGAGAATGAAAATAGGCATAGATTGCAATCCCCCTAATTGCATAAGTAGCTGAGCTCAAACGTTTCAGCAGATCTTCAATGTGTTTCTTCCAATTCAATCTCTCATCAATGCATAAACCTAAAATTTTTGATTTTTCTACCTTAGCTATAGATTTCTGGTTGAACCATTTATTGTGTGAAACTGAATATACTGTTTTTTTTTTTTCTTTTTTTTTTCAAAATTTAAAGAGAGTCCATTTACAGAGAATCACCTAATAATTCTCTGAAATACTTCATTGACAATTTCATCAGTTAATTCCTGTGATTCGGGTGTGATAGCGATACTTGTATCATCAGCAAAGAGAACTAGCTTGGCATCTTTATGAATATAGAAAGGCAAATCATTAATATATATTAAGAACAGCAAAGGTCCCAGTACCGAACCCTGTGGCACCCCATGCTTGACAGTTCCCCAGTTTGAGGACTCGGCTGTTTTTTGTATATTTTGTGAATTGCTTATATCAACTTTACGAACTCTTATCGTTAGGTATGATTTAAACCATTTGTGAACTTTCACTCATACCACAATAAGTAAGCTTATCTAGAAGAAAATTTGAAATGAACTTGGGCACTCCGCGAGGCTTGAGACTTCAGTGCGACAGTTGTCACGGCGCGGTACGAAATGCTTAGCTGCGTGCGCAACTGCCCAATGCGGCACAGTCACTTGTTTCATACAACATTGTCTTCGGTCTGACTGAAGAAGTTCCAAGTAATTAGCGATTCCCATTTCTTACTACTAAACATTTTATATGATCAAATAAAATAACATAAACATGCAAGACAAGCAATAAATACACTGACAAAAGAAAAGTAATACAAATAAACGTTAACACATACTAAAATACAGAATACATTACAATAAAATATTGTGTTTCCACAGAGTACATACACGTAGGCGAGATACATAAACTAAGAAATTAAATTTTTTAAGGCAATACAAACGCTACACAGACATTTCATATATTTATATGTAAATAAATTGTTCCAGTATATTCGTTTGATAGGTGTTCCGTGTGACACCTTACAAACGTACTGGCACATTAAGCATATCTTATTATTTTCAGTTAACTACGCCATTACGTAGACGTTCGTTGCCTGGAAATGCGACAGGATCTCCTTGCAAAACATACATGTCATTATCACGTATCTCCCAAACAATGGTCTCACTGAAGCTAGATGAAATAATCTTCTTTATTTTTCATGCAGGATTCCAATTTTCATATTCTACAACTACATATATCTGCATATTTTCCGCAGTGCACCCAAAAGTGTGTGGCAGAGGGTACTTAGAACCACAACTAGTTACCGGTACTTGCATTCCTGTACCACTCCAATATACAACAACCTTTCAAACTTATGATTAGCAGTGTTTGTCTTTGCAACTACAATAAAAATACGATTTTTTCTCACCAGACGCGTTTCAGTGGTCTGTAATAAAAGGAATCTACAGTTTGTTTTCGATCTAAATCAAAACAAACTGGTGAGAAAAAATCGCATTATTATTGTAGTTACAAAGACGGACAAACACTGCTATTCATAATTATGAAAGCAACTACGGACATTATGGCCACATAAACGAAGAACCTTTCAAACGTTTGTGAAGTTACGGGACCTAACTGCAGTGGTCATCGGTCCCTAAACTAAAAATCGTGTCCTAATAACAACACACACACACACACACACACACACAAACACATCCACAACAATGTCGTAGGGAGGACTCGAACCTCTGACGTATATCGGCCGGGCACACCATAGCTAGACCCCTTAGTGGGCATGGCTATTCCGCCGCGGCTTGCATTTGTATGAGCCCTAATCTCTCTGATCTTGTGGTATTTACGCGATATTTAGGATGGCGCCAGTAGAAACGTTCTGCAGTCCGCTTCAAAAGTATAGGGTTGCCACAATCTCGAAATTCAAAACCAGGACAATACTTACGGTCAGCGTAATCGATGGAAGGAAATGAAAATATGAGGAATTAGGACTCCTCATGCCACTAAGCTAAGGGAAATGTGCATTTAATTAATGATCCAGAGTTTAGCATGGAGTGCTTAATTGGGAAAGCATTTATTAGCCAAATTGAGAATATGCATTCTATTATTCTGTACACGAAGTTCCAATGTCGTCATTTAAGCTTATCTTACACCAATCGTGTTTTCAGAACTTTGGACAGATGAAAGGAACTTGATCTGGGTCTCAGTCATTTTATGGCTTCTGTTTTAGTTTTGGCGCTGGAAGAGTTTTTTGCATCTTTTGAGATAAAATTTATGAAGTGCGATAACTAGAGCTGTATGGATGATGGCGCTTCACACAGTGAAATGCAAATGTAGATTCTGCTGCAGCTACTTTATTATCATCTATCTGTGTTTTGAAAAACCTGGTCAGCAGTTTGGAAGATGATGACCCAACTGCCGTCTTACGCTTTTTCGATTACACGTGGTCGTGAATATCACGTTCAGCTCCATTACTGATTGAAATGTGGGAACTGTGAAGAGGAAAATCATGCAATAGAATAATTCTTGTAATAAAACATCAATGTAGCATCTGCACCTGCACCTGTACAATTTAAAAACGATTTCAATGGGTCTGCGTATAAACGTAATGTTACTCAGCCGCAAATTTTGCAGAAAGTTTCGTATTCTGTCTTCATAGTTTTCGAGCTGTTTAGGCATTTGACAATGTTGATTGGAATAAACTCTTTCCAGTTCTGAAGCAAGCAGGAGTAAAATATAGAGAGCGTAAGGTTATTTACAACTTGTACAAAAACCAGACAGCGGTTGTCAGAGTTGAAGGGCATGAAAGGGATGCAGTGATTGGAAAGGGAGTAAGACAGGGTTGTAACCTTTCTCCAATGTTATACAATTTGTACATTGAGCAAGCTATAAAGGAAAGCAAGGAGAAATTTGGTGAAGGAATTAAAGTTCAGGGTGAAGAAGTAAAAACATTCCGTTTTGCTGACGACATAGTAATTCCGTCAGATACAGCTAAGGACCTGGAAGAGCAATTGAACGGAATGGACAGTGTGCTGAAAGGTGCATATTAGATGAAGATTAATAAGAGCAAAACTAGGATAATGAAATGCAGTCTAAGCAAAACAGGTGATGCTGAAGGAATTAGATTAGGTAACGAAGGAATAAAGGAGGTAGATGAGTTTTGTTACTTGGGCATTAAAATAACAAATGATGGTCGCAGTACAGATGATATAAAATGCAGAATGGCAATGGGTAGAAAAGCGTTTTTGAAAAAGAGAAATTTGTTCACATCGAATATTGATTTAATCCTAAGGAAGTCCTTTCTGAAGTCATTTGTGTGGAGTGTTGCCTTGTATGGGAGTGAAACATGGACGATAAACAGTGCGGACAGGAAGAGGATTGAGGCCTTTGAAATGTGGTGCTACAGAAGAATGCTGAAGATTAGGTGGGTGGATCGGGTAACTAATGAGGAGGTACTGAACAGAACTGGGGAGAAAAGAAATTTCTGGCATACCTTGACTAAAGGAAGAGATAGATTGGTCGGACACATTCTTAGACATCAAGGAATTGTGAATTTAGCGTTGGAGGGAAGTGTGTGGGTAAAAACCGCAGAGGAAGACCAAGAGATGGACACAGTAAGCAGATTCAGACAGATGTAGGTTGCCGTTCTTTTGTGGAGATTAAGAGGCTTGCTCAAGATAGAGTTTTGTGGAGAGCTGCATCAAACCAGTCTCCGGACTGAAGCCCACAACAACAACAACTTAGTATATTCCTCCCTGAACTTCGTCTAGCCGACTTTATTAAACCACCAGGCAAATAATAACAACTATTTAATACAATATAACATAACTAATTCTCAAGCACAACCAACAATGCGAACATTCAACAAGCTAATCAGAGAGGATAATACTCTTCATTGCCAGAGATAACTGACCGCCAACTGTATTAACAACTCGCAAATCAGAGAGGATGTACTGCCTACTGTTTCGAGACCTAGAAAGCCGTTCTGTTCTCTTTGGATTTTATATAATCTGAAGGCAAAGAGGTAACATATTGATACTTCTTTGACAGCAGTTTTGTAAATTACCGGAAGTTCAAATCCAGCAAATATCACGGACATTTGCGTTTTCATTTACCCCAAAATCGTGGACTGTCCGTGAAATCCGTGACTTATGGCAACCCTACAAATGTCGGCCCTGTAAATTTCTCCAACAGTATTTCTCGAAAAGAACACCGCCTTTCATCCAGCGACACCATTTTGTGTTCCCGAAGCAATTCAATAACATTCGCACTTTGATCTAAACCTACCACTAACAAACCTAGCCGTCTGAATTGCTTTTATCTCTTCCTTTAAACCGATATGGTGGGGATCCCGACACTTGAGCAATACTCAAGCCGGGTGTCGTAGAAGCGTTTTTTATGCGGTATCCCCGATAGGGGAAACTCATTCTCCAAAAATTCTTCCACGACTGTTCTTATATGCTCGTTGCATACCATATCACTGTGCAGCGTTTCAATTGAAGCGAGTCTTTAAAGCAGCACACTACTGATGCTATATTCGGACATTACGGAATTGTTTCCCCTATGCATCTGAATCACCTCACATTTTTCTATATTTAGCCACCCTGAAAGGTCCCAGCTGATATTCTTCAGTATTTCTATGTCTTCCGACAGTATTAAATGATTGTTCCTTTTATTATTCTGACGGGAATCTGCAGCTAAGCCTGTTTTCAACATTAATAATCAATATTTTGCTGTGGGTTCGTGTCTACTTCTGACGAGGAGGGTCCTTGTAGGGTTCAAGAGACAGGTGTGTAGGGAAATTTGCAGGTGAAACGACGGCGGTTGTGCGACACTCTGTATTGATTGTCCTCTCCCTTCACGTGAGGTCGGCGCTGTAACTGCTACTTCTGGATGTGGTTGGCGAGACTCATGTGCCCGGTCGGCGGCGAAAAGCTGACATGGAGTGCTCCAGGTCTCGGGAATTCAGTCCGGAATGGAACTTCGCAGTATAGTAGTATTCTCCAGCTGTGTCCAACCATAATAATCCTTAAGCGCACTATCAAGAAAATTCCTGGAAAAAGGGATATACAGTTTTAAGCACAAGTCATATACATAGATAGGAAATTAAATAGTGCAACAAAGCACTCTAACTTGAAACCTATGCTGTTGAGATTTTGATTCTACTCTTCCAACTATTTATAGTGCACATTGGACTAATCTGACCTGTTGTACCCGAGACGCTGCAGCAAAGATGACATCGACAGCATGTCACGTAGATGTCAGAAAGGTGCTCCTTGCCTACCTACAATCGGTGAAACTTATCACTTATGTAAAGATTGACGTAGATGACATCTACTGTAAGAAGAAATCTTAAAATTAAAAAATTTGTAACTAGTGAGGATCGGTTCGGGTACTAAAGTGATGTAGCTAGTTACTGAAATGAAAAACTGAGCTTGAATCACATCTTTTATTATTTAACCTTTTTAGAAAACCCAAATTTATAAAAACAATAAATTAGAGATTTTATTTCCCAAGTTACGGATAGTTTGACAGGAAAGATGAAACGTATAAGCAATTTCAAAATAAAATAAAGTTAGTAGAATGGCTGAAGAATCGCGCCTAGTCGAGTTAAAAATTAATTCAATTTAGTGAGACTACGTTCAAGTCTGTCGCAAAGTCCGAAATGTTATGCAATGGTAAAATATGTTATTGCTGTCTGGAGATGGGTGGAGTTCGCCTAAAGCGTTCGCACACATTACCGTTAATTCCATCGAAGGCTGCTAGCTGCGTCTTCGCTAAAACCGAAACTAAATATTGTCTGTCTTGATCGACTACTGACAGTCGCACTTTCCCTGCGTCTTAATAAAGTCAAGAACGACCTACAAATGCTAGTCTGGCTATAAATTGGCGTGGTATGTCAGTCTCAGACTAACCCACCGAGTTGCCACTCAAACATGCGCTCACATGCGCTAACTAACGCACTCTGTCCTTGTTCACACCGAATATGAAGTATCTCGGCCGACACTAGCAACAACCGTCCATTGGAGAATGACTAAGATCTACTCCATAACACAGGTTCTCCATCAGAGCAAGGATGAGGCCCCTCCACACCCACACCAACGTGGTGACCATCACAAAAGTTCTACTATCACCTCCGGCTTTAGGTTAGTTTGCTAAGGTGGATCACGGGATGTGGGGACCGCGATGTTATCCGTACGTGTGGGCACGATCACCCATTAATACGGTACATCTGGAGATAGAATTGGGCGAAAGGTATGCGAAGGGTAAAGGTATGTAAGGGCAGAGGAAAAAAAGTGCCAAGGCAAGAGCCAAGGGAAAAAAACCTCTGCGACAGTATGAAGGGCAGTAGCGGTATGCTATCTGCGACAGATCATGCAAGGTTTGGTAATGTTAGTAATGGGTATTTTCTCAGTACCGTTAACTTTGCTAGGTTCGTCATAAAGAGTCAGTCCGGATGATGCGAGGTTCTGCTGCAGCTGAGCTCCTGTGAAGTCTCCTGAGTCGGCTGCGGCAGATTACCCGTTAACATCGGCTGTGGCAGAATACCTGTAACATAGCCACGTTTGTCATAGAACTGGCTAAGTGTGCGGGACTGTTTACGTTTGTTTGTGTTTAGTGCGCTGAATAGGGTTTCCCTGCTTTGCCTGTAGGTCGGCTGTGGGCTCAGCTGCCATTGCCAGTCAGATTGCTGTTCTGCAGCGGTTTGCCATGTTCATCGTGTTTGCGTGTTGGTGTTCCCTACGACCGTAGGTGGTTAGTCTCTGAGGAGAATTGTTTTGGGGCCTTTATGTTTCCACCTATGGTTATGATCGTAGTTCCCCAAGCGTAGGATGAAGGAGTTGTTGGAGTGTCTCGAGTTCCTGTACAGTCGTGTGGCGAGTTTCTTGAATACCACCGAGAGGCGCTCTAGGCAGTATTCATTGTGAAGGTCCACGATGCGTGTGTATCGTGGAGCATTGCTGATGATGCGTAGTACATTGTCCTGTATGAGCCGCAGGCGGCGCAGCCGTGTTGGCGCCGCCTATGCCCAACACGGAGCACGGTACGTCATCAGATGTCTAATATGTGTCATGTAGAGGTTCCTCGAACATTCGGCTGTTCAGTTTGCTTTTGCTGTTGAGCCTTGCGTTTGCACGGTTGTTCATGTGTTGTATGAGCAATACAAAAAAAAAAAAAAAAAAAAAAAAAAAAAAACTTATTCTTTTCATTCTCCCCTCCGAGGAGTGGAGCGGGCTGTTTGAGATCCGGCCCATAAAGAGTCGCGGTTCTATTCAGCCAATTATCAGACAAGCTGATAGTGGGGCAAAGGGGGAATCCCAGTTGGGAATAAGTGGGAGGGGCTTACCAGTTCCGGCATACGCCTTACAACCAAGGAAAACCTCCCGAAAACCTTGGTCGGAACCGGGGGATTGAGACCAATTTAATTTGTCTCCGGGACTTGCCCCGGACTAAAAATGGATTATCGAGAGAACACGAATGCACTCACGACAATCAAAGATCGGACGCCCGAGTTACTCTCGTAATCTCGTAGAGATCAGCTCGACCAAAAGTGGACAAGCATCCTCCTACAGGAACCGCACCCGTGGGCACGGTGTCCTGATGAGCAATACTGCGCCGGAGTCTTTATCGCCTCTTCGCTCAAGAAATCACTGCGAGAGCATCGCACCGCTACTGCGCGACGACACACGGCCGGGCGCGACGGCCAGTCTCTGCAAATTTCTTCCGCTCCGCTTGTCTATATGTTTTGGGGACGCTGGCGCTGTTCCGCCAGTGGCCCGCCTACCAATTGTATAGTGCTCTTTAAAACAGCTTGTGGCTCTCTGGCCAGGAGTAAGTCACCCAACGTCTCGTTTAGGTATTCCTCTAAAAGAAACAGCGCCTTGTGGAAATCACTTTCCACTAGTCTCCTAACAATTTGCAAGAAAAAATGCTTTGTGAGAAAGACAACTATTGCCTGTGTGAGGATACAGGGTTGTAGGTTAGTAACCTCTTTGTTACGTTTTGGTCGAACGTTAGTTATCGTTGGTGTGCAGCGAGAGCTGCTGGCAACAATGCTTAGGTTGGAATGTTCTTTGTTTGTTGGCCGGGGTGCGGCAGTCTTCCGCCGACCGCAGAGCGAGGCGGTAGCATGTCGGCAGTGAGTTCGTAACCTGCGTTTAGTGGTGGCTAAAGTTTTTGCCATTCCGTCGTATCGCATAAGGGTTGTAGTTGCATGTTGTTGTTGTTGTTGTGGTCTTCAGTCCAGAGACTGGTTTGATGCAGCTCTCCAACCTACTCTATCCTGAGCAAGCCTTTTCATCTCCTCATAAGAACGACAACCCACATCCACTTGAATCTGCTTACTATACGCGTCTCTTGGTCTCCCTCTGCGATTTTTACCCCACACACTTCCCTCCAACGCTAAATTCACAATTCCTTGATGTCTAAGAATGTGTCCTACCAATCTATCCCTTCTTTTAGTCAACGTATGCCAGAAATTTCTTTTCTCCCCAATTCGGTTCAGTACCTCCTCATTAGTTACGCGATCCACCCACCTAATCTTCAGCATTCTTCTGTAGCACCATATTTCAAAAGCCTCTATCCTCTTTCTGTCCACACTGCTTATTGTCCATGTTTCACTCCCATACAAGGCAACACTCCATACAAATGCCTTCAGAAAGGACTTCCTTAGGCTTAAATCAATATTTGATGTTAACAAATTTCTCTTTTTCAAAAACGCCTTTCTACCCATTGCCATTCTGCATTTTATATCATCTGTACTGCGACCATCATTTGTTATTTTACTGCCCAAGTAACAAAACTCATCTACCTCCTTTATTGCTTCGTTTCCCAATCTAATTCCTTCAGCATCACCTGATTTTCTTACACTGCACTCCGTTACCCTAGTTTTGCTCTTGTTAATGTTCATCTTATATGCGCCTTTCAGCACACTGTCCATTCCGTTCAATTGCTCTTCCAGGTCCTTTGCTGTATCTGACAGAATTACTATGTCATGCATATTGAAATGTTTCAGTGTGGACTTGTAAACATTCATCGTAGTGGCACGCAGTTATTTAATCAGTGTATCTAAAGGGAAGAGTTTTTAACATTTGTCGTTCTATAATAAAGGAAGTTAACAGAGTTTACCGTTATGGATCAACCTAGTAATTGTCCGCATCCCATACCGTCAAATCACTGGAACAATTATTAGATGATTAAGCATAAAATGGAATGTAACGGCAACTTCGCCCATCGAGGATTAGGTGAACGCAGCGGTGTCGTTACACCTGGTTCTTTTTAAATTTCTTCCGCGTTTCCAATTTTCCGCGTTTTATCTGATGGTATTCGTTTCGGTCGACTTCACGCATTCTCACAAGCTGTAGAATCACTCCTTATCCTTAAATATGTTTAGAAGATGTAGTAAGTTCGTTTCTACCTGAATATTCGTTTTTTTTTTTTTTTTTTTTTTTTTTTTTTTTTTTTTTTTTTTTTTTTTTTTTTTTTTTATCTTCCGGTTGTCTGTACAAGAACTTGTGCTTATTTTTGGAACAAAGTCTTTAGCCATCGACCTTCGGGCCATTAATCGTAGTGCTATCCTATACTCACTGTTTGGACTATGTATAACGCGTTTTCTTCCGGCGATTTTCGTAACTTGTCTTTGTAGTTCATATTCTGTGTGTCCACCAAATAACGAGCAGCTTAATGAAACTCGTTTCGTTAACTAGATATTTTACTACTGTTTTAAATGTATCATTGCATGAGCTACCTCGCGTGTGTGATTTCCCTGTAATTTGATATTTCATACTCAAGACGTTATTCGACACCACCCTGTATTGAATCAGAGCTTTCTTAAACCTTCGGCTTTCACTAGATCTCTTCCTCCTGCGCCAAGAGAGTCTTGCATGGACTACCTAATGTCTTTATTTTTCAGTAGGTTGATTTTGTGTATCTTAGTAGAATTCTTTTTACTTCACCACGCACCTCACCCTGCCTCAGAGAAACCTTCGCCTTTCACTATATCTTTCCTTCCTGCGCTTGACGAACCGTTTAACAACGTACGTATGAAATTTATTTCCTGAGTTTTAAAATTTATTCCGATTTCCTGGAATTCGCGCTTCTCTGTGGCTTGGATGTCGACTGTGAATAGCACCACTGCATTTTACTCTTCTGCGCTTTTGAAAGAATACCATCACAACCGCATTATCTCGACTAATTCACAAATTATCAAATTTTGGAATCTCGAAGAAATTGAGCTCCCCACCCGTAATTTCCTTTTTATTAACACCAAATGTAGGTGACTTCATTAAATATGTCTCACTTTACATTCTTAAAAGGCCTACCGCTCACGGAAGCAATTTTCCTTTCTATTTCGTGCACAAAGTGCTCCATGGTTCCGTCCGTATTAGAATTGTTCGCGATTGGTGAGTACTTCGATAGCTTAGCTGTCTTAATGTGGGTGTTTGTGAACTTCCTTCCCTTGAACCCTTGAGCTTTTTTGAAAGCGTCATATTATAGGCAGGTGCGCAGTATCTTGGGCAATTTACATTAACTCCTGTGCCTTTAAGGTGTGTGCTTTTGGTTTATAACTAATTTGGTTTCCCCACTTGTGCCGTACGTAATAAATTTTATGTTCGCTTTACTTGAATCCTCTTTTTTTCTTTATTTTCCCTTCACCATTTTATTATAAGTAATTTTGTGGTTAGTTTTCTATAATTTTGTCAGATTACGTGTTTCAAGCTGTTCCTTTCAATACAGCGTTTTCGTTGTCACTTTCTTCTAATTCTCCCCCACTTAAGACATACTCACTTGATTTAATATACTTTAACGGAGAATTGAGTAACTTTCTTTCCTCTGGAGCCATCAGTTACATTAGCTACAAAAGCTTTTACTGTGGCAGTTTGGCCTCAGGTGTTAGTTTTCTTGGCTAAAGCCGACCTCGGTGACCGAGGCGACTGAGGCGCTCCAGTCACGGTCTGCACGGCAACTACGGTCGGGGGCTCGTATCCCCCCTCGGCCATGGATATTTGTGCCGTCTTTACTCTTAGCTAGTTCATAAGTAGTTTGTAAGCTTAGGGACTGATGACCCCAAGTCCCATAAGTTCTACAAACATTTGAACATTTCTTGGCTAAAGGATATCTTCAGCACTCTCTCGTCGTACACTGGACGGGATAGACAATAATATCCTCATTTATTTGGATGTTTATTCACATTTTTGTCTCGTCCTGCTGCAAGAAATTTTCTATGTCACTTTGGGATTCACATTGTGAGGTTGTATTACTGTTGTTAAGTGTTACAGCCTACATTACGTTTCGTAGTGTCAGTTTCAGAATATACTGAACTGTTCGAATTCCGTCTGTCGTCTTCAGTTCTTCCTACCAATTTCTTCATTAATTAAGCCGCAGCGGAGCGGCCGAGCCCGTTGAGGCGCTATGCTATGATGCGTGAGGCCGATCCCCGTCGGGGGTTCGAATCCCCCCTCGGGCATGGATGTTTGTGCCGTCTTTAGGATAAGCTAGTTCATAAGTAGTTTATAAGTTTAAGGATTGATGACCCCGTAGTTAACTCCCATAAGCTCTACAAACATTTCAACATTTCAATATTTTTCATTAATTAACGAAATCAAAAACCAGGTCGACATGGGGAGATTTGATGCTTGCAATGGCTGAAGCAGCAGAAGATTCTCGGGTAAGACGACCTGTTATTTGAGGAGTAGAAGCCAGGCAGGTTCTATAATGTAACATTTCATATTTTTATTGCTAAGAGGGGTTATGTAATAAGAAGCAACCACAGGTGTGACGACTGTGAGAGAATGTTGAAGGAGTTTTCTGTAATTGCAGAATTCACAAGGGAGCAAGGTCTTGAGATGTGAGAGTGAATTTTTTTTCTTATACTACTTCTCCGGGAATAGTAGCTGTAAGGGGTGTCCAAATTGTTTCCGCCAGAAAATAATGCACGTGACGACCTTAGATTCTGTTAGTGGATTCCCAGAGAGATAGATGTTAGCCATGAGACCAGGACCGTGCGGTTCGATTTTAGAGTTCCGCTCCGTGGAATTGCGGTTATCGTTGCCATTTCCGCCGATATGTCTGTTTCCCCGAGTGGGAAGTGGAATGATTTTGGACCGGAGGCGTGTGGCGCTTGGAGACGTAGCACGCACCCGGGGGCAGTACCTTCCGTGGGCTGGGCGTGTCGGCATGCTCGCGCAGTGTGTCAGCAGACGGTGGACTGCGGCGACGGTTACACCTGTTGACGGTTCTGTGCCCCATGGTTCTCCAGCAAGGGAATGTGGAAGTCAAGTTTGGTATCGCAGTGTGACACTTACCAGCGGATGTTTGAGTGCTGTACTGTAGTACATCTGTTTCAGAAGTGTTGTGTATTATTTAAGTCGCCAAGTGTCTCGCAAATAATTTTTCGTCGTGGATGGAGATGCCTGTTGTTATTGCCGTGTGATATTGTGACGCCTCACCTGATTACGGCACTAGTTAGTTGGTGATGCACTTGGTAACAAACTGATTACAATTTGGTAAGCTTATGCTCGGTGGACTTGAGCTAATATCACTTCCAGTAAGTTGTCAAAAGATCTGTAAGGTTATTTGGTGATAATAGCGCTCTCGAACATTTGTCTGTGATACTATTTTATATTTTATGTGCACCGATTTTGTGGGCACTTATATTTGATATTTATTCATTGCTGTCACTCTGCGCTACCTTCCGTGGTCCTTAAGTGTAGGTGACTATTTAACGCGGGGTGCCAATGCCTATGTTGGCGCTTTTTCTTCCACATTTGGGTTAACGATAATCTGTTGTCCCGTAATATCTCAAAAATTTTGTGTAGTGTATTTGATAACTTTTAAGCTGTTGTTGGTTTATGGACATTTTAGTAATTGTTTCCTTTATATTTGTACGTACCAGTTGTGCATTGAGGTTAAGATTTGTAGTCTGGCGGTCGGACCCAGCGGACAGGGCCCGGTTAGGTTTCCACTCCAGTGGTGTGCGGGTTCCTGCACTTAGTGTTGAAACCTAGTATCTGAGTGTCTGTAATTGGTTTCACGATAGCTTTCTCCATACTGGCTCTTGGCCACTGTGGTTCGTCGTCAAGTTAAATTCTTGTCCTGTAAATACTGGTTTTCTTAAATTGCATTTGTAAGTTCATTTTCTTGTTTGTTTTTTTAAAGAGTGCTCGCGAGCATTTTCCTTGTTTTTAAGTGTCAATCATGACTTTGTTTTAAATTGTTCCTATTGTTTCAGTAATATATATAATGCAGTTTCCTTAATTAAGTTTTTCTAATGTTTTATCTATGTAAACAAAGGCTTGTAAAGGTTGATCTGTCTGTTAGCAAAATCTATTTGCTTGATTCTCTATTGTCGAGATTTGTTTATAGAATGAGCTATTCAGGTGTCCTTTAAAGAAAATGTTCGTTAAACTGGCAAATGTTGTTACTTGGGGCTTGGGCCTTCCGTCAATACCTTTTCAGAAGACAGGCAGGTTCTATAATACTGGTAACATTTTATATTTTTATTGCTGAGAGGGGTTACGTAATAAGACACAGCCACAGGTGTGACCACCATGAGAGAATGTGAAGGAGTTTTCTGTAATTGCAGAATTCACAAGGGAGCAAGGTCTTCAGATGTGAGAGTGAAATTTTTTTCTTATACTACATCTCCGGGAGTAGTAGCTGTAAGAGGTGTCCAAATTGTTTCCGCTAGAAAATAATGCACGAGTCGACCTTAGATTCTGTTAGTGGATTCCCAGAGAGATAGATGTTAGCCATGAGACCAGGACTTGGAAGCCGAGCTGATGTGAAGGTACGGGTGTCCTTAGGGCGGTTCCTTTGGGGCAGCAGAAGGCGAGCACGAGGCTTCGACTTCGGCAACCGCCGCTAGCGTGACCAGTACGGAACGGCCCAGCAAAGTCAATGTGGAGAACTGTAGCGAGATGGTCAGCCCTGCTGCTGCAAACGCCTGCATCCTCCACCATCACCTCGTCTTTTCACCCAAGCTCATTATCCTCCTGCCTCAGTCCTTGCCATTTTCCGTTCTCTGCCAATGTCCTACAACATTTAATCAATACGGAACAATTGATTATAGAGGTAATCTGTCTTATGCTGACTGCAATTAAGAGGTTTATTTTTACACAAGACGCGTTTCGCTTTTTTATTTTAAAAGCATCTTCTGTGGTCTGTAAATGATACAAAGGTTTGTACAATTTGTTTTTGATAAATAGATGAAAAACAGTTTTTAAAAGCATTTTTCACGTTAGGCCTAAGTGTTTTTAATTTAATATTCTGTCTATTCACGGTGTTGATGTCTCTTCTCTACATGTAACTACTGCTTCTCCGTCTTGTTGGCTGGAGTTCGTTTTTTCTGGAACAATATTTACTCTGTAAAAGTACTGTTTATTGAAAACTTAAATACGTAGTATTTTTGTTCCACAATATTATTTATTTGCTTGTTATTAGCAGCTTTCGGCTTCTTAGGCCACCGTCAGATAACTTCATACTAAACAGATAGTTCACACGTAACATTGAGGTACACTCTTTGACAAAAAACCTGGCCGCCGGCCGGCCGCCGCTGAGCCTAAGTCCGATCCGATCGCGACATGGGACAATAAAAGTGGCCGCGCTGATTCGCTCCAAGTCCAGCAATCTGCACAATTTTCCAACACTGCAGACTGCGGGAGTTCGTACAGTAATTCTTGTGTGCTGTTAGAAGGTAAGTAGGTCAGCTACATCTGTGGTCCTGCGGTAACGTGCGTGATTTGCACGTCAAGGTATAAGCGATCGAAACCGACTGTTGATAAAAATTTTAGTTTCACGTTCCTCGTACGTACTGGTGCCACATGTGTAAGGGAAGCATATGCGTAACGTATTTCATTTTTAATACACTGTTAATAACATTTCGGCCCAATAACGTCGCAGCACTTGGCAGAGCTCTCCGCGGCCCACTCGCCGGCAGCAGCGGTGGCGGCGCTACACAGCGCTGCCTCGCCCTCTGCCCACAGCGCCTGCCGCCGCTCATCGCCCTGGATATGTAAAATGCTTGAGTGTTGCTGAGTGGCGATCCACACAAAAGGTTGCGATGTGCATTTCAGATACGATATTAACGGAGCAGACCACCCATTTTGAATGATGACCATATTATTACACTAATACATAATACATTAGAGAGGCAAAACATTTCCATAGTCATTGATCCAATCAAATGGCACTCAACGATGGTTAACACTTATTTCTGGTTTAAATCGCGATCCGTTTCCTATCAGGAAAGCCCTTCATGTAATTTGTTATTGTCATCACTTCATATGTTTTCATCAAGAAACTGTGCGCAACTGCACTACAATGTTTAGTTCCGTTGTTTGATTCCTTATGGTAAATGTATGAGCTAAATTATGTGAATACGTTTCAGCGCACGTTATAAAGCAACACAGCCTCTCTGAAAGGTGTCTCATTTCTACAGCAGATATTTTGCATGAACGAACTATATTAATCATTATGTTCACTTCCTCTGCAAGCATCCCCTAGCATATGGGTCCTAAGGAAATAGTAAGAATTCCCATCGAGGGAGGTCAATTCGAATTTCTTCAAAGGCGTTTGTATGATGAAGCAAAACAGACATCTAATACCATTCCCGTAATTTTGAGTCGACTTTTCTGAAAGCCTTATTGTATAAAGCTTTTCTTCTGATTCCATTAAAGAGGTTCTTCTTGCAATCTGCAGCGTATAAAGTAAAATAAAACAAAGTAAAACGGAATACCACCGCCAAAAGCACTGTCTCCAACCAGGATTAGAACTGCCGACTCACAGCTCAGTTGCATCGCGAGACACGAGCAGAACCACACAGCCAACCACACGCTGGCGCCTGGTGCCCTCAGTCTCTTACATATTCAATGCTGAGCCTCTAACGTATCTCGAAAGTTAACCTGAAAGTCACCTGTTGTTGTTGTTGTGGTCTTCAGTCCAGAGACTGGTTTGATGCAGCTCTCCACCCTACTCTATCCTGAGCAAGCCTTTTCATCTCCTCATAAGAACGACAACCCACATCCACTTGAATCCTCTTACTATACGCGTCTCTTGGTCTCCCTCTGCGATTTTTACCCCACACACTTCCCTCCAACGCTAAATTCACAATTCCTTGATGTCTAAGAATGTGTCCTACCAACCTATCCCTTCTTTTAGTCAAGGTATGCCAGAAATTTCTTTTCTCCCCAATTCGGTTCAGTACCTCCTCATTAGTTACGCGATCCACCCACCTAATCTTCAGCATTCTTCTGTAGCACCACATTTCAAAAGCCTCTATCCTCTTTCTGTCCACACCTATGCGAATAAAAAAATTCCTTGAGTGCACAAGTTAAATTTCTGTCTCTCATATCACATGGGCATTATACAGCCTGAGTCATGTAAGTAGAAGCGGAATGTCAAGTGAACTTAGCGAGACAAGTCAGTACCACTTGCGGTAGTAACTGCACTGTCACAGTGTTGCCAAATGTTAGCAACGATGTTGCCAGGTCTTATCTGTACTAGGAAGACCTGTGTACCGATAAGCGACGCGAAATCGCCCTCGTCTCATACGGGCTTCAAGAGGGAAGTTGCGGATTTTGGTTAATACGCGGCGCAATCTCCTGATAGTTTCCATCGTCACACTTTAGCATGCAGATATTTATTTCGTCCAATGAGGCCGAAACCAGCGTTCATATATTTTGAAACTCAACAGCATTATGATACAATTTCAGCAAATGACTAGAGAAGTTAAACATACTGATATTGTTCTTGAAACATACGGCAGGTCAAAGACTGAGATATGTAAAGTTCCATCACGATTTCAGCCCCCCCTCCCTGGAAAACAGACTAAAACAATTACTTTGTTTGATTTCGACATTTCATTAACTGTTACTGGAAATGAACGTTGCCCCATCCGTTACTAAACAGTAAGGTATCAAACACTTACCCTCAACAACTTTCAGTGAGAGCTTTTTGTAACAAAACGAAAAAGTAGTGCGAACGATCATTTTGTCCAATGATACTAGGCACTGTAGTTCGAAAACGGATTGTATCTACTGTCATACTGTCATACTGTCATGCTCGTCTCACATTCAAGGAATATCACCTAAATGAGCAGCTATTATGGAAATATACCCAAAGCATCGACGCAATGTAAAAAAAAAAAAAAAAAAAAAAAAAAAAAAAATCATGTTTAGATAAGCATGTTTTGAATTTAGTCCTTTTTTAACTGAAACAAAATAGAGATAGGGGCTAGTTGTGCATATTAGTAAGTTTTTTAAGTTCCCGTAATACTTGATGCAAAGATGAACAAAATACAAATCCGTCATCTATCGGTTTTTTCGATTCTTTGGACAGTCTTCTTCAGTTTCGACACCTTCACTTCGTCGGCAATCTACTGGTTTCTTGGACAATACAGTAATCAAAATTACGCGACTATTTGTCCCACATTTTAACGCCGTTGGATTTTATTCCGAACGACAGTAATAATTCCTGTTGGGCTGATTCCATATATCCGGTCCTATTTAATGAAATTTTATTTCCATGACAGATGAAAGTGATTTGAACGTAGGCTCTCTGTAATGAATTTTCATATGAAAAATATTTAACATGAAAACGGTCGTGGACCTGTAAAGCAAGGATCATAATTAAAAAACAGCTGATGTGGTTTCAGAATTTATTATTTACTTTATGTGATGACAACATTTGAAGTAATTTACAAGAAGTTGTTTTATCAATATTTAAAATTTTACCATCATTTTAGAACAACAGATAAATTCATTTAAGAAAATGTTCTGTCGTTTTGTTTGTGATGTCACTTGATATTCTTGAAGTAGGTGGCTATGGCATCTACTATGAGGTTGCCAGGAGACAGTTGGCAGGAATGGTTTTGTTTGACAGTAAGCGGATAATTTAAAGACGTAACGCCGCGGCGGAGCGGCCGAGCGCATCGAGGCGCTATGCTACAATGCGCGAGGCCGTTCCCCGTCGGGGGTTCGAATCCCCTCTCGGGCATGCCTGTTTGTGTCGTCTTTAGTATAAGGTGGTTCACAAATAGTTTGTATGATTAGGGACTGATGACCCTGCAGTTAAGTCCCTTAAGCCTGAAAGACATAACGAGATGAATTGATAAGATCCAGCTTTTGCAACAAAACTAACCCGATTTCGAGCTTGGTGTTTAGAAAGTGACTATTATACAGCTAGACATTACTGCTGTAAACCTTACCTCATTGATTTACTCACAAGCAGATTGCTCGCAAAGTCAAAGAGAGTAGGAGTAGTTAATGTATGAAACGACCTTCTTGAACACAATTCAGGTACTACAATGTGCATATTCTGATATTAATTTTACAGAATATTTAATGGAGGTGACGAGAAAAAGTCAACTGTTGGCAGAGTTACAAATCAGACTCACATCTACATGATGCCAAAGTTGCGAAACAATAGACCCTAGCTACGACGTTGGAAGATCTTGATTACATTGGTGGCCTGATGAAAGAGTTTTTGTAGCTGGCGTCCTGCATGTTAGGATCCGTAATTCCACTCATGCTCGTGACACTGTGCCCTCCAAATTGCATATGTGCCATGTGGCCAGCTATTTTAAAAGAGTAAAGAAAAAATATCAATGAATACCTCATTGAGAGTTTTTCCAGTTTTGTTTCTCGGTTTATGGTTGTATACTAGGTAGGCCTTATCGTTATGTTTACTTTATTCCATTAAATAACAAAAAGACGCACAATTTGTAGCAGAAAAGTCTTCGTAAATACTCAAATTCTGTCCAGTTTCTTTCCTGATAAAACGAAATGTCGGCTGGTCAATATGGAAATTACAAATTATTGATAGAACATCTTGCTACGTTAAATAGCGTTCCATTTGAATCAAACGCTAATTTTAGCACGTTCCTTGATATGCTCGATAGATTTCGAACCTGTCTTACTGTTGCCTGCCTCGTTGATATCATAAAATGTTACGTAGTTTGATGACCGGATGCGTTGCAGACATAGTTTTAGTTGCAATTTGCTCGCTACAACGCGGTGATAGGTTTCAGAGTATAAACTTTATGGCGACTTTTAGGTTCCATGTATCTCACGTCGATATATTATCATTCGAGCCGTATCGTCGGCAGATAGTGGACGACATTAATTTACTAACCATACAATACAATTCATGAATTTCATTTATTTCTTATCTTACAGTCAAACCGCGAAAGTTCGGAGAGATCTACCGAACATCTGTTAGACTCCGTTTGATGGCTTCGTCTATTCTGAACGACAGCTATCCTTTCCCTCCAGCAGGCGCGCTCCGCCTTCTCCGTTTCCAGACGCGCGCGCCTTCGCTCGCTCGTTGTGCCGCATTTACCAAAACGACCAAATCGACTTCAGAATGTTAATGAAATAAATTACCCTTCAAGTCGATGGCGACTAAACGCTACTGCTAGCATTACTCATGACGCAAGAAAACTTTACGTTCCAGTGTTACTATGATGACTGACATAGCTATTAAAAATTCGAAATTTTTTTGGAACTACCTTTAACGCGGTAGCAATTTTCGAGTGGAAAAGTTACTTTATACGTCTTAGTCTATTTTAAAACCATTTTACATGCATTTTTCATTTAAATGATTGTTTTACACTTTTCAAATTTTTTATGTGTGAAATTTTTCATTCAGTTTCAAACGTTTGCATGAGAATACAACAGATTTATTTCTAATTCACTTTACCCCTCGTACGTATTAGTCACGGAAAGATCGTGAAGGCAAAAGCTAGGGCGATTTGAACTCATATTAAGTCTTAACAGAAATTGTCTTAACGGCGAACCATTCACCACTGGAAGAGAAACAGGAGGAAACAGCAGTTGTATAAAAAGTGCCCTCCACCACACACCAATTAAGAAATGGCTTTAATGTAGCAGTGTCATCCAGTTCTAAGCTGAATTGAAAGTTTAAGGTATCTTGTTCAGTTCGAATTAGGTTTGAAATGAACTGCAAAATTTGTACCAACACACTGAAACATAAACAAAATATTGCACACGAGACACGAAAGAAAGAAGGAAGGTTACGGATTGTTGTGATAAAGATGTGGAAGGAAATCGGCCGCACACTGCCGCAGGCGCCATTCCGCCATTTTCCTAGACTTGTTTAGCAAAATCATGGAAGATTCAAATCCAAATGGCCGGAGGCCAGTTCGAAGCGCCGTGCAGCCGAATATGAATACAGTGTGTTACCACTGCACCAACTCGCAAAAATGAACGCGATTAGATATTGCATTGTCACACGGTTCTGAGTTATGTTAATTAAGTTTCTGGCCTATCGTTAGTATAAAATAAATTGTAAAATTTGTAAGAAACACACAATAGACAATAAAGCAACCTAATAAATACGTGTTACAACGATTGAAATTAAAATTGATCGATGAATTGTGCCACGGTTTAAATCAGTATTATGGAAAGCAATTGCACTGTTGCTTGTTAAAAGATAGTAAATAAACGTATTGACGTATCTCTTATTCATTGATTTGGAACAGATGCCGTAGAATGCGGAGGGTTGTAATTTAATTAAATGGACTAAGTACAAAATTTGTAAATTAATCTGATCCTAACTATCATTATCAATGACGTTAATAAATGAGTAATCCGTGAATTTCCACTGCCTACATATCGGTTTCAAATGAAGGATGTTAAAAGAAGTGTTCCACATTTTGAGAGGAAGTTTTGCAGATGAAACAAGACAAAATGATCGTTATACATTAGCTCTAACACGCCTATGTCAATGGGTATGAGAACTTGTTGACCTTCAGTACTGTCAAACATACTCAACAAACAAATGTAACGGTAATAAAAAATACAAATTCAAAGCTCAACTTGAAATAAAAACTAATGGTACTAACAATAATAAAGCACAGTTCATACACTTCACGAGGAGAATTATAGGGAATTGGAGACGAACAGCAAGAGCAAACTATTTACGGTTGCGAACAATATTCGTACAAGTAAATATACCAATGGTAAGTATACGACCGCCTCCTGCGAAATAAATTATGTGGAGGACATTTTTCTTTCGACGTGAGATCTGGGACCGGCAGAGACAAAGTATGAACCATCTAGAGACAACGGAAAATGTAATGCTACTTGCAGAGAGAAAGATATGTCATCATTTTGTGACAAGTAAAGGCGAATATAAGCCTGAAAAATATATAGGAGAAAAATAAAATTAATAGGCAGGTTTCTTAGATATGACTTCTTTCTTCAACACAAAATTACATCTCTTCTCCACAGAGGACCGGCTATCCGAGCCGAACTGTACTAAGAAAGAGAACCGTCCGCCTCTCTGCCTTTCGTGGAGATATTTCACATGGAAGCGTTTTGCCCATGGACGATAGACCTAAAGTAACCAAACTGTTTGGTTTATAGGACAATTTCACTTTTCGCGGTTGTAATTACTTTACAAGTAATAGATCGAATAAATGGATTAATTTGAAGGGAAACTAATTATTTCAATTACTTTGAATCACCTGCAAAGATAAAAATATTTAAGGCAAAAAGTTCTTCTGAAGCAACATTAAACAGTAACATTATAATTCACCTAAACAGGGGCATCACTATACGAAGAAAACAGTTTCCTGTCGGGAAAGGTTACGCGGATCTAATAGAAGTCTCTATATTCTGCAGCAAAACCCGTCTGGTCAGTTTTATGATTATCGGTAAAAACTTGCTCTAAGACGGTACATGCCAGATACTCATTTTTGTGATATTCCTGGAATGTGAGCCGCGTATGACAAGACTGAACGTATATACATCTATTGTGGGACAACAGTCCGTAGGAATTTTGGAGAAAGTAGTCGTTTTGCACTTTCTTCGTTTTGTTAAAAGAAACTCTCCCCGGCAGTTGATGAGTGTAACTCATCTATTCATCAGCATTTTTCAATGCTGTTGTCTGCTTTCGGACTGAAGCGTTACTTAGAATGGCCTTTGGTAGCGCAGCTAGGCTAAAAGCCCGTTAGCTTGCTGTTTGTAGGAATGAGGATGTTATGGGATGCCCAAGAAGTTCTTGCTATTGCTTGGCAGTATTGCTCACAACGCTAGACAACTCTGATCGTTTCCTCATTTCCAGCATTCGAGGTATTTTCCAATATTCTTGAGGATATGAGTTTGGTCATTGACTTAATATGACTCTGTTATCCTGAATTAAATTTTCGACCGCAGGAAGGTCGACCCCTGTTTAAATTGCAAACAATTTTGTGGTTTATGTCGGGACTGTATTAACTGCCAACAAATGTCAGACAACTGAACCAGTACTCTCAATTTAGGTCGGTGACGCTATTCTCGTCTCCTGATCTACAGCAAGCATAGTTGATTAGTGAGATATCGTTGTACTAGTGATGTGTGTGGTTTTAGGTCTATTTTTCTCCTCTGAAGAATGTCCTAAACGGTATTCAGCAACTAAATACCAAAACTCATTGCATTGTGTCAACCAAGAGATCGGCATTTTCTATTGTTATAGTAATCGTTGTCATTCTACTGTAATGAGGTAAACGCCATTGATTACTATCATTATTATCATTAATTCAGTTGCAGAAGCGTTCTTTCCCATGTGGCCAAGAGACCAGAAAGAATGTGTAGTTTTACGGAAAATACAACTATATGAAAAAGTAGGCAAAAAATTTGTAATAATTTCTATTGATTTATCATCGTGACGACAGATACTAAGCAACAACACATGCAAGTCTTGGGTGGCATAATTCGAAGAATCCATCAGACACATGAATTCGGATTCTCATCATCATATGTTGGGCCAACAAGACTGTAACACTGCGACATGAATAAGCTGGTTAGTAGTCTATGGATTATATGTATATGTTTGCAAATGAAAAACCTCAGAATTGCACATTTCTCACATATACAGTTTAGTTTCTGTGTTCATTTCCGTAATTTTAAGTATGCTGTCTTCTGAATCCCCAAACGAACTAATTACTGTGTTGCACACATAATCAGTTGATTATGTTTCTTCTGGCTTTCGAACAAACCAACACCTGAAATATGACTTGTGCGGTCGTAAGGCTGCATTTTGAAACGCAGTCACTTTCAAGATGCGAAGTTTTTCGTGACGGATGAGGCAACGTTGATTTACAGTAACTTTTCATGAAAAATTAAAAACAAAGTAGCTTTTGCTGAAATCTAACAAAGTAATTGTTTTAGTCTGTTTTCCAGGGAGGGGGGGGGGGCTGAAATCGTGATGGAACTTTACATATCTCAGTCTTTGACCTGCCGTATGTTTCAAGAACAATTTCAGTATGTTTAACTTCTCTAGTCATTTGCTGAAATTGTATCATAATGCTGTTAAGTTTCAAAATATATGAACGCTGGTTTCGGCCTCATTGGACGAAATAAATATCTTGTAGTTACATACGTTTGTTATGTAGTATCGATTCATAGATATAATTAATTTGCAGTTCACATATCTTTGAAAAACCATCTTTGTATAAGTAACCGCAATGTTACGTGTGGACTATCTGTTTAGTACGAAGTTATCTGACGATGGCCTAAGAAGCCGAAATCTGCTAATAACACTGTGGAACAAAAATACTACGTATTTAAGTATTTAATGTGTTTTTGTTCCTCCAAGCATCGACGGAATATTCCATAAACGTACTGTTTATTCTTCGAATGATTTACTTTATCATATATCTGTATATGAAAACTTCCACATATCTGCCAGATTTTATGGTGATGGGTCAAACAGTGCCGATGCCTGTAGTCATATTCCTTTCATAACGCACAATACGAAATCTGACGCAGGTGATTATGTTTTGTGTTTTGAATGTCAAGTGTTAAAAATCTAATCAAGGTAGGAATAAACCTCTAGATTGGAGATTTAGGAGACAATCTGAATAGCTCCATTAGACTGTTCGCGGATGATGCTCTCGTTTATCGGTTAGTGAAGTCAACAGCGGATCAAAGCAACCGCAAAGCGATTTAGACAAAATTTCTACTTGGTGCGAAAATTGGCAATTGACACTAAATAAAGAAAAGTGTGAAGTAATACACATGACCACTAAAAGAAATCTACTGAACTTCAATTAAGCGATAAATCAGTCAAACTTTAAGGTCGTAAATTCTACCAAATACGTAGTAGTTACAATTACGAACAACTTAGACTGAAGAGAACACATAGAAAATATTGTGGGGGGGGGGGGGGGGGGCGAACCAAAGATTAAGTTTCATCGGCAGAACGCTTCGAAGATGCAGCAGCTCCACCAAAGAGACTGCCTACATCACACTTGTGCGTCCTCTCCTGGATTACTGTTGCCCCTTGTGGGACCCTCACCAGGTGGGACTGACGGAAGACATTGAGAAGGTTCAGAGAAGGGCAGCTCGTTTTGTTTTATCACGTTACGAGGGGGAAAGCGTCACTGGAATGTTGCACGAATTGGGGTGGAAATCATTAAAAGAAAGACGTTATTCATTGCGGCATGATCTGTTTGCGAAGTTCCAATCACCGAATTTTACTTCTGAATGTGAAAATATTTTGCTAGCACCTACCTACTTAGGGAGGTATGACCAGCCAAATAAAATAAGAGAAATCAGATCGAAAACGGAACGATTTAGGTGTTCTTTCTTCCCGCGCGCCATTAGAGTATGGAACGGCAGAGAAAAAATATGAAAGTGGTTAATGAACCCTCTGCCAGGCCCTTAAATGTGATTTGCAGAGTATCAATATGATGCCATATCAAAGCAGTGAATAAAAATAGATTTTAAGCTAATTTATTGAGAAGTTTGTCACGAAAATTTGCAATAACCCTAATGCATAAGTTGCTTAACTCAAACGTTTCAGTAGGTCATTATTAATGCGTACATCTAAAAACTTTGAATATTCTCCCTTACGTATAGACTTCTGTTCCCTAACTAGATGTAATTATGGTGTCACAACATATACTGTGTGTACTGTATATATTGTGCTTTATGAAAATTTAATAGGTTTAATTTTTCAATGGTAGGACGGCGATCTCTTTTCTTTGAAGTATTAAAATGCTAAGATCGCAAATATTGATTTATTTTTCTTTTCTTCTGGTCACTTGTGTTATCGTTTTGAGAAGACGTAACATTTTAATGTCATACGCCTTCACAAAACGATAACACAGGACAAAAGTGACCAGATAATGATACCTTAGTGTATCGGAACCGGTCGTCAGAAAAAATAAATCAATATTTGCGATCTTGGCATTTTAATAGTTCAAAATTTAAAATAGGAGTCCATTAGCATAGAACCACCTAATAATTTTCTGAAAGACATCATTTTCAATTTTTATCCATTAATTCTTGTTTTATAGGTTTGGTAACTATACTTTCATCACCAGAAAATATCAACTAGTTTTGCATATTTGTGAATGTAGAATGGCAAGTCATTAATACATATCAGCAAAGGACCAAGAGAGAACCGTGTGGGACCCAAATCTTGAATGTTTCCCAGATTGAGGAGTCAGCTGGTTTTCTAAGTTCACCTGAACCACTTATCATCTTTATGTACTCTTCTAGTTAAGTATGAACTGAATCATGAGTACACTGCCAAACTAATTCCACAATGATAAAACATCGAGAATAATTGCATGATTTACATCAGGGCTTCCCAATCTTTGTAGCTGGTGGACCCCTTTTTAAGTCTAAAGTCCACCGCGGACCCGTTATCAGTCAAGCGCATAGTGATGACATTGTGCACTAAACCCATGGAAACAAAACCTATCAATGCAAGTGTCATTCTTCCACTAAATCCATGAAGTATCAAGCTCTATGGTTAGAGATAAGTGGAAACGACTTCAAATATGTTCCCACTTGTTTGAATTTCCCGTATTTTCAGATACTCAGCCACATATGTAGTTACTCTCTGAAGCAGGGTATTTTCTCAGATAGACTAAAGTATGCTATCCTTAAACAATTAAATAAAAAAGAGTTAAGTTTTATGTCAATAACTACCGCCCAATCTCACTTGTTACTGCTTAATACAAAGTTCTTGAGGCAGTAGTGTATTCAAGAGTGTGGATGAGTCACCCATAACCGGTAACACATCAACTCAAGACGAAAGTGTGGCGATAAAGTCATTTAACCAATGAAAGCGATAAATTACAGTAAGCTGATTTCCATTTTTAATTTGATCGTACAGGGTATTTGTAAATATGCTCCATTCAGATGTTTTCAAAGCTTCATGAACCAGCCGCACATCGTCAGTGCATTCATTTTTTCTCATAGTGTCTGAGCATAAATCTCAGATTCAGGTTTTCAAGTAATCTTTATACAATTTTAATAGAACTATGGAGCGTTTATTAATATGACATATTCAGTCTTTTTGTTTTCTGTTGTTTAACAGTTATAGATAAAATTACCGTTCACGCTTTCATTCGGGTTTGACATCACAGCCCTGAAAATTAGAGTTGTCAACTGACTATAACCATGGCACTACAATCCTATTATTGGTCTACTGCGAATGGCGAAAAATTTGAACGATGAATATTATGGTGATTACAACACATCTGGATTTAAATTTTTTTCAGAGATAATATTTAATAGGTGTATGTACTTACTATTTCGCAATTTAATACGTGAACAAAGAGGAATCAGTGAATCTTGAACAATCTTTTTACACATCACAATAAATTTCGCTCTTAGTTGATAGACGAGAGAACGTAAAGTATTACAAAGAAAATGGATATCATTTTAATTTTCGGAGTAAAATTATCAATAAAATCAGAATTCAATAAAATGTTATTAAGGAAAATAATAAAGTTACAAACAAAATTCCTACAGAGATAGTACGGCTGGTTTCACTGCTCACTGACGAAAAAAATGCATGCTTATTAATTATACATGAGTCTGTAGAAATAACAATGGATTATTAATGATACGAATAAGGCCGCTTAAGCTGACATAACTTTCAAATGTTGGGTTTAATACTTTACAGCTGGAAACGGGGTGTTGTTCAGTATCTAGACAGCCTCGGTACTTTGTTTTGTTAGCGGCTTAGATCTAGAATCCATATTCTCTCATAAAAGCAGTCAACAGTCCGAAGATTGGTTTGAACACTACAGTGCTTTACTAGGCATGGTCCTGTTTGGAGGTGGTATGCCGTTGCCTTCCTCCGACCTTCGAACTGACTTACCCAGCCAGTTATAGGAGGATCTACAGTTTAACGTGGGTTCAGAACCACGGTGCTACTCGGTATTTTTCACATGAGCAATACTGCCAGAGGGGAAAGAAGTGGAAAGTGACAGATAAAAATCCTAGGACCTGGCAGGGATCGAACCCGCGATTTTTGGATTTGTAGTCTGGTACTCTAGCACTTTGCACCGAGGCGCCCTATGTATTGTGGCAAATGAAATTATAAGTCCTGGTGAGTACCCTCAAAATGGCACGCGCACATATTACACACTGATCTTTACCCTCCTCTTTGTCGATATAGCTCATTTCTAAATATCTTTTGTTGGATTTAGTCATTTTTGTTATTCCACTTCCACAGCATACTGCGACTAATCGAGCACTTTGTCTTCGGATAGTAAATCCGATTGTAGCGCGTCATATGACTGTTCTGCATTTGGCCATCCTCCCTCCTCATTAGTTTCCACTGGGAGGTTTCCTTCCTGTGAAGGCGATAGAGATACTCCTAGCTTCTTCTGTTATTCCGACATCAGCCTTTGGTCCATGTTGGAAGTAATTTACTTGTGAAAAAGCGAAGGATGCAAACGGTTGTGCGCTGTAGCACTACATCGTAATCACAGCACAAACTAGGCATTTTCATCCAGATTCAATTCTGATAATTTGTAAGAGGCAGAATTTTTACGTGTTTGTCAAAATTTCAGTAACATTTAATACGTCTTTGAAGCATCGAAACAGTACAGTCTCAGAGTAACCGCATCTAAACACCGTAAATCAGAGTAATCTTTTGTCGCAATAGTAGTATAAATAGTTCCGCAGTATAGCTACTCGCTCTCTCAGTCTTTGTTTTTCCCAACGTTAACATTTCTTAGTCAACTTTCGGACTTAGATTGTTGTGGTCGTATCTGAAATAGTCAGGTGCAAAAATATTCTGAACTTATGGTTTACTATGATTGAATTTATTTGAAAGGCTTAATGAAATCGAACTTATACACGAGTGCGTAAATAATATCTGTGGACTTTAATTCGGGATAGGCTACGGACTTAGAAAAATTCTGCCTCCCGATAGGAACGTAATAATCAAGAAAATATTAATCATGGCTAAAAAGGTTTTCTTCATTGACAAACATTAAATCAAATAACTTTAACTTGATTCAAAAAGGAATAATTTTTAAATATTGACTTTGCCAAGAATATCAAACTCCGATTTTGTGAAATGAACTATAGAGAACTGCTTATTTAAAATATATCGTGTGACTTTGATACTGTTATGTAAATCTGTGCATAAGGTGAAATATAGGAGAAATATTAATTTAAAATTTTGTGTCGACCACATCAATCGTAGTTAGCACTAGAGGTCTGCAAATCGCCGGTTTCGCTCGCTCGTATTCGGTCGAGTGCGCAACGCTCAGCGGTGGCGCGGCGAGCGTGTACGCTCGGAGCGAGCAGCGAGCGTGTTGACACTCGAACCAGACTGGGTGGGGCGGGGCGGGCAGAGGCCGCACAGCGTAGTGCTGCCGCTGTACTCACAACGAAACCTACCCCAGTGTCACTCTCCGAGTTTTATGAAATTTGCATATGTTATAACACATGAAAAACTATGGGACATGTAATTTTTTTAGCGGTGGAAAAACATATTTAAGGGGTAAAACGGCCCTTCCAAAATTGGAGCTAAAATAGAAAAATGATCATAAATTAGAGATTAGTGAAGCGATTTTAATGATTTTTGGTATGAAAGTATCTTTTAATAAAAGACAAATTTCGTATATTCGACTTCTATTAAATCAAATTTTTTTTTTTTTTTTTTTTTTTTTTTTTTTTTTTTTTTTTTTTTTTTTTTGAGCAATTGGAAAAATTCCCGTTAAGGAATCACTCGGAAAAGGTAGATGCGCAGAAACCAGGGACAAATTCAAATGTTTGTAGAGTCTATGGGACTTAACTACGGGGTCATCAGTCCCTAAACTTACAAACTATTTATGAATTACTTACAACTAATGACGGCACAAATATCCATGCCCGAGGGGGGATTCGAAGTCCCGACCGTAGTGGCCGTGCAGACCGTGACTGGAGCGCCTCAGTCCCCTCGGCCATCGCGGCCGGCCAACCACGGACAGTCACAAAATGCTACAGGAATATAAATTAACGGAGTGCAACAGAGATGCACAAAACTAAACTAACGGGTGTACATAAATATCGTGTGTTTAATGTCAATATAAAAGACGGACAAAGTATTCCAGGACTTGAGAGTGATGAGAGGAATGTATATAAAATACTATCATTTGCTCGTTAAGACGGCAAGTAACACCTACCACTAAACAGGAACTAACAGTCCTCAAAATGGGAACAAGAAAGTAAGAAAGATCATGGAAAACTCATTTAGTAAATGATCTTAGCACAGAAACTTTATGTTAATCACGTATAATAACTTGTATGGTAAAGTACAAAATGCGAAACTGAATAGCTAGTTCAACTGGATCGAGAGAAGACCTTTCGAAGCACCCGGGGAAGGAGACAATTCCAAATTTCGCAGTTAGGATTTATTCTCTAGCGTCTAGTTTGCTCCCGACACGCGCCTTGGACTCGAGTGGCGCTGCGGTGGGCGACCAAGTGGCGAGTGGGCAGTGTGGACGGTCGGGCCGGTCGAGCGTGCCGCTCTCGAACGAGCGTGCAGGAAGTCGAGCGCAGCCACACGCCTTGCTGCAAGTTGCAGCACCAACACCTGTCGGACTGTCAGAGTTCATCAGTTAAAATATAATCCATAAACTGTGTTAGGTTACGGAAAGTTGAACCAGAGGCATCCGTAACTGAATAAATGAAATATTATGAGGTGTACCAACTTATGCCTCAAATAAAAATTTTACGTGCCTACTGAATCTTTATGTGAAAACGACGAAAGCTTGCACTACCGCTGACGTCGCTTCTATCATACCGAAGCACTACAACAAACCAAATAAATTTCCGCCACCAACCAAACCGCGGCCGGCTATCCATCTCCTTTGCACCACTGGATTTCTAGTCTAAATTGGATTTGGAAGGTAGCGAGGCAGCCAACACCAGAGAACTTATTCCAGTGACTTCTCCCTTATACCTTGCTCACGCAAGGCGGGGAAGTCGTTCAGCTCTTCACTCCTTGCCTCAACAAACCTTCCGGTCATATTCGGTTCCATCCGTGGTGCCAAACCGACGTTAGCCGGCCAGACGCCAGGGGTGGTGATATCAATCCGGTTTTACGTACGCCTATTGCTGCCAATGTATGCCTCATAGAGGCATGCACGACTTTTCTCTCCTGTTGTTTCGGTCACAGCACTGACGAAGAAAGTTTAACGTTGAATGGTATCTCGGAGTGCATATGTGGCAGCGAGCGCTCTGATTGGTCGACTAAGCATCTGCCATTTCAGAATATCGTGCATAGGCGACTGCTGTGGAACGAGCGCACGCGATCTCCGGATTGTTGCAGAACATTGGAGCAGGAGGCCGCACCCAGCGGGGCTGAATGAACTACGAGACGTACAGGTTGTTGTTGTTGGGTTTTGGAAGGGACTAAACTACGACGGTTATCAGTCCCTTGTTCCAGTCAAAAGATAAAACATTTTGTTAAGCGATCCGAAGTGAATGCATTAACAAGTCAAAGTTTAAAACTTACAGACTAATAGAAAGAAAGGATACGATTAAAAACGAAGAACGGATAAAACAGCTGAAACAGCACAAGAGTGTTTTTGCTGGGTGGTCACAAGGATATAAGGAACACACCCAGCCACTCTGCAACACGCTAAAACCACCTACCTAACAGACTTAAGCAGGCGGAGGACAGAGATACGACAGAGAAACACAAACATTAAATGGACTTGTAAAGTCCACACTCATGCATAAAATGTAAAATAGAGTCAACCATGGAGGTGTTGTCAGCTAATGCAAGCTGCAAAACGTCAGGGATATTAAAATTTCGTCTCACTGCGGCTAAATCGCGGCATTCAATTAAGATGTGGGCGACCGTCAAAGGCGCACCACATCGACACTGCGGAGGGTCCTCGCGACGCAGAAGGTGACCATGCGTGAGCCAAGTATGGCCTATATGGAGTCGGCAAAGGACGACCGACTCCCTGCGAGAAGCCCTCAGGGACGTCTTCCATGCAGCGGTAGACGGCTTGACAGCACGGAGCTTATTTGGTTCAGTGGAGTCTGCCCATTCCGAATTCCAAACCCTTAAGATCTTGCGGGTCAACTGGGTTTGGAGGTCGGAAACTGGGAGGCCAATGTCCAGGGACCGCAAAGTGGTGGCCTGCTTGGCCAGCTGATCCACACGTTCATTGCCCGGTATACCTACATGCCCTGGCGTCCAAACAAAAACGACAGAACGGCCTGACTCGCCAAGGGCGAATACAGCGTCTTGAATGGCTCGCACCACAGTGTGTTTGGGCAGAAACTGGTCGAGGGCCTGTAAGCCACTCAGGGAGTCGCTACAGATGACGAACGACCCCCTGGGGCGAGCTCTGAGGTGTTCAAGAGCTCTCAAAATACCGACCAGTTCTGCGGTAAAGATGCTGCTTCCACAAGGCAATGACCGCTGTTCGATGTGGTCATCATACATAAAGGCATATCCAGCATGGCCATCGACCAAAGAACCGTCCGTGTAGATGATGGTTGCTCCATGAAACGTATCAAGCAGTGCATGGAACCGGCGACGGAGAAGCAGTGGTGAAATCGAGGCTTTCGAATCCCGGGACAAGTCCAGCCGAAGCTCCAGGCGAGGAATTTTCCAGGGGGAGTAATGGTAAGGTGGAGGAAGGGGTAAAGAATCAAGTGAGACGAGAAGGGAACAGACACGGACCGCAATCGGGAGACCCGACCTGGGCCGACGTCGTGGGGGATGGAGTGCAGAAAGGGGGAAGAGAAGCCTGTGGTTCGGATGGCGGAGTGAAGTATGAACTCGTTACGGGACTGGTACGAAAAGCCCCTGTTGCGAGACGCACACCTGTGTGGTGAACGGGGTCTAGGACCCGCAAGGCAGAAGGGGCTGCGGAGTCATACACCAAGCTCCCGTAATCAAGCCGTGACTGAATGAGAGACTTATAGAGCTGAAGAAGGGTTGAACGTGCTGCTCCCCAACTAGTATGGCTGAGGCATCTAAGAACATTTAAATGCCGCCAACACTTCTGTCGCAGCTGACGTAGGTGTGGCACCCAAGTCAGCCGGGCATCGAACACCATGCTCAGGAAGCGATGTGTTTCCTCGACCTGAAGTAGTTCGCCACCCAAGTAGAGCTCTGGGTCAGGGTGAACTACCCGACGGCGACAGAAGTGCATCACGCGGGTTTTCAGTGCGGAGAACTGAAATCCGTGAGTAGAGGCCCATGAGTGGGCCTTTCGGATGGCACCCTGCAGCCGCCGTTCAGCTACGCCGATGGAAACGGAGCTGAAATACAGGCAGAAGTCATCGGCGAACAGAGAGAAACTGACTGATGACCCCACAGCCGCAGCAAGACCGTTTATCGCCACTAAAAACAATGGAACGCTAAGGACGGAGCCCTGTGGGACACCGTTCTCCTGAATACGGGGGGAGCTAAATGATGTCCCAACCCTCACCCGAAACGATCGGTGGGAGAGGAAATTGCGAATAAAAACAGGAAGGGCGCCACGTAAGCCCCAGTCGTGCAGAGTCGTCAAAATATGATGGCGCCAGGTGGTGTCACACGCCTTTCTAAGGTCGAAAAATACAGCAACGAGATGCTCACGCCTAGCAAATGCAGCGCGAATGGCCGACTCCAATGACACGAGGTTGTCAATGGTAGAACGGCCCTGGCGAAAGCCCCCCTGTTGCGGAGCAAGAAGTCCGCGCCCTTCTAGGATCCACATAAGCCGCCGACTCACCATACGTTCGAAGAGCTTGCAGAGAACGTTGGTGAGGCTGATCGGACGGTAATTGTCAGCCACCAGGGGGTCTGCACCAGGTTTCAGCACCGGGATGATAGTGCTTTCCCGCCACTGCGACGGGAAAGTGCCCTCTGCCCATACATGGTTGAACAGGGCGAGAATGCGGCGTTGAAACTCTGGTGAGAGGTGTCGGAGGAATTGGCCGTGAATCCTATCTGGTCCCGGAGTTGTATCAGGACACGCAGCAAGGGCAGATCGGAACTCCCACTCGCTAAACGGGTCGTTGTATATTTCCCGACGACGAGTGCGGAAAGAGAACTGTTTCCGCTCGGCCCGCTCTTTGAGGGTGCGGAAGTCAGCACTGTACATGGCAGTCGCAGAGCATTGTGCGTAGTGGTCTGCCATGTGCTCGGCGATAGCTGTCGGGAGCGTGCAAAGCACACCCTGGATGGTGAGGGATGGGATTCCTGTCGGCGGGCGGTATCCGAAGACGCGTCGGACTTGCGTCCATACCTTAGTCAGGGAGGTGCGGCAGCCGATACTGGCTACATACCGCTCCCACGAATCCTGCTTGCTCTGCTGTATGAGTCGTCGAGCACGCGCACGGAGCCGTTTAAAGGCCACAAAATTCTCCATGGATGGGTGGCGTCGATAGCGCTGGAGCGCTCGCCGACGTTCCCGGATAGCCTCAGCAATCTCCGGTGTCCACCAAGGCACGGACCTACGCCTAGTGGAACCGGTGGTTTGCGGAACTGCTACCTCAGCGGCCCTGACAATACCATCAGTCACCTGCTGGACTGCATTGTCAATGTCATCTGGCAGTGGTGCAGTGATGACAGCGGTTGAAGTATAGACTGGCCAGTCAGCCCTATGGAGACACCAACGGGGTAAGCTGTCTGCAGCTTGGTACTGCGGGAGCGACACAAAGATTGGAAAGTGGTCGCTGCCACACAGGTCCTCATGCACACGCCAACCGAGGTGTGGTCGAAGGCTGGGGCTGCAGACGGAGAGGTCGATCGTTGAATACGTGCCCTGTGCCACGCTAAAATGCGTGGGGGCACCTGTATTCAGGAGGCAAAGGTCTTGTTGCGCCAAAAATGTCTCAACATCCCTACCGCGGCCTGTGGTCTGGAGTCCACCCCACAAAGGGTTGTGGGCGTTGAAGTCCCCCAAAAGGAGGAATGGTGGGGGAAGTTCCGAGACCAGAGCGGTAAGGGTGTTGAGAGACACGGCCTCATCCGGAGGAAGGTACAAGCTGCAGACAGTGAATTCTTGCGTTACCCGAATTCTGACAGCCACTGCCTCAAGAGTAGTTGTGAGGGGTACGGGGGCACTTGGGACAGTGTCCAGGATATATAGGCAGACACCGCCAGACACCCTGTCGTAAAGGGTCCTGTTGCAGTAGTACCCCCGATACCCACGGAGGGCAGGGGTGCGCTGTGCTGGAAACCATGTCTCCTGTAGGGCAATACAAAGTGCAGGGTAGTGCCACAGTAATTGGCGCAGCTCGGCCAGGCGATTAAAGAAGCCGCCGCAATTCCACTGGAGAATAACTCTTTCTACTCGCTGTAAAGCCATAAAATAAAAGAAAGGAAAGAAGATCATTCCATAGGAACATCTGCCGCCTTATGGTCAGGATCTACAGAATCTAAGACCATAGGTGATTCTGGATGTGCAGAGTTCCTACGTTCGGGCGAATCAAGAAGTGCGAGATCCTCAGCGGAGGCAAGGATCTCGACTTCATCCTCTGAAGCAGAGGATGTGGGTGTGGGTGGCTTGAAAGCCACCAAAGAATCCTTTTTCTTCTTTTCTTTCCTTTTAGCCTCTCGCTGGCCCTTGGGTGTTAAGGGCCGTGAGGGCTTCTCAACAGGGGCTGCAGCTGCCGACGAAGAGGTGGAGGCCCCTCGATCAGCAGCCGCGGGATCCTTCAGCCATTTGCTGCGATCCACTTTCCCATGAAGTGAAGCCTTGGAAGGGAGTGTCCCATGGGACCCCTTCCGGGCGAGAGGAGCCGGAGAAGGCTGTTGTTTCTCCGGCGCTGGGGTGGGGACCGACGTCCCCCGCAATGGTTTGTCTGTTGCTCCCAACAAGAAAAGTGTGGGAGCAACCGAAGGAGTAGTACCCCCAACTGTCAAGGGGGCAGGTGCAGTAGTTCGGGCCTGGGGGCCCGGTGGCATTCGTGGCACAGATGGTCTGGTGACTGACGATGAAGCTACTGTGGCGTAAGACGTTGTCATGGTGACAGGATGGAGCTTCAAATATTTGCGTCTGGCCTCTGCGTATGTCAGCCGGTCCAGGGTCTTATACTCCATGATCTTTCGCTCTTTGTGGAGTACAGAACAGTCGGGCGAACAAGGAGGATGCTGCTGATTCCAATTGACGCACACTGGAGGTGGGGTACAGGGGGCGTCTGGATGGGATGCACGCCCACACTCCCGACATGTTGGGTTGGCGTCACATCGGGAGGACATGTGACCAAACCTCCAGCACTTGAAGCAGCGCATAGGGGGAGGAACGTAGGGCTTGACGTCGACCCGGTAAACCATCACCTTGACTTTCTCAGGCAATGAATCGCCCTCGAAAGCCACGATGAAGGCACCGGTGGCAACCCTCTTGTCCCTCGGACCCCTATAGATACGGCGGATGAAGTGCACACCTCGCCGCTCCAAGTTAGCTCTCAATTCATCGTCCGATTGCAGCAGCAGATCCCTGTGGAAAATGATGCCCTGGACCATGTTTAAGGTCTTATGTGGTGGAACGGAAACGGAAACATCACCCAGCTTGTCACTGGCTAGCAAAGCCCGTGACTGGGCTGGGGATGACGTCGTTATTAAAACGGATCCAGACCTCATTTTTGACAATCCATCGACCTCTCCATATTTGTCTTCTAGATATTCCACAAAGAACATTGGCTTTGTGGACATGAAAGATTCCCCATCTGTACGGCTGCACACTAAATACTTTGGGGCGTAAGCCTCGCCTTGAATTTTGGCCCTACGTTCCTCCCACGGTGTAGACAGGGAAGGAAACGTTTGGGGGTCATACTGTTCTGCATTGTAATCTCTTCTACCGCGCTTAGAGACGGCGGTTGTACGTCCGCCAACGTTTCGTGGTCTTTTCATCGTGTTCCCACGAGCAGCTAGGGAAATAAGGGTCCACCCAGACAGAGCCCCGCTTGCCTGGGTAAGCCTTATACAACTGAGGTGCGGCAGGTTCCTCAGAGGTTGCTCGCTAGCGGCTGTTCAACCTCAACAGCCATGCATCTCCTCGGCACGTAGCACACCTTGAGATTGAGGTTTTTTTTATAGAGGTTTGTACCGTCCTCGCGACCCGGGCGATTAAGCCAAGATCCCCGGGCTCTGAAACGTACAACGTTCCACCGTCGCGCCGAACGATGGTCGTTGAAGCACGCACAGAGCTTACGGTGTAGCGGACTGTTGGCGCGACACAGCCCACAGCTCAGGACCCCGGGTTCGCCAAGCCCGTACTCAGCAAATTAATGCTGAGCCCCTGAGGGGAGACGTACAGGTCCTCACTTGGAAAGCATAATCACTGCTTGGGAACGCGACCTCATGTAGTATTCACACGAGGAAAATTGTGGTGAATTTTATTTTCACACTCTTTTAATAAATAATGTTACTCATTCTTTCACAAGTTTTTGTGAACGGTGACCGTTGACCCCCTTGAAAAAATCGGCGGACCCTATAACAGCTTAATTGATTTTTAAGTAATTAGCGTTTATTCTGCCGATACTCAGCTTTTCATAATTGCGATGTATGGGGATTCTGCTCGCTGCAAAATTATTCTCCTGGGGCGTCGTGGTAGAAATAAATACTCGATATGTAGAATTTTTCACTTCTTCTTTAATTTGAAACAAACTTCTCCTCCACCAAAACATAACAACTTCAAAACATACACAAATTACAAAGCATCAGACCTGTAGTACTTCCATTTCAAAACAACTCAAATAGCTTCCAGCGCACTTCAGAAAAGCCAAAACTCGAACTCCCTCACGCAAGGCGGTGAGGCAAATATATAACATCGGCAATAATGACGTTACATTATCCATTGTTCATAACAATTGAATATACTAATTTAAAATTAACAAACATAACAGAAAAACATATCATGTATACAAAAATAATCACAATATAAAATGAAAACTATGCATACAATAATTTTAGATGGCACATGTATTTTTATGACGAAATTTCCGATTTTTCTGTTAACAACAAAGTGCGATGTTAAATATCAATTAATTTGTTAATGAATACATCATACATGTTCCTAACATATATTGAACTATCAAATGTCATGGCCATTTACAAAATATACTCAAACTTTCTTGTCAGTCAATATATACAAAGAATAACAATATTAAAATCTCGAATATTACGTTAATTAATACAATTAGCTGGGCAACACAACTTGTTCATGAGCCTAACATATATACAATGGTATTTACTTTAATGTCTTTATGTTTTACAAAAGTTTGTACCCTTCGTCTGTCTATTTATTGAAATAATGTACGATAACAAACGTATTGTTTATAGAACTATCTGGAAATGTCTGATACAAATCTCTTATTTAATGAAATCTATCACTTGTTTTGATCACAGTATCACCGAGACACTGTCCTACACTGATTCCTAGGCTGGCTATTTCGTTTTTAACTTCACACGCAACTTTTATTACTATTCAACCACACGATTCCGGATCCGAAGCAGACGGTATCGTAGGATGACATTGAGATGAGAGGACCAGGCAGACGGTATCGTACGATAACATTGAGATGAGGGGGCCAGCAGTATCGTTACAACCCCTATGGGGTATTTTCTGTTGAAAACCAAACTGATATTTTGTTGCACCTTATTTTCATAATCGTGAAAAGCTACTATTGAATATACTACTTCCTCAAGAACTTTGGGTAAAACAGTCAGAAGTGAGATTGGGCGGTAGTTATTGACATCAGACGTAGCTGTTTTTTATTTAATTGTTTAACGATAGCATAGTTTAGTGTATATGGGAAAATACCCTGCTTCAGAGACGAACTACGTATATTGCTGAGAATGCTACTTATCTTTTTTGTACAAGCTATCAGTACAATGCCGTGCTATGATTGAGACTGAAATCACACTATTGCGTATGCTATTCTCGAACTGGAAACTTTATTAAGAAGTAGAAAGTAGGTTTTTTGAAAGTAACTAAGTAAGTCTTCTCTTTTTTCCCGGAGTTGACAGTTTTTCTGTATTCTACGTTTCTTTCCGCGCACCGAACACACTAAGTCACAAGAATTTCAGTTCTGCCATCTGACGTAACGGTAACGACGGATATTTCTCCACTAAATTTTCATAAACATTGATACCTATAAGTTTCTCACCGCTTTTTAAATTCGTTCCAAAGGTGTGTTTTACAATAGAAGAGGAAGCAGCTTCATTCTTTGCCACAGAACGTTCTAACAGACAGGCGTAAGGAAAGTAGAGCGTCAACAGTTGGTACGGTACGCCGAGTTAATTAATACACGAAATACACGGCATAAGCATTCAATGCGCGGATTAGAAGAAACTCTGATAACTGTTGATTACTCGATGTGTTCCCCCGCAGTAGCATAGCAACAAAACTTCTTGCGCAAGAAGACGGACCGCAAGGGAATAGCCGGGTGGTCTAAGCGATTCCCGCCGGAGTTTCGGGTCCTCCCTCTGCCGTATGTGTGTGTGTGTGTGTGTGTGTGTGTGTGTCTGTGTGTGTGTCTGTGTGTCTGTGTGTGTGTGTGTCTGTGTGTGTGTCTGTGTCTGTGTCTGTGTCTGTGTCTGTGTGTGTGTGTCTGTGTGTCTGTGTCTGTGTCTGTGTGTCTGTGTGTCTGTGTCTGTGTCTGTGTGTCTGTGTCTGTGTGTGTGTCTGTGTGTGTGTGTGTGTGTCTGTGTGTGTGTGTGTGTGTGTGTGTCTGTGTCTGTGTGTGTGTGTGTGTGTGTGTGTGTGTGTGTGTGTGTGTGTTATTTTTAGCATATTAGTTTAAACAATTTGCATCTTCACAGATTGATGAGCTTTGTAGTCGAACCTTATCTTTAAACAATTGAAAGTTTTGCGCAAGGAGAGGTTCTGTTTCTAATGGCGAAGGAACACGCGGCTACATGTGCTGATGCCGTTGACCTATCACAGAGTTTCTGTTTTGTCTATTTGTTTACATTAGGTTTATTGTAACGATGAATGACATGTGGAAAAGTCCAGCGCGACATTGAAGACTGCTGTCAGCCTCCTGTGTGATTACCTAACTGTCAAATGAGCCAGCAGTCAGTCTTTCTAAACGGTTAACAAAAATGTCACCTTAAGTACCAAGCAAAATCGTTCAAATCTATCGGACTCAGCTGCGTGGTTAGAAGTCCGTAGCTTAAACTACGGTAAACTAACCTAAGAACCCCGCCAGCTAACGGCCGTGCGCACCGCAGCACTACTAATCCGCCGCCGCACGTTAAGTACCGCAAGGCAGTTACCCAGGGCCAAGCCTCTTTCCTGGTAATGAAGTTTGTAATTAAACAGAAAGTAATTGAAGGACAGAGACATTTTTATAAGCTCTATTAGTTCAGTCATTTTTGCCACTGAAATTTTCTGCTGATTAGTCAGTTCAGCTTTAATGATTTCAATAGAGGCGAAGGTGGTATTATGGGCCAGTGGTTGCAATATGGGCTAGCTTAATATCTGACTAATAAGCCCGCACATACTAGCGGCAACCTCAGTAAATAGTAGTAGCTAGTTCGTACAGACGCCACAGAATGCGCTGCCGCAGTTAGTGACGTGGAATTTTAGTGGTGAGCTGTTTCGTGATTTTTCTCATTTCAAAACTTTTAAAGGTAAGAAATTACAGTTATATTAGAAGTACTGCCAATGCGAAGTTAGCTGTTAACTTCTTAACTGCAAATTATATAAATATTTAGCTCTCTAATGCTCATGAAGTTGGTTTATTAAAGTTTGTTTACTTTCCAAGAGGGCTAGGGTGGTAATATGGACAATCGCTGTGGTGGTTATATACGGTAGCCCATATATACGGTAGCCCATATTACAATCCCTACAAATTCTGTGTGGTTTACTCTTTCGCCAGCCGCGATGGCCGAGGGGACTGAGGCGCTTCAGTCACGGTCTGCACGGCCACTACGGTCGGGGGTTCGAATCCCCCCTCGGGCATGGGTATATGTGCCGTCCTTACTTGTAGGTAGTTCATAAGTAGTTTGTAAGTTTAGGGACTGATGACCCCGTAGTGAAGTCCCTTAAGATTAACAAACATCTGAACATCTGTTTCCTCTTTCAGCCTGATAACACAGAAGGCTTGCCCAAGTCCTCTACTGGTCCACATCATGTGCCTAAGACCTAGCAGAAGCTGGCCCAAGCAGTGCGTCCGACGTTCCAATAGGAAACATTAAGACTTCACCAAAGGACATTTTGCCTGTGCCAAAAAATAAGAAAAAGAACAAACAAAGGACCTAAGCCAGGAAAGGCAGCTGTAATTACAGCATCACCTTACAAAATATATTTGTAATAAGCTCAAAAAAGGACGAAGAAAAGTAAGCTGATAAAAAAGGAAAATAAAAAGAAAGGGGAAAAAGTGGACAAAAAAAAAAAAAAAAAAAAAAAAAAAGATCGAAAGTGACGATGTAACAGTGAATACGAAGAATGTGAGATGTAAGCCAAGTGTTGACAAAAGACAGAAACAAGGAATAAAAAGCAAAACTCCATCAGTGAAGCGAAAATTGACCATCGACGTACAATCATCATCCGAGAGTTCAGAGGAGGGATCGATAGATTCTGGGGAGTCAGTTCTAGAGCCCAGTGTTGGTGGAGATGACGATGCTACCTGCCTTTTTTGTGAGGAGTTATATTCCCAAGACACTAAAGGGGAGCTAATGTGAGAGATGTGGGTGCACAACGAATGTGCAAGCTGTGAAACGGAACATTATATTAGTGATTTCTGCCAGCCCTAAATGAACAACTTATGATTAACATGTCCCAGAGTAACAAGTTGGCTATTTTCCAATTACTCTAAAAAATCCACTGGAAATAATATTGACTTTTTTGTGTGTTTATAGGGTAGCCCATATTACCACCACATTTACATTTTTTCACAATATGTTAATTTTTTAAACATGTTTCCATATTAAAGTTGCATAATGATTTAAACTAAAACATATGTTTGGCTTTTTTATAACATCATAAAGATTATTTTTTTGAGGTTTTCAGCAAATTTCACTGACAATTTTGGAATTTATAGTTCAAAAATAAAGTGGTATCCCATAATACCACCTTTTCCTCTACCTAGCAGGTACATTCGTGCAAAGGTATTTAATTTATCGATGAAGACCACGTTGGTCTTGGACACCTCTACGTTCTTAGGAAAGTTGGCTAACACATGGATCTTGTAATATTCAATTACTACTGAAAAAGATACAGTTAATTTGTAGCATTTAATTTATCGTCTCAATTTTGGCGGGTCGAATGATATCACTCTTACTGATCTCTAGGACCTCTAATCTATCAGGGAGCATGAAGTGCAAATTTTTCTCCTAGCTTGAGTATTAAACCTGGAGATTAGGTTTTAATGATTTGTATAATCCCATTATCTTTGAAAAATTTGGCGGCCATGGCGGCCAAGCGGTCTTCGGAGCGTCAGTCACGGTCTGCACGGCCACTACGGTCGTGGGTTCGAATCCCCCGTCGGGCATGGAGATTTGTGCCGTCCTTAGGAATACCTAGCTCATGAGTAGTTTGTAAGTTTAGAGGCTGATGACCCCGTAGTTAAGTCCCACAAGCTCTACAAACATTGGAACATTTTCGAAAAATTTTTGTTTGTGCTATACAGTCGCTTTTCCAAGTAACATGTGTTGCTTCTATAGGCCTTCACTGATAACGCTTTTTTACATTGAAGCTTTTCATTGATAGCTTTCGCTACTTTCATTTCATCTCCGCCGTTTCTTTCGCAGAGAATAGCATTTTTAAGAAATAGTGCCTTTGTAACTGCAGTGACGGCTATACTGTCACACTTCTCTAAAGATGAGAAGTTGACATCAATTTCTGTTTTAGCATTGATTTCGGTGGTGTTATGTTCCTAGGTATATTTTATTGCAAACTTTTTCCTATCAGGTTTCCACGATCGTGAATTGTATAATAACCATATTATCAATTCTTTCGGCTAATTGAATAGGGCACGCAGTTTGTCTCTGTATGTGAAACCCTGGAAACCCTCCTGTCTCGCGACATCCATAAGCATATCTACTCCTTTTTCCTCTCCCAGAGTAGTTTCCGGCCCTCCTCCTATGCCGACGACCAACTCCTGCACCTCACCCACCTGCTTTCTATCTAGCTTCTGTCGCTCCACCACTTTTGTTTTCCGCGACATAAAAAAAGTATACGACCATGCATGGCATTCCAGACTTATGCCCTTTCCATTAATTATATCCGTTACATTGCTTCCCTTCTTTGCAACCGCCCATCCTATTTCACTGTCTACACTTTCAACTCATTGTCTAATTTACCCCTCCACCAGGATGCCCCAGGGTTCTGTTCTCACCCTACTCCTCTACCTCATCTAATCAGAGGACATGCCCCAATCCCAGTCACCCGTCCATCTCTTTTGTATCCCCCCATTCTCTACACATGCACACGCCTCACATCCACACCCACTGAATGTGTGGTCGTGTTCCATTTTGAATTATTCATTAACCTAAAGTGTTTCTGCCCCATTAATGTTATCTATCTGTGTTAATTATTTTACTAATAATCAGTGCCCCATGTTTTTATATGTTAGCCCCATATTTATTTATGTTTCCACTCGTGTGATTGAACTTGTGTGTCTATGTGAATGTGGAAGGTTGCTCTTAATACTGACTGACTGCCACGCAATGGCTTACAGTCGCCGCATCCCGATTTAGGCCTCGTTTTTCTGTAATTAAGAACCCATGGCTTAGTTTGTCGTCTGCGCTGGCGTCTGCTGAATGGTCAGAGACAAGTTTACTTGGCGAGATGACGAGATGGCCGTGTTTTTTTAGTGTCGTACCAACTTAAACTTGGACGAAACAGGTGACAGGAGACCTCTGTGGGAGCGGTTGTAAAGGGAATTCTCTTGGCCAGGTAGCAAGTGTTGGTAAACACTAGTCTCTGAAAGCACTTTGCGTCGCTTTTAGCGCACTTTATATCCGGTGTATGGTGGGGGGGGGGAGGTTTTTTGGTAGCCTTAGAGCTAACTCTTCACTCTGGCTCCAATGACCGTGGAAGTAAGTACTCTGCCGAATCATGCTGAGGGGAAGGCATGCTGTTAGGTATTTGCTTTATTTGTGATCAGGCAGTCTTCGTTTTTCAGTGATAGTAATTCTTTCGTAATGTGAGGCGAAGTGTTTCTTAAATTACAGAAATCGAGTAAATTTATTGTTTGCATTTTCACTCCAGTGATGATTATGTGTCTGGTTTTGCTCAAGTTAGAATACTCGTTTGTCGCCTTCAGCCTTTGTGTAAACTTAGTGTGTTTGAATTTCCTTGCTGTTTTTTACTTTTCACATTGTTACTATATCTGCGAGTATGCTAAATATTTTCTCAGATTTTCTGATCTGATTCCAGTCATGTATGACAGATTGCGCCACATGCTTTCGTAACGGTCGTTACTTCAGTTTTCAGCCATGGTTTCATTAATACTAGCTTTTCTCTATATGAATTCTCACATGTGCTTTACTCGCTTATTCTAAATTAATTTCTGTTTGTAAATGCTATGAAATTCGGTGTGGTCGCACACCACATGCTACTTAAGAATAGTGACCTGCTGTGTCCCAAAACATGAGTTCATTTATTGATCAGTATAAATAAATTTATACATCTCGTCAAGATGCCACTGATGCTTCGTTTCACCACTGCTTTCAAGTTGTTCCAGCTTTGTAATGAACTGCCAAGCTTTATGGACATGTCTGTGTATGATTGAATGTGCTTTCTGCTACCCATTGTGTGTTTGAAAATTTCCTCCATTACCTCCATATTCATAAAGGGCAGAAACAATTTTAATTTGGGGCAGTAATTATATCCACTTTTGTACAAGGTGTGTGCTAATTTGGTCTCCCCACAGTAATTTGCTTGTTATTTTACTGAACAGATTATGATTTTAAAGTATCGAACCGCTGCTTTATGATTTCATGCTCCCTGTCCAATTTTTAATTATCTATTCATTTATTTTTAACGTTGATTTTGTTTGTTAACACGTTGGCTGCTCCCTTAAAGAGTGATCAGTTAGATAAATTTCCATTGCGCACTTACTGTGGCCAGCATAAAGTAATTGAGAGCAGCAGTGAGCGTTTTAACTTACATTTGCAGATCCCAACAGCCTGAGATCTTGCTTGTGTTTAATAAGAGGCTACTGTCAACCTCCTCCTACCAGATAAATCTATCTGTCCTGATATCTATCCTTCTTACCTTCCTTCTTCTTGTATCTCCTCCTATCCATACTTGGTTTCCTTTCCTTCTCCCCCTCCGTAAAGTTCTTGTACTCCTGACGTTCCCCTCTCCCGTCCCCTCCTTCTTCTGTAATTCAACCACCTTACCCATCGCCTGTGGGTTCTATCCGCTACTTTATATCAGTGTCTCACGTGTTTTAATGTCAGTGTCACTGCAGTACAGCGCACTCTCGCTTTTAACGTATTGTAACCTCTGGTATCGGCAGAACAAGTGATGCCTGTGTCTTATCTAATGTATCCATCATCGTATTCATAGTTTTCATCTACATCTACATAAATGATCTGCAACCCACATTGAAGTGCATGGCGAAGGGTTTATCGAACCGCTTTTACGATGTTCTACAGTTGTATTCTCAAGACTCGCGGAAAGAATAACACCTAAATCTTTCCGTTTTCGATCTAATTTCTCTCTTTTTTAATTATGTCTTATACGTTTGCATATTCCCCAACTAATGTGTCATTTCCGTGACCCTCTCCTCCCTACACCAAGAAAATATAAAACGAGCTGTCCTTCTCTATAGTTTCTTTAAGTCGTCTCAGTCCCACGCGGTGGAAATCCCACAATGCGCAACAATACTCTAAAATAGAAAGCATAAGTATAATGTAGGCAGTTTCTTAGAAGAACCGTAGCATCTTCTAAGTGTTCAGCCAGCGAAACATAGTATTTGCTTCCCTACAACATTTTCTATGTTTTATTTCCAATTTAAGTTGTTTGAATTAAATACATAGGAGAAATAATTACAATCTACGTCTTGCAGTTTTGACTGATTTGTGGAAAAAATTAAGTTTAACGTGTTTCTTTTAGTGGTCATGTGAATGACTTCACACTTATTATTAACTGCCACTTGTCAGCTTTTGCACCATGCAACTATCTTATCATTTGGCACTTGCTTTTGACCTGGTGGTAGCTTCGATAAGTGGCATCATCATCCGCGAACAGTCTGAGGGAGCTACTCAGATTGTCTTCTAAATCGTTCATATAAGTGAGCAACAGAAAAGGCCCTATGGAACGCCAGATATCACTTCTACCGTCATTTACAACGTACTGTCTCCTTTCTGACAGGAAATCAGGGATCCAGTCGCACAACTGTGGCGATATTCCATAAGCACGCAGTTTGATTAGAGGACGCTTGTGAGGTACAGTGTCAAAAACCTTCCGAAAATCTAGCAATTTGGAATCTATTTGGCATCGCTTGTCGCTAACGCTCATCACGTCATGAAAGAGCAAGCGATAATTTTTGTGGATGTAACGAGTCACTTGGAAACTATATATATAAGATGGTAACATCCCAAATAATTCAAGTTAGGTCACAATTTTTATGCCAATATTTGTTACATACGTCCGGGTTCCGAAGTTCTTCTGCACATTATAACAGACTTTGCTGAAGAGCCACCAGTACCATGCACGGTACAATCAGTCACATATGAACTATTATAATGAACAGTATCGAGCAGATAGCGCCTAACGCGAGAATGGTTTCCCGTGCCGCAGAGTACGAAAGGACGAAAAATGTCTTACCGAGTTGCATCGCTTATTTTACTTCGAGGCCGTCGTTGGTTCATATCTTGTCTTTTTGAGAACCCATACTGACCAAGCGCGTCACACTTTCATTAATACCATGTTGAACGAAGCCTCAAATTCACTAACCATGAATCAAGTGCTATCCACAACCATAATTGTTACAAACTAAAGCATAACGGCAAGAAGACTCCAACTGAGGGCGACAGGTTATTGATAAAAAGAATGTTCCGTGACAAAAGAAAGCAAATGTTATGAAATTCTAATCGAAGTGTTTTATATAATCAGATTTATACCAAAATAAAATTTGGCGACAAGTTGACGCAAGGAAAATATCGTCAGTGCCAACTGAGGCAAGTTTTTAGAAATCATTACGTACTGGCGTTGTCAAAGAACAATAAGAATTAAAATGAGTCAAAAATATTCACATACTTATAAGTCACCAGAAAATAAAAGATTTCATAGAAATTTTAGTGAAATAGACTTATCCAGAAAATTAACGGTGGAGTTCAAATTCGAAGTGTTATTCCATGTTTTCCGACAATACCCAGGATATTTCCCGCAAAGATTAAAGGTTTCTAGGAATTAAGATACATGATATCTGAGAATGGTATAATAGGATTTATTGCTTAAATTGAAACGAAAATCAAAACAGTGGAGGATATTAAATCGATGATGTTATTGTGGAAGCTGATGGCTGACATTATAAAATGCATGGGCAAGTTTACGATAATACTGCTAAAATGGCGGGAAGAAACGTTTGCAGCAACGAATAAAACAAATTAACCCTAACGCTGACTACATACCTATCTCAGATAACTCACTGAACCTGGTTTGCTTCGGTAAAGGCGAATTTCAGTGCCTTCAAATCAAATGATCAAATGTTTGTAAATCTATCGGACCAAACTGCGTTGTCATCAGTCTGTAGCTTACAAACTACTTAAACCTAGGTAAACTAACCTACAGACAAACACACACACACACACCCATGCCCCAGGGAGGACTCGAACCTCCACGGCGAGCAACCGCGCGCTCCGCAGCGAGACGCTTTAGAACGCTCGGCTACTCCACCGTGGCTTCAGTGCCTTTCTTTGGCACATTGGAACGTCCATTTTCTGTTCCTACACACTTATCCTACATCCAAAGATTTGAAGACATTAACATACACAATGATGATCAAAGATTTTGCAAGAGTGAGATACTAAGAAAGGATACCCGTGGTTCATAAACTAAGTAGCTTACACAATGTGAGACGGGGACTGTAATTAGTCTATTTTTCATACTAACCTTGTGTTACTGTACCTTTCTCTTTACTCTAATTATTGAAATATGAACCATTTTTCTTTGTAGATCTTTATTTATTTTGATTTCTGTGCCTTTGGGGACACATCAGGGGTGATGGGCTCCTGGGATTGTAGTACATTCTATGTTTATATGAAAATTTCGGGATTTTAATGTTTATTGGCGCAGCTTGGCTGCTAAAAAGTAGTTTTACGTATTGGGCACGGTCAGGCCATGCAGAGAAGAGACGCTCTTGAAGGTATACCCCTCCCACTAACTTTCGCTCAGCTTTGGGGAAGGACAAGAGGGGCTTGCTTGACCTGTTTGGCGCCGACACTACAGGTGGTGGAAAGCTTTACACAATGCTGGCCCGCGGCACAGACAAATATATACAGACGGGAAACCTGGGAAACCTCCATAAGGGCCCGGTCCTACGCTCAGGGGTGCGGGGAGGGAGGATTTTTTCAGCAGTTCCGTAAGATGTTCCATGATGGCGCTGAGGTCAGAAGCAGCCGTCAGAGCAGGCGGCATGTAGCGGCCGCCCCCACCACCACCTCCCCTCAAACGCCGGCAAGCCGGACACAGCCGTGGCCTCCTGGCAGGCGGCACGAGCTCTCCCCTCAGCCTCCCCTCCACACTACCCTCTGACGTGCGAGAGGCACCCTAAGCCCTGCTAGCATCTTACGGAACTACGAGGGGAGCGTAGGACAGTTGTTTAGAGGAGGCTGTGTCTCTGTATATGTTACTCTGTGCCTGCAGTTTACAGTGTGCGATAGTGGGGACTGCCATTTTAGTCATTTGGCCGTTTCACAAGAGAGGAATTTGCCGGATACAAACAATAGCAGAGTGCTCTGGGCCCTGGGCTGTTTATGGAGACGTATTGCCCTTAGGTGTTATCTAAAAAAACTTCCTAGATAGCAGCAGAGTTTGAACACAGTTAGTGTGACAAATGATTAGGTTCAGAGGAAAGCTTTCTGTCCGTCTGGCGCCCCAGGGGTTTGGCTCCAGCGGCTGTATATATAGCACAACGTTAATATTTTTTAGGTCGTGTGACCGTAGCTAGGAGCAAGGTGAAATTCCTTGCAGAGCATTCACCCTGGGAACGGTGAAATCCGCGGGAAGCTTTGGTGGCGTGGGTGGAGCCTCTTGGCAGCCGCAGAGAACGTGTCCTGATTCGGTAGAGTATTTTAGTATGACAGCTCAACAATTTGTCAACGGCGCTACGCCATCCGAGTGGTTTGACTATTAGCCGTTAGCAGATATTAGTGCGTCTTTTCAAGCATGGGTGTGGCCGCCCGGCACTTGCCGTGAGCTGCGGCAGAGCACGAGGACGTACGACAGTCTCTCATGTCTGGGCGTCCGAAGTATACGGACCTCGCTAGCCTCCTGTTTGAGCGTCCTCGGGAGGCACGGAATACTCCGTTTAGATTCGCGGGGAGGACATCGTCTTAAACGGTCCTCTGGTTAGACTTGTGTGTGATTCCGAAGATTCGGACCTTGTAGAACTTGTGTTTACTTCGCGGACGTTACATTGTCCTGTGGTTACGCTGTGAGCGGCCACAGTTTAGTTTTCGTTTTGCTAGAAGTCTCTATTTGAGCATTCGCGCCTTTGCGAATTGGGCATTGTTTTTACAGTTCTTATTACGCAAGTGACTGATCGATTTGTGCCAAGTGGCCTTTGTGTCACCTACGCAAAATATTGATTAGTCTACTAGTGTGATAGAATCGCACAGCAACTGCCTAGTGACGTCGACGCCAGTGACTCTGTGTTAAGTTATATGTCGACCCTGCTTAACAGGTCGCAGCAATTACGGTCGGATAAAAATTTCAGCTCATCCGCTCCCTATCTGTTTTACTTGATAGGAAATGTCATCAAATTTATTTTTTATATGTTTAATTATAATAAATTGATTTTAAGCATATCATCTTTCATTTAAGAACATTCCTTCATTAAAGTAATTGCTGATTTTTCTAGAATGGTTCATGGATCTCCAGAATCCGTGTCACAAATATGTCTTCTTAAGGCCTGCAATAATGTTGGATATTGTTGCTGGTGAAAGTATCCTCGATCAAGCTCCTCAAAAAAATGTTCAAATGTTTGTAAAGACTATGGGACTTAACTACTTATGAACTACTTACAAACTAGGGCGGCACAAATATCCATGCCCGAGGGGGGATTCGAACCCCCGACCGTAGTGGCCGTGGAGACCGTGACTGGAGCGCCTTAGTCTCCTCGGCCACCGCGGCCGGCAAGCTCCTCAAGACATCGGTAGAAGAGATCATATTTTAGTGATTACGTCTACGGGCTTTTGTAGTTAATACAGACTGCAGGATAACATCGACTGAAGTCCCAATAAGTGACATTTTCTTTGACGCAAATTTTCATTGTAAATTCTTAAGAATTATCTCGTTTTGCAGGTATCCTTCCACCATGTTCAAGCCGAACCTACAGGGACATCAATATAATACGAATAGGGGTTCTATGTTTACGAAATCGGCGATATTCAAATCTTGTCAATATTAACTGGTAGCCAATTCTCGAGAAAACTTGTAGAATAGTTGCCCCGATGGATTAAATAACCTACTAAATTGTGACATCTTTAAAACCAAATCATCAATTGACGGAATGGAGTGATAACTTCAAGGGAGAATAAGGCGCACCGAAGAAAAGAAAAGAATGGTCTGTGTTCCAAGGGCGCAAGAGAAATAGCAAATTGGCAAAAGTGTTGATTCATTTTAGACGTATTGTTTGTAATTTTTGGTGATGGCAATTTCAAGTAACGCAGAAGATGCTGTCTGAGCCAAGATTGCGTTCTTCTGTTGCAAGGGAATACCGTGTGACAAGTTTGAGCTGTATATCGCGCATTGGTAGACCAGAGATGTTATTCTGGCCGTAAGGACATGTTCCATTAACTTATGTGTGCTACAGGCATCCTAAAGTTGGGTTGGCCAAGACGCGGCTGTTACCTGCGATTGCGGCTCGGCCTCCCATCCGTTTTCGGCCTTGGCGTACGGTGGAGAGTCGGGAGCACGACGCGAGCCGCTGCCGTTTACCAAGGCGCGACTCCTAGTTAGCGACTCGGGAAATTCATGACGAAAATAACATTTCCGATTTTTTTGAACAAATAACTGCATGTTAAGGAAGCAAAGCTACATCTGTTCCCATATTTAGTTTTCGTTACAGATTCTCGTTTTCCTTTAAAAAATTAAAAAGCACTACTTTTGGTTGTGCGTGTTTTTTCACTTTTTATTAAATCTCTGTCGAATTTGAGGAAACTGACATGCAAAAAAATTGGTTTTTGCATATCTAGTAGTTTCATACCCCAGCTTGATAACGAAGTGTCTATTTTCTCAAAATTCCTCATAGTTATTCAGATACTGAATTTTTAAGTAACCTATTGCATTAAACTTGAAGTGTTTACATCGAAAAATGTAGTCGCTGGCTACTTTGCGTATGGTTCATTTTAGGTCATACATTGTTGGGCATGAAATGAAGCCAATAATTCGAAATTATTTATAAAGTTGAGAGAAGGACGATACCTGTATCCGTTTTCGAGATTTTGGCTCGTATATCTACGGTACGGGAGCGTCGCGACTAGTGCGCCATTTCTCTCCACGTGCAACCTGAATTGTGCGAAGGTAACAATTATCACATCTTATAAACTGTTGAAGATATTGAACCCTTTTTTTAAATGATAGCCTGTGAAGGAATTCATGTTTTATATAATCATTAATACTCAAAGCTTTTTTATCTACAGGTATACAGAAATAACTATAGTTTTTTTTTACGATGAAACGAGGTATTAATTGAACAGTATTTTATATTTATGGAGGTTTATTTCCGTCTATTGCAACTAAATAAAAGGCTTTTCGCTTCTTGATTTGTGAACCATCATCAATGTCAGTTTTTAGTGTTAATTCTATGTGCGACTTCATGGAGCTGTGTGGGTATTCTCCAGAGGGATGGAAGTTTCGGTTCTTTATTTCATCACTTTGCCGTGTACTTCACTGTGTCATTGCAGATTTTAACTGTTAGGGTTTTCTATATATTTATTCTCTTTTTGTGACACATGACCATGAATGCTGTTAAAACATTTTTATTAACAGGCACCTTTTTAATTGCGACACGCAATTCTTACTTGAGTTTAGATTAAATGTCCGCCAGTTTGCAAATGAATTTGAACTTGCAGATAGTGACATACAGAGAAAATCCTATAACCGATTCAACAAATCTATCAGTGCATCTGAAAAAAAAGTAAATAAAAATAAACGCAGTGACACCAAGATAATGCGGCGTTGTTTATAAGACCAGGAGTGTGTTTATCTGAAACTCCTGATGCAGCTTGCATCTCTCTCGTCTCAGGCTTTTTTTCATTTTAACAATGGATTCACCTTCTGTATTGCCTTTGAAATAAGTCCCAGTGTTAGAAAACGCACAGCTGACATTTTTTTCGAAGGAAGATCAAAATATAGCAAACACATACAAAACAAAAGATTTTTCTGTAGCTTGTTACATGTATCAACAAAAGTTGTAAGACTGTTTGCTGTATTGTTATAATTTATTTCATTCTGACCGGTTTCTGTCCTAAGCCATCTTCCAGGGTATATGGAAAACAAAAAGATTTTAAAATATCGAAGATGTCATCCATACCGTACACGAGACATTAAAATCTAAATGGTACACCATAACATTTATCTTTGTTCATGTAAACTAAGATAATTTTCTACGGCGCACCACAAAACGGACTGTATTGGTGTGAATGAAATTAATGAAAATATTACATTAACGTTGTAATGCATTCCTTACACCTGTGGGATCACCTGAAAAAAATAAAATTAGTTACCACCGGTCACATTTCTTATTTCCAACCTTTATTTCTCTTTTATTTCTCCGAATATTTTCAGTCTACTCTAATGTATGTCAGTAGATTGCCATGAAATCTAAATTGTTCAACGTACAAAGGCAGCAGCGTAATGGCGAGACGAGCTCATATCTTATGAATGGTTCATATCCGTTTTTCTTCGGTCCGCTTGGCTCGACATCTTTATGCCGCTGCCTTGAGTCGTCGCGACTCGCATCGCAACACTGCTCACTGGTGCAGTCCTGCGATTGCAGCCACATCAGCAACGCGCCGCACTCCAAACTCAAAGTGCGCATGCGCGAGCAGCCAGCCTCTAACGTCACGAGCCGATCTAAAGCACTAGATATACCGAGCCGAACAATCCGCCATTTTGAATCTCAATCCGACGACACTGTTGTATGCTTTGTGTGGTGCAGCGAAGTGGATCAGCGAATATTTTGCGATTTTATTGTTTCACACAATGAAATGGTTGGTTATGCCGCTGCAAACTGCTCAAATAGCAGCAGACAAACATAGATCTGCGTAAAAGGTAGCTTGTAAACTCCAGACGCCAAAATCGAGCGACTATCTGCGTAACGTTAAGAAAAAAACCCTTTTTATTTTTATTAGATAAAGTTATGCTTACAAAATATAGGGAGCGTAAGGTTATTTACAACTTGTACAAAAACCAGACAGCGGTTGTCAGAGTTGAAGGGCATGAAAGGGATGCAGTGGTTGGAAAGGGAGTAAGACAGGGTTGTAGTCTTTCTCCATTGTTATTAAATTTGTACATTGAACAAGCTATAAAGGAAAGCAAGGAGAAATTTGGAGATGGAATTAAAGTTCAGGGTGAAGAATCAAAAACATTGCGTTTTGCCGACGACATAGTAATTCTGTCAGATACAGCAAAAGATCTGGAAGAGCAATTGAACGGAATGGACAGTGTGCTTAAAGGTGCATATAAGATGAATATCAACAAGAGCAAAACTAGGGTAATGGAGTGCAGTGTAAGAAAATCAGGTGATGCTGAAGGAATTAAATTGGGAAACGAAGCAATAAAGGAGGTAGATGAGATTTGTTACTTGGGTAGTAAAATAACAAATGATTGTCGCAGTAGAGAGGATATAAAATGCAGAATGGCAATGGGTAGAAAAGCGTTCTTGAAAAAGAGAAATTTGTTAACATCGAGTATTGATTTAAGCCTAAGGAACTCTTTTCTGAATGCATTTGTGTGGAGTGTTGCCTTGTATGGGAGTGAGACATGGACGATAAACAGTGCGGACAGGAAGAGGATTGAGGCTTTTGAAATATTGTGCTACACAAGAATGCTGAAGATTAGGTGGGTGGATCGCGTAACTAATGAGGAGGTACTGAACAGAATTCGGGAGAAAAGAAATTTCTGGCATACGTTGACTAAAAGAAGGGATAGATTGGTAGGACACATTCTTAGACTTCAAGGAATTGCGAATTTAGCGTTGGAGGGAAGTGTGTGGGGTAAAAACCGCAGAGGAAGACCAAGAGATGGATACAGTAAGCAGATTCAGACAGATGTAGGTTGCCGCTCTTATGTGGAGATGAAGAGGCTTGCTCAGAATAGGGTATTGTGGAGAGCTGCATCAAACCTGTCTCCGGACTGAAGACCACAACAACAACAACATGCTTACAAAGAGTTAGTAATGAAAATATAGACCTGTACATGTAAGAAATGGTTTATTTTAATTCTGCTACAGATTGTTAATATAGGCCTATAGTGTGTTGTTAGCTAATTTTCTTGATTTAGAGCAACTAAGAAGTCACTCTAAGAGCTGTTAATTGTATTTTAAATGATGCGTGAGTGCAGCTGGCTTTACCCAGCTAGTGGTTTTTAAATTATATTATTTCGCATTAAAAATTATAAGAATAAACTGAACTTCGCAAAGAAGGCGAACAGGAAAGAAGTCTACATGAAAGGCATTAAATTCAAACTTTGCATGCGACGTTCACTTTTCTCAAAAGTGCGTGCTATCAGAGTGACTTTATTTAGTCGTTATCTAACGAAACCAGATGTTCAAAGTTATTAAACACATTTTTGGCGTAAAATATTCTTAAATATATAATGTGTGTAAAATATTCGAGACCTTAGAGGGAGAATACAGAGAGTACAGCATCGCAATTTAACATTATTCCGTAACTCTTTTAGGATGGAACTGTTAGTTACCGTAAACGTATGTGGACGTACCATTTATTAACCAGAAAATACGATAATTGTAACGTATTTTAATTGTATGTGGTAAATTTTTAGAACGGAAACACATGCCTTTATTTGGAATGTAAATGAAGATTTCATATCTCTAAATATCCATCTAATCACTAACTTTAAGTTACTTGCCTCTTACAGTGAAATTTGAGCAAACAAATTTACTATGCTGTAAAACTTTCTGCGGTAGGAAAGTATATTTAATGGCCTTCAGAGCATATTAAAAGGCGTAAATGTACCGCAGTCTTTAATTGCGTGCCTTCAACGTGGGATTCAAAATGGCGGATTGTTCTGCTTGTACTATACAGTGCCCTAAGCCGATCCATCGCAGCCACAGGCAGCAATCGCGCCTTGGACAACCCACCTGCGGCCGCGGTGGCCGAGGGGAATGAGGCGCTCCAGTCACGGTCTGCACCGCCACTACGGTCGGGGGTTCGAATCCCCCCTCGGGCATGGTTATTTGTGCCGTCCTTAGTATTAGCTAGTTCATAAGTAGTTTGTAAGTTTAGGGACTGATGACCCTGTAGTTAAGTCCAATAAGCTATACAAACATTTGAACATTTTTGACAACCCACTTAAGGGTCGATTGAAGGTTGCCGCTTAGTCGCTAGTTGCGACAGTCGGGTAATCCGCAGTAATTATTTGTAAATAGTAATTACGATAGATGTCGTGTCTCCATATCGACGTCAAAATGAACTTGTCATGTTTTCCTGACACGTGCCATCAATAGATGGCGACTCAGCAGTTCGCTTTCAATTACACGTTAGGTCTTCATTTTTTGTTGTCCGATGACTTGCGTGCTTGTGTTTTTTACCGAAGCAACGCTTTTTCTCTTGTTATCCGGTAGTAATTTGCTGATATCTCGTCAGTATTTTCACCTATGTCGATGTCTTTTTCTAGTACCCTGTTAGGTCTATGAGCTCCATCGTTAATTTTAAATCTGTTCTTATACAGAGTTTTTCTTCTCCCTCCTCAAAATTACACTATCCACAAACATTATCAAAATTAGATTGAATGTCGCCTGTGGAAGGAAACAAATTCTATCAGAACAAGTAATTGAATAATGGGTCCTGGTTCAGATGGCAACGCACTTTCACCTTTCCGTAAATTTCTATTTACCGGAAACTGTCGTGCTTACACCAATAATCAAAGGCCGTGGTGGCCGAGGGGACTGAGGCGCTTCAGTCACGGTCTGCACGGCCACTACGGTCAGGGGTTTGAATCCCCCCCCCCCGTCGGGTATGGATATTTGTGCCGTCCTTAGGATAAGCTAGTTGATAAGTAGTTTGTAAGTTTAGGGACTGATGACCCCGTAGTTAAGTCCCATGAGCTTAACAAACATTTGAACACCAATAATCTGAGTTCCATGTAATTCGGTTAAAGGAAGCGCAAATAGTAATACTGCAATAGTTTCGATGAAGGTCCTTCAAACCTTTGAGCTGAAAATAATTATTTAGGCTCTTTTCTTCCGTGATTTTTATCCCCCAGGTCAACACATTTGACTGTACAAGTAAACTCTGTTTGAGTGTAAAGCACAATAACTCTTATTAACTTTATAATTTTTTTCTTCGCGAACCGAGCATCTAAGGGCCAAGCAAATATCATTGTTTAGTTCTCTCACCACACATTCACAGTTCTTCCTCCTCCAAAAAAGTCCTGTCTCTTCGGTTGTTGTCTTCTTCTGTACTCTGTCCAATTGCTATTCCCGCGTTTCACATTCTCTTCATCCAGAAATTTGATGCTGCTGAGTCGTTCACTGTATCCATATCTATCTTGGCAAATCTTCTTAGTTCTCTCTTCATTTGCTTGGAATAAAAACTCTGGCTTTTCAGGCTATATATTTTGTCGAATATCTGTTTAGTTGCTCTTTGACGATTCATTCTAATGCTGTGGCCTGAGAAACTAAGTATTTTCTTTGTTATAGATATTTCCAGATCATCTACCTGCCCATGTATTTCCATGTTCGATCTCAATCTGTAGTTTACATATACTATTACTGGACTGTAGATTCTTCGTAATATCCTACTTTCGATATTCAGAAGCATTCCCAGCATTATATTGCTTTTTTTTTCCATTGAGGGACAAGTTCTTTTGTTATAGATGATTTAGTGATGAAATTTAGTTTCCCCAGTTTTGGCCTTTTATTTTCTATTGTAGGTTTATTGGATCCATTATTTATAATAAAATCTCCTATGTATTTGAACTGATTCGTGACTGTAATCGTCTTATATTTCGTCTTCACCGTTTTCTTCGTATAATTTTTCTTGGTCGTCAATATTGTTGTTTACTCATTAAGATCTATTTTCTGCTATTTCCTTCATTGCTTTGTGTTAGAAAATCAAATGTTTGTAGAGCTTATGGGACTTCGGGGTCATCAGTCCCTAAACTTATAAATTACTTATGAACTAGCTACTACCAAGGACGGCACAAATATCCATGCCCAAAGGGGGAATTCGAACCCCCGACCGTAGGGGCCGTGCAGAACGTGACTGGAGCGCCACAGTACGCTCAGCCACCGAGACCGGCCTTTGTGTTACAGTTTCTTGTTCAGTATCAGCTAAGAGGCAGGTTGTTTGCAACAGCAGAGCATTTGTGATTGACATTTTTTATCTTTGGTACAATTATAACAGCAGAGTCGTTATCTCGCCAAAATGTCTTTATTATCTGATCCGAAACCACATTCAGCAGTATCGATCAAACAGTTTTGTTGTTTTAGTGATAAAAGCATCATTGTCCACCTGTCAGAGGCCAGCTATTATTCCCCCTCTGGGGGCTGACGGTTCTTTCGTGAGTACGTGCGTGGCGAGCAGGGGGCCCCGAGCTAATGCAGTCTTCCTTCCTTCTTTACCTCCCGGACTGCATTTCCTGTCCCCCTCCCCTCCCTTCCTATCCTCACTCCTTCCCCTCCTCACCGGGGTACTGATAACCTCAGTAGTTCCCAACCCAACTCAGCTTCCTTCATGCTTCGTTGTTTGTCAATGAAGCTACTGCTTTTCTTACAACTGCTCACTATTGTTGTCTATGTCGATAACTGTAATTTCAAGTTTACCGGTGACGTGACTCCCACAAACTGTTAAGTTCCCCCATAATATTATACAAATTTATGCCGGCCGCGGTGGCCGCGGGGACGGAAGCGCTCCAGTCACGGTCTGCACGGCCACTACGGTCGGGGGTTCGAATCCCCCCTCGGGCATGGATAATTGTGCCGTCCTTAGTACAATGTAGTTCGTAAGTAATTTGTAAGTTTAGGGACTGATGACCCCGTAGTAAAGTCCCATAAGCTTAACAAACATTTTAACATTTTACAAATTTATTCGTTTTCCCCTTCGATATATATGGCGTAGAAATATGACCCACTGTCCAACATTTGAATCCAGATATTTTGCACCCACTCCAAAGTCCTAGTATTTGTTTTGACCAAGTTCTTCGGCTCTTATCCAACGTGATGTCTCGGTAGGCAACCAACAGAAGAAGGTGTCCAATGCCCTATTTTCCGCTTCTTGCAAGATATCTTTATTAGCTACGTCAGCTAAGCTACGTCAGCTGACACTTATTGATGTTAATCTTCCTAATCAGATCGACAGAATTCCAAAGTGTCATTCTGTCGTTGGCTAATGGCAGCATTCAGTTTCCCTTTTTAAAATGTACTAGCTTATATGCCTGTGCTTCGCAACGGTTGTTAAAGAGGCACCTGTGTATATCATTTATTTATTTATTTCTTAGGGTTACGAACCTAGGTCAGCAAAAACAGAATACCTGTTGGATCGCTCTGTCAATGAACTCAGTTCTCTTAACCAAGATGTCAAATTTAAGTAGAAGACGTTGTCGAAAACGATGACAGTTCATAAAGTTTTCATACTATCGTTGAGATAAGAAATAGTAATAATGATAACAGCGCCATGTATCCTTTGCTTTTTAGCTCCCATGAAAGCTCGTGTAGTACTTTTGGAGATATGTCTTTGCAGATATATAGTGTTTGCTTTTAAACAAATGTTTAAATTATGATATCTTAACTTTCTCTGATACGATTTTGTTGAAATGAAACGTCTATCCAAACGCACGATATGCTCAAGCTACGGCTGAAAATTTGTCATGTACTTTTGGAGATAAAGAGACAGTGACAGAGACAGTGAATGAGAGAGAGATAAGGGTCGTAGATACAAAACATCAAATTACGATATCTTTTTTTTTATTTTTTTATTTTATTTATTTTTTTTTTTTCGTGATCCTCCTTTTATAAAACGACGTTGTCGCATGTAAATCCGTGAATTATTTTAGGATATTAGAGATTTGTAATACATAGCAGTACACCCGTGCTTCACAACGATCATTAAAGAAACGATACCATTACCTGCAGAGAACTACACCATAGTTATGAACATAAAAAGTAGCATTGCCTTCTATTAGTTATTTGGTGTACTACGGAAATAACAGGGCCCTTATTTGTTCTTTATTATACTAAAGCGTTTTCTAGGCATTTGTAAAGAGAAGGGACTCAAGATCTAATAAACACGCACGGAAATCAGAGAGGTAACTACATAAATTCGATTTTCCTTGCAAATACTTATTAAATGAAAATATCAATAGACGCGAAGGAGCGTCGTTACTTCTTAAATTAAAATTATACCTGTCGAAAGATGCACATTTTTTTCTTTCCATGACATTGCAAAGCATGTGGGATACAGCTGGGTTAAATTTTACTTGCAGTGGCAGCGGTTTAGTTTGCTATTGTTGGCGACGAACTATTCGCTTTAGGAGGATTATTAATTTACTCATCAGAACAGCATAAATTATTTATTTCATCGTGAACATAATTATCCCCTCATTCTACGTGACTGATTTTTCAAAAAGCATTGAATGGCCATTGCCAACATCAGCGCAGTACGCCGATGCCATAAGTAAAATTTTACCCCTTGTTGTAGTATATTACACCACAGTTATCAGAATGAAAAAAACCAACAATCTGTTAGTTATTTGGTGTGCCATGTAACTGACATCTCCTCAATTTGTTCTTTCGTATACTATGGCGTTTTCTACGCATTCCTTAACATAACGAACTCAAAATCTAATGAGAATAGGCTTGCACCGAAATCAGAAAGGAAACTACATAAATTCGATTTTACCCTGTAAAGAATTCATATATAATTATATAGGGTGTTTCACTAAGTGAAACTTATAAAATAATAGGTGACGGGAAATTTTAATGCGGTAGGTCAAAACAAGAAATGTTACACTTTCTGCGGAGCTATGAACATAGGTTATTGTATCATTTTCAAAAGAGTTACAGCACAAAGATATATATATATATATTTTTAAATGGAACAATAGTTTTTCTATCGCGCATTGGATTCGTTGAAACCAGCTGCGACCAAATCAATTTAAACTACATTCCTATCACTATTAGTTTGGGAGCTACAACCCTTCAAAGTTTAGGGGCGGACGCTACGACAGCGTAGCTAATTGGCTGGTGGTCATAAGCCAGTGGACCGTGCCCCAGGGGATAGCCACCCGGCCAGTCAGCAACGCTATCGCAGCCTCCGCCCCCAGAACTTTGAAGGGTTGTAGCTCCCAAACTAACAGTGATAGGAATGTAGTTTAAATTGATTTGGACGCAGCTGGTTTAAACAAATCCAATACACGACAGAAAAAACTATTGTTCTATTTAAAAAAAGTATGTGTTTGTGGTGTAACTCTTTGGAAAGTGATACAATAAACTTTGTTCATAGCTCCGCAGAAAGTGTAACACTTCTTGTGTTGACCTACCGCATTAAAATTTCCCGTCACCTATTATTTTATAAGTTACAGAGGCAAACACACTTAGTGAAACACACTGTATATTCAAAGAATTCACTCACATGGAAGTAATTTTGGAACTGGCAATGCAATTTTACCACTTGAGCAGCATATATTTATATATGACTTACGAACTTTCCATTACAGACATACATTGACGTATCTCTACAGTCTGTGTTTTCCTTTGACTCTATCTCGATTTAAGAATTATGCAGTAATCGTATTTTCACATGTACGATCAACTTCGTAAGTATCGGAGTACGCAGCTTTTCCTGAAAATATATGATACAACTGCATTTAATGCGGCCCGGCTACTGCTCGCTAGGTGGAGTAAAGACAATTGCTCTCATTCCGTGTGCATCGGTTTGCTGTTTCTGCTCTATGGTTGGCAAGTTTTCGACGTACCCTTGTCCGGTAACTAAATTAGTAATCTTCTCATTCCCTGTGAATCGGTACACCGCGAAGTCACCTAGCGAGCGCTAGCCGGGCCTCATTAAATGCAGTTCAACCATATATTTATTGCTCTAGAAAAGCTAAAATAAAGAATACAAACACAGATGACGCACCTAAATGAATGGTATTAAACTGTTAGTAACGCGATATTGTCCGCTAAACCAAAGTAACCTATGACTTACAAACTTTCCGTCACAGACATACATTAACGTATGTCGACAGTCTGTGTATTGCAGTGAGCTAAAAGATAATATGGAGATGGTACTGTGTATTATGAAACCATGACGCTAGACTTATAGGCTATTTGTCTCTCTAATCCAGTTGTCAGTATTTTGAACCTAAGCACTATAGTTGTCTTTCCAGTGTTTATACTGAGACCATTGTTGAATAGCCAGTGTAGTTAATGCTCAGTTAATGTATGTCTGTGTTTCCCAGTGTTTTATCATTAAGTCTTTTTATCTTTGAGCATCTGTTGATCGTTGATTGCTCCATATTTTACGGATTTTTTACTCCACACTCACCCACCGCCATACACCGCGACCAAAACAACATAGTGCACACCGCGAACCTTCTCTCATGCATAGCCGCCATTGGTCTGCAGTGAATAACTTTGGCTACCAAGTGAAATATACGGACACATGACGGACGTTCCATTTTTATACATGTATATTGATTACTATTCTGTTGTTGAAATCGTCTCATCAAACCTTTTTTAAATCACCAAATGTCATCGCGATCCATAACTATTTGGTTAGAAAACACAAAGAAATTTTTTGAGCAATCAATCGTAAGTATTAATTTATTCACAGATGTACATTTCGACCACTCTGTGGTCATTATCAATGCTTAAAAAAACGATTCAAACACATTAAACATGACCTCCATGTTGGTGGTTACGTTCATACTGATGCAGCTGCATCAATATGAACGTAAGCTGCAACGGAAATGTTGTACGTGCTTTAATCGTTTTATTTTAAGCATTGGTCCAATTATAGACCTGCGAATAAATTAATACGTACGACTGATTGCTGAAAAAATTTCTACAAGTCAAATGAAGACTCGTTCAGCATTGGTTCCATCATGGAATCAACCCTGGTGCAAAACATGTGTCTTAGTCTCCCCTACTACACGCAGTTTCGTCATTTGCAAGAGCTGCTCATCTGACCCGAAACCCAATTTGACTGCTGCTAACAATTCGTCAAAGAAAGCTACGATATCTTCCCCTTATTTTGCAGAGACAGGGTTTACAATGGTGGAGGAATCAAGCGTAGTCGGAAATGTGCCTGTTTCCCGAACGTTACATACAGTGGGTGCAAAAAGTATTCGTCTAGCTCCATATTTTTTCAAAACCTATTAAGTCTGCGTCACGAAACGAAATTAGTACAAAATCTGAAGAGGCAGTTCTGCGAAAAGTACTTTTATTGGAAAGCAAGGGAAGAAAATACACTGTAGTCGGTAACAGGATTAACGAAATAAAAAAATGTAATACAACATAAACTACATAAAGTATTCGTCCACCATCTGAACGTGCCTAAAATCTTCGCCCAGTGATTAAACCATAACTCTGCCTCATGGCACACACTAGCGTGAACCGAGAGCAGCCCAAGTCTACCGCCTGCTGTTCTGAACGGCGTCAGTATAATTCGGTTAGCGCAAAGGCCGTAAGGGTAGTGAGGCGGCCCTGACTGAAAGGAAACGTATTCTGCGCTTGCACAATAAGTGCAGATTCTTTTACGATATTTCTAAACTATTGGGTAGTTCCAGATCGACGATTCAGTTGATAACATGTCGCTTTTCGGTAACAAAAGCAATTATAAACCAACCACGGATCGGAAGCCATCACACAATGACTGATATAGACATGAGATTTATGGAGAGGGAAAACAAGAAGAAACCTATAATCAGCGCTCCAAAATCGGCAGTGGTGTTAGAATCTAGGAGCAAGAAAATATGTGGTAACACAAAAATACCATCAAGAAGTACGTGTATTATGGCAGGGTAGGTAGCAATAAATTTTCGGTTAGCGAAAAGAATCGTAACAAACTCCTTGAATTCTAAAGGGAAGACTTCTAGAATCAAGTGATTTTTGCCAATGGAAATAAATGTAACGTATTCGGGTCGGATGGAACGTGAATTGTATAGCGTAAGAAAATCGCGGAGATGTTGCCGCAGAACCTTGTGTCAACGGTGGAACACAGTCGCGGTTCCCTCATGGAGTGGTGGTGTACGAGTGCTGCAGGTGTTGGAATGATACATTTGACAGCGGGTACGATGGACACAAAATGTATATCAACATCTTAAAGGAAATTCTAAATGTTAGGGCCGAAAACGTATGTCTCCAAGGGGATTTCATTTTCCAACAGACAACGACCCGAAGCATACGGCTCTAAACACTAAGTTGTAGCTGCTGTACAATGCACCAAAGCAATTAAACACACTTCGCAAGAGCCCAGATATTAATACCTTTGGCAAGTACTGGAAGGTAACTTCAGACGAAGACCCATTTCTAACAAGAAAGACTTAAAAGAATAGCTTAAAAAAATAAAAGAATGGGACAAAATTCCGTCCTCTATTACGCCAAACGTAGTCAACTTGATGCCCAAACGACTACAAGCAGTAATAATTGCAAAGGGAAACCCCACAAAATACTTTTTTTGATATAGATAATGTTTCTAGACTGTAAATGTAAAAAAAAAGAAATAATAAAATAAAAAAATCAGTAGATGAATACTTTTTGAAATAGTTTTTGTATACAATTTAAATTTTCTCAACTATGCTACTGCTATTGATGTATTTATTTCTTTGTTTATCAATGAAAGTGACACAGTTACATTTATTTTAAAAGAAATTACAGCTAGACGAATTCTTTTTGGACTCAATTTATATGTTGTATCAATCTATTGTTATCATTCTTCAACTGAGCTACTTGCTTTACCAGATGCTGAATAGCTGCTTCGTCAGAGCTTCTTACAGAAGGCGCCTTTGCTCTGACCTCCTTCTCCATTATAATAACCTCTTAGTACCCACTTAAAACAAAACCACAAAAAGAATACCGTTTAAATTTCTGCCTTATACCCCCACTACCATTAAACAGTGAACACGCCCAGTTCGCAATCCTTAAATTAATTATACGAAAACACATATACCTCATCCATTCCACGTTAAGGTCTTGAGCTCTCTCTAATACTAAGTGTAGTAGACAACTCAGTAACTGTCACAATGGTGGACTTCGTCTCTTTAACCCTTAACATACCAAGCCTGTGCTAACATTTACCAAGCTGGGATCCTCTGAGTCTCCCACGTTCTTTTCTATTTCCTCAACAAAGTAGTGTACAATTTCAAATGTTTGTAGAGCTTATGGGACCTAACTACGGGGTCATTAGTCCATAAACGTACAAACTACTTATGAACTAGCTAATACTAAGGACGATACAAATATCTATGCCAGAGGGGGTTCGAACCCCCGACCGGTAGTGTACAAGACTACTTTGGTTCTTTGGATGTAATAAATTGATTCGGAGAGCTCCATCACACCAAAAATCGTTGTCTGTTAGAATCTACGTCTGTCGAAATTCTCCTTCGGGTCCCAACAGCATTGGCCATCTAATGCAGAACAACACTTAACGCTTCAGCATTGGAGAAGCTGCATATAGGATTTACAATTCTGTCATCAAAGAATATATTAAAAACATCAGACATCGTTGTTGCAAGATAATTTTCTCGCGTTGTCCAGGGAGTTCATTTCACAATGTGATACTGCTGAGGACTGGTCACTGGAGTCACAGAACTTGTCCATTTTGCAATGAACTCATCTCCATCATAGGAAACGCGTCAGTATTTTCGCCGGCAATGTCAGTTTCAACTGAATTCACGTCAATGTTATCTTGCGAGTCTGATACATCTCATTCTGGATTCAAATCCTCACCAGATTCGCTCAAGACATCTTCTGAGTCAGTTTGAGATCACTTTCATTTAACATACGAAAAACTTATCATCTAGTGGGCGATTTTTGTAAATTTACAGCGCTCTAAGTTAGAAAAAAAGAAAGATGTAAAGTAGGCTACCAAGCGGGGTCCCATCAGTATTTACAAATTTTTGTGCACAGAAACCTCTTGAAGGATCAACTGCTTAAGTAACAAGTTAGCAGCACAAAGGACTTTTTCTAAATTTTCGAAGCAATATGTTTCGATAATTAATTTTGAGAATTTAACTTTATTTGACAAATCTGGTATTTATTTTATTTTGGATATTTGATGAAAGTGATGCGAATTAAGCCACCTCATTCTGACCTTGTATCTTGAATAAATGAGGCACCTGTTCGGCCTCTACTCCAAGTTCCATGCTACTCACATAACAATGTGCCTTGGAATAATTCTTTATTTTCTATAAAAATTATCTTCATCACAATTGATGTTCATTCTTGTTTGGTAATACATAAAAACAGTATTTTAAATGACAAATTTAACTGCATCAAAGCTCAATTTAAATTATATCGATATATAATTCCAAATTATGTCAAATTAATTATTATATATAACATATTTTTTATTATAATTATGAATTTAAAATAATTTTTGTTATATACTTATTGGCTGTATATGTATCTTACTGACAGGTCACCAGATGAAGGGATAAGCCTGAAAGGAGTTGTGTTTTTACAATAAATAATCTACTAACAACATCTAAATGATTATTCAAGCATCCTACAAGCAATTTTAGAATCATTTAATTAAATCTAGATTATGATATTACACCAGTAAACGTTTAAAGCACCTGCATTCAAAGATTTGAAAGGCTTGGTATAAAGTATGGACCTTGCACTGAACTCCCCTGTTAGTTACAAACGAACATTACAATGTTTGCACTTTATCTTATCTGGAAATTATTGTCAAAGAAATAGTTATGAAATACTTCAGCAGATCGTCTTATGACAACTATTTCATTGCAAACGAATGTGTAAAACTCGAATATTTTTCGCGGTTTCTTTCGTCAAATCAGAACAATGTGGACTGCAGCAATTTGTAACTCTCAAACAACTGTTTCCCGTTTCTGGCTCCTAGGTTCCAGCCATTTATTGTCAATAAAATTTACTACTGGCTTGAGGCTGAAACAGTGTAAAAGAGTGGTTACACACAATCTTATGTGTATCAGACCTACGGAGAGATGGTGTTGCTAATAAGAAAGTGTTGTTTAAGACAACAACAGCTTGCTTACAGGGACCTCTACTTGCATATGGCTCTGGCGCACTGGCCACCGGCGTATTCCTAGACTTGGCTGCCACTGGCGAACCACCTGTACTTAAGGCCACGCCGGCACGCTCCAGGCATCAATCTTCCTGTCGTGAACGCCGTACCAACTGGACGACTCCAGCTTTCCGACGACGACGGGCAGGGGAGACCTCACAAGTTGAGGACTTACCGTAGTTTCTGCGCCGTTACACGTGGACTTGTTGTTCAGTCACGTTGTGATGGTAACTCTTTGTGGACTTTTTCAAGTACAGTTGTAAGATACCTGCTATGGGAAGGTATACATTTCATATTCAAATGTACCGCGAATTTGAGACCAGTCTCAAGATCGTCAGGCATGGGTAATTTATCTTTGGTTGCAGACTTATTTTTCGATGGCAGTACTATCGATATTGGAGACGGTGATAGTATTGTTGCCGGAAAGTAAGGCTGTTATTATTGAGATTGCAGACTTTGCTAGGCGCGCGGATGAGATTGCAGTAACGTGGGGACCATGGTTGTGTGCAGTTGTCCTTCCGGCGGGATAGCCGAGGAGATGATATTTTGAGACTTGAATGCTGAGCCAAACTGTTTGTTTAAGATGTGGAGACGAAAGGTATATATGACGTTGGAGAAACGATCTTTTGAAGTTTTTATAAGGTAAAGTTTTCATGAAATACTTGGCATGTTTCTATGGCACAACTTGGCATTGTTAGGCTGAATTAATGGTAACTAACGGTCGGGAAAGATCTTGCTGTTAGTTTGTGGTCTCACGATTCATGCTAGGGACCCCTTTGTGCGTTAGGAAAAGTATTTATTATAATAGTTTAGTTTTGAGAATGCGTTTTTATGAAACAGGAATTTCATGGGTAGTGTTCTTGAAATATAGTATTGTTGTAACATTGTATGTGTAAATCGAGTTACATTTATTAACAGTAAAGAAATGTTTATCTTTGTTAAAAATAATTTTGTAGGCAGATTATATATCTAAGTTATATTTTTCTCTGAAAGATTTTAAAATCATAAACATGACATTGTTCGTAATTTTCATGAAGTTAGATCAGATAGAAAGTAAATCAGATATTTCATTTTTAATAATTAGTTAGAGTTTCTTAAACAGATTGCCAGTTTATCCATCCTCACATTTTTATTAAAAGTGCCATAGATGTTTTCTGTAGTTAGTTTTCCAGTGGTTAGTACAGCAGGAAGCTGTTTGGTGTTGCGCAGATTTATGCAGTAAGTGAAGGTGAGAAAGAATCAGTTTTTTTCAAGCTTACAGTTCAGTATGATTTACAGATTTCACGGTAGGACAATTCATACAGTGTTCACGTTAACAAGTGTTTGCACTGAGTCAGATTACATTGATAAATATCAATTCCGTTAAAGGTTGTTAGTTCAGTCAGAAACAAGTTTGTAGGGTCAGAATTATTAACACAGTGATTTTTATTATCAGTAATTTCAGACAGTTAACTTTGTTAAGACATTTTCATAGTGAAACAATTAGCAGTTTGTGTCTCATTAATAATGAACAAAAATGTTCAAATGTTTGTATAGTCTATGGGACTTAACTACGGGGTCATCAGTCCCTAAACTTACAAACTACTTATGAACTACTTACGAACTAAGACAGCACAAACATCCATGCCCGCGGGGGGATTCGAACCCCCGACCGTAGTGACCGTGCAGACCGTGACTGGAGCGCCTCAGTCTCCTCGGCCACCGCGGCCGGCTAATAATAAACATTACGCAGTCAGATAGGTTTTGCAGTACCTTTACATTCGCATAGAATACAGTTAAAAATACGCAGTCAGATTAACATAACGTTGTACAAAGGCATTCAGCTACAACAAGTTCAAACACACAGCAGATGGAAAGTTTGTAAGAGAGAAGGAGAAGCGAGAAACTTTCACAGTGTAGTTAGAGATAAGGTGATCTGTGAAATAATTGTTGTCTGAAGATTACCACCGTTCACTTCAGTTCTCATGATCTTAAGAATTGGAATTCATTTCCGCAGTATTTTCTGTAGACACGTAAAACGGTAGTTGTCAACGAAATTCTTCAGGGTGTGAGACCATATTGTCAATATGTAAAACTGTCTCATGTTTGTGGCACTGTTGTAAGTAGCCTTCCTCACTTGCACCAGTGGCCGTAACGACGGGCGGTTTTTATATTGCTGATGCCATTATATTTTTTTTTTACTCTCTACTCAGAGGAGTGGAGCGGGCTGTTTGAGATCCGGCCCATAAAGAGTCGCGGTTCTGTTCAGTCAATTATCAGATAAGATGATACTGGGTCATAAGGGATAAGTGGGAGGGGCTTATCAGTTCCGTCATACGCCTTACAACCAAGAAACACCTCCTGAAATCATTGGACGGAACCGGGACATTAACATCAATTTTACTGTCCTAGTCTCTCAGAGGAGAGCGAATGGCATTGCTAACACCTAACACATTGGACGCCCGAGTTACTCTCCTAAACTCGCAGGTATCAGCTCGGACAGATTACAGTAGATAAACGTCTCCCTACAGGAACCGCATCCAGAGCACGATATCCTCTGCCTCGAATGACAAGGCGAGCTCAGAACCCGAAGAATTTTGTTGACAGTATAAACGGCTTCAGGACCATTATTCGTATTTTCACGGGAAACTTAACTTATTTAAAACTTGTGGATATTCCGATAATCTAGAAATAATAAATCTATTTGCCCTCGCTTGTCGATATCACTCATCGCATCATGAGAGTAAAGAGCTAGCGATAATTTTTGTGAAGGATGCAACGAGTGAGTCACTTAGAAAGTATATATACAAGATGGTAACATCCCAGATAATTCAAGTTTGGTCACAATTTTTAAGGCAATATTTGTTACATACGTTGAGGTTCCGAAGTTCTTCTGCACATTATAACAGACTTTGCTGAAGAGCCACCAGTACCATGCACGGTACAATCAGTCACATATGAAATATTATAATGAACAGTATCGAGCAGATAGCGCCTAACGCGAGAATGGTTTCCCGTGCCGCAGAGTACGAAAGGACGAAAAATGTCTTACCCAGTTGCATCGCTTATTTTACTTCGAGGCCGTCGTTGGTTCATATCTCGTCTTTTTGAGAACCCATTCTGACGAAGCGCGTCATTCTTTCATTAATACAATGTGGAACGAAGCCTCAAATTCACTAACCATGAGTCAAGTGTTACCCAAAGCCATAATGGTTACAATCTGAAGCATAACAGCAAGAAGACTCCTACTACGGACGACAGGTTATTGATAAAAAGAATGTTCTGTGACAAAAACAGGAAATATTAAGAATTCTAATCGGAGTGTTTTATATAATCAGATTCATAACCAAAATAAAATTTGGCGACTAGTTGTCGCAAGGTAAATATCACCAGTGCCAACAGGCTAGTTTTTAGAAATCATTACGTTCTGGTGTTATCCAAGAACAATAAGAATTACAATGAGTCAAAAATATTCACATACTTATAAGTCACCAGAAATTAAAAGATTTTATAGAAATTTTAGTGACATAGACTTATCCAGAAAATTAACGGTTCCCTGGATATTTCTCGCAGGTTTCTAGGAATTAAGATACATTATATCTGAGAATCGGATAATATGATTTATTGCTTAAATTAAAACGAAAATCAAAACAGTGGAAGATATTAAATCAATGATGTTATTCTGGAGGCTGATGGCGGACATTATGGAATGCATCGGCAAGTTTACGATGTTACTGCTAAAATGGCGGGAAGAAATGCTTGTAGCAACGAATGAAACAAATTAACCATAATTCTGACTACATAACAATCTCAGATCAGTCACTGAAACTGGTTTGCTTCGGTAGAAGCGAATTTCAGTGCCTTTCTTTGGCACACTGGAACGTCCATTTTCTGTTCCTACACACTGATTTATCCTACAGGCAAAGGATTGAAGAGGGTAACAGACACAAGTTCTTGCATTAGTGACTGACTAAGTAAGGATATACGTGTGTTCAGAAACTAAGTAGCTTACACAGCGCATAGGAAGAGAGAGGATTCGTCGAAGAAGCTTTATGTTACAGTGTAACTTTCTGTCGATGCCTCTAAAGCGAATTTGGTAAACGCAAATTTCTGGGAGTGAAGTAGAGATGCTGCTTCATCGTGTGAAGAAGATTCGAAATGATAAATGTTTTCTTCATTAAAGTAATTGCTGATTTTTCTAGAGTGGTTCATGGATCTCCAGAATCTGTGTCACAAATGTGTCTTTCAAACGTCTGCAATAATGTTGGATATTGTTGCTGGTGAAAGTACCGTGGATCAAGCTCCTCAAGATATCGGCAGAAGAGTTGATATTTTAGTGATTACGTCTACGAGCTTTCGTAGTTAATACAGAATGTAGGATAATAAGTCCCAATAACTGACATTTTCTGTGACGCAAATTTTCATTGTAATTTCTTAAGAATTATCTCCTTTTGCAAGTATACTTCCACCATGTTCAAACGGAAGATACAGGGACATCAATATAATATGAATAGGGGATCCATGTTTTCGAAATCGGCGATGTTCAAATTTCGTCAACATTAAATGGTAGCCGATTCTCGAGAAAACGTGTAGAATAGTTGCTCCGATGGATAAATTGTGACATCTTTAAAACCAAATCATCAATTGGCGGAGTGGAGTGATAACTTCAAGGGAGAATAAGGCGCACTGAAGAATAGAAAAGAATGGTCTGTGTTCCAAGGGCGCAAGATAAATAGCAAATAGACAAAAATGTTGATTCTTTTTAGAGGTATTGTTCGTACCTTTTGTTGGTGGTAGTTTCAAGTAACGCAGAAGATGCTGTTTGGGCCAAGATTGCGTTCTTATGTTGCAAGGGAGTACCGTGTGACAAGTTTGAGCCGTATATCACGTATTAGTAGACCAGAGATGTTATTCTGGCCGTAAAGACTTGTTCCATTAATTTATGTGTGCTACAGGCATCCTAAACGTCGACCAAAGGTTGCCGCTTAGTCGCTAGTTGCGACAGTCAGGTAATCTGCAGTAATTATTTGCAATTCGTAATTAAGATAGATGTCGTGCCTCCATATAGAGGTCAAATTAAACTTGTCATGTTTTCCTGACATATGCCGTCAGCCGATGGTGACTCAGCAGCAATTACACGTTAGGTCTTCATTTTTTTGTTGTCCGATGACTTATGTGCATGTTTTTTTACTGAATCAACTCGTTTTTTCTTGTTATCCGGTAGTAACTTCCTGATATCTCGTCAGTATTTTCACTTGTGTCGATGTCTTTTTTTACCCTATTAGGTCTATGAGCCCCCTCGTTAATTTTAAATCTGTTCTTACACAGAATTTTTCTTCTCCCTCCTCTTATTATACTATCCACTAACATTATCAAAATGAGACTTAATGCAGCCTCTGGAAGGAGACAAATTCGATGTTTCAGGCGGAATCAGAGCAATTAATTGGATAACGGGTCCTGGTTAAGATGGCTACGCACTTTCACCTTTTCGTAAATTTCTATTTATCGGAAACTACCGTGCCTACATCAATAACCTGAGAGAGACCCACATATGAGTTCCGTGTAATTCGTTTGAAGCAAACTGCGATAGTTTCGAGCCGAAAATAAATATTTAGGTTCTTGTCTTCTGTGATTTTTGTCGTGGAGGTCAATACATTTGACAGTACAAGTAAACTCTGTTTGATTGTAAAGTATAATACCTCCTATAAACTTGATAATTTTTTTTCTTCGCGAACCGACCGTCTAAGGACCAAGTAGACACCATTGTTTAGTTATTACTCTCACCACACACTCACTGTTCTTCCACCTCCAAAAAAGCTCTCATTCCCTTCGGTTTTTGTCTTCGTCTCTACTCTGTCCAATTGCTATTCCAAAGTTTCACTTTCTCTTCACTCAGAAATTTGATGCTGCTGAGTCGTTCTCTGTATCCATATCTATATTGGCAAATCTTCTTAGTTCTTCCTTCATTTGCTTGTAATAACCACTCTGGCTTTTCTGGCTATATGTTTTGTCGAAGATCTGTTTAGTTGCTCTTTGACATTCTAATCTTGTGAACTCAGAAACTAAGTCATCTCTTCATTATAGATATTTGCAGATCTTCTACCTGCTCACGTATTTCCATGTCCGATATTATTCTGTAGTTTCCATTTACTATTATTGGGCAGCAGATTTTTCGTAATTCTCTCCTTTCGCTTTTCAGAAGCTTTTCCAGGATTATTTAGCCACTGATGGACAAGTTATTTTGTTATACGTGATTTAGTGATGAAACTCAGTTTCTCCAGTTTTGGCCATTTATTTTCTATGGTAGGTTTATTTGGTCCATTGTTTCTAATAACATCTCTGAAGTATTTGAAGGGATTCGTTACTTTAATCGTCTCACATTTGGTCTTCACTGTTTTCTGCGTATAATTTTATTGGTCGTCATTGTTTTTGTTTTCTCATTAAGGAGATCTGGAATTTAGCCTTCATTTCTATTGCCTTCATTGCTTTGTGTTACAGTTTCATGATCAGTCACAGCTAAGAGAGCCAGGTTCTTTGGTCCAATTACAACAGTAGAGTTGTAGGTTGTCTTCATTATCTGATCCAACACCACTTTCAACAGTAACGATGAAACACATTTGTTGTTTCAGTGGTAAAAGCCTCATTGTCCACCTTTCAGAGGTCAGCTACTATTCCATCTTCCCTAGATGCTTTGTTGTTTGTCAATGAAGCTATTGCTTTTCATTCCGCTGCTCACTATTCTTGTTCACGTCGATAACTGTAATTTCACGTTCACCGGTGACGTGACTTACACAAACTGTTAAGGACCCCCATAATTATATAGAAATTTATTCGTTTTCCCCTTCGCTTCATATGGCGTAGACAACATGACCCTTTGTCCAACACTTGAATCCGGATATTTTCCCCAGTATTTCCTGCCACTCAAAAGCCCTGGTATTCGTTTTCAGCACCTTCTTCGGCTCTTATCCGACGTGAAGTCTCGGTAGGCAACCAACAGAGGAAGGTGTCCAATGCCCTATTTTCCGCTTCTTGCAAGATATCTTTATTAGCTACGTCAGCTAAGCTACATCAGCTGATACTTATTGATGTTAATCTTCCTAATCCTATCGACAGAATTCTCGAGTATCTCATTCGGTCCTTGGCTAATGGCAGCATTCAGTTTCTTTTTTTTAAAACCTATAACTATTCTGTTGTTGAAATCGTCTCATCAAAACCTTTTCAAATCACAAAATGTCATCGCGTTCCATAACTATTTGGATACAAAACACGTAAAAAAATTTTGAGCAAGCAATCGTAAGTATAAATTTATTCACAGATTTAGATTGCGAGCACTCTGTGGTTATTATCAATGCTTAAAATGAAACTATTAAAACACATAGAACATTGCGACCTCCATGCAGCTGCATCAGTATGAACGTAAACTCCAACGTAAATGTCGAACTGTTGTACGTGCTATAATCGTTTTATTTTAAGCATTGGTCCAATTCTAGGTCTGTGAATAAATTAATACTTACGACTGATTGCTGAAGAAATTTCTAAAACTTAAATGAATAGTCGTTCAGCATTGGTTCCACCATGGAATCAACCCTCATGCAAATCATGTGTCTTAGTCTCCCCTACTACACGCCGGCAATGTCACTTTCAACTGAATTCACGTCAATGTTATCTTGCGAGTCTGATACATCTTATTCTGGATTCAAATCCTCACCAGATTCGCTCAAGCCATCTCCTGGGTCAATGAGCTCACTTTCATTCAGCATTCGAAAAATTTCATCATCTTGTGGGCCATTTTTGTAAATTTACAGCGCTCTAAGTCAGAAAGCAAGAAAGAAAAATATGTGAAGTCCGGAGACTGGTTTGATGCAGCTCTCCACAATACCCTATTCTGCGCAAGCCTCTTCAACTCCACATAAGAACGGCAACCTACATCTGTTTGAATCTGCTTACTGTATCCACCTCTTGGTTTTCCTCTGCGGTTTTTACCACACACACTTCCCTCCAATGCTAAATTCACAATTCCTTCATGTCTAAGAATGTCGATAGCTTCTTTTAGTCAAGGTATGCCAAAAATTTCTTTTCTCCCCAATTCTGTTCAGTACCTCATCATTAGTTACGCGATCCACCCATCTAATCTTCAGCATTCGTCTGTAGCACCACATTTCAAAAGCCTCTATCCTCTTCCTGTCCACACTGTTTATCGTCCATGTTTTACTCACATACAAGGCAACACTCCACACAAATGCCTTCAGAAAGGACTTCCTTAGGCTTAAATCAATATTCGATGTTAACAAATTTCTCTTTTTCAAGAAAGCTTTTCTACCCATTGCCATTCTGCATTTTATATCCTCTGTATTGCGACCATCATTTGTTACTTTACTGCCCAAGTAACAAAACTCATCTACCTTCTTTATTGCTTCGTTTCCCAATCTAATTCCTTCAGCATCACCTGCAGACAGTATTCCCAAAGAGTGGATATACAAGGAAGAAAGTAAATCGAGCGATGCACACCTCCAAACGACAGAACAAGGAAGAAGAAGAGGCTTTCAAATCGACTGCTTATCTCCCATATATTGGGAACATTTCATCTCAGATAGGTAGAATACTAAAAAGCATAAAGTAAGAGTCATATTTTGCCCTCCTCCTAAAATTTCATCGCTGTTGGGTTCTGTCAAACACAATCTGGAGCTGCGTAAAGCAGGTGTTTACAGGATTCCGTGCGAGTGCAGCAAGTCATATATAGGGCAGACGATGCGCACTGTGCAGGTCCGCATCGTGGAATATCGGCGTCATACTCGGCTACTCCAACCCACCAAATCCGCAATCGCCGAACATTGTATTTCCACAGGTCATTCAATGAAATACAATGAAACAAAAATTGTGGCCCACACATCAAACTTTTGGAGCTCAATTATTAATGAAGCTGTGGAAATAAGACAGTGAGACTCTTATCAATCGAGACAGCGGTTTCCAAATAAATGCTGCATGGAATCCTGTCATTGAAAAACTTCGTAGTCGGCGTAGTTTCCTGCAACTGAATGACGATGAGAATCGATCTGATATCGAAGCGTGGCAAGAAGTTACGGACATCCGGCAGTTCGCCCGAGATTTTATGGAAACGTCTCGTAAATGATTATCAAACAAAAATGGCAGAATTTGTAACAGAGACTTTCTGTATAGCTGTAGTGTATGTGATTCCGCCAAAGTTTCGAGAACATAGGTTTCATGTAGAGTTAACCAACATACTGCCTCTCCTACATACATCTCCCGAAGCGGCCAGAATAGCGGAATTATTGAGCTTAGACCCCATACGGTGGCATACAGGCAATACTTTTTCTCGCGAAACATACGCGGCTGGCAAGTGAAACGGCACGCATAGTACCCTCCGTCAAACACCGCGAAATGTCTTACGCCCTTTTTAAACGATGAACGAAAGTGAACAAGATAGATAATAGTCTACTGAAGCGCTCCTAACGTACTAGTCCTGAACTAGGAACTCATGCAAGATCTTGTGACAGCGTGTTTAGACGATAAAAGTAATCACACAGTATTACCCGATGTTGAAAGTGGGGTTATGACTGGCGGTATGTTATGTAGGACGTCATAGTTTAATACTGGAATTGAGGAAACAACGCTAAATGTTATTGAAGAAAACTTTTTAATGTATGTTTTTGGTTGATTGAATGTGGTAAAGTGCTGGGAAGTGAAACGTTTGAAAACATCGACATCTATTTTCAAGCGAAAAAGAGCATAAATAGAGCTTGTTTGCCGGCCGCGGTGGCCGAGGGGACTGAGGCGCTTCAGTCACGGTCTGCACGGCCACTACGGTCGGGGGTTCCAATCCCACCTCGGGCATGGATATTTGTGCCGTCCTAGTTCGTAAGTAGTTCATAAGTAGTTTGTAAGTTTAGGGACTGATGACCCCGTAGTTAAGTCCCATAAACTATACAAACATTTGAACATTTGAGAGCTTGTTTACTTTATCTGCTACGATTTGCCCACTGACATTGTTAATAACGTCATGCACAACTGAGTTTTTGTCCTTCATTTGAACTGACTCTTTCATTTAAAATGTTATTTAATGAAAATTGCGTCATCAAATTACAATCTTATTCAAATAAACAATTGGTTTCAGTCTTTTCTGTTATAATATTTTGCAAACATAAACCATTTTTCAGTTTCAGATATACGACCTCACTTTTAGGAGTACCCTCAATTGAGAAAAATATTTAAGTCGCCTTGAAAAATTTGCAATTTACCGCTAAACCAAAGTATAATAATAAAGTAAAGATTAACAAGACACTTTTGCGTGCAAACCGTCGAAGATAATATGAAAATCGCGTGACGAAAATAGGTTAAGAAAATAGGTTAAAACTTGCGATTCACGATGTTAGCAGACGACCGTTCCATCAAAACATTCTTCTTGAGAAAGCTCACGTTGACGTAAGGTGACGGTCCGGCGACGGACAGTGTGAATTCCGCCATTAGAAATACATTGTGGAATATATTCTGATCGTAAACTTCGACAAAACGCAAAATATACGTAAATATGAAGGAAAATGGCAGACTAACTGGAGCGGTGCCTGCAGCAGACAGATACTAGCTCGCGCATGCGCAGTGAACCCACTAGTACCGAATTTAGAAATGGCTCTATTTCTTTATCGCTATGATTATCGCGCTACGATACTAGCGCAATCATACTAGTGCACTCGTTCGAACGACAGACGGCCACCATTAACGCAACTTGTTATCAATGTATTACAAGTTCGTCCATAGTTTAAAACGAGCTTTACGTAGTATGCATGTAGTTGTTGTGGTCCAGAGGCTAAGGGCAACGGCCTACTAAGAAGGAGGTCCCGGGCTCGAATCCCGACCGTGGCGCAAATTTTCGTATGTCCTTGTTGTATGATTACAATACTTAGGAACAGACCAGACTGAAAACGCCAGGTAAAATCTACAGGGTGTTTCTAAGGGTACCTACAGACTTCGTTGGGTGTTAGAGGATGGCTTGAGGAAAAAATGAGGTAGGGAACCCGTCTCCGGAAACGTCACCCCACGGCGCTGCCGACGTCAAATGTTACAGGTGTTGGCGGCTGCCGCTAGGCCACCCCTCGGGCGGCGAAGGCGTTGTTCTATGCACACACAAACCGTGGGCAGGTCTGTAATATGTGTTATATATATATTCGGGATTTGCGAGTGATTGCAACGATCTAGCTGCTGTATGGGCAGGCCCTGTTCCCTATGAACGCATTGCTCTCTAGGCGTGATGGCTGATGGTGTCGTACTTCTACCCACGGTTTATTGCCTCTCAAAACCTTAACATAACATCAGATGTTGTATGCTATAGCATAGTAAATTGATGTAACTGACAGAATTACAGCGGTACTGTGTTGTGTTTTGCAGACTATACGTCGCGCAGCAGCCATCACCATCTACTCTGCTGGAGTGTACAGCGATGGGCCACATGATATGAATAACAGTATACAAGGCCCCCTGGAGTAGATGACATTCCCTCAGAGCTACTGAAGTCTCTGGGGGAACCATCCATGACAAAACTGTTTCACCTGCTGTGTAAGATATATGAGACAGGCGAAGTACCCTCAGACTTTAAGAAAAATGTTATAATCCCCATTCCAAAGAAAGCAGGCGCAGACAATTGTGAAAACTACAGAACCATCAGTTTAATAAGTCATGGTTGCAAAATATTAACACGAATTATTTACAGCAGGATGGAAAAGCTGGTAGAAGCCAACCTTGGGGAAGATCAGTTTGGGTTCAGAAGATAAGTACGAACACGGGACGCAATACTCACTTTACGGCTTATCTTAGAAGATAAAGAAAAGGCAAACCTACATATCTAGCTTTTGTAGATTTGGAGAAGGCTTACGACAATGTTGATTGGAATAAACTCTTTCAAGTTCTGAAGCAAGCAGGAATAAAATATAGGTAGCGTAAGGTTATTTACAACTTGTACAAAAACCAGACAGCGGTTGTCAGAGTTGATGGGCATGAAAGGGTTGCAGTGATTGGGAAGGGAGTGAGACAGGGTTGTAGCGTTTCTCCAATGTTATTTAATTTGTACATTGAGCAAGCTATAAAGGAAAGCAAGGAGAAATTCGGAGAAGGAATTGAAGTTCAGGGTGAAGAATTAAAAACATTGCGTTTTGCCGACGACATAGTAATTCTGTCAGATACAGCAAAGGACCTGGAAAGGCAATTGAACGGAATGGACAGTGTGCTGAAAGGTGCATATAAGATGAACATTAACAAGAGCAAAACTAGGGTAATGGAGTGCAGTGTAAGAAAATCAGGTGATGCTAAAGGAATTAGATTGGGAAACGAAGCAATATAGGAGGTAGACGAGTTTTGTTACTTGGGCAGTAAAATAACAAATGATGGACGCAGTACGGAGGTTGTAAAATGCAGAATGGCAGTGTGTAGAAGAGCGTTATTGAAAAAGAGAAATTTGTTAACATCGAATATTGATTTAAGCCTAAGGAAGTGCTTTCTGAAGGCATTTGTGCGGAGTGTTACCTTGTATGTGAGTGAAACATGGACGATAAACAGTGCGGACAGGAAGAGGATTGAGGCTTTTGAAATGTGGTGCTACAGACGAATGCTGAAGATTAGATGGGTGGATCGCGTAGCTAATGAGGAGGTACTGAACAGAATTGGTGAGAAAAGGAATTTTTGGCATACCTTGACTAAACGAAGGGATCGATTGGTAGGACACATTCTTAGACATGAAGGAATTGTGAATTCAGCGTTCGAGGGAAGTGTGTGGGGTAAAAACCGCAGAGGGAAACCAAGAGATGGATACAGTAAGCAGATTCAAATAGATGTAGGTTCCCGTTCTTATGTGGAGTTAAAGAGGCTTGCGCAGGATAGGGTATTGTGGAGAGCTGCATCAAACCAGTCTCCATACTGAAGACCACAAGAACAACATTTCGTGAGGTCGCCGCCTTTATTGTATTTAACGGATGGATACCATAAATGCAAGAAAATTAAGAGGAGCAATACGTGTAGACACCGACACCGGCAGGCGACAGCACCTGCAATTTTCAAAAAAATGTTGAAATGTTTGTAGAGTCAATGGGACTTAACTACGGGGTCATCAGTCCCTGAACCTACAAACTACTTATGGACTAGCTACTACTAAGGACGACTCAAATATCCATGCCCAAGGGGTGATTCGAACCCCCGACCGTAGTGGCCGTGCAATTTTGACGCTCGGTAGCGCCGTTGGGTGAAGCTTCCGGACACGGGTTTCCTACCTCATTTTTTTCCTCTTCCACCCCACCAAGTTTGTCTGTATTATTTGGAAACACCCTGAATATTTAAAGCAGTTGCAGCATCAGGTAATAACAGACGCCACAATTCTAAAAATGTGATTACATTATATTTGCATATTGTACAGCACCGACTGGCTTAATTTTAAACACCGAGTCGCTCAGAATACGTGAAAGGAATAGCGTTGGAAGCTCTAAAGAAAGGTTAGTGTTAACACTATAAAGGACTTGCGTACATATGACTGATATCTTCTCTGTATGACTTAAATCACAGAATTTCGTTTACAGTGGTATTTGGGAAATTTCTATTCTTGACTGACCGAAACGAGACGACAGTTCCACGGACAGTCGAAAACTTCATGGCGATGAACTCAAAACTTGGCGGTTTGCCCAGGACACTGTAATTCTGTCAGTGGCAGGAAAGGACCTGGAACAGCAACTGAAGGGATTGGACAGTGTGTTTAAGGGAACGTATAAGTTGAATATTAACAAGGGCAAAATGGAGGTAATGGAATGCAGACCAAGAAAATCAGGCGATGTTGTAGGAATTATATTAGGTAACGAAACAATAAAGGTTGTAGATAACTTTTGTTACTTGGTAGTATGGTCGCAGTTCAGATGATATAAAATGCAAAATGTCAATGGGTAGAAAAGACCTTCTAAAAAGAGAAATTCATTAATACCTTTTATTAATGTAAATGTTAGGAATTCTTTGTAAGGCATTTGAAGTGTTGCCTTTTACGGTAGTGAGACATGGACGATAAATAGTTCAGACGAGAAGAGGATAGAATTTGAAATGTGGCGCTTCATATAAATGCTGAAAATTAGGTCGGTAGATCACGTAACTAATGAGAAAGTAGTAAAAAGAGGGAGAAATTTCTGGCATACCTTGTCTAAAGGAAGGGACCGATTAGTGGAACGCATTCTTAGACATCAAGGAATAGTGAACTTAGCATTGGAGGGAAGTGTGTGGGGTAAACATCGCTGAGGGAGACCAAAAGACAAATACAGAAAACATATTCAAATGGATGTAGGTTGCAGCTCATATGAGGAAATGAAGAGGCTTGCTCAGGATACAGTATGGTGGAGAGTTGCATCAAAGCAGTCTCTGGACTGAAGCAAATCAGCAGCAGATATACTGTTTTCACATTCTGTTCTATATGAACAAAGCGCGCGAAGGTCTTGCAGAATTTAATTTCACAAATCAACTGGAAAGTAACAATTATAATCTTTCAGAAATTCATTAGTATATTCAGGTGTTTAATAGTAGGGGCTTTCAGTCACAGCACTTACATTTTCTTAAGCATATGAAAACTGAATATTCTTTATTTATTTTAAGTGTATCTAGCTACTATTTTTGAAGTTTTTAGTCCACATGAGTCTGGAAACAATCGGTTAACTACAATACACCTCAAAAATTGGGAACAAACAAATTCTTCAGTTCATATTCGTGCTAAGGTAATAAGGTACTGTTAGCTGTGAACAAGCAAATATAAGTACAATAAAGTACATAAAGTACATAAATAAAATAAACTATGAAGAGATACGGATTGTTTTTTGCTCATTAATATGTTGTGGATATGTACGGTACTAAAATTCTATATTATCATTGTCATATAGCTGACGCATAGTTTTGAATCATAATGGCCGCCATTCAAATCGTCCGCTCTTTGCAGTAAAGCCTTTACGGGACTGTTGGGCCTGGGATTTAGTCGATAAACTTCCATCAATTACTATAAACTGTGTGCTCCTTGACAGAAATCTTCAGTAAGACATAGGTTGAAATTTAAAATAAACGACTTTTGTTATAATAGGTCCACAAAGTTTTAAAAAAAGTTGGGGTCTGTTTTCAATATTGACGAAGCACAGTATGCTGAGGAGCTTTCTGCGGAGACACAGTTACAAGGGAAGTAACCACGTTTTCTTTTATTACGTTTTAGTTTTTATTTGTCTCGGGTTTTAAAGATTCTTGTATATTTTATCTGATGATGAGGGCTTGACCCTTGAAACGCGTCATATTTTAGTGTTTTATACACGATCTATGTGGTTGAGCCTACTTGACAAAATAACTAAGCATACAACCACGACCTCACATCAGTAATGGATATAATTAAGTTTGTAAATCTATCGGACCAAACTGCGTGGTCATCAGTCCGTAGCTTACAAACTACTTAAACTAAGTTAGACTAACCTAAGGACAAACACACACACACACACACACACACACACACACACACACACACACACACACACACACCCATGCCCCAGGGAGGACTCGAAGCTCCGACGGCGAGCAACCGCGCGCTCCGCAGCGAGACGCTTTAGACCGCTCTATACTGCGGCATTCACGTATCGTATCCTCGTTGGTCGGATAGCTGTGAATGAATATCTGACGATCCTCGACAAAAAAATAACTCTAACAAACTGCCAATCAGCACAAAAGGATATCGCACCAACAGATAACCGAAAGGTTCAGGCGTGTTATGCACAGCAAAATCGTCATGTCTCTAAATAATAAACCGTTAATGTGAGTTTTAGATAAGTGCGTTAGGACTAATTTATAACTGCAATTTCTCTGACGTGATTGGCGGGTGTTTTGCTATGAGAATAGATAAAATTCTGTTGTAAATTATGAATATATGTTACGAATTTCTTCCTTGATTAGTTTCATCCATTATAGAAGCCAATGTTCGCCCAAATAATAACAACTAAATAATGTGTCTACGTACGGTGTTCACTTTAATTTACCCACCTCCAGATATTAAGATAAGAAGCACCTTGGTTGGAAATTGGCCGAGTTGCAATCCATAAGTGAAAAATTTATAATTTCAGATTTAGGGGCAGCAGCTTACGAACTTTGATCGTGAGGTGCAAAATCCTCGAAGAATACTCCCCCTGCTCTCAGAAGTTTTCAATTATTGAAGCCCTAATATCGGTGCACGAAACTTGATTTCAGAGAGACTTCCACTTTCTCACACAAGTTTGACATGTTTCTGTATTTTTAAAACTTGTCCAAACAGGCTACCTTCAGCGCACTTTATGTATGGCACCAGACGACCATGATCTGTCATAACTGTTCTAATATTCCGGACGTAACGTGTGATATGCAGCGAGGGTTTTTGTCAACAGCTCCTTTTCAGTCCTCCCAGCAGTGTCGTAACTGTGAATTTTCAGATTGCCTCACAAGAAGAAACTGAGTGGGTCGAGATCATTTGAACGTGTTGATTATGAAACAAAACCTCTTCTCACTAATCATTTTTCAGAGAATATCTAATTCTGGTGTTTATGAAAGTCAGGTAAGGTTTTCTTATGTTTCAATTTCATCCCTGGACGACTGTTAAGTGGGCTTTCGGAACACAAACTCACAAGCACCTATCTAAGAAATCTTTCGGGTATTACTAGAATGTATAACATAACAATTGATGTAGTAATTATAGGTAGACACCTGATAATGTCAGTGTCCTGCCTAAACGTGTCGTATCAAATGTACAGGAATCGATTGATGCTGGAAATTTTTATTTGTTGCGTGTCCTACAAAAACGTCTTATACCTTGTAACGTCATGTGACTGTATAATATTCAACTCAGCATGACTTTCGAATGTTACAAGCGAGAGTGGTAGTTGCTGACCTCTACATATGCAGAGTTGTTATTACACAACATAGTCGTATTGATTTATACAGCACTTACGCCTTACTCGTAATGTTTCTTTTCTGTTTTTAAAAGAATGAGTTTCTGTCGACCTCTGCAATTGACTCTGCACTTCTAACACAACCAGAATGTTTAAGAGTCATTTCCTTTCTCCTGTTGCTTTCCACGGAGTGATACTAGGTAATGTGAAATTAATTCTTAGTGTTGCGCATTCCTACAGTACAGCTCGTTACTTTGTGTGATGCTTGAATATTACTTTCGAAGGGTACACAAACTGAAACTCATGCGAACCATTCTGTTGTCTGAATGAAGGAAAAAGTCAATTCATTATTTTAAGTGGCCATATTATTGTATTTAAAACATAGCTTCGCGAATGTAAAAATCCTGAATGCGATGAAGCTGTGGCGTCTTAACAGATGACTTTGACAAAAATGATTATTTTTGTTGGAATGGTTTTTTTTCCGAAAGAGGCACGTGAACAAAATATTGATACGTCGACGACGTAGCCAACAATAATGGGCATTTAATCCACAAAATATTCTTTTTTTATTATATTTTATTTTTTACTTTCGGTGTGTGATGATCAATATGTCTATCCTAGCTGATTATTTCGTCTTGGTCATGAATTTCTTTTGATTGCAAAGTGATAGTCTACTGATATTGGAACAGGTCCATTTATCTAGAAGACTAGAATATATCTAGAGATTATTGGAGTAGATACAATCAATAATGAATCTCCTCGAGTCATCCTCCTCTCGAGTTTAGTTAGCGAATGTGAAGAAAACAGAATTCATGAATGAAATATGTCTCCAGAATCTCTATTAGCTGCTACCCTATAGAGGAATCTTCTAAAATTTGAGCCTTATATATAGACCAAAAAAGTATAATAAAAATTCTTGGGAACAAATGTAAAACAACAAAAGGTTTCATACTAGGAAGGAGACAGATACTGCTTACAGGAAACTAAAAAAGCTATTTAGGGGAAAAAAGTAGTGAAACGACTTAAATCGCTTCAACAGAATGTCTTCCTGTCCGCCGGCCGCGGTGGCCGAGGGGACTGAGGCGCTCCAGTCACGGTCAGCACGGCCACTACGGTCGGGGGTTCGAATCCCCCCTCGGGCATGGATATTTGTGCCGTCCTAGTTCGTAAGTAGTTGATAAGTAGTTTGTAAGTTTAGGGACTGATGACCCCGTAGTTAAGTCCCGTAAGCTTTACAAACATTTGAACATTCTTCCTGTCCATATTGTGTACGAATAAGATTGCTATCAGAGTACGCTGATTCGATAGCTCCATCCTGCACACTCATATACAACGACTCGCTCAACGAATGATAAGTATCCAAATAGTTCAAAGTTTCACAGGTCGCGTAGGTATTCAGTTAAGACGATATGAGTATATCAGTATACTACAGGGATGTATCGTAGATATGCAGCAAAGTTGAAACATTATAAACGCGAACATAACAATCTACTAATTCATGGTCAATTCACAAAATATCGTTCCAGTACATTACAACAAACTTTTTACTCTCAAACTGAAGCCATACTTCTATTCATACAGAAGTATTTCGACACAGTACCTCACAAACGGTTTTCATTTAAATTGTGTGGTTATGGAATATCGTCTGAGATTCGCGACACCCGAATGTACCCACTGACTTGTGGATGAAATTTGGCATTTAGAGGTCTTTGTTTTCATGTTCATACGTGCGCCCCACTCGTGTTGTTGACTCCGTGCGCTTCACTAGTGATATGCGCCGCCAGTGTTGGGGTCTGTTTTCAATATTGACGAAGCACAGTATGCTGAGGACCTTTCTGGGGAGTCAAGGTTAGCCGGCCGCGGTGGCCGAGTGAACTAAGGCGCTCCAGTCACGGTCTGCACGGCCACTACGGTCAGGGGTTCGAATCCCCCCTCGGGCATGGATATTTGTGCCGTCCTAGTTCGTAAGTAGTTCATAAGTAGTTTGTAGGTTTAGTGACTGATGACCCCGTAGTTAAGTCCCATAGACTATACAAACATTTTTTAGACACGGTTACAAGGGAAGTAACAACGTTTTCTTTGATTACGTTTTAGATTTTGTCTCGGGTTTTAAAGATTCTTGTATATTTTATCTCATGTTGAGGGCTTGACTCTTGAAACGCGTGATATTTTAGTGTTTTATACACGATGTGGTTGAGACTACTTGACAAAATAAATAAGATTTACAACCATTTGATTTGAATTTACCGCAGTATAGATGCCTAAAGCATGACGGAGCCCCCATGCTTGACTGTAGAATGCAAGCACTCTGTATTGTAAGCTCGTTTAAGGTTCTTTTTTCGATCCGTTATTTGTAGGAAGCAAAACAAATGTTAATTTATTGGCGCATTACGGCGGGATCGGAGATAAAAGGTGGATAGATAGTTTGACAGAAGTGATTCGAAAGTGTTATACGTTATTGGTCTCTCTAACACCTTCTCTTACTTTTCCTTGGATGTGTTACCACCACACGCGTGCGAATGTCGCATGGTTTAATTATGAAGCACTGCCCCCCCCAGCTCTTTTGTGGGTACGTGTGTGGCGCGCACGGGCCCCCGAGCCGAAGCAGCCTTTCTTTCTGCCCCAGGCTGCTTCACTTACCCTCCCGGTTTATGCCTTCGTCCGCAGACGAGCGTCCTTTGCGAGTTACGGTGGTTTCTTGTCGTAGTTTCTCTTATTCCTTGGTTTCTTCCTTTCCTAACCTTTGCTTCGGTCTTTCTCTCCTTGCTGTGCTCTCCAAGCCTTCTTCTCCTCCTCATTAGTCTCCGCTTCGTCGTTTGAGACACTTCTTTCTCTTCACTTCCTCTATTCTTCTTTCCTCCCTGTGCGTGTCTGAAGGGCGACCCACGCATTATCATGCGTAGCAGGTGACGGGGTAACGCGTAATTCCCCGCCCCGGGTAGACAAGTAGGGCACGTATGTACCCCCTAGTAAAGGCCAGGTCCAGTAAGGGGTGATTACCCGAGCTGGTACATTCCGAACATGCCAATTGGTCCCTCTGTCAGTTCTCGGGAGGTGTGACCTGAGGTGTGAACAATCACCTAAGGCGGGTAAGCCCTCAGAGAGGGCCCCCACTAGGAAGGAGAGTGCCATCGGAGACGATGGTAATCATGGGGGACACTTCCGCAATGACTTCCTTCTCTTCTTCTGTGACTTTGACCCAGAAACGAAAGATAGATTCGCCTCAGCAAAAGAAAACTCTGCCTAATCTTCCGAAATTCCTTGTTGTCTCTCGAACCGACGGTAAAGATTTCACTTCTAAAACCCTTTCGTCATTCAGAAAGGTGTTGATGCAATTGCTGGCCCTGTTAAAACCTGTTCGCGTCAGTGCAATGGAACATTGTTGCTGGAAGCGGACGGTGCCTTCCAAGCCCAAAAACTAATACGGACTACGTTGTTACACATGTTTCCTGTCAAGGTAGAAGCGCATCGCACACTCAACTCGTCACGGGGGGTAGTCTTCACGAGATCCCTTGACGGGTTGTCTGACGAAGACATACAAACCAAATGTCCGACTAGGGTGTAACAGCCGTGCATAGGGTGTTGAAAAAGGTAGATAACCAGCTGACACCAACTCGTACTGTGTTCTTGACGTTCGACAAACTCCCGTCGAAGATCAAAGCAGGGTACGAAGTTATCTCCGCCCGCCCTTATATACCAAACCCAACGCGCTGTTTCCAATGCCACCATACCCGTCAATCTTGCCCTAATGCAGCAAAATGGGTCACTTGTGGTAGGGACGCCCATGAGGGGGATTGTCCACCTCCGTCCCCTCACTGCCTTAATTGCAACGGTGACCATGCGGCTTCCTCTCGGGACTGCCCTGTATATAAGGATGAAAAGGTCATTCAGCAAATTCGGGTTACGGAAAAGGTATCAGCATCTCATGCTCGAAAGTTGTTGGCGAGTCGAAAGCCCACTGTCGTCCTCCCAGCGGGCACATACCTACTAAGGTTTCAGGTACCCAGACCTGTGACTTCACTTTCGCTGACACAGTTGTGCGATCCGCCAGCCCGAAGATTGCCCGTTCCACGTCCCCGCTTCCTCCTGCTGCTTCTAAAGTTCAGTCTTCGACAACCTCTAATAAACTGCGGGCACCTAAACAAGATGCCCGGACTTTGAAAAAGGAATCCGTCCGTGAAGATTTTCTGCGTTCTCTACAACTACATCTACATGGGATACTCTGCAAATCACATTTAAGTGTCTGGCAGAGGGTTCATCGAACCACAATTATACTATTCATCTCCCATTCCATTCTCGAATAGCGCGCGGGAAGAAAGAACACCTGAATCTCTCTGTTCTCAGGCTTCTCAACCGTCAACTGCCTCTTCTCACCGTCACCCAGAAGAGCCAACAAGAAAAAGAGTTCCTCTCCTTCCCCGCCGAGGCGTGACCCATCCGTCACGCTGCCAGACAGTAGTCGGCCCCGATCATCTTCTGTCTCGCCGGGACGCACTACTGTTAGCCGGGTAACCGCCATTTTACCGGCGGCGGAAGCTGACCCTCCTGATAAAGTCGGGAAGGTGGAAGATTTCTCGTTCGAACCTATGGAACATGACTCTCTGCCTCTAGATGGCGACAGCAGTGCTCCCTCGAAGTCCGGTCCTCAGCGGCCGTCGAGGTGACCCCACCTGCTTGTTCCTTTTTATCTTCCTTTCTTCTCTTATTTTTTATCATGGCGCTCCTTCAATGGAATAATCGCGGCTTTCGTTCCAATCGGGAGGAATTAAAACTACTCCTTCGATTGCATTGCCCGCTTCTAGTTTGTCTCCAAGCAACTAAGTTACGTCCAAGTGATCGTGCAGACTTTCACCACTACACCTCTGTGCGTTTCGACCTGCCACCTGTGGAATGTACCCCAGCCCATGGAGGGGTTATGATGCTCATTCGGGATGACGTCTATCACCATCCCATTTCATTGCATACTCACCTACCAGCAGTTGCCGTCCGCATCACTCTATCCACCTATTCCATTCCCTTTGTAATATCTATTCGCCATTGTCATCCGCCCTTACTAGGGCAGATGTGCTACACCTCGTTGACCATCTCCCTTCACCTTTCGTGTTGGTAGGCAACTTTAATGCCCACCAACCCCCTATGGGGCTCTCTGGCACTTTGTCCGAGAGGCTCCCTTTTGGTGGACCTTCTCCAACATCTCAATCTTGTCTGACTCAACACTGGTGCACCGACCTTCCTATCCCACACAACATACACTTACTCCCATATACACCTCGCGATATGCACTCCTCAACTTGCCGGTCGGTTTGAGTGGTATGCACTTTCTGACACGTACTCGAGTGACCATTTTCCTTGTGTGATCCACTTCCTGCATCATTCCCCATCTCCTCGTGCCACCAGTTGGAACATTTCTAAAGCCGACTGGGGCTTTATGCTTCCATGGCAGTTTTTCACAATCAGGACTTTTCCAGCTGTGACAGTCAGGTCGAATATCTCACAGAGGTTATTCTCACAGTTGCCGAACATTCCATACCTCGTACATCCTCTTCTCCACGTCGCGTCCCGGTCCCTTGGTGGACTGCAGCCGGCCGTGATGCTCTTAGAGCCCGGCGCCGTGCTTTACGCACCTTCCGCCACCACCCAACATTGGAGAATAGTTTCAACTATAAACGACTGCGAGCTCAATGTCGTTATAAACGGCAGCAAAAAGGCTGGCTGGATTGCTTTTACTCGTTCTTTTAACCGCTATCTGGGGTGGCCTTAGGGACTGATGACCCCGTAGTTAAGTCCCATAAGCTTAACAAACATTTGAACATTTTGGGGTGGCCTACGCCGTCTATCCGGCATAAAGGTCCACTCCCCGATTTCTGGCCTGACCGTCGAGAACGCAGTCCTTGTGGCCCCTGCTGATGTTTCCAACGCATTGAGCCGTTTCTTTGCGGAGGCTTCGAGCTCTACCCGTTACCATCCTGCCTTCCTCCCTCGAAAACAGGTAGAGGAGACACGGCCGCCTTCTTTCCACTCTTTTAATCGCGAAAATTATAATGTCTCCTTCACCATGCAGGAGCTAGACCGTGCTCTCGCCCTGTCCCGATCTTCTGCACCCGGGCCCGATTCCATCCATATTGAGATGCTGAAGAACCTTTCTCCTGCGGGCAAGTGTTTCCTACTCAGCACCTATAATCGCATATCGAATGAAGGTCAGGTTCCCACAAGTTGGCGTGAAGCCATTGTTGTCCCCATCCCCAAACCAGGGAAGGACAAACATCTTCCATCAAGTTATCGCCCTATTTCTCTTACTAGCTGCGTCTGTAAGGTGATGGAACGCATGGTTAACGATCGGTTGGTCTGGCTCCTCGAATCTCGACGCCTCCTGACTAATGTCCAATGTGGTTTTCGTCGACACCGCTTTGCTGCTGATCACCTCGTTACCTTGTCGACCTTCATTATGAATAACTTCCTAAAGAAGCGTCAAACAGTAGCAGTGTTCTTCGACTTGGAGAAGGCATACGATACCTGTTGGAGAGCGGGCATTCTCCACAAATTGCACACATGGGGCCTTCGGGGCCTTCTCCCTCTTTTTATTCAAGCGTTTTGGCGAATCGCAAGTTCCGGGTACGGGTGGGCTCTGTTTTGTCAGACACCTTTCGCCAGGAGAATGGGGTACCGCAGGGCTCTGTCTTGAGTGTGGCTCTCTTTGCCATCGCAATGAATGCGATCGTAGATTGCCTTTCAGCCGACGTTTCCGGATCCCTTTTTGTAGACGATTTCGCAATTTATTGCAGCGCCCAGCGGACGTGTCTCTTGGAGCGTTGCCTACAACGCTGTCTTTACCGTCTATATTCCTGGAGCATTGCGAACGGCTTCCGCTTCTCCACTGAGGAAACGGTGTCTTTAGACTTCTGGAGATACAAGGAATGTCTTCCACCATCCTTACGTCTCGGCCCCGTTGCTCTACCATTCGTGGAGAAACAAAATTCTTGGGGCTAATGTTGGATCGGAAACTTTACTAGTCCACACAAGTGTCTTACCTGACTGCCCGTTGTGCCCGATCCATTAATGTTCTTCGTGTCCTCAGTGCCACGTCATGGGGAGCGGATCTTACCGTCCTGCTTCACCTTTACCAGGCCATTGTTCAGTCGAAGCTCGACTTCGGAAGCCTTGTATACTCTTCTGCACGGCCGTCGATTCTCAGCGGTCTCAATTCTATTCACCATCGGGGATTACGTCTGGCGACCGGTGCATTTTATACCAGCCCTGTTTGTATGCCGAGGCAGTTGTATTACCCTTGACCACTCGGCGTGACGTACTCTTGTGTCGGTACGCATGCCGCCTGCGGTCGACGCCCAACCATCCATCTTACCGATTCTTTTTTGACGACTCACTCGATCGCCAATATCAGTTGTCTGCGGTAGCCTTGCTTCCACCTAGAGTTCGGTTTCGCCGCCTGCTTCAGCGGCTCGATTTTACCCTTCCTTCCACCTTTCGGTTGAGCGAAAGCCCATTGCCACCCTGGCATCAGGCTCAGGTTCACACCCACCTTGAACTTAGTTCGCTGCCCAAGGAAAGCACCCCGGTTTTGGTATACCGCTCGAGGCTTGTCGAACTCCGTTCGCGGTTCGATAATGCCATATCTATTTACACTGATGGTTCCAAGAGCACTGACGGTGTCGGATCTGCCTTCGTCGTCGGCGACAACCGTTTCCAATACAAGCTCCCTGACCGGTGCTCGATTTTCACGGCTGAGCGTTTTGCCCTCCACCAGGCTGTTTTGTATACCTGCCGCCGCCGCCATCCTTTTTATGCCATCTGTTGGACTCCCTTAGTGCCCTGCAGAGTCTTAAGGACCCTCTCTCGACCCATCCTCTCGTGTATCGGATCCAACGCTCCCTCCAGTTGGTAGCAGATGACAGCTGTCACGTTTCCTTTCTGTGGGTCCTTGACCACGTGGGTGTGCCCGGGAATGAGACCGCCGACATAGCAGCCAAGGCAGCAGCTCTTTTGCCTCGCATGGCTACCTTTTGCGTCCCAGCGGACGATGTTCAACGGGCTCTTCGCCGGAGTATTGTGTCGTCCTGGAACAGTGCGTGGTTCTCACTCCACGACAATAAATTGAGAACTGTAAAACCGATCCCGACCGCTTGGAGGACCTCCTCACTCCCCTCTCGGCGAGAGGTCATCCTGGCCCAGTTGCGGATCGGTCACTGGCGTTTCAGCCACCGTCATTTGCTAACCGCCGACCCTGCACCGCTGTGCTCCTGCGGTGAATTGCTGACGGTGCGACATGTTTTACTGTCATGTGTTAATTTTACTCATCTCCGTGTAGCCCTTCACTTTCCGTCTACTCTGGAGGAACTTTTAGCTGATTACACACGAGCAGCTGCTCGAGTTCTGCGTTTTATCAACATGGCCAATCTATCAAAATATATTTAACCCTTTCAATTGTTCTTATCTCTCGTTTTTAGCCTTCTTTTGATACTCTATCTGGTAGTTACCAATTTTTACGAGATCTAGCGAATCTCTGTTCTTATCTGGGCGCTAATGACCTTAGTAGTTGTGCGCCCTAAAACCACAAACCACGAAGCACTGCACTTGTGGGCCGTAGAACTACATGCGTCGTCAGTGCGTGCAGTTAAAGTTTCTGTTCACTAACCTGGCTTCTTCTTTCCCTTTGTTGTCCCCACGCAGAAGCAGCACAGGTCGTTCATCCTATCTTGAAGTGAAGTGCTGTGGAAATTTTAAAACCGTGGCTATGCTCATATGGCTGTTTTAAATGAGATGCCATTTGCTTCAAAATGTTTATTTACATGTCGTGAAACTAAAACCTGTGATTCCACCTATGACGTGATCTACGACCTATGTAGTTCCTTAGCAACTACAAACCTATGACCATTAGCCAGTCATCCAAGAGCATACCACATATTTCCAATTATTAAGTGTCCAAGTTATATGGTCGTGGCACCAATTCCTCCCCAGCTTTGCGTTGGTTTTGATATTAATGGTTTATCAGCCGCAGCCCATCCACGTATATTATCTTCCAACCACACTGTTCTTTTGAAACCAGCGTTACTCAAGTAAGTGTTGAGTTTTGTAGTCTCTTTTGCCTTGGTAGTTTTATATTGCCTGACTACAGTTGTTATAAATGTTCGTCGGTTGTTGACTGGTCATTTAGTGTTTTACCCACTGTTTCTCTTCGCAAACGATGTTTCGCTGTTTTGTATACCGAGCATACTTTCGCTAGTAAAACGGCAAGCACACCGATTATTTTCGTCACAGATGCTCCTCCTAACTGCGCACCATCAACGTCGACTCTTCGAAAGTCTGAGAGATCACGAAGTTCATCTGCTGTTTCTCTTGACCATCACAGAACCAAAGGTGTAATATACTACAAGGCAGCGAATTTTGCACGTATGTTTCCACGAAAGTCAAGGAGGCGTGATACAAATGCAGATCCGAGATGAAAGCTACTAACTCTTGGTATTCTACATCTACATCTACATAGATACTCTGCAAATCACATTTAAGTGCCTGGCAGAGGGTTCATTAACCACTTTCATAAACTTCTCTACCGTTCTATTCTCTAATAGCACGCGGGAAGAAAGAACACCTAAATAGTTCCTTTTTCGATTTGATTTCTCTTATTTTTTTGAGATTGTCATGTCTCCCTAAGTAGGTGGGTGCTAGCAAAATATTTTCACATTCAGAAGTAAACGTCGGTGATTGAAACTTCGCAAACAAATCACGCCGCAATGAATAACGTCTTTATTTTAATGATTTCCACCGCAATTCGTGCAACATTTCCGTGACGCTTTCCCCCCTAACGTGATAAAAGAAGAATAAATTGCTAAGAACAAACAATGATAAGAAGAATGTGCGTTGAGAAATCTCAGGCAGCTGAACAGGGGTCGATAACAGGTTCGCGAGCTTGCCTCACATTTTGCGAGAACCGCGCTCTTCTGCGCCATAAGTACCCTTTTTCATTCCGAACAGTTAACCGAGAAATAACGCCATTCGTGATTAGCGAATGAAATTAATCAAAGTAGATTAATTTTCGTGTTGAACTATCGGTTATTTCAGATACTACTGCAGTGGTAAATAACGCTGCATTTAGTTTTTAGTTAAGATCCCGAAATACGCGTTGCACGACCGATTATTATCTGTCTGAACACGACTTTTCATATGCCCTTTGTGTGTCATGAGAATGTCATTTTCTGTTGTATTGTTTGTTAGAAATTATAAAAACTGAGTCTAACAGAGATTTAGCACCAATTTACTTTCTACAAACCATGAACTTATTTCTTCTTAATTACTTCATATTGTGATCATATTCCTAAGAAAAACCTCCCTTATTACCGAGTTAATGTCACCAGCAAACAGAAATATCTTAGAATTACCTATTATACTACAATGTGTATCAGTTATATAATCCGCCACCGCCGCCCCCCCCCTACCCGCAAATAAACTACGCCCCATTGTGAGTGTCTATGATAACCATTTGGAACACTACAGAGAGCTATCTGCTTATTCCACCATGAACATATTTCTGTGACAACGTGATGAACACAATCAAACTCCCTTGTTAAATAAAACAAGTCGCAAACCATTCGCAGCCTTTTACTTAATCCATTGAGTTCCTCACAAAGAAAACATAGTTTTTTTTAGTTCATAAACCATTTCCATAACCAAATAGTATATTATACAGCAAATCATATTAACTGAAGTAATCACCCTTGGCTATAAACCCTAATAACTTTAGTAGATACCTATGGGAAAGAAATAGTCTTACAGTTTTCTACCTTACTCCTTTCTCCTTGTTTATACAGTGGCTTAAAAGCTTCAAATGTCTGTAAATCTAAGGGACTTAACCAAGCTCTTTATCAGTCGTTAGGGTTACAAACTAACTTAAACATCAGCTAAGGACAACACAAAAACCAATGGCCAAGGGAAGACTCGAACGTCCGACGGCGAGTATCCGCACGCTCCACACCAAAGCGCCTCAGAACACTCGGCCCCTGCACTACGGAGTACTTTAATCTGGCAGAAACTGGCCATTCCGAAAGGAAAAATAACAAATATGGCCAAGTACTGGGCTAGCAGACCAGAATAGTAGTTACGTATTCTGCTAGATATCCAGTCATATCCATTATATCCCTTAGTCTTAATGATTTAATTACTGAATCAATACCCCCCCCCCCCACCGTATCACAGAGGACTATTCAAGTAACAGTCTTGGAATGTTATTTCCTAAAAGAGTTACATGCTTACATGTAGGGGCTAAAGTGATGTTTAATTCACCTGCTGCATTGAGGACGTGATGATAATACCGCGGCTTGCTGTGTGCGCGTGATTAAAATGTTCGTAAACAGCGCATGCGAATTTGCGATTATTGAGGGGCCGCTATGGGTTCTGTTGATCACGGAGTTAAAGAAAAAAGTGTTTTGGATAGCTCTTATCCTAGTGATTATTTGTACACACATTAGAAGAAAGGCAATATGTAGCTGTACTACAGTACCGTGTCCCCATTTTAAATATTAGACACACTCCTGTAGTCCAACCAAATTGAGTAAATCGGTTGGTTTCTGCATAAGGATTACGATAGCACCATTTCTTCGTGGGTGGTTCCTGAAAAAATCTCACGAGACCGTAATTTTGGATTGTAAGATAACGATTCGTAATGACACCGGTATTTTTTATTCACTACAAGTCGTAAAAATGTTTATTTTCTTAACATGAAATTTTCAAACTAATTTTTTTTTTCGTTATCTTTATCCGTTAACGACATTCAGAGTTCCAAATCGAACGTACTTATGCACAAAATTACAACAGCCGATTTTCAGTCATTTTTTGCACGGTCAGTCGGAAATATACAACTAACGATAGCAAATTGTTCAGATATTTACAATAGCTTCTGTACAGGTTTATCGATATGTACATATATCAATCAAAAGAAATTTCATCATTTGTGGTAAATTAACGTTTATTTGTTAGTGCAAATAGATTTCTGCTATGGAATAGTCATCCTTAGTGCAGTGCAACATGCACTGTAAAAAACACCATTGTGAAACATTTTGTAGTTATGTCTTTCGGCTTGATACGTAAAACCTGAAATGTTTCAGTTCGATAAACGTTAATTTACTACCAGTGCTGAAATTCCTTTTGATAGTTATTCTGTGGTTCGGGGTGCAAACCGCTGGAATCTTCATTTCAGCCGACCGCGGTGGCCGAGGGGACTGAGGCGCTTCAGTCACGGTCTGCACGGCCACTACGGTCGGGGGTTCGAATCCCCCTCGGGCATGGATATTTGTGCCGTCCTAGTTCGTAAGTAGTTGATAAGTAGTTTGTAAGTTTAGGGACTGATGACCCCGTAGTTAAGTCCCATAAGATTTACAAACATTTCAACATTTTTTTTTCTTCATTTCATGTACATACAGGATGGTCGGAAATTCCCGTTACGATCTTCTAGCAATTGTAGAAGATAGTGAATATGTAACATTTTGAATAGGAACCCATGTCCGGAAACGTATCGTTTCCGTTCCATGACGGTTTCAATTCAGATGATTATCTCATCCACTCCTACTTCAGGAATGTAATTAGGGTTGACGCAGTACCACTGTTGCAATCAATTTGAAAAGAAAACTGAATCGTTCCGTTATTACTTACGAATTTTTGTTACAATTTACACATTACGGTTTACATTAGTCGACAACAACAAGAACCCAGCATCTACGGCACCAGCCGCAACGTACGGATGCGGCTCGATGTGGCGACCAACAACGTCATTGCACACATTGTTCCTGCGAAGCATGTTCTGGTACACTCTCTCCATTCCACCTGCTGTCTCTTCAACGTCTTGTGCAGCGGCCAGAAGTCGTGTCAGCAGATCTAACTCTGTCTCCACAGCTGTCACATACATTCGGCTCTTCATACGACCCCTGAAGAAGTAGTCCACAGGGGTTAAATCCGGCGATCATGGCGGCCACGTGGTAGAACCACCACGGCCTATCCAACTTTCATCAAATTGTCTATTTTGATGTCTCCGGACAGCCAAAATGAGGTGGTGAAATCACATTTCCTGGCGGACATTGATTGGCACATATTTCAAGAACGGATCTAATAAGTGTCCCAGATCACCTAACGTGTGATAAGCAGCGAGGGTTCTTGTCAACAGGTCCTTTTCAGTCTTCCCAGCCGTGTCGTAACTTTGAATTTTCAGATTGCCTCACAAGAAGAAACTGAGTGGGTTGAGATCATTTGAAGGTGTTGATTATGAAACAAAACCTCTTCTCACTAATCATTTTTCAGGGAATATCTAAGCTGGTGTTTATGAAAGTCAGGTAAGGTTTTATCATGTTTCAGTTTCATCCCTGGACGACTGTTAAGTGGGCTTTCGGAACACAAACTCACAAGCACCTATCTAAGAAATCTTTCGCGTATTACTAGAATGTATAACATAACAACTGATGTAGTAATTATAGGTAGCCACCTGATAATGTCAGTGTCCTGCCTAAACGTGTCGTATCAAATGTACAGGAATCGATTGATGCTGGAAATTTTTATTTATTGCGTGTCCTACAAAAACGTCTCTTATACCTTGTAACGTCATGTGACTGTATAATATTCAACTCAGCATGACTTTCGAATGTTACTACAAGCGAGAGTGGTAGTTGCTGACCTCTACATATGCAGAGTTGTTATTACGCAACGTAGTCGTATTGATTTATACAGCACTTAGGCCTTACTACGTAATGTTTCTTTTCTGTTTTTAAAAGACTAAGGAGTTTCTGTCGACCTCTGCTATTGACTCTGCACTTCTAACACAAATAAACCAGAATGTTTAAGAGTCATTTTCTTTCTTCTGTTGCTTTCTACGGAGTGATACTAGGTAAAGTGAAACTAATTCTTAGTATTGCGCATTCCTACAGTACAGCTCGTTACTTTGTGTGATGCTTGAATATGACTTTCGAAGGGTACACAAAATGAAAGTCATGCGAACCATTCTGTTGTCTGAATGAAGGAAAAGTCAATTCATTATTTTAAGTGGCCATATTATTGTACTTAAAACATAGCTTCGAGAATGTAAAAATCCTGAATACGATGAAGCTGTGGCATTTTAACAGATGACTTTGATAGAATTGATTATTTTTGTTCGAATGGTTTTTTTTTTTTCGAAACAGGCACGTGAACAAAATATTGATACGTCGGCGATGTTGTCAACAATAATGGGTATTTAATTCACAAAATATTCTTTTTTTTATTATATTTTATTTTATTTTTTACTTTCGAAGTATGATGATCAATATGTCTATCCTAGCTGATTATTTCGTCTTGGTCATGAATTTCTTTTGATTGCAAAGTGATAGTCTACTGTTATTGTAACAGGTCCATTTATCTAGAGATTATTGGAGTAGCCACAATCAATAATGAATCTCCTCGAGTCATACTCCTCTCGAGTTTAGTTAGCGGATGTGAAGAAAACAAAATTCATGAATGAAATATGTCTCCAGAATCACTATTAACTGCTACTCTAGAGAGGAATCCTCTAAAATTTGAGCCTGATATATAGACCAAAAAAAGTAAAATAAAAATTCTTGTGAACAAATGTAAAACTACAAAAGGTTTCATACTAGGAAGGAGACAGATACTGCTCACAGAAAACTGAAAAAGCTTTTGAGGGGGAAAAAGTGGTGAAACGACTTAAATCGCTTCAACACAATGTCTTCCTGCCCATATTGTGCACGAATAAGATTGCTATCAGAGTACGCTGATTCGATAGCTCCATCCTGCACACTCATATACAACGACTCCGTCAACGAATGATAAGTATCCAAATAGTTCAAAGTTTCAAAGTCGCGTAGGTATTCAGTAAAGACGATACGACTAAATCAGTATACTACAGGGCTGCATCGTAGACATGCAGCAACGTTGAAACATTATTAACTCGAACATAACAATAAACTGATTCTTGGTCAACACGAATTCACAAAATATCGTTCTAGTACAATACAACAAAACTTTTTACTCTCAAACTTAAGCCATACTTCTATTCATACAGAAGTATTTCGACACAGTACAGTCTTCATTTAAATTGTGTGGTTATGGAATATCGTCTGAGATTTGTGATCGAAGATTTCTGTAAAGGAGCACACAGTTTATAGGTGGGGGGGGGGGGGGCTCTCATTTTGTTTTGCCGTCGCCCCGTGCCTTCGACCTAGTCCGCCACTGCGTATAGCTTCATGATACCGTTATACAGGGTGAATCACCTAACACCTGCACCGCAAATTTTGCGGAAACGGAATGTGCGATTGATGTGCCGTTTTCAGAGAATGGATTGGTAGTCCAAATACTCGAATTGCTTTTTTTTTTTTTTTCACTGTTGCCTGCGATTATGGACCCGCTGTAATATAGCGGGTCGGTCTTCCACAACGTTCTCTTAGCCGCCACATCAGTCGTCTAGACACATTTGGTATAGAGGACCAGTGCGCCGTTGCCCGTGTCCCACCCCGTGGAGGTGGAACTGTGTTGTGAGAAGTCTGCAGTATATACTCAGCAGCTACGGTATACTTTTATTAAATTAATTATAATAATAATGAAATACATATGTTTACAATTATATAAGAATCATTGAATTGTAACATGGTTAATTATATAAAATTCATTGCATACAAAATTTACTTGATAATATAAGAAATATAATTTAACATTTATCTACATTAACATAAAGGTTCTCTTCATTATAAGAAAAGAGATACATTACTTAACTGGAAACATAAAAGCTACAATTTTTATTTGAATTTTTTCTGTTTTCCATGTATCTTTATTGTAAATAAATAACAAACAAAATATACTAGTCATGTAAAAAGTATAATTTAAATATTTAGCTACACAAAACATAAAGGTACACTTCGATATAACAGGAAACAGTCAGATACATTGCTTGCTAGAATCATGGAATTTACGATTCTGATTTAAATATATTCCATGCAACTAACTTATATGTAGAAATACAATATAATGCCAGTTTAATTAAATTTCTTACAATGAAGTAGATTAAAATACATTAGAAATACAAAATGTATAAAAATGGTAATATCACTTCAACTACAATCAATAGTAAGTTTATAAATGTTCAATTTTAACTGTTATTAGTAATTTCTTCTAGACAAACTACTAGTAGCAGTTAAATATCTTAGTTCCTAAACACATAAAAGATACAGTATAGAACTTATTTGTAACAGTAGCATATTTTAACAATTAATTGCCGTTGATTAATATATATTAGTTTGGAAATACAAAGTTCACATGGTTTTAGTCAAAATCATAATTCATATGTTATGTTTAGATGTACAGGATGACATTTCTCATGATATTTAGTATCTGAGACGTATAAAACCAACATAACTCATAGAAAATCGGAAGTTACATTATTAGGACAATAAGTATGAGAGCAGGGAACAACTGTTTCACGCAACAACTTTTATGTCATTTACATAATTAGAAGTTACGAGGTATGTATAAGAATAATTTTAATTAAAGTAAGAAACAACAACAAAGTGATGCTGCTAGAGCATAGAATTTGGGTACAAGAGGATTCACAATGTAGTTACATTTCCTCCATTCCATAGCCCATACTTGTATCTCCTTCAGTATCTGTATCATCTGTAGTACTACCGGTTTCTTCATCACTGCTGTTATAATCTGTAAGCACCTGCGGTCTATTAATTCGTACTCTGGGTCTTTTGTGGCATATTCTTCTTGAAGTTTCCTTGATATCTTGTCTGCAGTTTCGTTAAGTTCATTTCACGCATCCTGATTTATAATGGAATTGTAGATGTTGTTGTGATCCATTTCCAGGTGCCTTCCTTTTGAGAGCGCTGTGCAATTTATTACTGTGTGTTCCGAGGTTCTTACATCACCACACTGACATATTTGACTTGGCCTTAGGTTCATTCTATGTAGGAGCGCTGGGTATGGTCCATGCCCAGTTATGAAGTGAATCATCCCTCGGCTAGGATTAATACACTTCAGAGATAATCTTTCTCTTATAATGGGAAAAAAGCCGTATACCCTACGTCCCTTGTCGATCTCATCCCACTCTTTTTGCCAGGTACTGACGCGCCAAGTATTTAGATGGTGACCATCCAGAATTTCTTCCCCAGTTATCTCAGTTACCTTATCCTTGTCACCTTTCTTCAGCCAGTATCTTGCAGCTCGATATCTGATAATTATATCTATTGGGTATATGACCACACATAGGGCTTCCAGGGATACAGTGTCGAAAGAACCTGATAACCGTAAGAGTACTCCTCTCTGTCTGCGTCTCACGATAATCCTGTTCGAAATCAATGCGCCCATGGACTAGATGCAAAGGAAACGACCGATTCAAACATGGCACAGTGATATACGTTAGCGGCAATCTGTATTCGGTGGTGTTTATTCTGGCTATCTTATGTAATATCTTTTCAGCCTTATCGCTGTTTTTTCTATATGTTCTTTAAAATAAAGTTTTTCATCAATTATTATTCCGAGATATCTAGTTGACTTCTTCCTGGCTATGTTCTTGGTTCCTAACTTAATTGATGGGTTTCTCATAAGCCCGCCTTTGAGGAAGATGTATGATGTTTTCTGTGGTGCGATCGACATTTTGGTTTGGGCACACCAACTGGCCATCTCGTGTAGTATGTTGTTTGCCCTTTCTTCTAGTTTTAACCTTGAGTTAGCTGACACTACCACCAGCAAATCATCGGCATAGGCCACAATTCCGTCGACATTCTGGTTGGCATCTACTAATTCAAACAAGGGTTCAATTGTGATATCCCAAAAGATGGGACCACAAATGGAGCCTTGTGGGCATCCTTTGGTAATACGTTTAATTACTTTTCGGTCTCCCGCGCACCACTCGACAACTCTACCTGTACAATAGTCTCGTAAGCTGTAATATAAAGCTGCTGGCACTTGTAGTTGTCTCAAACGTGCAAACAAGGCCGGCCACCACAAATTATCGAATGCACCTGAGATATCGATCATAATAGACATCACGTACCTGTTTTCTGTCTGGTACACCAAATTATGGGGCCTTATTGATGGTATCATCAATTGATTTATGCTTGCGAAAGCCATATTGATGTGGATTCAGCCCCATAAGTTCACGATGTGCCTGAAGCCTTTTGCATAGTAACCGTTCTTGGACTTTTGCCAGCGTATTTATTAAACATATAGGGCGATATGATTTAGGGTCGGTGGGATCTTTATCTTTCGATTTTTTGATTACTATTGCACTAGCGGTCTTCCAGCTGGCTGGGACTTTCCCTAGCTGTAAAGCTTCATTTAACGTCTCCGTTAAAAAGGGAGTTATCTGTGGAGCAATCTGTTGTAGCACTTCAGCATATATACCATCTGGCCCAGGGGCTTTCTTTTTCCTAAGTCCACCTATGGCCCTTGCAACCTCTTCCTGAGCAAATGGACATATTACCGTCTCAGTAGAGTAGTCTAGTTCTAGTTCGGCTCGTTTTTCAATATGAATTTCTTCGTCAGTCATCATATTATCGTCTGGTAAAAGTTTGTGTAGAAGGTACTCAGCAGTATTCCTCCAACCATTTGTTAATGATCCATTGTCTTGTTTCAATGTTGACAACACCAGTGGTGTTTTGATTTTTTCCGTTAGGATTTTATATGGGGTTCCCCACAGATTATCTTGAAGCTGGTCTTGTACGAAATTTTCCCAGTGTTGATTCTTTGTTTTAATTAGTTGATTTCTATATTGTTCCTTAGCCTGCCTGTATATTAGCTGCCGCATTTCTCTTTCTCTCGCATTGTTTGCCTTTTGGTAATGCTTTCTAGTTTCCCGGGTTCTTTTCCGTAATTTAGTTAGTTCTTGAGTCCATGGAATTTTAGATCTTGGTTTTATTGACTGCTTAGTGAATGGTATTGCTCTGTGTTGTGCATCCTGTATAAGTTCAGTCAGTTTATGTATCTTGTAATCGACACTTCCTGTAAGCTCTGATAATTTATAGTCTCGTAGTATTTGTCTCATATGTTCCCAATTTACTTCTCTCAATATGAATCTGCCTTTATTGGTGTCGTTTTCACCATTTAAAGTATTTGCTTTAATGATTATAACATTGTGAAAACTTTCGGTATGTCCCTCATAAACTGTCCAGTCTGTAATACTTGGCAGCGCATTAGTATTTGCCAATGTTATATCTATATTGCTATGCTGACCAGTATTAGTTTGGAAGGTAGGTGGCTGCCCTTCCCTGTTTAGAACATGAAGACGATTAGCATAGATGGTATCATTGACAATCCTACCTCTATCATTTGTCCTTCCTGAATGCCACAGGACAGATCTGGCGTTTATGTCAGCATATACTATTAGATTTTTATGTCTTGTATATTGGGCTACATTGGAGATATATTGGACATATGGGTGAATGTCATGAGAATACTGCGCGTACATCGAGACAATTACCCAGTTTTTATGTCCAAATGTTACTTCTATGGTTACTATATGCTTAAAGCTGAATTGACTTATTTTAGTCACAGTTACTGTTTTATTTAATACTATGATTGCTGCCATAGGTGCTTGGTCCCCAGTCACAACTATTGTCCCTGGAGGAATATTAATTAATTGTCCGCCTCTACAGTATGGTTCCTGTAAACAAATTATATCCACCTTATGTTCCAACGCAACTTTCATAAGTTCTGCACTGACGGTAATGCTCCTGTCAGCGTTTAACTGCATAATTCTCATTTTCTTTAAACGTCTGTTCCAAAATCAATTTTCTGAATTTGTCGGGCATGTAGCAGCTTATGCATTGGGCAGTCAGGGCCTCCTGCTTTATCACATGGACGATTTCTCAACTTACATGGAATACAGCCAATTTTCGTCCCTTGCTCCTGGCAATCCTTTTTCTTATGGCCTTTTTTTCCACACTTCAAACAGACTGGTTTATTTACTGGACAAAATTTTGTTGGGTGACCGAGATCACAACAGTTAAAACATTTGGGTATATTTGTGTAATCCTCTGCTTTTAGTGCATGAAAACTTATATATATTCTTTCTAGTCTCAATAGCAGGTTCCGAACTCGTGGACTGACTTCAACAATGACATTTTGCCTGTCTTTTCCTTTTGGTCCTGTTTTAAAACGTAATTTCACTTCGTCATAAAAATCATCCTGGGTCAAGTGGTCACTCAAGTTTAAGTCGTATAATTCCCCGAGGAAGTCATCATCAGACAAACATGAGGGTACTGAATGAATGACCAGTAGAGGCCTTCTTTTTCTAGGACCTTCACAGATTATGTCCTGTAATTTGGAGGCTTTGTCCATCAGTTTCTTGCAATCGTCTTGTGCTTCGGTTTCGATTATGACTACACTAGGTGTTGTTCTTATAGACTTTATTTTAACTTTGTCTTGTCTTGGATTAATATTTTTAGTTATCATGTCCCTTACCTCTTTGGTGTCCAAGTTTGTGGTAGATCGGTAAAACAGAGTTGTTGCCTGCTTTTCTTTGATCTGATCTACTTTAATTTGTGTTTCGGCCTTGTTTCCACTCACTATTGATGCATAAGATGGAGCTATCGGACGGATTTCTATTGTTCTAAGCCTATCGTTCTCTTTTTTAAGTTTTTCTATCTCTTTTTGCAGTTCCTCAATTCTATATTTGGCATCGGGTGCATTTGAGATAGCTAATTCATTTCGCAATCTCTCATTTTCGACTTTTAAAATATCTATTTGTCCCTCCAGTCGCGATTGTTTTAACATTTCCTGTGTTTCAGCACGTCCGGGAGCATTTAGTCCATTTAAGACATCTACTTGTTGTTTCAATCTTACGTTTTCTTTCTCTAACACAGTTATTTGTCCTTCAAGATTTGACTGATAAAAAGCGATTGGAAACAACTCATTTTTTATAATATTGACTAATTCTTTCCCTACATGTTTCCCCTTAAGATTAGAGGTTACCTTCGTAATTATATTGTCAATAATAGCGATTTTATCAGATGCAGACATAAATTGGGTGTCTTCCATTACTGAAGGGGACTGAATCCTTGGAGAATTTATGGATGATGACCTTTCCTTTGTACTCATGGCGATTAGAGGTGAAGAAGCACTACTGTTACATCTTTCTCGCGTCCTTCTCGTTGCCGCCACTTCTCTGATATAATTGGAAAAACGCTACCTTTAAAATTCCCGCTAAATTCTTCAATTGGGTTTGCCGTCCTAGTGACGTCGTTTACACAGGCACCAATGAGAGTCAGCTGTTGTTCTGACGTCAATATCGTCACAGTGAGAAGCAACTGTCAGCAATGTACCCAATAACAGCGAATCCCGCCCCTGTGACGTCCGGATAAAACTGCCTATCACAGGGTGCTATTTCCCGCCAAAATTGGTAAACACTGAACGAGAGTCATAAGTACTGTTCTGATTCGATTATTTAAATGATATTTACAATAAACACTTCAATAGGTATCAGAGCCATTGGACGACTTAATTGTATCAAATGTAGCAGTGTTAGACCGTGCTAAAAACACGAAAATTCGTAATGAAGTCAATCCTAATCCCACTTCAGAACTACATTTGAAATAGGCACTTATATCATACGAAAATCCAATGGATTTTTATTTTTAGTTATTCAATGTACAGTACCTTATGTCAGCAATGCCTGAGTATATTTATATCACTATCACATACGAAAAAACCACTAAAAATTCACAGAATATAGGGAGCACTTCTGCAGCAAGCTTCCTCCGGCGGCCATGACAGCCATGGATTGTAAAAATACCTAGAAACTGTATTTTAATGCAAATATACAATTTTTCAAATGTAACAGTGGTTGTTTCTATCAAGCACTGGGCCGGCCACGGTGGCCGAGGGGACTAAGGCGCTCCAGTCACGGTCTGCACGGCCACTACGGTCGGGGGTTCGAATCCCTCCTCGGACATGTATATTTGTGCCGTCCTAGTTCGTAAGTAGTTCATAAGTAGTTTATACGTTTAGGGACTGATGACCCCGTAGTTAAGTCCCATAGACTATACAAACATTTGTACATATTTTTGTGTCCCAGCCTCGTCGCCGCTTTTGTGTCTCGTTTCCGTCGTAGCTGTCGGTGGCCGAGTAGAAAGAGACCGACACAGGAATAAAGGATGCACGCTTGTCCAGGTAGGAGGTGACCAGCCAGTGGAACAGCAGAAACACTGGAGTAAATTACAACGAGATACATATTTCTTAGAGACTTAGTAATACTTTTACATAGCTGAGTACTGCAGAATGCTGATACATAGATTCGATAGAGGCCTGCCTACTGATGATTTCTAGTGCCTATCCGATAGCCAAGTCTTCACTGATGCCTATCTGATTCCGAAGTGTTAACTGGTTCCTATCTCAGTTCCAAGTGAACGATGTCGTTCAGTGGTGGCCACGAGCGGAGTTGCAGCAGAGGGCGCTCGTGGCTGACGTCGCAAGAACGCCGCGCCGTGCGTGCATGGCGTCGCGCGTCGAAAGAAGGTGGCGCGCACTTTAGACTTGTGCGATACCACACATTTTTTATCTAGCACTCGAATTTTTGACAAGAAGTGTTTGCAAATAATATTTAATGATAATTTTATCAGGTTTAGTTTGGCAGCTGCAACCATTCAAAGTTTTGGGGGCGGAGAGTGCAACAGCGTAGCTGATTTGCTGATGGTAATGAGACAGTGGGTCGTGCCCCAACGGCTAGTCAGCTACGCTATCGCAGCCCCGCCCCCAAACTAAACGTGATAAAATTATCATTAAAATTCCAGTGCATGATAGAAACAATTATTGATGCATTTAAAATGTTTGCATATAAATACACTTTCTAAGTAATATTACCATCTGTTTGTTCGCAAAAGATAGGAGCCCCTGACTACCAATCCATTCTGCGAAAACCGCACATCAATCGCAATTTCCGTGTCCGCAATATTTGCGGTGCAAGTGTTAGGTGATTCACCCTGTATATATTGGCGGAATTGGAACAGTCATTAACATAAACAGACGAATTTATATGTTGCACAATACACCTGTGTCCATGATGGGAGTTGTTGAGTGATTTTCATTGGGTCGGCATCCATAAGCCAGCCCAGTGGCTACCGCTAGCGCCTGCCTCTTCTGCGAGCTGCGGCGCTGGAATAGCCGAGCGGTCTAAGGCGCCTCGCTGCGGAGCGCGCGGTTGCTCACCGTCGGAAGTTCGAGTCCTCCTTGGGGCACGGGTGTTTGTTTTGTCCTTAGGTTAGTTTACCTTAGTTTAAGTAGTTTGCGAGCTACGGACTGATGACCACGCAGTTTGGTCCGATAGATTTACAAAGATTTCCGCGAGCTTGCAGCAGCCATTGCCGCGCTCTAGTGGGAAACGGCGCTCGTAGATCACGAGCTGCGCTCACATCGTGCAAGCGTAGCAGCAGAAGAGCCCACAGGGGCCACGGGTAGCCTCGTGGGGACCTCACGCGCCCGCCCCTAGCGTATAATACTTTCCTTCATCATCTTTAGGCTCCAGAGTTCCATAGCTTCAAAGAATTCACACCGACCTTACTCAATTCCGAAATATAAAGTAGTTCTTTAATTGTGTACATATTATGCGCAATGCATGCTGGTAATATATAGCCGGCCGCGGTGACCGAGCTGTCTGCTCAAAATGTTCAAATGTTTGTAGAACTTATGGGACTTAACTACGGGGTCATCAGTCCCTAAGCTTACAAACTACTTATGAACTAGCTAAGACTAAGGACGGCACAAATATCCATGCCCGAGGGGGGATTCGAACCCCCGACTGTAGTGGCCGTGCAGACCGTGACTGGGGCGCCTCAGTCGCCTCGCCACCGTGGCCGGCCAGACCTGTCTGCGGCGCGCCAGTAACGGTCTGCACGGCCACTACGGTCGGGGGTTCGAATCCCCCCCCCTCGGGCATGGATATTTGTGCCGTCCGTAGTATTAGCTAGTTCATAAGTACTTCATAGTTTCTTCGGGTTTGCTGCCGGATTTTGACGTCAAACCGACCCGCCATCCTCAGGGGAACTGCTGCTGCTTCTGGACTCGCCGACAACTGATGCCGAGGGCATGGAACGCCGTCCTATATAGGCCTGCGAGTGATGAAGGCGCATGCGCGGCCTGCCACAGGTACTGCACACACACAGGTCTTGCAGCGCCGCCGGTGGCGGAAAGGCAGTGCTCTCGATATATCGCAGTCATGGGTTGTCTTCCAGCAATCTGGTGGGTTGCATAAAAGATCGATGTTTTTTCATATTTGATAAAACCGGGTTCCACGCCCTGCTAAGCGGAAAACCCTTGTCTCTATTAATTAAATTTTCTGACAGCCTGATTTCAATAGACTCTTTATACACATTGTCCCAAAAACCGGACGTGCTGGCCACAATACGAGTCTCATCGAACAACATCCTATGTTGCTCGTATTGTGGCTCGTGGCCACCACTGAACGACATCGTTCACTTCGGACTGAGATGGGAACCAGTTAACACTCGAAATCAGATAGGCACCAGTGAAGACTTGGATATCGGACAGGCACTAGGCAGGCCTCTAGCTCAACTATGTATCAGCATTCTGCAGTACTGAGCTATGTAAAAGTTAAGTATTACTAAACTCTGTGAAATATATATATCTCTTTCTAATTTACTCTAGTGTTTCTAGTTTCTGCTGTCCCACTGGCTGGTCACCTCCTACCTGGACAAGCGTGCATCCTCTATTCCGGTGTCGGTCTCTTTCTACTCGGCCACCGACAGCTACGGCGAAAACGAGACACAAAAGCGGCGACGAGGCTGGGACTCGAAACGTTTGTACGATGATGTGGATCTTGTTTATTTTATTCTACAACCTAACATCAGTTATTTTATACCCACTGGCTAAAGCGATTTGCTTCAGAGTAACAATTTCTTTTTCAGCCTCATGCTGTTACGGGAGCCGCAGTAATCGTTAAATCATGGAACGCGAAAGACATAATTGCGACATAATTGCGACGACTCACCATTCGTAATGAAATCAGTATACGTCGTGAGCCGGTGGGCGGCTGGCGCCAGTGAGTTGCGCCCTGATTTATCGCTGGTGGAGCATATTGTAGCTCTCGTATCATATCTCTGCCGCCGGTGGTCTTCCCTAGCGGCGGCAGAGGGCTGGTGGGGAGTCTGGTGTTTGCTACGGGCCAAAGACCTTGTAAAAATAATTGGACTCCCTGACGGCGCTGCTGTCGCGGTATAATTTGAACCTTCGCCCGGCCGCCATTGTAGTGGCAAGCGTCAGATAAATACGAGTGTTATTAGCAGGTAAATCGTGTATTAAATAGCTACTGCGGGATATGTACACAATTTATAGTCACGTCTGTATTGTTTGACTATCGCAGTGTACAGAAGCACGATGGTGAAGAGCTGTTCAGCGCTTAAATACATAAATCAATTTAATAAAGGAATGAAAAGATCGAATACTGTATTCCCATTTATATTTATCAGGAATACAAGTAGCCCTACTACTTGTGTTCAGAGATAGTTACTCTTGCTTAACAGACTGTCAGTCAAGACAATATAAGATTGAATGAAATAATACTGGTAGTGCTTAAAAACGAACTACTTTAGGCAGTACTGGTGGACAGGAAGTTCAAAAAGTTTCATTTTATGATTGTGTAAAATAACTATTGGGGTCACGAAATTAGTTGCATCGCTGCTGTTCGAATGTTTGTTTATGAAATTAATATTAGCAACTTGTAACGCAGAATTTAAAAGTAATCTGCTTTACATATAGGTATAACAACTGAAAGGGGTTTGCAGACCTGTGTATAGTTCCAGATATGAATGACACAGCCGCATTGGATGCACGTTGTGAACCCTATGACAATAGTTGTTGACTTTTGAGCACTATTCTATAAGGTATTTGGTTTACAACATTAAAATGCTAATATTCTTGCTAGATACCCTAATGCTAATTTTAGATGCCTTAGTTAAGAAAAGGATATGGCATACTTCGTGTTCTGAAAAGAATTTGGTAGTGGCTGATTCCTGTATTCATAACGTAAGAAGCTATTTTTCAGTTATGTATCTGATGGCATATTTCACTTTCACTGTCGATTTTTAGCATTAGCTGTTTCAATCAGCCCTGTTTCATTTTTTGATGCTATGAAATATCTAAATATTGGAGAATACAGCATTAAAGCAAATACGTAAAGTGTGAAACTGTTCCGAAATTAATGTTTGTACAAAAGTTTCATAGTCGTAGAATATACTGAGAAAGTGCCAATAAATCGTGTCTAACGATATATTCCGTTCATATGCTGCACTTAGAAAGAAAAAAATCCTTGTTCGGTTTCGTTAGAAAGAGGAAACGCAGTTGGCCAATTTCTACACCGTATGTGTAATAATTTACACAAAACCGATGCCGCGGTGGAGTAGCCGAGCGGTCTAAAGCGTCTCGCTGCGTAGCGCGAGGTTGCTCGCCATGGAGGTTCGAGTCCTCCCTGGGGCATGGGTGTGTGTGTTGTCCTTAGGTTAGTTTACCTAGGTTTAAATAGTTTGGTCCGATATATTTACAAACATTTGAACAAAACCGATAGTTGCTGTATATTCAAGAAGTATGAAGCTGTTTTGTAGTTATATATTTCAATTAGACATAATTTTCGCGACGTAACTCAAATGAATACTCTCTCTAATCAAAAGAATCTTACGCACATTTAAAATTCGCGCGGAAGTTTGCCACTACAATGGCCGCCTAGGCGCTCTTCAATTTGTTCGCTGTTCGCAGTCGTGATTTTGGGGGCTTGCTACGGGCGGGTAGCGGTCAGCGGCGAGTTGGGCCGATCGACGTGCTGGCTGGTTCAGTCGCTTGTTGTGCAGACAGACGGCGTGGGAGCCTCCGATGGCGGCAAAGCGATTACCGATCGCAGTTCCGTATTGACAGAGCTGACCGGAGTGGAACTCAGGCTGTGCGTCTTCAACAACTCAAATGGATTTTCCATTGTGATCTCCCGCGCAGTGTGTGGAAGTGTGAGCACCTTGTGTCCAACCTGCAGTCCCGCACCCACTCAAATTCCTTGCTCGGTAGCCGTGTCAGGCTTCCTGTTTATTGTCAGGCCGGCATTCCGAACCTCGTGTCTGTTACGCAAATGCCGTGATTCTATTGCTAATTCAATTTGTGTTTATGCCTGTGAATTTGATAACCGTTGCCCACACATACTGTATCTGGAAGGTTTTGTTATGTAGTAACTGCTTAATTAATTCATGTACGTATTGAAGTTGAGTAATTGCTGCCCATATATCTTGTTGTACTTGAAGGACATGGTTTTCGGTTGTTGTTGTTATGGTCTTCAGTCCGGAGACTGGTTTGATGCAGCTCTCCTGAGCAAGCCTTTTCATCTCCTCATAAGAACGGCACCCCACATCCACTTGAATCTGCTTACTATAAGCGTCTCTTGGTCTTCCTCTGCGATTTTTACCCCACACACTTTCCTCCAATGCTAAATTTACGATTCCTCGATGTCTAAGAATGTGTCCTACCAAGCGATCCCTTCTTATGGTCAGGGTATGCCAAAAATTCCTTTTCTCACCAATTCTGTTCAGTACCACCTCATTAGTTACACGATCTACCCACCTAATCTTCAGCATTCTTCTGTAGCACCACATTTCAAAAGCCTCTATTCTCTGTTCGCACTGCTTATCGTCCATGTTTCACTCCCGTACAAGGCAACACTCCACACAAATGCCTTCAGAAAAGACTTCCTTACACTTAAATTAATATTCGATGTTAGCAGATTTCTCTTTTTCAAAAATGCTTTTCTTCCCATTGCCATTCTGCATTTTATATCCTCTGTACTGCGACCATCGCATGTTATTTTACTACCCAATTAACAAAACTCATCTACCACCTTCATTGTTTCGTTACCTAATCTAATTCCTTCAGCATCACCTGATTTTCTAAGACCGCATTGCATTATTTTTGTTTTGCTCTTGTTAATGTTCATTTTATACGCTCTCTTCAACACATTGTCCATTCCATTCAACTGCTCTTCCAGGTCCTTTGCTGTCTCTGACAGAATTACAATGTCATCAGCAAAACGCAATGTTTTTATTTCTTCCCCATGAACTTTAATCCCTATTCCAAATTTTTCCTTGCTTTCCTTCACCGCCTGATCGATGTACAAATTGAGTAACATCGGAGAAAGGCTACAACCCTGTCTTACTCCCTTCCCAACTGATGCTTTCCTTTCATGCCCTTAGAGTCTAATAACTGCGGTCTGGTTCTTGTACAAGTTGTAAATAACTCTCCTTTCCCTGTATTTTACCCCTGCTGACTTCAGAATTTGAAAGAGTGTATTCCAGTCAACATTGTCAAACGCTTTCTCCAAATCTACAAAAGCTGGTTAGTGTGCTATTTTACGTAGGCGACATCATTCTATAATTGATTCTAATTGTGTTTATGCCAGTAAAATTGTTTAACTATTGCCCACACGTACCGTATCTGGAAGGACATATTATGCTACAATGTTGTTACACGGCGTCCTTGTGATTTAGTAACTCGTTAATTAATTTATGTACGTATTGAAATTGAGCAATTGCTGCCACATATCTTGTTATATTTGAAGGACACTGGGTCCGGTTAGTCTGTTATTTTACGTGGGTGGCGTTATCCTGTAACTGAATTGATTTGAGTTGACACTAGTGATAACCATCAGTACTTGTTATCGTGCAGCTGAATTCGGGTGCACTCAACTGTGTGTGTTACGGCAGCATGTAGGGTATATTCCTCTTATATCATTAGGAGTGTCCTGTTGACGGTGAACTAGAGACTTTGGACTTTCATATACTGTGTGTGTGTGTGTGTGTTTGAATGCCTTAAGGCCGTGTTCAGAACGTTATTGAAGTCATAGGTGTTTAACTGGTGTTTTATGTTTATATGTAAGTTATCTAGCAGATTTCTGGCGCCTGTTGTGAACATGTTTCAGAGCCACGCTGTGTTTGGAGGGCGGTTGGAGGAGGCGTAAAGGGGAGGGCCGGATAGACGTCGTATTCAGCTAAACCTCGACTGCCACCGGCCTCTGCAAAATCCGGCGCATCCGGTGCTTCAACAACGCAGTCCGGAGTGTAAGTTGAGTAGTTAAATTTGAATACGTTGTACCGAACAACTAACTAGCCCCCCCTTCCCCTTCCCGCTAGTCACCCTCCAGGTCCGCTTATGTATTATTACCCGAGTTATATGGGCGTTAGATATCTCCTAACTGATTCTAGCTGAGATTTCAAGCCCAAATTAAAGGGGCGATGCACACCTACATAGAATGGGAATAACAGAAGAGGACCCTAAATGTAGGATCTGTGATGACGGTGATGAAACTGCATCACATCTAATCTTCGAATGCATTGCATTGGAGAGTAAAAGGCACAGAACATTTCGGACAACTAGACCCGAAGAAATTGTCTAATAAAGAACTGGTAAAGGTACTCCTTGCACTGTTCAAGGGCATTGGTTGGCTTTACTAGATATACAGGGAGCGATACCGCACAATGAAGTTAGTTTCGGTGCGGGTAGTGGCGGGTTAGACCAAGACTGTTTTGGCTTCCCTGGAAAAATCAAATAAAATAAAATCAAGGGGCGATTGTTTCTGTGATATTTACTTATTGTCTTTGATGTGTGCAGGACTCTTAAGCCCGACTTAAAGGGACGACAATTTGTGTTCTTTCTGCTTACTTGTTGATTTTATTTAGGGTTCCTCCAGCCCGAACTAAAAGGGCGTAATTTTCTAATTCACGTTGCGTCAAACCTTTCATCGTTTATGTTAAGGATCAGAGGCCTGATTTAAAGGGGCAATTCACTTGCTTTGAATTGGAATTGGTTTATGTAAATCAAAACTTTCTTTTAATGAATTGTAAATAAAGGACTAACTATTGCAAGCATTGACTATCTACGTAACCCTTCCCCCCCTTTCCGGAGTTAATCCCACTTCACCGCCTCACGTCGGTTTACGAAAAATACCTAATTGCGTGCGCGTGCGTCATGTTTTCTTAGTAATAGGTCTAAATAATTAATTGAACACTCCTGTTTCCAATGTGAAAGTAGATTTAGGGTGTCATCTATTGATTAATCATGCAAAACTAATTAGTCTGTTTCTGTGGTGTCGCACAAGTCCAAAGTGCGCGCCACCTACTTTCGCCACGCGCCGCCATGCACGCACGGCGCGGCGTTCTTACGACGACAGCCACATGCGCCCTCTGCTAGAACTCCGCTCGTGGCCACCACTGGAACTGAGTTAGGAACTGAGTTAGGAATCAGCCAACACTTCGGAATTAGATAGGCACCATTGAAGACTTGGCTATCGGATAGGCACTAGGCAGGAATCTAGCTCAACTATGTATCAGCATTCTGCAGTACTGAGCTATGTAAAAGTTAAGTATTGTATAAATTCTGTGCAATATATATCTCGTTCTAATATACTCTAGTGTTTCTAGTTTCTACTGTCCCACTGGCTGCTCACCTTCGTACCTGCACAAGCGTGCTTCCTTTGTTCCTGTGTCGCTACTTTTCTACTCGGCCACCGACACCTACGACGGAACGAGACACAATAGCGGCGACGAGGCTGGGACACAAAAGTGGCGACGAGGCTGGGACACAAAAGTGGCGACGAGGATGGGATACAAAAGTTTCATTCCCAGTAAATGTCATTCTTATAACGCTTTCTTTTCTAGTCTAGTGTATTTGTGCAAACATTTATTTTCCAGATCGTTAATATAAATTTCTGGTAAGGTACCGGCTAGCCGAATTCAAGTTCTTCTTCCTGACGATATCTTTCACCATTACGAGGTGAAAAATGAAAATTATAACAATACAACTAATTTAACTACTTTATTTACACTAAATTTTGATAGTAATATTAAGCTAATTTAATCACTTTAAATACATTAAGCGTTTTATAAGTTAGTAGACTTTTTAAATAACACGTACATATTTTGTAAATATATCGGTGCTATATAAATTAGCTATCTCGAAAGACACAAGATTAGTGTTTTCCGATTTGTAGTGCCAATCGACTTGTTAGGCACCTCCGTAGTCTAGTGGGCAGCATGGTGCGTTGCCACGCAAGGAGTCAGGGTTCGTTTCTAGGTGCAACTGGAGATTTTCCCCGCTCTGGGAGCGGTTGATGTATCGTCATCTCCTCATCGTTTCATCATCATCAACATGCAAATGGCGTCAGCTAAAAAGACCTGGACCAGGCAGGCTGAAAGCGACCCCAGTTAAGGGTCTGACGGCCATAAATGCCATACAATTACGGTTACTACACTATTCAATAAAGAAAAACCGCCTTTCATTTAATGTTTAAAGATATTGTTTGGCTCATGATTGTTCGATGTAGTAGCTCGTTATTAACTATAGACCTAATTATGTACCTTCACCTGTGAAACTTGGATATTTATTTTATCAAGTAAGAGTGCAATTGGTCTGAGCTTCTTAAAGTCACCATACCACAATGACAAGTACCACTTCTGTACATGTAACTTTTTGCGTTTTCGCGATATGTTAACATACTCCGTAACGGCGACAGAACATGCCTTTTTTTAGAATCCGACCAAAGGAAATAACGAGACAAACCTTGATCCTTAAAACAAAAATGTTTGAAAAAAATCAGTTGTGGTGCTACTTAAAAGCTCTTAACGGAGACGGATATCTTTGCTGCTTATTTCACTTGACTGGCTGGATATGTATTCGATACAGAATATATTCGTTCAATATTATATTAGCAACGCTGTAGACACGTGGGATTGACGTGTCGCAATCCGAACACGATCTAGACTCACGTGCCCGTCACTGCAGTGACTAGCGAAAGATCTGACATGAAGTGCAGTGCAGAAGCTGTTACCAATACTACAGTGCGAACAAAAAGAACAATCATACCAGCCGGCGCCACCAGTCCACCGGAGAGTCTGCTCCAAGGACAACAAGTGTCACGTTTCGCAGGTCCGAAGGCGACCTGCTCACGCAACCTGTCAGGACCGTGACATGGTTTACTGCACTGTGACCGAAACGCGCTAAACACATCTGTCATCAGGTGCCCGTACATTTCCCCACGTGAATTACATCTACGAGCCCAGTCTCCAGTTGACACGCAAGTATCTGCCGGGGGTTTCATCGAATCTATTTTATTTTATCTACCGTTTCACTCTGAAACAGCACACAGAAGAAATAGACACCTACAGGTACCCGCTAAAGGTATGATTTATTTCATTATCACCAATTCTCCCTTGTTAAGCAGAAGCTGGTAATTGAGATTCCGTAGCTATCTAAGCACAGTCTTCGCTTTCCCCACACTAATATCTATGTTAGTATCCACCCAAGACCAAGGATAAAAAAATTTCATTTTCCATAACTTGTTACGGTATGTGACGTAAGAAAGGGAGGGGCAGGACTATTGACTCATTGTAGATATTCCGTTACGTATTTAGAGTCTGTTTCTGCTGTTTCACTAGATATAGTATCGATATTTTTCCGATTTTCTGTGATACAATGTCCCTAAAAGTATCTACAGAATGACGTTTTCCCAGTGTAGGGAAATGTTATATGATCGACAGCACACTTAAAATGCATTATATCGGGACATATATTGTACTAATTTCAGCTATGCAGACAGAAAATTCTGAAATAGCATTATTTTTTTTTTTAAATAAATAACATGAAATACTTCTCTTTCTTAGTATTCTACCGTCAACTATCGAAATTACCAGATCATCGTATAAAATTGTATGAACATTCGAGAGGCATAGAAAATGTTTCACGAAATGTATTTGCTTACACATTTATTAGTACTCTATGAACATAGATGGCATTTCCTTAACCACGTGCTGATTAGTAAGCTAGAAGATGTGATTATGAGTCATGGGTGGGAATGATGCCTTATTTCAATCGTCAAGTGGCTGCACTTCTCCCAGGGGCGCTATGTAAACGTCCGTCCCGCGTGCAAACTGGTAAAAACATGGCGGATACCGTCTGGTTGGCTACTTTCTCCCCATATAGACTCTCTAAGCATGTATAGGGAGAGCGTAGGGATGGAAACGGAGCGGTTATTTCGGAGGTGGAGATTTCGCACCATTTCATTCGCAGCATTCGGCTACATCTGGCTGGACATGTCGAATCGAGCAGACGCCATTTTGGAGATGAATCTTGCCATATTTCATTATGTATTTTGCGAAGCATGTAAATATGCTGTTTCCCAGTACCAATTCCATGAATATATACCTCGAACTAAGTTTTCTGATACGAGTTTGTTATAGTAAAAGTAGTTTAAAAGTACAAATATTGATAATGTTTCACGATGGCCTTATAAGACTCACGAAGTACAAAAAATTAGATCGCCTGTAATGGAGTGCAGCATAGCTCATTTAGTACCGTTTTACTTTTGAGTTGAAGGTCCTGTGTTCGATTACCAAGAAGTGCGAACATTTTAATTTGCCGTAGTTGTTCAAAATTGTGGTGTCGCACAAATATGAAGTGCGCGCCACAGACTTTCGCTGCGCGCCACCATGCAAGCACGGCTTGGCATTCTTACGACGTCAGTCACGAGCGCCCTCTGCTGCAACTCTGCTCGTGGCCACCACTAACCTGCATCGTTCACTTGGGAATCAGATAGGCACGAGTTAAGATTTGGCTATTGGATAGGCACTAGGAATCATCAGTAGGAAGGCCTCTATCTAAACTATGTATCAACATTCTACTAGTCTGCTGCTCTCGAAGATAAGTATTGTACCATCACTGTGAAATATATATTTTGTTCTAATTTAACCTAGTGTTTCTATTTTCTGCTGTCCCACTGGCTGGTCACCTCCATACCTGCACACGCGTGCATCCTACCTCCTGCGTCGGTCTCTCTCTCTATTCGGCTACTGACACCCAGGACAACCGTCGGAAACGAGACACAAAAGTGGCGACGAGGATGGGATACAAAAGTGGCGACGAGGATGGGATACAAAAGTGGCGATGAGGAGCAATAGAAGACCCTTGGACCAGCCCACTTGCATGTCCGAGCATGCATAAATTGCTCCCGCCCACACACCCTTATTATAAGATTTATGGGGGAACATATTCGGTTATGTGTTTTGTGGACTTTTTTCATATTGCATTTGTGTTTTGTTATAAGTTACTTGTATGCGTGGCAACTAATTGGTCAGCATGGCTACTACCCCGAACCCAAACTTAATGGAAATTATTCAGTTACAGACAGCGCAAATCACGCAACTACTCCAAGCGGTGTCCCAGTTGACGGCAACTCAACAACAGCCGTCGCATCAGCCGCCCACAGCTGACGCCGCACCGCTCCCTACGTTTCGCCAGTACGAAGAACGCAAGGAAGAATGGAGCGACTACTTGGCGCAACTTCAAGAACTCGTCGCAGCTCATCAAATTACAGATCAGAGAGTGAAGCACCTTTTCTTATCGATTGTGGGCACTAAAACCTTTATATTACTGCAGAAACTTTTCCCCCACACATCTCCTCGCGATCTAGAATTCGATCAAATTGTAGAAGCACTGGATGTGCATTGTGAGAGATAAGTTCTCGTAGCTGCTGAGCGGTACCGATTTTTCATACTAAAAAAATCACCGGACCAGACCCACACACGATGGATTTCTTTTCAGAAAAATGTTCGCAAGTCTTGCCCCCAGTGTGTATCTCGCCACAAACGTGCGCATTGCCCTTGTCACAATGCAACCTGTTATCAATGTGGCAAATCGGGACATGTACAGTCTGTGTGTATGCAGGATGTAAATTCAAAGAACGGTGCCGTTAGGAGTAGTGCTTCGCAGAGTGCGAGAACAACTGATTCTGTAAATGTCATACACGCTGCAGAGTTGAACAGTGTTTCTCTTGATTCTGAAATTCAAGAAAGTTCTTCTGCGCCTACTGCAAAACTATGTAGTGAGCCATGTCGCAAGCGCCATCGAGCTCGTAAAACTGTGCAATGGAAAAGGGTTAGAGACAAGCAAAATTACTATGTACAGTGCAATCCTGTAGTGAACCTCGTGGCTTCTGCAACTTCTCCTTGTAAAAGTGCCCAGTACTGTGTAGCTAGTGACAGTAGACTTGATATAGCTACTCAAAGTAATGTTAGTGCAGTAGCTGGTAAATATGTGGTAGCTTCGCAAGCTTGTGCGGACGCCGATCACTAGGGACAGTGATATTAATCTGTGTGCCGATTCTACGCCGCTTCCTTCACTACGCAGACAGTGCATACGCAAGTGCAACAAACGTACTGTATCAGACTTTGCCCACATTCTCGCACCCAACGTGCGCCGCAAGTAAAAACTTTTTATGACTCTTTCTATAGAAAATGAGACTGTTCAGTTTCAGCTCGACACTGGTTCCGCTGTGACATTAATGAATAAAGAAACTAATGAACTTCTGGGTTCGCCAAAACAGTCGCCGTTTAAACAAGTGCTAACAGCTTATACAGGACAAAATATTCCCGCGCTAGGAACATGTAGCCTGCCCGCCTCTTTTCAAGGTTTAACAAAAACAGTTGCTTTTGTTGTTCTTCAGGCCAAATCTACACAGAACATTTTTCGACTACATGCATTCGACTTGTTTGGATTATCAACTCAAAGAGATGTGCTTCAAGTTTCGTCAGTAGTGCCTCAGAACAAAATCAATGCATTATGTGAGAAATATAGTGTCTTGTTTTCGGAATTAGGTTGTGCAAAAGACTTCGTGGCACATGTAACTTTAAAAGAATCTGCAGTACCAAAATTTCGTAAAGCTATACCAGTGCCTTTCGCCATTTGGGATAAAGTTGCTGAAGAACTTAAACATTGGCAGTATAGTGGGGTGATTTCTCCTGTTTCTACGAGTCAGTGGGCCTCACCTTTAGTAATTATACCCAAGCCGTCAGGAAAACTTCGTCTCTGTGCGGACATCAATTCAACAGTGAACGGTCAAACAATTGTCGACACTTACCCCCTGCCCAGACCTGAGGAACTGTTGGACAAATTAGGACAGTCTCGCTTCTTTTCCAAGATTGATTTAGCAGAGGCATACTTACAGATTCCACGAGATGACGGGTCAAAAAAGTTTTTCGTCATTAATACAGACATGGGCCTTTTTCAATTTCAGCACCTACCCTTTGGCAGTTCTTCCGCCCCAGATATTTTTCAGCGTTTTTTGGAACAGCTGAATGTTTCTGTGCCATGTTGCTCGAACTATTTAGATGATATTGTGGTCTCAGGGCGCACAGTTGAAGAACATTTATAAAACCTTGAGTGTCTTTTCAGTGTTGACTGCAGCAGGTCTCTGTTGTAATAAAGTAAAGTGTTCGTTCTATCAAACTGAAATAGAGTATCTAGGCTATGTGATTAATGCCCAAGGAATCCATCCCTTACAGTCACACCTTTGAGCAATCAAAAACTTGCCTCCTCCTAAGAATGTGCACGAGTTGCAAGTAGTATTGGGAAAGCTTAACTATTACTTCAGATTTATTCCCAATGCCTCTCAGATTGCACCTCCAGTGCATCGCTTACGTAGGAAGAATGTTCCTTTTGTATGGTCTAAAGATTGCCAAGTTGCCTTTGACAAATTAAAGTGTGCACTACTCAGTGATGCATGTTTGATTCCCTTTGACCCACAGAAGCCTGTAGTGCTAGCAGTGGATGCCTGTTAGTACGGTCTGGGCGCAGTAATGTCACATCGTATTGCATCTCACGACCGTCCAATTGCTTTCGCATCCAAGCTCCTGACGCCAACGCAACAGAATTACAGTCAGATAGAAAAGGAGGCCTTAGCAACATTTACGGTGTCACAAAGTTTCATCATTATCTCTATGGTAGAAAATTCTATTTGTTGACAGACCACAAGCCTCTCACGTCGTTGCTCTCACCCACAAAGCCAATTCCGCACAAAAGCTTCATAGATGGTTTTTGATATTGTCTAATTATCAGTATGTGATTTTGTACCGACCTACCACTCAACATGCCAACACGGACACACTTTCCCAACTTCCGGTTGGCCAGGATGTGTCGTTTGATTCTTCAGAAATGGTGTGTTGCCAGATAGACTGCAGAGATGCTTCTGCTGTCGCAGACTTCCCTTTGAACTCTCGCCGGGTTGCACAGGAAACAGCTGCGGATGCAGACCTAAGTGTTGTAGCAATTTTTGTTCTCTCTGGGTGGCCTGCCAGAGCCAAAGACATTGATCGGCCTCTGGTTCGACGTTATTTTGCACAACGTCATGCATTATCTTTAAGTCAGGATGTTCTGTTGCTACATACCGACAACGACTAAACAAGAGTGATTATTCCTCGTTCCCTGCAACGAGAAGTGTTACGCCTCCTGCATGAAGGATATTGGGGTCTTGTTAGGACAAAGAAACTGGTCAGACGTCATTGTACCTGGGTTGGTATGGACGCCCAGATAGAGAGCATGACGTCTCAGTGTACAGTTTGTGCGGAGCATCAGGCGGCTCCTCCGCAACGTTTCTCAGACTGGCCACGCCCCAAGGGACCAAGGGACACATTGACTTTGCCGAACCTTTCTGGAATACGCGCTGGTTAATTGTTGTAGACGCATTCAGCAAGTTTCCTTTCGTGATTGCCATGAACTCAACGATGGCGCCTAGTGCAATCAGTGCCTTAACATCAGTGTTTTGCATCGAAGGTTTGCCTGAAACTATCGTCAGTGACAATGGACCTCAGTCTGTTGGTGCGCAATTCCAACAGTAGAAATAGCATTCCAGTAGTTTTTGTCTCGTTAATGGCATTCAGCATATCACCACCGCACTTTTTCGCCCTCCATCCAATGGTGAAGCAGAACGTTTCGTTCGAACATTCAAGTCTCACATGGAAAAGATGAAAGGTCAGCACTCCAGGCAGCAAGCTCTTCTAATTTTCCTGTCTACGTATTGATGCATGCCACATGACGGCCCATCTCCTGCCGAGCTGCTACACGGCCACCTACACCGCACTCTCCTTCACCTGCTGCAGCATCCCACGCAGCGAGTCGGTTCGTATGGCGCTTCTCGTTTTCAGGTTTCTACGCTGGTGCTATACAGGGTGTTTGCTCGATCGCAATATATATGTTGTACGTTCTTCCACAGGGTCGGAGCTGTGGCGCCACGCAAATCAGTTGCGCCTGCACAGGCCGCGTGATCCTGTCTCTGGTTTCTTGATTCCAGACCCAGTTCACCGCCAGGGCGCACAGCCACATCGCTCGCCGACAGGTCCAGCGTCCCAGGACTACGAGATTTATGTCGATGCATCCCTGTTGCAGTCTTCTCCGCCGCCGGCGCCGGCGCCGCCGCAAAAGGCAGCGTCACCGAGAGGGACTCCGGGACCGTGCGTGCCCCCGCCGCCTGGGCCACGCACCTCAGAAGATGATCGACTTCGTCTGGGCGGAGGTGTGCCCCCTTCCCCTCGTTTTGGTGGGTTCTCCGGGGGATGCGGACGGCGTCTCGATCCCAGCCTCAACTAGGACGCCCATCCCACCAGTAACGCCCCCGCCCAGACCCTCCTCCCAGTGCCGTCTCCGTGGCCCTCAGCCCTACGTCATGACGGCGCGGCGTTTGGGGGGGAGAGGTGTGGTGTCGCACAAGTCTGAAGTGCGTGCCACGGCGCTGCGTTCTTACGACGTCAGCCACGAGCGCCCTCTACTGCAACTCTTCTCGTGGCCACCACTGACCTGCATCGTTCACTTGGGAATCAGATAGGCACCAGTTAAGATTTGGCTATCGGATAGGCACTAGGAATCATCAGTAGGCAGGCCTCTATCTAAACTATGTATCAACATACTAGTAGTCTGCTTCTCTCCAAGATAAGTATTGTACCATCACTGTGATATATATATATTTTTAATTTAACCTAGTGTTTCTAGTTTCTGCTGTCCCACTGGCTGGTCTCCTCCGTACCTGCACACGCGTGCATCCTACCTCCTGTGTCGGTCTCTCTCTACTCGGCTACCGACACCCAGGACAACCGTCGGAAACGAGACACAAAAGTGGCGACGAGGATGGGATACAAAAAAATTCTTTTTCTTTCATACTTCTACTACAAGAGTTTATTATTATTTAAGGTATACATTTGTACATGCCATATATTTTTTATCTTCTTATAGCTTTCTGTCAAAAACTCTCGAACTGTTAAACAGAGTTCCGTCTTCACATAAATTTGTCTCTTGTTTTGTGATATCAGTTCGAAGATAACGAACACAGAGTAATGTGATGACCGCGTAACTGTAGACAAGCGTCTATACATAACAAACCGAAAGTATCACATTGGGAGGTAGTGTAGACCTTTTACGATGTAAAATAGTCTGTCCAAAACAATCATTCAAAACCTGTATATAAGCGGCCAAGAACGGAGTGGTGTTAGTGCTGTTTTGCCATCATTTCTTGTCGCTTTGCTTCTGCTAGTTTTATAGTACAATTACAAATGAAATAATGAAATGTGTCAAGGTTGAAGGTATCGTGTATTTTCTATTTATCGACACTTTCTTTACTGTTCTTAACACTATCATACTGTTTTGCCCTTGTTATTGTACGAATCTTAATGAAATCTTTTAAAATAGTCTTGAAGATTACATGTTCCTCTACCTGCGGCATACAGTCGTCCATACAACTTACATGTACTCTTTTGTCATCGCCATCCGCTGTCTCAAAGGCTACCGCTCATCCGATCTACGTTGTGACAGATCTTGAAACATGATTTTACGGTTTGCAATGAAATAGTTACTCAGATAAGGATTTGTCACACTTACAAGAAAATTATGCGAACGTTAATTAACTTCAAAACACTTGCTTCTATGTGGAATGCAAAATTACGAAAAGTAAACTTCCCGCAAATTCAATACAACCGCCTCATTTGTTTTGCCCCTGAGGTAGTAGCAGAAATGTCCGTTTGGAGCGCACTCGTCGGAAGCCCCTTCTGGCCAGCGATATTCCATCGCGCCTCCGTTTTCTTCAGCCATTCTCCGATTAGCCAGTAATCACCGGATGTGGCGCACTAATCGCACCTTCGATTTACCGCTAGTTACAGCATCCGCCTCAGTGAGCTCAAAGATAATCTGGAGTCAGTACTGTGTCAGTACTGTGACTCTCGACGCCATGTTTGTGAGCGTATATCTGTCTCTATCTAGTTGTTAGTAGTATTTGCGTACACCGAATTTAACATTATGACATCTGTAATCTTTTGTTCTATTTCCTTTTCGAACAAAGTAACTCAAATACAACGGCAGCTACCTATAAACATTTTAATACTATTCACAAAATAGTTGAGACTTGGAATAAACCGTATACTCATGAAACGAAACAGCAGAAAACGCGCATGGGTTTTTTAAAACGTATACGTCAGTTATATTTTTATTCAGAAGTAGTGTTTCTACCATATTGCGTTAAATGGATAAATTGTTTTACTGTAGAAAGATAAATGAAGGTGTAAAAACGATCAATTCGAGGTGTCTGACCTAAGCGTTATTTTTCATGCAGTAATTTCCAGTCGGTGGGCTCAAACTGAAATTATAAACAAGAGGCAAATAGAGAAATGAACACGAGAAGTAGCGTCTACGACAATTTATTCATTAAATTGAATCTGATAGGAACTGACTAAAAATATAGTTTATCTATGGATATGAACTCTACTTCGTTTCCTTTGAGTTCTCTTCAAACATAAACGACTCGAACTTTAGTATAATGTATTTATTAAAGTTATTAATCATTCATATCTTATTTTCAAAGGACGCAGAGTACAAAAGAACAACACGACTTATACATACGGAGTTGCCCACCTAACAAAAGTAGCGTGTCACGATGTTCACAGATTCAAAACGCTACAGTTGTGTATCCAGTGTTAATCATTGAGATCACTAATCCGCCGACCAGCACTAACAGAGTGGTCAATCAACAAGTGCCCGCAACGCTTTTACCAGACTGTGCGTCAGTCGTGCTCATACATAACGACCCAGGAAGAAAATCAGCCACGTAACGACTGAAACAAGGCACCAGTTCCACCATGAGACCAAAGTACATCTTATAGCTTACTAATCAGTACGTGATTAAAGAAATTCCATTCATCTATGTTTATACAGTCCTAATAAATTTGTAAGCAAATAATTCTCGTGAAACCGTTTCTGTCAATGTTGAATGTATCTCGAAGACAATGATGCTATTTCAGAATTATCTGCCCACATATGCGTTGCTGAAATTAGTACACTTTCGCCCCGTTATAAGGCTTTTAAGTATATTCCTGTCGATGTTATAACATTTCCAACACTGGGAAGTATCAAAAACGTCACTCTGTACGTTTTTACGAACACAGTCGCATAGAAAATTGTAAATATATATATACTATCGCTACTGAATCAGCAGAATCAGACCCAAAACAGGTAACTGCCCCTTCCCCTTTTCATGTTACACCCCTTAACCAATTATAAGATTCTGACGAGCCAATAACACACAGCTATGTAGGAGGTGCCGTAGCCATCTTAAAACATACCTTGTAATACGGCATGTAAAAAACCAAAACCATGAACTTCCAAAAATCTAGAAAATACTGTTTAAAATATTTTGCCGCTTATCGGAGTCGATCTCCCGTCCTTCGTATTAAGAATTCAGTACACAAGCACTACACATTTTCATCAATACCTTTCTTTTATTAGGCGGGGTCAAGCAGAAAATATTTACCTCACACAGATAGGAATAATTCGTTGATTTCCATAAGTCAGCTGCACGGTTCCAAATGTCTCGCTTAACTTTCCTCATTCCTTACGAACACAAACATCATTAATAATTTTCACTTCGGTTTTACACCCGACGGCGGAAAAAAAGAGATATTTTTCTTGACTGTCCGGCGAGCTGTTAGCCAATCAGGAGCGCTATCACGCTTGGCCACTCTCTCCCTATACAAGCTATCTAATGATTACCATTACTGCTGCCATATCCAAGCCATGGTAGGCGGAACTATTTATGTCAATGAACCTCACAAAATGTTAAGGAAATGATTATTTCAAAAAATTTGTTCAAATGTTTGTAGAGGTTATGGGACTTAACGACGGGGTCATCAGTCCCTAAACTTACAAACAACATATGAACTAGCTACAACTAAGGACGGCACAAATATCCATGCCCGAGGGGGGATTCGATCCCCCGACCGTAGTGGCCGTGCAGACCGTGACTGAAGCGCCTCAGTCCCCTCGGCCACCGCGGCCGGCAATGATTATTTATCGTCTCCAATTGATCAAATGTTCAATAGTAAAATGTAGACTTTCAGCGCCGGAAATGTCATGTCCATTAAACCCTTAATGCCCAATGTCACGAATTTGCATCATACCGTTGTGATGCTTATAAATGAAAGGATAAATGGTTTTGGACGCCAGTTCTGGTAGACGCCAAATCCACACGTCGCGAATAATGTTTCTAACACGTGTTGCAACCTCTCTGGGTGGTGCGGGGACTGCTACAGCAGTTAGATGTTCCCTCATTAGTTCACGAGACACACATATAAAGTTATCGTCTTCTTTTGGAGAATTACGGCAGAATAAAGAGGTGAGATTGGTTCTGAAAATTATTTATATATTCTATAGAATCTGTGGCGTTAATTAAATCACATTTTGATGTAATAATGGTGTTGAAAGTATAAGTAAATTGGAAAATACTGTTTGTGTAAAATGTGCATCATTGGGCATTTGCGTTCTTTTGTGTGCCCGTGTAACAAATAAAGTGTAAATGGACATGCCTGTCGATGTACACTACCGGACTTCTTCAGTTGCAAATTATTTGCATAGGTTATGTACATCTACGTAATTTTATTAATTTTAAATAATCATTTCACTTCATCAATGTTTTGACAAAGTACATTTATCTTCATTGCGACGTGGAAATTCTATTGAACTGGAAATACTGTGGCGCTTTTATTTTATTAGCGATGTTTCCAAAGAGGCTTTATCCCCCACGAAATGGTAAAGGGCGTTTCGTAGCTCGTGCACCAGCTGCAGAGAGTGCCGACAGCTGCCTAAGTAACAGTGACGAAAGTGATTTTGATTTCGAACCAACTGGTTTGAATGACACAATCTCTACACATGAGAGCTCAATTGAGAAGCTTCCTCCTCCCCTATTTTACTGATTACGGTTCTTACGTAAATTTTTGTTGCTTTAGATGTTGGTAATGAAAGTGACGCTGAAAGTATAAGTCAAGATCAGACAGCAGCTCACTGAGAATCCGGTGCCAGCAGTGCAACAAAAATATCTGTTATATAGAAGACTGTCAAGCTGAGTGTAGTGCAAAAAGTGCCACTGCTTGGAGCGGCTTCTTGTCAGACGCAAATGATCTGAAAGCACCAATTGATTATTTTCGATAGTATTTTGATGACTCACTGTTCCGGCACATTCTTTATCAGAGTTTTTTATTTCCTGTGCAGAATAATCTAAATAAGCCTATACAACTAACGAAAGAGGAACTTGAGCAGTGTCTTGGCACTGTGTTATACTTGTCTATCTATCAGCACTGATGCGGTAGATCATTGGCCTCAAGTTACAGGAACAAGGAAAAGATGTAAAAAACCATACTGTACAGGTCAGGCAGTGTTTATGTGTAGCAAGTGCGACGTAACACTCTGTTTCAACAAGAGAAAAAACTTTTTCCGCGAATTTCATGAATAGGGCTACATGCAACATGTATAGTCAAATTGAAAGCAACGATGTATTTGCATTTTTTAATGATAGACATTCAGTTTTTACTAATATCAGACACTGTACTATTAAAATGTTAAATACAATGTTGTACTAAATGAAGTCTTGTATGTGTTTACTTTCTCAAATGCCCGTTGTCGCAAATACGCGACATACCTAATTACACCAGATCGGTAAACAACATCACATATTTGATATTCTATAATTTCTGGCATATGCATACTGGTAACAAAATATGATTTTTTTTATTTTCTGTGTCACGTAAATATTAATTCGGGCATTAAGGGGTTAAAATTATCCGGACCGTTATGCCGTGGTCGGTTGAATATGATGTCAGTACCCAACGTTTCGTCCCCGTCTGCGGAGGACATCTTCAGAGGGGTCTGTAGGAATAACAGATACTCATCAGCAGAAATATAAAGTTCGTTGGAACAGCCACACAGAAAGCATAAAATCTGCAGGCCATTGCGAAATCTGGGGTGCTTCTGCCGTAACGTAAAGAATTGGGAGAATTTTGACGAAGCGGAATATTTCCGTAATTTACAAACCAAACTGTAAGATACATGAACACCTCAAGCCTGCTGGCAAACCAATCGAAAGAAAGTTGGAGTGGAGTTGCTGAGATGTTTATGTGGGTACCACCAAAAGAACTGTCGCGAAACGTATGAGAGAGCAAAACGTCAATTTTATAAGAGGAGAAACGGAACCATCAAATGTTGCGGAGCGTGCTTCGCAGCTAGGTAACCACCACATTCACTTCGACGAGACGCAAGTACTAGTGGACTCAAGCGGATACTATCTCCGGCTCTACATAAAGGCAATTCAAATCGCCAGACACCCTAATAATTTCAATCGTAGTATGCCGGTGCTGAAGAAGTGATGTACCACCCTGCCACTACAGTGTTTTGGCGGCAATCAGTAGCGAGCCAGTGTGTGTGTGTGTGTGTGTGTGTGTGTGTGTGTGTTTCACCTGCAGTCCTACAGGCCCCCTGAAGATCTCCTCCGCAGACGGGGGCGAATCGTTGGGTTTGACAACAAATTTTAATGGACTTACCAAATGTCCAGTGAACGCTCCCTGGGGTTACAAACGAAGGTAACCTACGGACAACCCACATATGCCCATGCGAGAGGGAAGACTTGAATTTCTAGTGGGAGCGGCATCGCAATCCACAGAGCGCGCGACCAATTCGGCGTGGGCAGAAACATCACAGCATAATATGTTTGTAGGCATTAATAATACATATGCTGTTCTCCTTTTACACTTTAGTTCCGATTATGGTGTCAAGGTCACTCGAAATCTCCCAATAAGTGGAAATTTTAACATGTGGTCTTCACTGGATACATAAAGTGCAGATGGCATCCAGTAAAATATGTGAATGATTTATTTCCAATTAAACGTTTTAGTAATGGTAATTTAGGTATTGTTGTTATTTCAGTTGATGGTATTGAGATCTGTGTGATCTATAGTGTACCGAAAATAACCGTATTTCAATTAGTGCTGATGGGAATCACCGCATATTCGTCGTTATTTAAGGTCAACTGACCTCTCAGAGAGGACACAGTTTGTAGTAATTGATGATAAGGCATCAGCTAAACCAGAGGCAATATCCGGCGTTCCTCCTTATCTACATAAACGATTTGGGGAAAAATCTCAGCAGTTCTCTTAGGTTGTTTGCAAATGTCACCGTCGTTTATCGTGTAGTAAAGTCATCTGAAGATCAAAACCAACTGCAGAACTATCTAAAGTACTAAAATATACCCGTTAAACTTTATTTGCAAGATAAGTCAATCAAATATGAAGGCATTAAACTCCACTAAATACCTAGGAATTACTATTACATCATACTTAAACTGGAGGTAATGACGTAGGAAAGGAGAACCAGAGACTGCGTTTTATTGGGGGAACGCTTAAAAGATGTAACAGAACTACTAAAGAAACTGCATACACTACGCTCGTCCGTATTTTTTCTTTCTTTTCCTTTTTTTTTTTTTAGTTTTACTACCCATTGTGGGATCCTTAACAGGTGGGTTTGACGGAGGACATCGAAAGAGTCCAAAGAAGGGCAGCTCGTTTTTTATTGTGGCGATACAGGGGAGACAGCGTTACAGAAATGGTACAGAATCTTGGATGGGAATCATTGCAACAACGGTGCTTATCGCTGCGGCGTGGGCTACTTACTAAACTCCAATCGCCAACATTCTCCTTCGAATTCGAGAATATATTGTTGACTGCCACTTACGTAGGTAGAAAAGATCATCAAAATAAAATACGATAAATCAGAGCTCGAACGGAGAGATTCAGGTATTCTCTCTTCCATCGCGCTATTCTAGAAAGGAATGGTAGATGAACAGTATAAAGGCTCTTAAATGTGATTTGCAGAGTATCCCATGTAGATGTAGATGTTTTGCATGATACAGATGTCTTGCAGAGATTGTTCTGGATATGTTACTGACGCTCTCACGACTTTACTGGACAGTAACATGAACAGACGTAAGAGGTCTTCTTAGGCTACCTCCGATAACATCTATTCAGGTTACAAACTATAGACGGTCTATAAATCGTACATGAAGGAGGCCAGGTATCACTCGGATTTCACTGAAAATGTTCAAATATTTGTAAATCTAAGGGGCGTAACTGCGGTCATCATACTAACACACGCTAAGGGAAAAACACACATACACGCACACAAACGACGGAGTTCTCGAACATCCGACGTTGAACAACCTTGCACTCCACAGCAAGGCGCCATAGAACGCTGGTCCACTTCACTGCGGCGGATTTTAATTAATGATTTTTCCATCTCAGCTACGACCTATATCCTTTCTGACAGAATATGGCGTACACAGTATTACAACTGACACGATACTCCATAGCCACATGATCTGAATGAAATACCCTTCTGAAGAACGGTTTAAAGGCCTTTTGGAACTCTTAGAAATACTTAAACAATATGAGATCTATCATGTACCGGTGGTTCGCCTGCCGAGTGGACAACCCGCAATACAGGGTACAAGCGCATGGTTGCACACTAGTCAGGTGATCCACAGCGGCGTTTCCGGGGTCGGTAGAGGACGAGTACCGTCGGAGAGCGCACTAAACCTGGAATATTTTCCTCCGCACTGTCACGTGGGACCAGCCAGAGACTGCCACGTATCACTGCGCGCCGACTATTTAGGGGGGCGCAGTGCAACACGACGGCAGTTCTCCGCCGACTGCCAACGAGAACCGTAGCTGAGGGATCGTGACCGACTTCTTTCTGCCCATAGTATCGGTAGACATCCCGGATGGTTCCATCTGTGTATGTGGTGATTTCAGTAAAACCATCAATTCCCATTGATACATACCCCATTCCCAAGCTCAACCAGATCCTCACTCGCCTCAATGAAGGCTAACTCTTCACGAAAATCGACCTAAAGGACACATATTTACAGTTTCATTTAGACGAGGCGTTCCGCAACTTTCTCTGGGATCGCGAGTGCCCCAGCGATTTTTCAGAGGTTTCTCGATATTCTTACACTGACAACTACCTGGATGGCATTGTTGCCGAACGGTCCGCTCAGCACCTAGCGGACAACCTGGACATTCTTTTTTCTGTTCTCCAAACAGCCAACCTTCACTGCAATTTGGAAAAATGTCATATTTTTCTCTCTCAAGTCGAATACTTAGGCCACGTCCTCAGTGCCATGGGTATTCGGCCAATGCCTCATCATGTCCAAGCCATGCAGGATTTATCGTCCCCTTGGGACGTCGAGCAGCTGCAATCCGTAGTGGGCTACCTCATTACTACAGAAAATTAATTCCACATGCCTCAATCATCGCAGCCCCATTGTACCGTCTCTTTCGTAAGAATGTTACATGGAATTTGGACACGCCATGTGAAAGTGCCTTCCGCAATCTCAAGAAGGCCTTGATTCAGCCCACATATCTAATGGGCTTTAATACATCGCCCCCTGTGATTGTTGTGGCGATGCCTCTGATTATGGTGTGGGTGCAGTTTTTCACACTGTGTCAATGGGCTGGAACGACCAGTTGCCTTCACTCCAAAAATTGACACTGGCACAGTGCAAATAAGGGCAAATTCAAAAGGAGACCTTAGCCATAGTCTTCGCTTCAAGAAATTTCCAAGACTATGTTTATTGTCGTCATTTTACCATCTTGACCGACCACAAACCCCTGCTGCCTCTCTTTCGATGTGATGCAAAAATCCCTACCAAAACGACTATACGTCTCCAACTGTGGGCCTTACTTCTGGCTAACTACTCCTAAGATATTCAGTATCGCTCGACAACCAACCATGCCAATGCTTCTCCCAGCTCCCATTAGGTCAGGATCCTTCATTTGAAGCTGTGTGCTGCCACTTAGATGCAAAAGAAGAACACACTCTCGCGTCCCTTGCCGTTGACGCAAAACTCGTAGCCAATCAGTCTGCAGATGAACGAGTCCTGCGCGAGATCATCTGGCTGGTTCAGCAAGATTGGCCGTCAGATAGACGGTAGGAGTTTACCCCAGGGGTTCAAAATTATTGGCACTAATGGCATGAATTCTCTGTCCGTGATTCTCTTCTTCTCATCCAGGGCGAAACCGGCCGACCACGAGCCTTTCTGGGCTCCTCGTGGTTTATTGCAGTCGACGCCGTCGCTGGGTTTCCTTACGTCTCCTGGATGTGCTCCATGTCACCGACACACGTCATCCAGGCGCTCACTCGCATCTTCGCCACTGAAGGCCTACCAGAGACAATTGCGACCGACAATGGCTCTCAATTTATGTCTGCAGAATTCATGGCCTTCTGAGCATCCAGTGGAATTGCCCTGGTACACATGGCACCTTTCAACCCCACATCTAATTGACTGTTCGTACGCACTTTCAAGAATCAAATGTCGAAGCTCTCCACACACCACTTACTGGACGATGCCTTATCCATCATTTAGGGCTCTTACAGGACAACTTCAGCGGAGCGGCTCCAGGGGCGCCCATAGCGTTCGTTCCTCTCCCTCCTCCATCCACAACGACCTATAGAGCACAATGGGCGAGGACAGCGACACCAGTTTGCTATCCACGATGAGTCTGGGTACTGATGTTCTCCCGCTGTGGCCGCCATACTGATCCGGCGGTGGTCACAAAACTACTGGGAGGAGGTAAAACTTTCAGATGGCTGCCTTTGCCGCAGACATCTGAACCAGGTGTGCCCCAGGAGCCGTCAGTTGACAACTGCAGTCAACTCACCACCTCTTGTTGTAGCAGGTCCGTCGACCAGACAGCCAGGAGGCCCAGCAAGACCAATCCCTTCTACGGCCCCTCCAATGGCAATGGAAGATGGTGGGCAGCCAACTCCTGCACCCTGGGCAATACCGATGGAATCACACACTGGAGGGCTCATCTGATGCCATGGACGTCGATCCAGACGACACTGACATCCGTCTGGTTCATCTCTTTGCAGGGGTGGGATGTCATGTACCGGTCGTTCACGTGACGAGCGGACAACCCGCAATACAGGGTACAAGGACATGGTTGCATACTAGTGAGGCGATCCACAGTTGCGGTTCTAGAGTCACCAGAGGACACGACGCCAGAGGGCGCACTAAACTTGATCTATTTTCATCTGCTCAGTCACGTGAGGCCAGGTCGAGACTGCCACGTATCACTGCGCGCCGATTATTTAGGGGGGCGCAGTATAACACAACGCCAGTTCTCAGCCGACCGCCTACGAGAACCAAAGCTGAGGGATCGCGACCGACGCCTCCGGGGAAGAGTCTCTGCCAGCGACGCCGCGCCTCCAGGACTTACCGCAACGGAATACGTCGTCCGGCTCCGTCTCCCTGGCCGTTCTCTCAAGGCGTTATCTCCATGGCTTGTACCTAATTGGTGAAGAAGAAAACTTTTAGTTGATGTTTGTAGTATTTGCCTTAGTTTCAGAAGTTGTTAGTTTGGTTTAGATGAATAGTTTGTCTTGTCAATCAACACACTTTCCCTAACAGACAGTGTCTTTCATTTATTATCTCCTGAGGCAAGATATAGGAAGATTCACTCTCGATGTCACTATTACTTCTTCTTGCACAAAAAAGGATGTTCTCTGAACAGGAGGTGGTCAGTTAGGGGGGGGGAGGGAAGGTTTTCAAATACGTTAAGCTTGTTATTAATAAAATAAATGTATTTCTCATCTATACTATGACAATTGTATTCAGTCGAGTAGTTATGGAATTTCGTAAAACAATTTGTACCGTAATTAGCACTCTCTTGAGCTAAAATTTAGTAGTTCTAATATCATGATCAGTATTATAATTTACTAGAAGGAACTTAATGTCATGGTCTTCGACGCTACTTATTATTGTTTTCATAATTTAGTTGATTAGGCATATCTATGAAGATTTTAAAATATGATCATCTTTGAATCCTTTGCTCTTATACTTGGAAAGTATTGCAATGAACGATGATTTTTTTTCTTGTAGCTTTTTACTGAATGAGTTTCCAACGATATTTGCATTGAACTAATCAGATTAATTCTGCCTTTCCTGTTATTAAATGTGCCAGTAGAGTTTCAAAGTGATTTATGGATTAAAATTACCTGTTGCCGTTTGGGTCAAACATGCTATTATGAAATTTGACCTTTGACACGCGTAACACAAAATTTATGATTGTTCTTGTTATTAATTTATTGCACATGCTTATGAATGTGATATTTCACTATACTCCATTTTTGCTCTAAGAAAGTGAGAAGCTAACTTAAATAGTGCAACACTAACTCATATATATCAGTGGTCGCATGATTTTCAAAGCAGCAGATTAACTGGATTTGAGGTTTCTAGTTTAGTAAATTGCAACCAACATATCAATTTTGGATTTTTCTTTTTTCCTTTTTCTTTTTTTATTTTTTATTTTTTACGGTTATTTTGTCCGCCATACACAAAGCCATATGTGTACATACAATTAGTCAATGAGATACAAAAGACTAAAATTCTTTCACTATCGTCTTCCAGTATTTAATGACAGTAGGTGTTGACAGTCATTTAACATGTTATAGGATATTTTATAAGATGACTCTGGTCTATGAAAAGCCTTGCATTATATTTTGTACCCAGAAACTGTAGGATAAACTTATATTCTAACACCGAAACTTAATACGATATTCCCATGATAATCAGTAATTGTAATTAAACCCAGAGGAGGAATAAAAATTCTATTCATTGACGTGCTATCATTCAGTTGTACGGCGACACCGACAGCGCACAAAATTCAAGTACCGGAGTGTATTTTCATTTACTAGTCTGCTCTGCAACATGTATTATTACGTTCGTTGCTTGTTTTTGTATGTACTCCAGCGTTTTTACAAAATCGTGCAGTTTGATGTGTCTTTGTGCCTCCTTCACCGTGACAGTCGTTTAGCTACTCAAGCTCGTGTTATTTCTTAGCTCGGTTTTTGTTTTTATATTTTTACTTCTATGTCGCACTTTCATTTCTTGTTACAGTTATCACGTTGAAACACTGAGACACTGCCTCATTGACTGTCAGCAGGTACACAGAAGAATGCGGCTTCTCACTAAAAGTGTCAAATTTTTACTTTTTTGTGTGGTTCTTCCTTCGGTTTCATAAATTTATCGTGTGCTCGCGTATACACAATTTCAGATTCGCGTTAAATATGTTTCAGTACTCTTCCGTCGTGTGAATCGCGCCTCTCGGGTCTATATCACGACGTTTATTTTTCTGGATGCTGGAGTGATGGATAAGAACTGTGACAACGGTTTGCCCATGAAGAATGTGTTGCTAACACTTGGCTCCCAACTTCAGACTCTCATAACCTCGATTGCACAGCTGGAGGCTTCAGTCAAGGGTCACTGTTACTGTGGACCTACTGTGGAAACAGAAGTCTGTCACGTCCGGTGTGTACAACAATAGTCCCGCTGCTGCAGCAAGTCCAGTTGCTGCTCACAATGAGGCATATACCTCAACCGTGGTAGCGCGGGAAATCGCCCCATTTTGTGACAGGCAGCGAATGACGTCACAGGAGACAGATTGAGAGGCTTCGTCTTAGCAGCAGCTTTGAGGAGCTATTTGTGCCGGACATTATATCTTAGCTGGATGGTGTCACTTGCCCTAGGGTCACCTCCCCAGAGCTAACAATGTGGCTGGATTACCTTGTAGTTGAGATCTCCAATGTTAGGTGGGAACTGGAACCCCTTAGGGATATGAAGGTGGAAGAAAGCACTAGCAGCAGTCGTCGTTGAGTTTTTTACGTGATGGACTAAGAAATTTACAGCTATCTGTATCAACGGCCACCCTTTTAAATGTGCTAATACTGACAGTTGCACAACGACCGCCTGAAGATGGCGTGATTGTAACACCGAAGTCGGTTGCGCAATTAAATAAATAATTAAATAATTAATTGGCATATTATCCCCAGGGAGAGCGATCGAAAATTTATATAAAACACAATTACTTCAGCCAGTTTATTTGCTGTTTTTTACCGGTTTCGATGCACTATGTCATCATCTTCAGAATTTTTGTTTTCAATTTTTTCCTATTTTCACTGCAAAAGGTTGCAGACGTTGTTAAAATCTGTAAAGTCCTTCTTTGTGTACAAATAAAAGCAATACATATACAAACCTTTGGGACTCATATAAAATAAAGAGTTACTTCTGAAAATGTAATATAAGGAAAAGAACATTGTCAAATGATTAAAATTTGCGTCACCAAAGTGCATCGTCATCTGCACTGCACATTTAAAAATTGTGTGTTGTTGCTACAAGTCTCTTGCCATGAGTCTTATTGTTGCTTGCGGCAAGATCACACATATTTTTTAAATGTGCACTGCAGATGAAGATCCCCTTTGGTGGTGCAAATTTTAATCGTTTGACAATGTTCTTTTCCTTATATTACATTTTCAGAAATAACTATTTTATGTAAGTTCCAAAGGTTTTGTTCATGTATTGTTAACTTTTATCTTATTTATATACAAACAAGGACTTTACAGATTTTAACAATTTTTGCAACCTTTTGCAAGCGAAAATAGGAGGAAAATTGTAAAAAAAATTAAATAAATAAATAAAGAAGTTTCATCGAAACCGGTAAAAAACCAGCAAAGAAACTAGTGATCTTGGCTGAAGTAAGTGTGTTTTCAATAAATAATTGTTATACAGCTGCTGGTACTTTATTCCACGTTCAAATTTATCAGCTGTAGTCCCAACCAATTGATTATGAAGAGAATCAACTTTAGATCGGTATTACAGTATCAAATTATTGGACAATGAAATATTGGTCGTAGTGTGATGAGAATGTCGTCCAGTATTTCATTAAATCTATGGCCTCGGATTAAATTTGATCAAAGAAATCGCTCGTATTCTGTTTCCTGCAGTGAGAATTGCACCACTCGGAGCGCTAGCAGTAGCACGGCGAACGCCACCTACTTCCTCGCCACTACAGGTGTTTCATTTGGAGGCTACTGTTTCATGTAGCGTTGGTACTCATAAACGTGGCTACTGTATACTGGCAAGTTTGTTTAGTGTTTTCCAACAACAACAGAATTGATGGGAATGAATAAGTCAGATGGGGCGAATTCACACTGTTCGGCACGTCAATTCGCTTAGCCCAAAACCCTGCAGTAAAAGAGAGGTAATGAGTTGCAATCCGTGATGTACAAAGTCATACTATACTATCCGAATTGAAGAAGTAAAACTCCTAAATCTTATTACGACAAAAACAGACTTTATAATGCACTACCTGAAAACCCGGCGTTGCCAGGGTATTTATTTATTTATTCATTTATTTATTCCTGCCATTTTTTCAGGTGTATATTCATTTGTATAAAGGCTGTATGTGTGTAAATTCTGTTGCGACTACAATTAGTAGTAAAGAAGTAATAGATTACTTGGTGCATGATGGGGGTGGATTTTCATGAACCGTACTGTTTATCTGCTCATATCTCATGGCCTACTAGTCGTACTGTGATACAATTTAGAGGGTATACTAGCTCTAAAATTTCCTACGGCTACAGTTTGTAGTATAGAAATTATAAATTTTAACGTCATACTGAATACCGTAGTTTCAGTCCATGAACAGCGGCACGTTACAGTTTTCGTGCTCATATCTCATCAACTACGTGTCATACTGTGATATAATTTAGAAGGTACATTCAACTGTGTGTCTGTATGTGTAAAATTTCTTTCGTCTTCAATTTGTAGTGTAGAAATTATATATTGTAACGTCATACAGAATGCGTAGTTTTACTCCATAAATAGCGGAAAAGTAATAAGCGATAAAATACTTTGCTTTTATCATTTTGCTATGGTTGTCAGCCAGAAAAGGTTTAATAAGGGTTTGAAATTATGTTTAAAGTTTGTCGCAAGTCGCTAAGTACTCTCATTCTCATATAGCGTATTTATAAAATCTCGCCGCATTATGTGACAGTTTTTTGCTATTCCTATTGTTTATGACGTCCTAGCTTCTGAACAATGTGCAATTGTTAGCTTACGGTAAGGAGTGTGTGTACCAAATTTGGTTAAAAGCTTTGACACTAAATGCAGCTGTTTTCCGCGCATCTCATTGTTTATGACCTCATATCTCGTGAACTGCGTATCGTAAGTGACTCTTACACTTACGGCGACCGTCCTCATGGATAGGAGCATACCTGTACAGAATTTCATAAAGATTGGATAAAACTGTAGATTCGTATGCAACACGTAAACACAAAAACACAAACATACGGACAGTCTGATTTATATAGTAGAAGATGATTGTGGTCGACTTGATGTGCTAAGTGCTGGGAAGTGAAGCAGCAATACATCGACATCAGTTCGCAAGCGAATATATATACATATAAACACGTCAGACAATTTTTGTTAGGAAATAAATAGGGCCCATTTACTTCATCAGCTATGTTTTCCTCCCTTATATTGTTAATAACTTCATAAACAACTTAGATATTCCTCTTTATCAGTGCTAAACGTTATGTAATGAAACTTGCTTTATCAGCTTACAATCTTATTCGTATAGACTGTTTCCCTCTGTTACTATATTGAAAATCGTGAAGAATGGACAGCTACAAAATATTAGCTATGAATTACGGCCAGGCTCCACTGCCGACGACATAGAAAATCATCAGGTTCCCGTAAGAAATTTTATTGAACAGTTAATTAACTTGTGATGACACCCACAGTTTCATACAAGTACGTTTCCTTTCCTTTTTCCCCTTCTTCTCTTATAAATGCAGACACAACGCAACTGCAGTATAAATAACAGCTGAACATATCACCACCATTTTGAACCAACTTTGATAAAATATTGGAAGATAGTGTAATACCCCTTTAGCGTTTCATCCAATATCTTCGTCAAATAATAGGACGAATATTTTATCCAATTTTTTCGTCCAATTCTTCGTCCGATAACTTGATAATGTAATACCGGCCTTAGGGATATGGCTGTATGGAGGGGAACTTTGTGCGTTCTAGGTTGTCGTGTCCTACATAGGAAAGAGGGAAGAGGTAGTAAGGTCAGTCTGCATATCCCGAGCGGAAAGGAGTGATTGCAGAGAGACAGTACAGGCATCTACTAGAGATGCGGATTTCGGGACTAGAGAGGATACTTGTTTAGAAAACTTTATGGAACTCCTAGGTACCCTGCATTGAATTTATTGCATCCCATACTAAGTCTACTACACTGGGGTTAGTTATTAAAAAAAAAAAAAAGACAAGAAGTATAAATGTTTTGTCACAACAGAAGCCAGTAATTACGTTCCCTAGTAGCATCCCCTAGACAGACGCACTCCCCGCGAGAAACAGACTGTCATGGAGCATCCCGAGGCCGACGGCGATAGTCACGGGCTGGCGCCCGACTCATCTGACTGAGACCTCCCCTCTTGATCCAAAAACCGGAGGTTTTAACGGCCGGTGTGGGCGCACCTCTTTTCCTCACTTTCCGACAGTTAACAATTTCCTATTGGCCGCTGCTTGGTTCAACCAATCTAAATTGTGGCTTGCCCTCTCTCTGAGTCCTCTAGCGAACCACGTTTCAGCCCTGTCCCTTCTGCCATTCCCCGGGTGGGGAGGTGGCTTGTTTGTGCACTAATAAAATCCATACTTGGTAGCAACATTGTTCAGCTGAAAGTAAAACGTCTCGACGCTACCCAATATGGGCAACAATAATTTTTTACGTCAGTTGGCCACACCTTAGGCTCCGCCTTCGGCCACGCCTCAGGGGAGCTGCTAATTTGCAGTTTTTCTTCTTTACCCTCTCACTCAAGCCTCGTGGAACCACTGACCGTTGCTGTTCCTAAGTGACTGGTATCAACTTTGCTACGTACATTCAAACGTGCCTGTTGGCCACCAAGTACTAATGTAACGTCTTACAACAGTGACTAGACGCTATATGTAGTTACGCCCATCTTCTCCGAAAGGTAACCTCCACCCTGGGACGGTGGCCGAGGGCATCAGCAGTTCGCTAGGAGATTTCTTTAATGCCTACATCTCGTAAGATATACGTGTCTGTTTTAGCCTGTTATCTGCAACGGTCTCCATTTCTCAGCCTGGAGTGCGTCTCTGTGGCTCACACAGCCTCTCAACAATTCCAACAGTAAAATCAATATATGACAAGGTGCACACCGGATGGAGTCATTCCAGATGTGCTACGGGTCCTTCAAAATGTCATGAAGAGTACGTTGTGAAGTCACTGTAGGTGGTTGCTCATCTCGAAAGAGATCTCTCTGGTTTCGAGCGACTACCTCAACTGGTAAAGGCTGCCTGTCTTGCATGCAACAGGAAGGCAGAGCTCACAATCTGCAGCATAGTTGACAGAACCGACTACACATCGCTGGTACAGAAACGAGTAGAGAGTCCGACTCACAGCCTCAAACGGTTCTGAGACAGTGCAGGCTTGCAGGCTGCCGAATCCTCGATTTGCAGCACCGGTAGGTGGGATTTCTGGATCCGCTGAGTAGGCCAAGGGCCCACTAGACGCAGGAAGCGGCCACGAGGGAAGCGGGGACTGTATGGCGTAGACTGGGCGATTCTGTAGGTTACGTGGCCTCAGAAACGTTCAAAATAAGGTTTCAATAGGAAAGACTACAAAAAAACATTGGTCTAACAGTTGTAAATTGCCGTAGCTGTGGAGAAAATACCAGAGTAACAAAAGATAATAGAAAGAACTGCTCAAATAATTGTAGGTAGCGAAATCTTGTTATAGCCGGAGATACATTAAGCGGAAATTTTTACAAAGGGACAGATGGTGTTCAGAACGGAAACATTGAATAGAATACGTGCTGGCGTAAAAAATGTTCAAATGTTTGTTAAGGTTATGGAACTTAACTGCGGGATCATCAATCCCTAAACTTACAAACACCTTATAAACTAACTTATACTAAAGACAACACAATCATCTCTGCCCGAGGGTGGATTCGAAACCCCTACGGCCTCTCGCATCAGAGCGTAGCGTAGTGCCTCATTGCGCTCGGCGGTGGTGACATATTTATTGCTGTCACAAAGGTTTCTTTTCCTTTCTTTTCTTTCTGTAGCGAAATTGAAGTAGATAGTTCCTTTGAGTTGGTATGGGTAGAGGTTATACTTAACAACAGGAATTTACTAATAATTGGTTCTTTCTATCGACCACCTCACTCAGACCATTAGATTACGGAAATGTTCGAAGAAAGCTTGGATCAAATTTCAATAACGTACCCAAAGCATACAACTGTAATCGGTGGTGACCATCCATATGTTGTCAAAAATATATGTTAATATGTTGAAAGCCGAAGGCAAACCTAAATCATCGCTCGAGATTGTGCTGAACGCAATCTCCGAAAACTATCCTGAGTAATTAGTTTATGAACCTTAGTGAACACACAATTGTCGTAGAGAAACTGAATATCGAAATTTTCGCATGCACCAGAATTAAACGAAAAACAGATTTATTTAAAAAATCTGATTAAATTCAAGCGGCGCTTTCTGAGTGTTGATATGTATTCTTTCGAGACTAACAATGTGAGTGTACAGCAGATGTGGGTTACATTCAAAGAAACAATATCGACAGCTATTGAGAAATTTAAACCAAATAAATTAACAATTGCCCGCCGTGGTAAACAGGTGAGATCCCTCTAGCAATTTACCTCGAATTTCAGTGTTTAATAGATTCCAGATTCCACAACGAAACCTGTCACGTAATTTCGTAGAAAATTGGAAGACATTTAGATCAAACGTAAAGTGTACTATCCGATGCCAATGGTGGTGCTACTGATAGGCTAAGGCATAATTGGTAAACACAGCATTCCGAAGTTCCTTCACCAAGGAAGACGAAGCACATACTTCACATTTCGAATCCCGAAAAGCAACTTAAATCACTTAACTAAATCGGGTTCCAGCCAAGACTGCATACCAATCTGGGTTTCTTCAGAGCATGTTAATGGAATAGCTCCATGCCTAGCTATCATCTACAACCACTCACTCAGCAAAAGATCCGTACCCAATGACTGGAAAGTTTCACAGGTTCTAACGACCGTCACCCCTTCTCGGAATGACTCAAACTGAGCCCAAATATTTTCCTAAATCACGGAAAGTTTTATTAGTTCACAGTCTCTATAACAAATTCATTCCACTGTAGGTGAAGTTGAACTTATATTCTGGCTGAAGTCCATTGCGTTGTGAGCTGTCTTCGGCATTTACTAAAAGAATGACGTTACAGGATCTTTTCGTAAATCATAAACATGTCAGTTGATATGGAAACGATTTTATTTCCATTTTAAATAAATTTTAAATCAGTCACATTGTTGCACAATCAAAAAATAAAAAAAATGCAGCGGCAACCAACAGAGCTGCTTACAGGTTTGTGACTGCTAGAAGACTAACTAAACATGGTTTCTCTCAATCATCTTTCTACGTAACAGCGTAATAAGATTGATGACAAAGTTTTGTAATTCACAATTAAACAATATTCTTTTACATTAGATGTGGCAAAATACAGAAATTAAAACATTACATTTAAGCCACTCCCATGAATCATAGACATTGCCGCGGTGGGGTGGCTTGCGTGCCTCAACGATGCAGATAGCCGTACCGTAGGTGCAACCACAGCGGAGGGGTATCTGTGGAGAGGCCAGACAAACGTGTGGTTCCTGAAGAGGGGCAGCAGCCTTTTTCAGTAGTTACAGGGGCAACAGTCTGGATGATTGACTGAGGTGGCCTTGTAACACTAGCTAATGTGGCTTTGCCACACAGCTACTGCGAACGGCTGAAAGCAAGGGGAAACTACAGCCGTTAATTTTCCCGAGGACATGCAGCTCTACTGCATGGAAATATGATGATGGCATCCTCTCGGGTAAAATATTCCGGAGGTAAAATAGTCCCCCATTCGGATCTCCGGGCGGGGACTACTCAGGAGGATGTTGTCATCAGGAAAGACAATACTGACATTCTACGGATCGGAGCGTGGAATGTTAGACCCCTTAATCGAGTAGTAAAATTAGAAAATTTAAAAAGGGAAATGGATAGGTTGAAGTTAGATATGATGGGGATTAGTGAAGTTCGGTGGCAGGATGAACAGGATTTCTGGTCAGGCGAGTACAGGATTATAAATACAAAATCAGTTGAGGGTATCACAGGAGTAGGACTGATAATGAATAAGAAAATAGGAATGCGGGTAAACTACTATGAGCATTATCATTGTCAAGATAGATACGAAGCCAACACCGACAACAGTAGTACAGGTTTATATGTTAACTAGCTCTGCCGATGATGAGAAGTTCGAAGAAATATATGAGGAGCTAAAGGAAATTATTCAGACAGTTAAGGGAGAGGAAAACTTAATTGTGATGGGAGACTGGAATTCGGTAATAGGAAAAGGAAGAGAAAGAAAAATAGTAGGTGAATATGGACTGGGCAGGAGGAATGAAAGAGGAAGTCGCCTGGTAGAATTTTGCACGGAACATGATTGAATCGTAACAAACACGTGGTTTAAGAATCACAAAAGAAGGTTGTATACATGGAAGAGACCAGGAGACACCGGAAGGTATCAGATAGATTTTATAATAGTAAGACATAGATTCCGGAACCAGATGATAAACTGTAAGACATACCCAGGGGCAGATATAGACTCTGACCATAACTTGTTAGTCATGAACTGTAGGCTGAAACTGAAAAAAACTGCAGAAAGGTAGAAAAATAAGGAGATGGGACTTAGATAAAATGAAGGAAAGTGAAGTTCTGGAGAATTTCAGAGGGAGCTTTAGGTAACAATTGACAGAAACAGGGGGAAATAAAACAGTAGAAGAGGAATGGGTAGCATTGAGAGATGAAATAGTGATGGCAGCATAGGACAAAATAGGTAGAAAGGCAAGATCTACAAGAAATCCTTGGAGATCACAGGAAATACTGAATTTAATTGATGAAATGAGAAAATATAAAAATGCAGTAAATGAAACAGACAAAATGGAGTACAGACGACTAAAAATGAGACTGACAGGAAGTGCAAAATGGCTAAGCAGGAGTGGCTAGAAGCCAAATACAAATCTGTAGAAGAATGTATAAGAAGGGGAAAAGTAGATTCCGCCTACAGGAAAATTAAAGAGACATTTGGGGACAAGAAAAGCAACTCTGTGAATATCAAGAACTCAGATGGGAAACCAGTTCTCAGCAAAGAAGGGAAAGCTGAAAGGTGGAAAGAGTACATAGAGCAACTCTACAAAGGAAATGAACTTAGAGACGATGTTGTAGGAAGAGAAGAGGAAGTAGATCAAGATGAAATAGGAGATACTATACTGAGAGATGAATTTGACAGAGCCCTGAAAGACCTAGGTCGGAACAAGGCCCCAGGAGTAGATGACATACCCTCAGAGCTACTAAGGTCTCTGGGAGAGCCAGGTTTGAAAATTACAGAACTATCAGTTTGATAAGTCATGGTTGCAAAATTTTTACACGAATTATCTACAGGAGAATGGAAAAGCTGGTAGAAGCTGACCTCTGGGAAGATCAGTTTGGGTTCAGGAGAATTGTAGAAACACGGGAGGCAATACTCACTTTACGTCTTATCTTAGAAGATAGATTATGGAAAGGCAAACCTACATTTTTAGCTTTTGTAGATTTGGAGAAAGCATTTGATAATGTTGACTGGAATACACTCTTTCAAATTATGAAGTCAGCAGGAGTAAAATATAGGGAAAGGAGAGTTATTTACAACTTGACCAAAGCCAGACTGCGGTTATTAGACTCGAAGGGCATGAAAGGGAAGCATCAGTTGGGAAGGGAGTAAGACAGGGTTGTAGCCTTTCTCCGATGTTATTCAGTTTCTACATCGAGCAGGCGGTAAAGGAAAGCAAGGAAAATTTTGGAATAGGGATTAAAGTTCAGGGGGTTGTTATGATCTTCAGTCCGGAGACTGGTTTGATGCAGCTCTCCACCCTACTCTATCCTGAGCAAGCCTTTTCATCTCCTCATAAGAACGGCAACCCACATCCACTTGAATCTGCTAACTATACGCGTCTCTTGGTCTCCCTCTGCGATTTTTACCTCACACACTTCCCTCCAATGCTGAATTTACGATTCCCCGATGTCTAAGATTATATCCTACCAAGCGATCCCTTCTTTTAGTCAGGGTATGCCAAAAATTCCTTTTTTCATCAATTCTGTTCAGTACCTCTTCATTAGTTATGCGATCTACCCACCTAATCTTCAGCATTCTTCTGTAGCACCACATTTCAAAAGCCTCTATTCTCTTCCTGTCCGCACTGTTTATCGTCCATGTTTCATTCCCGTACAAGGCAACACTCCACCCAAATGCCTTCAGAAAAGACTTCCTTACCCTTAAATTAATATTCGAAGTTAGCAAATTTATCTTTTTCAAAAATGCTTTTCTTCCCATTGCCATTCTGGATTTTATATCCTCTGTACTGCGACCATCGCTTGTTATTTTACTACCCAAGTAACAAAAGTCATCCACCACCTTCATTGTTTCGTTACCTAATCTAATTCCTTCAGCACCGCCTGATTTTCTGAGACCGCATTCCATTATTTTTGTTTTTCTCTTGTTAATGTTCATTTTATACGCTCTCTTCAACACGCTGTCCATTCCATTCAACTGCTCTTCCAGGTCCTTTGCTGTCTCTAACAGAATTACAATGTCATCAGCAAAACGCAATGTTTTTATTTCTTCCTCCTGAACTTTAATCCCTATTCCAAATTTTTCCTTGCTTTCCTTCACCGTCTGCTCTATGTACAAATTGAATAGCATCGGAGAAAGGCTACAGCCCTGTCTTACTCCCTTTCCAACTGATGCTTTCCTTTCATGCCCTTCGAGTCTAATAACTACGGTCTGGCTTTTGTACAAGTTGTAAATAACTCTCCTTTCCCTGTATTTTACCCCTGCCGACTTCAGAATTTGAAAGAGTGTATTCCAGTCAACATTGTCAAACGCTTTCTCCAAATCTACAAAAGCTAAAAATGTAGGTTTGCCTTTCCTTAATCTATCTTCTAAGATAAGACGTAAAGTGAGTATTGCCTCCCGGGTTCCTACGTTCCTCCTGAATCCAAACTGATCTTCCCCGAGGTCAGCTTCTACCAGCTTTTCCAATCTCCTGTAGATAATTTGTGTTAAAATTTTGCAACCATGACTTATCAAACTGATGGTTCTGTAATTTTCACACCTGTCTGAGCCTGATTTCTTTGGAATGGGGATTATTACATTTTTCTTAAAGTCTGAGGGCATTTCGCCTGTCTCATACATCCTACTCAACCAGTTCAAATAGTCTTGTCATGGCTGGCTCTCCCAGAGAGTTTAGTAGCTCTGAGGGAATGTCATCTACTCCTGGGGCCTTGTTCCGACCTAGGTCTTTCAAGGCTCTGTCAAATTCATCTCTCAGTATAGTATCTCCAATTTCATCTTGATCTACTTCTTCTTCCCTTCCTTCAACATCGTCTCTAAGGGAAGAAATAAAAACATTGCGTTTCGCTGATGACATTGTAATTCTGACAGAGGCAGCACAGGACCTGGAAGGGCAGTTGAATGGAATGGACAGTGTTTTGAAGAGAGCGTATAAAATGAACATTAACAAAAGCAAAACAAAAATAATGGAATGCGGTCTTAGAAAATCAGGCGATGCTGAAGGAATTAAGTTAGGTAATGAAACAATGAAGGTGGTAGATGAGTTTTGTTACTTGGGTAGTAAAATAACAAGCGATGGTCGCAGTACAGAGGATATAAAATCCAGAATGGCAATAGGAAGAAAAGCATTTTTGAAAAAGATAAATTTGCTGATTCGAATATTAATTTAAGGGTAAGGAAGTCTTTTCTGAAGGCATTTGTGTGGAGTGTTGCCTTGTACGGGAGTGAAACTTGGACGATAAGCAATGCGGACAGGAAGAGAATAGAGGCTTTTGAAATGTGGTGCTACAGAAGAATGCTGAAGATCAGGTGGGTAGATCACATAACTAATGAAGAGGTACTGAACATAATTCGTGAGAAAAGGAATTTTTGGCATACCCTGACTAAAAGAAGGGATCGCTTGGTAGGACACATTCTTAGACATAGGGGATTCGTAAATTTAGCATTGGAGGGAAGTGTGGGGGGTAAAAATCGCAGAGGGAGACCAAGAGACGCGTATAGTAAGCAGATTCAAGTGGATGTGGGTTGCCGTTCTTATGAGGAGATGAAAAGGCTTGCTCAGGATAGAGTAGGGTGGAGAGCTGCATCAAACCAGTCTGTGGACTGAAGACCATAACAACAACAACAACACATTTAAGCTTTGACTATTTATCTCAATGTATGTACATGTTTCATGAAATTTGTATTTGATGTGGTACACAAATTTGAAGTCATCCTTTGACTAGTGTTTACAGTGCGCAAATTATTTACATTATTTGTGTTTCTGAAGTGCACACACATTTGGTTTGCCAATATTGTGTAGGCGTACTATTATTGTGACATGGAATTTTAATGTATTTCAGTTTTCGGTCTAATTTTTTATTAACAGGGATTTGTATATGGTTGTCGTAGTTTTGTTAATTTCGAAGATAGTTTCTTAGTACCAAACGGATTATTAATTTTAGTGCATGAAAAATTATCAGTATTTAATTTATAATCCAGTGATATATAAAACATAGTCTGCCCTAATTTATTTAAACAAAAGGTATATATGAAATCATGTTGTGCAATAATTATAACATATAGTATTGTTGTTTTTATACAAATTAGTATCTATATAGGTTCAGCAATTTCCGAAACTAAGTGTAATGCAATTTTTAGTGTTTGCAGCTATTATTTACGAAAGTATTAAAAATTGAAACTTACGTAAAAGAACAGCCAAAGTTATGTTTTAATCAACGTACTATTTCTTAAGGGTGTTTTACTAATATTGTTAATAGAATTTCAAACTGAGGGCGTAAATGTGATATTTTACATGTCCGGTAGTGAAGTTTTATTTTAGGTGTCAGATATTTCGTGTTTGTACGTTGGCAACTGAGTTTTGTAAGGAGTGTGCAACAAAGCAGAAACGTACAAGGTCTATACAATATTCAACAAAGGCAATACGAGGGATCTTGCAGAATTACAGACCTATATAGCTGACATCGGAATGCAGCAGGATCTTAGAAAATATACTTTCCTCAAAACTTATGGACATCCTGTAAAAGCTCGACCTCTTGACCAATAGGAAACATGGATTCAGAAAATATCGCTCTTGTGAAGACAGCTCTTTACTTAAATGAGGTGATGAGTGCTATAAACAAAGGAAATCAAATCGATTCCATACTTCTTGATTTACGGAATGCTTTTGACACTTTACCTCACAAGCATGTTCTAATCAAATTGCACGGCGGCGGAGCGGCCGAGCGAATTGAGGGGCTATGTAACGATGCGCGAGGCCGTTCCCCGTCGGGGGTTCGAATCCGCCCCTCGGGCATGGCTGTTTGTGTCGTCTTTAGTATAAGGTAGTTCATATGTAGTTTGTAAGTTTATAGACTGATTACCCCGCAGTTAAGTCCCTTAATCTTGACAAATATTTTAACATAATAAAATTATGTTTTTATGGAATATCGCCACAGTTGTGCTATTGGATTCACGATTTCCTGTTAAAAAGGACGCAGTACATAGTAATTGACTGAAAGTATCGAGTAAAACTTAAGTGAGATCTGGCAGTCTCCAGGGAAGTGTTACAGAGCCCATACGGTTACTTATCTTTAAAAACAACTTAATGTGAGGAGCACTGCGTTCTCTGATGATTCTCTAATTTGTTGGTTAGTAAAGCCAGAAGATCAAAGACAACTGAAAAATGATTTAGGTAAGATACCTGCGTAGTAAAATTGTAAAGTCATCCATAGAAGCACTAAAAGCAATCCGTTTAATTTGATTCACACACTAAATCAGTGAAATCTATAAGACGTAAATTATATTCGATCATTACATACGAATAACAATTACGAACAACTTAAAATGAAAAGATATCATAGAAAATATTGTCGGAAAGGCGAACCAAAGGCTATGTTTCATTGTTAGAACACTTAAAAGATATAAGAGTTCTATTAAAGAAACTGCCTACACTACACTTGTGTATCTTGTTTTGTAGTATTGCTACGTAATGTGGGACCCCTCCACGGGGAGAATATAGAGAAAGTTTTGAGTGGCAGCTCGCTTTTTAGAATCGCTATATAGGTGATACAGTTTCACGGAAATGATGCGCAAGCTGGGATGGAAATCATGAAAAGAAAGGCATTATTCATTGCGTCAACATTGATTTAAGACATTTCTTTCACCAACTTCCGAATGCGAAATTATGTGGATATCGATGCACTTAATTGAGATTTGCATTTATATAAATGTAAGGACACGAAGTACCTCTAGGCAGAACCTTTGAGGAATGAAATCCGGGAAGGAGCCACGTTTCAAAAGAGTGTGGACCACATGTTCTGTTTAACATGTTGGCCACATGTAACTTGTCTGCCTTCAGACAGACTAGACAGGAGCTATAAACAGTGGTTAACAATACCATCGGTCTCGCAGTGACTCACAGTGTCTTCTCAAGGGCGCCTGTTTCTCGCGCAAATTGTCGCCAGCAGCGGACAGGTGTTGTGTGAGACGAAACCACTATTACGCTCTAGTATATTTCGAAACAGTATCTGCAAGGTGAGACCAAGGTTGGAACGAAGAACTTTCCAGAAAACAGTGAGGCACCTTTGGAGATTCTTACTTTATACCGTTTCACACGTAGTATATTTCTCAAATGCCGTCGACGATTGCTAAGATTTGTGACTTGAATAGAAGAAATGGAAAGAAGATAGTAGTCATATCCTTCTCAGAGACAGCCTCAGGTAATCCTTCTTAAAGCAAGTAGTCTCTATTTCACACATATAACAGGCGTTTCGTCGATATTGGACATAATAGAATTATGTAACTGTGACTAACGAGCTTAATAAGTCAGTTGCCTCTAAAGGGCACTAAAATAAAGTGGTGCAGTCGTCAGAAATTAAAATCATTAGAAACCTTAAGCATTATAGAACACAGCTCACACACGTAACTATGCGTGCAACTGCTTGCAATACTTTCTTCCAGCCACGTTTCTTCGTCCAACACAACATGGAAACTGACATTTAACTGAATACTTAAGAATACAGTAAGTGAGCAATGAGGAGAGACGGATAATCGTAAGTCTTGTAGCGGGTCTTGGTGCTTTGATTCTATTTGAACTCGGACTGTGGTTTCACTCGTGCCTGTGCATATTTTTATGATCATGGCAAATTATCTGAACACTTTATTTCCTTTTGGAATATACCGGGTGATCAAAAAGTCAGTATAAATTTGAAAACTTAATAAATCAGATTAATGTAAATAGAGAGGTAAAAATTGGCACACATGCTTGGAATGACATGGGGTTTATTAGAACAAAAATAAATAAAATAAAATAAAGTTCAAAAACTGTCCGACAGATGGCGCTGGACAGCACTACCTCTGTGACTGCCCATGAAAATCGTGTATAAAGGAGCTGTAATGAGGAGAGAATCAGATGCACCAGCAGTCGCAGCATGTTGACGTTACCTAAAAAGTCGCTTATAGTGAAGCTGTATTATCAGAATGGGGAAGTGCTAGTTCAGCGATACGATCCTACCGCCATAGGAAAGGGATTCGAACGGGTAAAGGTCCGTTGACAAATGCAGCTGTGGCGAGAATGATTTCGAAGTTCGAAGCCACGGATTGTTTATAGACCCCGTAGTGGCTGACCGAGCACAAGGCGTACTGCTGCTAGGACAGTTCAGGAAGAAATGGAGACTGTAGCGGGTTCGTCTATGCATGGGGAAGTCAGCGCTCGTGCAGTCGCACGTCGCACCGACATTCCATACACTACTGTTTGGTTGGCACTTAGGCGTACCATCCGATGCTATCCTTACAAAGTCCATCGGCATCATGAACTGTTACCTGGCGATTTAGTGAATCGAAGGGCATTTGCGGTGTGGGAGTTTCAAAAGATGGCGGAAGATGACGATTGGTTGAGTAACGTGTTGTGAACCGACGAAGCTCATTTCACGCTCCGAGGGTCTCTCAACGCCCACAACTGCAGAATTTGGGCTACCGAAAATCCTAGAACTTTCGTAGAAAGTCACAATATGGGTTGCATTTACCACGTCTACCGTTATCGGGCCTTTTTTCTTCGATAAACTGCGTGATTCTGGTTTTGTAACTGCTACCGTGACGGGTGAGAAATACGCCGATATGTTACAGAATCGCATCATCTCCAGCCTGGATGATAAACACCTGCTGGAACGTACGATTTTTATGCAGGATGGCGCTCCGCCCCATAATGCTAGACGCGTGAAAGATCTCTTACGCGAGTCGTTTGGTGATGATCGTGTGCTCAGCCCCACTTTCGTCATGCTTGGCCTCCCAGGTCCCCAAACCTCTAGGGATGCTGAAAGACAACATCCGGCGCCAATGTTTCACCATAACTCCGAACATGATTTACAGGGCTGTTCACAACATTATTTCTCGATTACAGCTATTATTGAGAAATGATGGTGAACATATTGAACATTTCCTGTAAAGAACCTCATCTTTGCTTTGTCTTAATTGATGCTAATTATTGCTTTTCTGATCAGATCAAGCGCCATCTGTCGGACATTTTTTGAACTTTTTTTCTGTATTGCAAAACCCCATCTCATTCCAGGCCTGTGTGTCAATTTTTACCTATCTATGTACATTATTCCGTAATTTATTAAGTTTTTAAATTTATACTGACTTTTGGATCACCCGATATGTCACTTCGGCTGTAAACTAATGCTCATCTGACGGCACAGTTTTATGTGCATCGTTCGGATTTTACTCGAACTTTACGTGCAAAACCGGTGTTCCATGGAAGTGTTTGAAGTGCGTTACACCATCCCTCTCATCCTGTACTCATACTGTCACGGAATTAGGTAAAGGATTGTAGTATAAAAGAATTCTTTAATGTAACAATCATCCTTAGCTGTTGATAAATGACTGTTTAACATCATGACAAAGGTAGCACTTACTGAGACTTGTCAGACGTCCACACAGTGATGGACTTCAAAAGTAGGCGGTAATTTGTCAATTCTCGCCTACTGCAGTAATTTCAGTACGAATTTAACTAAGTACAGTAAGATGAATGTGAGATTCTGAGAGTACATTTTGAGAGAGCATTGAAATACCTATGGCGAAACAGGGCGCGTGGTCTAAATGATATTCCGTCAGATCTACTGAAGGCTCTTCGAAAGCTAGCCATAAAAAACTGGTGTGAAATATATAAAAGACAGGCGAAATGCACACTGACGTAAAACAGACAATAACCGCAATTCCAGAGGAAGCAGATGCAGCCATTTGTGAAAAATACAGAACCATCAGTTTAATAAGTCACTGTTGCGGAATTTCAGCACGAATTATTTATAGAACAATGAAGAACTGGTACATGACGACACTTGGGGAAGACCAGTTTGGATTTAGGAGAAATGTAAGATCACTTGAGATAATACCGTACGACATATCTTAGAATAGATTAACGAAAACAAACCTACATTTTCACCTTTCGTACATTTGGAGTAAGTTGGACAGCTCTTTTATATTATGAAGTCGGCAGTGATAAAATATAGGGAACGGGAGCTTATTTATTACTTATAGAGAGCCGGCCGCGGTGGCCGAGGGGACAGCGGCGCTCCAGTCACGGTCTGCACGGCCACTACGGTCGGGGGTTCGAATCCCATGGATATTTGTGCCGTTTTTAGTATTAGTTAATTAGTAAGTGGTTTGTAAGTTTAGGGACTGATGACCCCGTAGTTGAGTCCCATAAGCTCTACAAACATTTGATTTTGAACTTGTAGAGAAGCCAGATATGTTACAAGAGTGAAGCCCACGAAAGGGAAGCAATGAGAAGGGAATAAAGCTGTGTTGTAGCCTTTCCACAATGTTATTCAATCTGTTCGTCGAGCTGTCTTTAGAGGAAAGCAAGGTGAAGTTGGAAGAAGGGATTAAAGTTCAGGGCAAAGAAATAAAATCTTAGCAGTTTGCCGATGATATTCTAATTCTCTCAAAGATAGAAAAGGACCTGAATGAGCAATTGAAAGGAATAGACAGTGTCTCTAAAGGAGCTTATAAGAGAAACATAACAGGAGGACAAAAAGGGTAACGTTATCTAGTCTAAGAAAATAAGGCGATGCTGAAGAATTGTGTTAGGTTACAAACTATGAACGCGGAAGATGAGTTTTGCTACTTGGGCAGTAAGGTACCAAACGGTGGTCCTAATGCAGTTGATGTAAAATGTAGAACGGCAATGAGAAGAAAACGTTTCTCAAAAAGCGAAATTTAACTATGAATATTATGTTTTTAGGAAGTATTGCCTAGTACGGAAAGGAAACATAGACGATAAGTAGTTCAGATAGTAAGCGGATAGAATCTTTTGAAATCTGGTGCTATAGACGAATGCAGAAAAGTAGGTGGGTAGATAGCGTAACTCGGGCATGGATATTTATACCGTCCTAGTTCGTAAGTAGTTTGTAAGTTTAGGGACTGATGACCCCGTACTTAAGTCCCATAGACTATACAAACATTTGAACAATTTTGATAGAGTAACTAATGAATAGGCACAGTACACAATTGGGCGAAAGAGTAAATTTTATCGCGCCATAACGAAGCGAAGGGATTTATTAGTGCGACATATTCTGAAAAGTTAAGGAATCATGAATTTAGTATTGGAGGGTAGCGTGTGGGGTCAACATCTGAGATGTATGCCAAGAAATGAATACTGTAAGCAGGTCTAAATAGATGGGGGTTGACGTTCTTATGAGGAGACCAAAAGGCTTGCTGCATCAAACCGGACTAAAGACAACACCAAAATAGTTAAATAACCTTCGTCCATAGATACTAGTAAACCGGGCAAACAACAGAGCGGCTACATACATGTCGTGGTAGCAACATGAGACCACGTGACTGTTGGCAATCATTAATTGCATACAAAAAACAGCGGTTTTCAAGAAATGACACTATTTTAATTTGATAATACTTAGACTTGAAATTTAATGTTACTCCCCTTCACACAAAACGTTTTGTAAATTCGTAAGCAAATCTGGACATTATCATGTGACTGTTGGAAAAGCAATAGTTTAGCTGTAGATATGATAGTACCGTGAAAACAATCCCATGCCCAGTCTACCAATATCTATGGGCGAAGAAAGTACCCGTAATGATGAAGCTTGGTAATACGGTTTCTTTTTTTTTTTTTTTTTTTTTTTTCGGGAAAACAATTCGACACCTTCTAGTTGACAATTACTGTCTATTGTGACAGTTAATTACGTATGGTACAATAAATGTCGCGAACCAGAAACAAGACAGTATCTATCACACTATTACAATACGTAAATGTGTCCTGGTCACCAAAGACAAGACCCAGCTTCTGCACGTATTTGGTGGCTGCAAAAAAACATGTACTTCAAAATATGTTGCTGTATTAGCGCTTTCTCACGAATTAACCTTAACTCCCCATCACAGTGGGCTCTGGAGGACGAATAGATTGGGGGGGGGGGGGGGGCGGTGAATATGAATAATTCCTGAATGGCTTGTTCTGTGCACCGTTAACTACAATGGCTTGTAATGTCAAATTGTGACATTTCAGATGTACTACTTTGGATGGCTTTATCCCATGCACCATGTTAAACCACTTGATATTTTGTGTCATGCTACTTTTCGAAATGTTTTTGCAGTTCATGTTACACACTTAGAGAGATTGTGGTGGGGACGTATTAGTTCAGATTTTACACGGGACCAATGTTCGAAAATATCCTACAAAGTGGCTGTGAGAACTTATTCATCTATGATCAAGTGAAGCGATTTCTTTTATGGTAAAGTTTTTGCCTTCTGTAATTTGGGGAAAGGTATTATGCTCCAAAAGTAACAAAAATCTACAGTAAACGTAAAAGCGTGTCTTCAGAGCTCTGAGCACTTGTCGAGTACAAGAGATAAGTTCCGCAGATATGAAGATTCGGAACTCCTCATAGCTATTAAGGTGTACGTTTGAGCCATCGTTGTCTGAAAAATTTTCTTGTTTCAGTTAACTCCACAGAAAAAGGAAGTAAAGAGTTTTCAGTAGCTGGAAGAGCACTAAAAGGAACCACCCCTGCATTTGCCTGGAGTGATTAGGGAAATCACGGAAAACCTAAATCTGGATGGCCACAGGTGGATTTGAGCCACCATCCTCCCGAATGCGAGTCCAGTGCGTTAACACTGCGCCGCCTCGCTCGGTTGAAAAAGTTAAACAGCTGAAACCCCTGTACAGACTCTAAAAATGTGTGCATGAATTCTGAAAAACCCTGAAAAGAAAACGAAATAATAACACTACAAGACAAATGACAAAGTGCTGGCATATAAAATTATGTACGTTTGTACAGGATATCGAAGAAATAGTGGGAAAGAAATTTGGACTGAAAAGATGTGGAAAATTAGATTAGCCGATGGCACTGCTATACGTCGTGAAAGTGAATAATAATTACAGTATGTGCTGAATGAAATGAATGAGTACAGAGTATTCATAGAAAATAAGAAGCAAAATTCCAAGGAAATGAGAAGTAGTGGAAAATAGCAAAGACATTAACATCAAAATTTCCGATCATTAAGTACATGGTGTTAAGGAGGTCTTCTACACTGGAAGGAAAACAACCCGAGTTGGAAGAAGCAACGAGGACGTCAAACTAGACTATTACCGGCCGAATGGGCATTAATTTGTGAAAGATATTTTTAAGCATGTTCATTGGAGCACAGCTCTGAATTGAGACATGAACAACAATAGGTACATCGGAACAGTATAATATCGAAGCGTTTGGGAAATAGTACTACAGAAGAATGTTTCAAGGTAAGTGCAATCGAGGACAGGAATTTCTCGATTATTCGTAAAATTAGTGAAGAAGAATACACTGACAAGAAGAAGCAACATGATGATAGGGTGTGTATTGAGACAATTATTAGCCGCGGTGGAGTGTTCGAGCGCTCTAAGGCACCTTGCTGTGGAACGCGCGCTTGCTCGTCGTCGTAGGTGTGTGTGTGTGTGTGTGTGTGTGTGTGTGTGTGTGTGTGTGTGTATGTTTGTATGTGTGTATGTTTGTATGTGTGTGTGTGTGTATGTGTATGTGTGTGTGTCTATGTGTGTCTATGTGTGTGTCTGTGTGTGTCTGTGTGTGTGTGTGTGTGTGTGTGTGTGTGTACATGTGTGTGTGTGTGTGTGTGTGTGTGTGTTTGTATGTGTGTGTGTTTGTATGTGTGTGTGTATTTTTGTATGTGTTGATGTGTGTGTGTGTGTGTGTGTGTGTGTGTGTGTGTGTGTGCGCACGCGCTTAGGTTAGTTTAAGGTAGTTTAAGTACTTCGTAAGCCTAGGAAATGATAATCACAGACTTTCCATAGGCTTAAAAAAATTTTTTTTACTGATATATACGGTCCAGCACAAATTTTTAACTTCCTCATTGAATTTATTTGAATTCCTGCAACGGTCGATATGTAAGAATATTTGAATTCACGTGTTTTCAAATGTTTGTAATTCTATCGGACCAAACTGCGTGGCCATCAGTCCGTAGCTTACAAACTACTTAAACTAAACTAACCTAAGTACAACACACACACACACAAATGCCCCAGAGAGGACTCGAACCTCCACGGCGAGCAACCGCGCGCTCCGCAGCGAGACGCTTTAGACCGCTCGGCTACTCCACCGCGGCGCATGTGTTTTAGACTTCTGCGCTCCCAGATCGTGTGTGGAGGGTAAAAACCACGAAGGAACCGTAGATTGGTATGCATCAAGAAATATAATTTTGGACGAAGTGTGCAAGTTGTAATGCAAAACGAGGATGTAAGTGTGCAGGAGAGGAATTCGCGACGAATCGTATCAAGCCGCTGATGACTCAAAATAATAATACCAACGATATCAAGCATGTTATTCGATCATATTTCGTAGCCCACGTTTGAAAACCACTTAAATGCTTCTGCAGATGAACTTTGAAGACCTTCCATTCTGTCACGAAATGTGGTGAAATAACGTATCACTATTTTATAACGTGATGTTTGCTGTTTTCTGCGGGCGCTGATAACCTCGCTGTTGAGCGCCCTAAAACGCGAATCATCATCATCATCAGCTGTTTTGTGACAACTCATTTAGGGTGAGGACTCAAATCCCCGGTGGTGCAGTAATGCGTCCATATCGCCCTAGTCGGTTCTGCTCCGTTTCAGTATTCACTAATGTCTCCGGTGATGATAAATATCCTGCTGATCACATCCAGTACGATTTAGTTAGTTTGTCACGCTTCAACGACGTCTCCCCCAATCACCGATTGTTTGGGGCCTCTTCCATATTGATAGGCTGCGCTCAGTCACGATGGTCACTAGGTTTCCGTCGCTTGGATTCTTCTCGATATCAAAGGTATAGAAAGACCTATTTAAGAAACCCAATTTCCTAAGATTGAGCCTTCAGTATAAATTTTATCAACTGAAAATAGCAAATGACAGGCAAAATCATATCAAATAGTAAACGTTTATCATAAAACTAACATCAAGGTGACATCATACTACGACGAGAAACGAACTTACTTAGTGTTCTGGAGTCCTTTCGAACTACGATATTCAATTACCGGTACTATTTTCGCTAATACTGGGTACATTTCATGGATTGATATATTATGTTGGTTTCATCTGCTTTCGTCTTAAAATTATAGTGTCGTTAAAGTATTCTATAACTGAATGCATGTCATCTCCTCTAGCTCTGCTTAAAAATGGTGTTGTGCATACTCAAAAATTATATGCAAAATATGTTACTAGTCGTATACCCCACCAACAGTCGCTTACTGTGGACGCGGGCAGTTGAAAAGGTAAACCAACCGACGATGAGAAACAAAATCATCGCACATGATTCGTGTAAGTGATGTATCTCATTAATATTAGTTAAAAGTTCTGCGATAAACGGAGAAATACAAATACTAATACAAAATAAGTCAGTTTAGAAGAACATTCATTATTACATTATTCCAAAAATGGTAATTCATATCTTAGTACCAACAAGCGCAAAAATTTGGTCCGTTCCCATTTGTATTTTTTATAACTTTTCCAGGGTGATAACGTTAAATCGACAAGCAAATAAAGAGTAATTCAGTACTACATCATCTCAAGTGGACTCATGTAACGATAATGATAAGTTCCCATTAACGAATGTTACAGAATAAAATTTTGGAAAAATTAATCGATTTAAAAATAGGTCGTTTTCTTATTCTTAATAACATGTTCGAAAACGTCAAGTGCGAAACTGATTGAACGGCCCTTATTTCCGGTTATATTGATCGGGTGACGGGTACAGTCACTTTCAAGGAATAAATGTCTGGAGCTCAGAGTTGTGCAACTATGAATCATAAACAGCGGAAAGGTATCGAAGAACTTGATATAGTATTCTAGAGAAAAGTTGAAAAACTTAAAAAATTTGGATGTTCTCTATTGTATCAGCAACATAGGGAAAACCTGGAAAAACTCTGACAAGAATTAGGGTCAGGACAATAGGCCTTCTGTTAAGACATCAGGGGACAAGCTACATGACACGAGAGGGGCTGCCGACGGAATCTACTGTAGGAAAAGACAGGGTTGGGAATGCAATCATCATATAATTTCAGGCGCAAAGTTCAATAGCTACCTAACATGTATATAAAAAAAAGTTGGCACAGTAGAGGCATTTCTCGACAATCTGCACGTAACCAGTTAAGACTGGCGAGTCGAAGAGAAAGAAAAGAAAAGAAAAAAAGGCCCGCTCAGCCTTAACATCCCGTGACAGGATCGTATATAATCCGTGTTTCTATTGCATAACATTGGTAAGGAAGTATTAACAAGTCAACACTTTTCTCTTTTGAATAATAGTTACAAGAAAACTACTGGGCACTGTCGTCAAGTAGCCGATGTAACGTCGTAATACTTCCATGTTATATTCTGGCTATTACAGCAGAAAAATGTGTGGTGAACTTGTAAGTGATATGTTTACTACTTTGCAGATATCAGAGCTTTTCTATTGCAATCGCCAGGCGTTGAACGATTACACCATTGTAATTTGTTCTTACATGTTGCCTTCTTATGAAAATAGCCTATCTTATTCTGAGCTTCATATTAAGAGATCATTTATTCTTCTCTTTCTGTACAGTGAAATATGTCTCCTTTCTTATTCACGCTGTCCGATTACATTTGTGGCATTTCCAGCCAATAACCTTTCTTGTACTTCTTCTTCTTCTTATTATTATTATTGCTTTTTTGCGTCCATCTTTCCACTTCAGTTATTCGACAAGGACTCTTTAAATCACTGTATAACTACGCGAAAACAAAAATTAAAGTGGAGATTTTTAATATTAATTACACAAAGAGTCCAATTGAATGTGTGTAATTCGAAAGGGCCTTTGCCACAGGTGTGCACAAAATGAAAATCGTGTGTGTACGAAACCGATAATAGTGGCTAAAGATCAAGTTTTCATAACTGAGGTATTACATAACAATATGCTTCACAAGGTACGGGTCTATCACGAGAGACACTTAGTGCTGGCAACAGAGGAAATAAAAATTACGCGGTAACAGCATTTTTTGGTTGGTTGCTTGGTTTGATTTGTTTTAGGAGGGCAAAACTACGGACGTCATCAGTCCCCCATCGTGATATCTTGGCGTCGCTATTTCGCGTATACTCTTACATTGAAGATGACCATTAAGATGTAAACAGTACCGATAGGCCGAAAATAACCAAGAGAGAATTTAGAAACCTGTCTAATACTGAGGTACCGTCGACAACATAAGAGTTTTAATCATGATAAAGCTGCCTGACAGAGGAATATATTGTCAATCAAATACAGCAAGGTGTCACATCAGTGATGTTCTGGGTGGGTATGAGGTGGTGGTTTTTGAAGCCTTAGTCAACCATCAACCATCAATGAAATAATTCAAGCACATCGACAACCCCTGAGTCAATCTAATTGGTATCGTCAAAGAGTCCGTCAATCATTGATTGGACATTTGATGCAGCTGTCTATGCTACCCTGTCCTCGTCAAGCCAGTTCATCTAATTATACGAACGGCAAGCTACATCCTTTTGAATCTCCGTACTGTATTCGTTCCTCGATCTCCCTTTACGATTTTAACCCCACATACTTCCTCCTAATGCTGACGATTCCTTGTTGTTTCATAATGTGTCCACCAACCTAACCCTCCTCTTAGTCAGGATAAGCCAGAAACTTCTTTTCTTTCCAATTCTATTGAGTGCCTCCTTATTAGTTGCGTTATCTACCCATCTAATTTTCATCAATCGTCTATAGCACCACATTTCGAAAGCTTTTATCACCTTTTTGTCTGAACTCCTTATCGTCCACGTTTCACTCCCATACAGTGCAACACTCCAAACAAATGCTTTCTAATAGACTTTCGTAACATTCAAACTAATATTGGATGTCAACAAATTTTGCTACTTCAGAAACGCTTTTCATCCAGTAAGCATTCTGCATTTTATATCTTCTTTACTTCGGCCATCAGGAGTTATCTTGCTACGCAAATAACAAAACCCATCTACTACTTTTATATTTTCACTACCTAATTTAATTCCTTCAGTATCGCGTGATATTCCATTACCCTCGATTTACTCTTGTTAATGTTCATCTTATATCTTCCTTTCAAGACACTCTCCATTCCATTTAATTGTTCTTCCAGGTCCTTTGATGCCCCAGACAGAATTACCATGTCATCAGCAAAGCGCAAGGATTTTATATCCTCTCCCTGGACTTTAATTCCCTCTCCAAATTTCTCTTTGCATTCCTACCCAGCTTTCTCAACGTGCAGATTGAACAACATTTGTGAAACGCTACAACCCTCTCTTACTCCTATCCAAACCACTGTGACCTTTTCATGTAGCGTTTTTATGCAAGCTGAATATAAATCTTCGCTTCCTGTATTTCATCCCTGCTACCTTCAGAATTTGAAAGAGTGTATTCCAGTCAACATTGTCAAAATTTTTCTACAGATCTGCAAATGCTAAAAACGTAGGTTTCCTTTCCGTAATCTATCTTCTAACATAAGTCGTAATGTGAGTCTTGTCTCGCGTGTTCCTACATTTCTCCTATATCCAAACTGATCTTACCGAAGCTCAGATTCCACTAGTTTCTCCATTCGTTTGTAAATAATTCGTGTTAGTATTTTGCACCCTGAAATGATAGATCTGTAATTTTCACATTTGTCTGCACTTTCTTTCTCGGAATTGGAATAACTATATTCTACTTGAAGTCTGAGGGTATTTTCCCTGTCTCCTATATTTTGCATACCAGGTGTAACAATTTCTTCATGACTGGCTCTCCGAACGATAATAGGTCAGATAGAACATCATCTACTCGAGTGTCCTTGTTTCTACTCATACTTTTAGTGCTCCGTCAAATTTATCTCGCAATGTCGTATCTCCTATCTCATCTTCCTCTACTTCGTCTTCCATTTGTAGAATACTGACTTCAATTTTATTTCCTTTTTAGCGGTCTTCTATATGTTCTACTGATATGAATCTAATTTTACATGACTGAGTTTCATTGGAGAGAGTCGTTATCAACGTTGACATCGCAGTTTTTCAGAATAGTATAAATTAGAGCAGCTAAAATAAAATGTTTGTAACTCTATGGGACTTAACAGCGTTGGTTAGTCCCTAGGCTTACAAACTACTTAAACTAAGTTCAACTAACCTAAATACAACACACACACACCTATGCCCCAGGGAGGACTCGAACCTCAGACAACGAGCAACCGCGCGCTCCGTAGCGAGACGCCTTAGACCCCTCGGCTACTCCACCGCTGCAGTTAGAGCAGCAATGGTTAGGTAAACTCGTAGGGAGGTTGTCATATTGGATACATGACTGCATTAGTTCCAGTGGCTATGCAACTCTTTACTGAATGAAGGTGGTACACAACGGTCTTGCACTAAGGGTGAATTTTAGTTGTGTTTGAATACAAAATAGGTGATTTGTTTGACTTTGTTTGTCAGTAAATATGTAGATCTATTTCTACACAATTAACAATTTACCATGTCATATAGTAGTACATAATCTTTGTCTGGTGGTCTGATGTATGTATAATGCCTTTACATAAAGTACAGGCCTATTTCATTGACGTCAATTTCCAGCAGAGTTTTGGAACATATCCTGTATTCAAATATTATGAATTATCTCAAACAGAATGATCTATTGACCCAAGGACAACATGGATTTAGAAAATACCGTTCATGCGAAACACAACTATTTATTCACAAAAATCGATTTTTCCAGAAGGCTTTTGACACCGTACCTCACAAACCGCATTTAATGAAATTGCGTGGTAAAGGTATATCGCCCCAAATTTGCGATTGGATAGGTTATTTCCTGTCAGAGAGGACTCAGTTCGTAGTAATCGATGGTAAGGTATCGACTAAAGCGGAAGTGATATCCGGCGTGCCACAGGGTAGTGCTGTTCCTTATTTACATAAACTATTTAGGGAAAAGTCTAAGTAGCTCTCTTAGGTTGTTTCCAGATGACGCCGTCATTTATCGTCTAGAAACATCATCCGATGATCAAAACTAACTGCAGAATGATGTGAATAAGATATCACTATGGTGTAAAAATTGGCAATTCACTCTAAATAATGAGAAGTGTGAAGTCGTCCACATGAATACGAAAAGAAATCCATTACACTTTGTTTACAATATAAATCAATCACAAGTGAAGGCCGTAAACTCCAGAAAATGCATAGCAATTACTATTACTTCAGACTTAAAGTGGAATGAACACGTAGATAATGTCGTGGGAATGGCGGACCAGAGACTGCGTTTTATTGGCAGAACCCTTAAAAGATGCAAGAGAACTACAAAATTAACTGTACACTCTACGATTGTCCGTCCATTTTTGGAGCAGCAATAGTGTGGATTTGACTGAGGACATCGAAAGAGTCCAGAAAAGGGCAGCCCGTTTCGTATTGTCACGATACAGGAGAGAAGCATTACGGAAATGATACAGAATCTGGGATGGGAATCATTACAACAACGGCGCTTATCGCTGCGAGGTGGGATACTTACGAAACTCCAATCGCCAACATTCTTCTCCGAATGTGAAAATATATTGTTCACTCCTACTTACACAGGTAGAAATGTTCATCAGAATAAAATACGAGAAATCAGAGCTCGCAGAGATTCAGGTGTCCTTTCCTGCCCCCTTTCGAGAATGGAATGGGAGATAAATAGTATAGGGTAAGGTGGTACAAATTCGATATAGGTACAATTCCGATCAACATAATTTGTCAGTCTCATAGTGTTGGTAGCACATGCCTTTGTGTGGTGTTGTAGTGTAACAGGTTTCTACAGCTCCTCCTGTCTTTTCCAAGAATACACCACTTTGTGCTAAGGAGAGATTAATTTTTTCCTGTTAAGAGGTACGTGGAGCAACGTCGTCGAGCGCGCTCGTATAAATTATCTAGTTTCCACGCGATTGCAAATTCTATATTATGCAATGTTTGTTACCTAAAAAGTTTGCGTTGGTGCCCAAGGGAAAAAAGTGCTTTTTACGTGGAAGAAGCCAGTGATCACAATTTTACGAGGAAGTGATCATAATTGTACCTATTGTGGTACATTTTCGATCGATTTTTCACATTTGTGTAACATTTTTTTTGTGTTTATACCAACATTTTTAATGGTCTAGTATTTGTGTTACATATTCGTTAAACATCCAAGAACAAGTGCCATATTTAAAATTATCTCTTTTCTCAACATATTTCCAGTACCAACAACATTTGTCCGAAATGATCGGAATTGTACCACCTTACCCTAACGGAGATTCGGTGAACCCTCTGCCAGGCACTTAAATATGATTTGCAGAGTATTCCATATAGATGTAGATGCCCAAAATTGATAAGAAAAATATTAATTTTCAATGGAATTAATAGATACAAAAAATAGCAATGATAGACGCAAAAGTGATATGACATGTCGATATCGCACAAAAAAGGTACGTGAAATGCGTAGATACCTTTGACCGTCGTTTTCTCAGAAGCGCTCCAGTGTCTCTGCATAATCTGTAACACGTGTACGCTAATGTTAACTCGTCTGACACTGCCACAAGTTTCATGGAACTCGGGTATTCCCACTGTTCACGATAGCCTCGTACGTTTTACCGCGACTTCAGTATTCATTATTACTCTCGCAGCAGAGTGGTAGTGTCAGCGCGGTTTCATTTCGTAAGAGGTCATAAAGTTGGCGAGCGCCTCGGCATTCACGCGTCGTAGTCGGCACAAGACGAACGCGGCAGCGGCTGTACGCGCGCCATGACTGGAAACAGCGGAATATTCGCCTCCAGGCTGTGCCAAGCGCGTGTCCGCTGAGCCGACATAGACGGAGGCAGTCACGGGGAGGGCACGAGGACGCTGTGCGAATCGCAAGTGCTACCAGCTACCAGCGGGCGCATCCCGCGAGTCATCTCACAGCCGTGTCGCCTTGAAACAAGGAAGCGGCCTTTGAGCGTTCTGCAAACCCTCGTAACACGTTGCGCAAAGCTGAAAATGTGTACCCAGCCGGGATTCGAACCCGGGTCTCCTGCTTTCTAGGCTGTTGCGCTGACCCCTACACCACAGAAGACACAGTGATCAACGCACCTGCAAGGACTACCTAAGCATACCTCCCGTCAGATACAAATGTCATATATTCTGTGAATATTAAATAATAACAACTACAGGATCAGAAGTGACGCCTGTTCTTTCGGAACAGACGCCACATGTATATATAATATGTCGGTGACGGGCAATGATCCTATCATTAGTGGGGAGGGGTGGGCAAGTTTGAAGCCTTTACTCTTACGGGAATTAGTTTCATAACAACGAGTTTGAGTACTGTGTGCCGCGGTGGAGTAGCCTAGCGGTCTAAAGCACCTCGCTGCGGAGCGCGCGGTTGCTCGTCGTGGAGGTTCGAGTCCTGCCTGGGGCATGGGTGTGTGTGTTTGTCCGTAGGTTAGTTTACCTAGGTTTAAGTTGTTTGTAAGCTACGGACTGATGACCACGCAGTTTGGTCCGATAGATTTACAAACATTTGATCATTTTTTGAGTACTGTGGGCAGGGCGAAGCTGGGAATTTGTATCTGACGGGAGGCGTGCTTAGGTAGTCCTTGCAGGTGCGGTGATCACTGTGTCCCCAGTGGTGTAGGGGTCAGCGCAACTTTCTAGAAAACGGGAGACCCGGGTTCGAATCCCGGCTGGGTACACATTTTCAGCTTTGCTCAATCGCAGTTGATGTCATATATTCTGTGAATATTAAATCATAACAACTGCAGGATCAGAAGTGACGCCTGTTCTTTCGGAACAGACGCCACATGTATATATATACGTTCGCTGCCGTTCACGCTCTGGCGCGATGATGCTAGGTGCCACTTCACGCTCTCGCGCGTGATCGTATTTTGTCAGTATATTTTCATAGTTTTGAGCAACTGAATATTTTGGTTTCAGTTTTCAGATTTTTTATATGGTTTTTTATTTGCATTTGTATTTTTGTGAAAAAAACAAATGAACAATATAAACAGTACATACAAGGTATTTCATAAAACATATGCTTATTTCTATATCATCAGCAATATAAGTATGAATAATATTAAAACTAAGAAGTATTTTTTATAAACTGGTAACTAATCGAAATAAAATTAAAATAATCAAAAGCTTGCTTGCTGAGCTCAACAGACTAGAAACAACATTCCTGGCAAATGGCTACAACCATAGAGTGATTCACACCGTCATGGACACAAATAAAAGAAACAGCAGTAGGCAGGAAGTCAATAGAAAGCAGCTAGCAGCACGCTTACCGTATGTAAAAAAACGTCACAGATCGGATTGCTAAACATCTTCGCCGGGTTGGAGTCCAGCCTTTCTTCTATAGTAGTCACAAGATCAAGGATGTACTTGGTTCCACAAAGGACAACATAGAGGCACTACACGCATCAGGAGTGTACAAGGTGAAATGTGAGTGTGGGGAAATATACATAGGTGAGACAGGGAGGGCAGTGGCAACACGCATACGCGATCATGAACGCTACAGTCGATTAGGCCAACACAATAAATCTGCAGTAGCCGAACACCAGCAAGACTGCAGTAAAAAAATATAAAATTTAACGATGCCAGAATACTCGCCAAGCAACCAGGGATGGTTAAACGCAAGATAAGGGAAGCCATCGAAATTATAAAACATCGTAATAACATGAATAGAGAAGATGGACTCAGGCTTGCCCCCTCTTGGCTACCAGCCATCACAGTAAAATAGGCCGCACTGACATCACAACACGCGAGCGTCACTAGTAAGCAACTGCCGCCGCGCAGGAGATAAACGGAAGCCCTCACCCCATTCGCCGATGAACACCAATCATGTCTCGCTATGCAAGAAGCAACGGCTAACCCCCACCCCTTCCACCTCAGCATCCTATCAAAATAAAGTTCCATTCTTCCGCCAAAAAAAAAAAAAAAAAAAAAAAAAAAAAAAAAATACCAATAACATCGCTTATTTTTAAAAATTATGAGGTAATATCTAAATGAAAGTAATATAGTAATATAAAGTGTAGTAACAACCAGCTCACATCAGTATACCCAGATGAAGGCCACTGTAACGTTGGCCGAAGCGTCGGTTATTTAAGTAATAGCCTTATATCATGACGCGGCACAATACCCAGAAAACTTTTATGTCATCTTGCTTGCTTGTTTACATAAGAATCCAATAAATCTATCATGAGAAGCGTGTGTGTCTCGTAGCCGGTAATGCAAACGCGGAAATCTGAAACCACGTACGTGTGCATATCACTTATGCTGTTCCCTGAGTGCCTACCAGAGTATACAGCTTTATCAGACGATGCCAGTTTACAACAACCCATAATAGGATGCTAGGTCGCAGCAAGCGCCACGGCGTGAGCGGCACCTGACTCAAGTAACGTTTTCACGCGCCAGAGCGTGAACGGCAGCGAACGTGTTAAGGAGACTGCTACTTCCCCAACACCTGCTGCAGAGCATTTCAGGCTGGGAAAACTATCAGAATCACACTTACTCCAACCCATGAACTGGCAGTTGTCTTTCAATTGAGTCCCAAAGGAGCTGTATTATTATCTGTACTACTCTGGTTAGCTTCGCTCGTTTTTAGGGCTACACGACTCAGTCGTTAGAATAATTTCTATAGGATCTCGTTATCGTCCTTTCGCCTGCCTTATTCGTCCTTATCTCAAGTGCAGATAGTGTTGAGGAACAGCAAGCGTTGCGTGTGGAGTGGCCGAGCGGTCTAAAGCGTCTCGCTGCGGAGCGCGCGGTTGCTCGCCGTGGAGGTTCGAGTCCTCCCTGGAGCATGGGTGTCTCTGTTTGTCCTTAGGTTAGTTTACCTAGGTTTAAGTAGTTCGTAAGCTACGGACTGATGACCATGCAGTTTGGTCCGATAGATTTACAAACATTTGATTTGAACAGCAAGCTCCTAAAATCGATACGGAAAAGCGTGAGCAATGTGGTAAACGTTATAAAACATACGGCCAGATATAAATCAGATAATCTATGGAATTCAGTGACTTCGATATCGTTGAGAACTTTAATTTAGATTTCCAAGGATGATTAGGCATCGTTTCATCATCAGTCATTTCATCTAACGAGACAACTGTTAAAATATACGGAAGTGAATTTTTACTTACGGGTACAAACAGTAATTCGTGAGTGTATCTTTGGTGCGAACATTATACGAACATTTAAAATCTTATACATGTGGCTTCTATTCCGAAAGAAGACGTCACAACTGATCCTGCAGTTGTTATTGTTTTCATTTTCATAGAATAGATGACATCAACTGCGAATTGGCAAAGCTGAAAATTTGTACCCAGCCGGGATTCGAACCCGGGTCACCAGCTTTATAGGCAGTTACGCTGACCCCCTAGTAGTGTCAACCATCGTACAATACCCATTAGATTAGTATTTACCAAGAAAGATCATAAGAGATGAAGAGGAACCAGCGTGGTACAACAACAGAGTTAGAAAACTGCTACGGAAACAAATGAAACTTCACTGCAAACATAAGCATAGCTAAAACCTTGCAGACAAAAATTACACGAAGCGGAATGTAGCGTGAGGAGGGCTATGCGAGAGGCGTTCAACGAATTGGTAAGTAAGTTTCTGTGTACTGACTTGGCTGAAAATCCTAAGAATTTTTTGTCTTATGTCAAAACGGTAGGTGGATCAAAACAAAATGTCCCGACTCTCTATGACGAAAGTGGTATGGAAGCAGAGGATATACACTAAAGGCTGAAATAATAAATGTCTTTTTCCAAATCTGTTTCAAAGAGGAAGACTGCACTGTAGTTACTTCTCTAAATTGTAGCACAGATGATAAAATGACAGACATCGAAATAAATGACAGAGGGATCAAAAAACAATTAAAATCGCTAAAAATAAAAGAGGAAAGCCCGCTGGTCCTGATGGGATACCAGTTCGCTTTTACACAGAGTACGCGAAGGAACGTGCCTCCCTTCTTGCAGTGGTGTACCGTAGGTCTCTAGAAGAGCATAGCGTTCCGAAAGATTGGAAAATGGCGCAGGTCATCCACGTTTTCAAGAAGGACTTCGAACAAATGTGCAGAACAATAGGCCTTTATCTCTAACGTCGGTCAGTTGTAGAACTTGGTAACACGTATTATGTTCAAGTATAATGACTTTCCCGGAGACCAGAAAACTACTCTGTAGGAATCAGCACTGGTTTCGATGAAGGTGATCGTATGAAATCCAGCTCGCGCTATTCGTCCGCGAGACTCAGAGGGCCATAGACACGGATTCTGAGGTAGATGACGTGTTTCCTGACATCTGCAAGGCGTTTGATACAGTGGCCCACAGACTTTTAATAAAGAAAGGAAGAGTATATGGACTATCAGACCAATTGTGAGATTGGATTGAAAAGTTTCTAGATAACAGAACGCAGCATGTCATTCTCTATGGAGAGAAGTCTTCCGAAGTAAGAGTGACGTCAGGTGTGCCACACGGCAGTGTCGTGGGACCGTTGTTATGAACCTCATTCCGCCCTGCACTTATGCCCAGCTTTGTAGTTATAGTTTGAAGGATATGGGTCATAACACGCGATGGACAAGTCAAGACGATTCTTCACTGAATTAAAATTCATCATAATTCTCCAATTTGTGAATATTATGCCCTGATTCAAGAAAAGTTTAGTCCGTATTCCGTTTGTATTATTTAGTCAAAGATATTGCTTATCGTTGCCTGGCGATACATTCATTTGGTGACTGAAGTTCATTTATTAACACATTTCACGCTCCCACCCAGTTTAAATTCTATCATGCACAGTTCTTTACTGTTCTGCATACTGAAAATTAATAGTACTGGACAATAACACACTCCCATAAGAAGATTTTAAATAATAAGAAGTTTATAATCTCAACACTGTACATTCGTAATTCGTATTAGTTACACTATAAGCTTATTTCGACTAAAAGTCATGTTTAGGTGTTACGCCACATTCTGTTATGCTGTACATTTCGATATTATTGTGACGTGATTTTTTATGTATATAATATTAATATCACGTAACTTATAATATTGTGTTGTCATGCGAGACGTTTATGAAGTTACGGATCTTGAAACAGACATCAAGTACTATTAAAGGACTTAATGATGCGACGATACAGGCAGAAGACTTGGATAGTAAGAAGAACAGAGTCTCTTCAACATTTGTTTCTGATTAATATTGAATAGGTTGAAAAATTCTTTTACTCGTCCATACCTGTTATCTGAAGTTATTCCCGCAACGCAGACTCCAAATAAAGAATAAAGAGAAGTTAATGTCCTCAATCTGCTTCACGCCCTGATGAACGGAGCAATACCCTAGGGTAAATCTCCCGCATGACTCGTCAACGAAGAGGTCGACGAAGTCCCCAGCGGAAGGACACAGTAGTCGAAATCTAGATCTGCCAATAAATAATACTTACGGCTGACTGCTGTAAAATTTCCGCACGACCCCAGAACAGTCACTATCTTTCCACGACCAAATAAATAAATAAATCCTGACTGTAAAAGTCAAAGGTGAAAACACTTCTTCAACAACAGCATCATCCTCAAGGAATGTGATCCTGACGGTCAGACTATTAATGCTGCATTTTACCAGTCCATTTTGAACCGACTGTTACAGCGTATCCCGGCCACAGTTGCACAGGAGTGAACGATGGCTACTGCTCTGACATTGCCACTACACACTGCGCGATCCATCTTATGGTGTATTTTTCTTTTAATGTTTCTTTGGGTGTTTGTTAAATGTTGTCAAAGCAGCTTTCGTGTGGGTGATGACTACTTCGTTTATCGATTTCCAGGCTAGTCTCGTTTTGAACACTTCTCGATGCCCAGATCTTGGAACACACATCATGTACTCTTAAAAGACTTAACGATGCGACGATACAGGCACAAGAGGTCGGTAGTAAGAAGAACGAAGTCTCTTCAACATTTATTTCTGATTAATATTGGACAGGTTGAAAAATTCTTTTACTCGTCCATACCTGTTATCTGAAGCAACGATGTGTTTTTCTTTGGGTTCTCTTTTAGCATGAAACTCAGCCTTGAATTGCTTCTGTGCGGCTGATACGTGTTTGATTCTTTCCGAACTACAGAGAAATTGTGACTATTAACTATTTTTTCTAGCAGAATGCTTTTATTTTATCGGGTATTTGATTCTGAGTTCTTTAACTTTGGAGTTCATTGGTTTAAGGCTATATTTGGACCATAATCTGTAAATTTTAATAAATACTGAACAGATGATGGCTTTGCGCCATGGAGTATTAGTTTCGTTGCATCTCTGAATAGCTCTCTTCCAGTTTAGTATTTATCGTCGTAAATGTATGCTTCTGATTACTGAATGAAGCCCGACGCAAAACATCAAATTCACTTGGTAAATATTTTAATAACACACTTAAATGTAGCGAATGGTACATCACCATAACAAAACATTAGAAACTGTCATTGAAAAAAATAGTTTATAAGGTATTCTTTGCATTTACCGTAATAATCTATTATATTTTAACATGAAATGAATAATTAGAAGTATTGAGTATTTGTTATTCTTGAATAACGGCATTTTTATTTTTCGTATTTCCTTTTTTGATAGTTTTGTAACATAAATACGTTACTCTGAAAACAGTGCCTGCTTCGACATTACATTTCACCTGTAATTGTGATCAAATATTACAGTTTGCCTATTGTGAACAATCATTTCATGGGATTTCGAAGTTTCAAATGCTCAAATGTTTGTAAAGCTTATGGGACTTAACTGGGGAGACATCAGTCCCTAAACTTACAAACTACTTATGAACTAACTTATACTAAGGACAACACAAACATCCACGCCCTAGGGAGGATTCGAAATTCAGACGCGGGAGGCAGCGCAGTCCGCAACGTGGCGCTCCAGACCGCTCGGCTACTCCTGCGCGGCAATTTCGAAGTTTCATGCTAACTGAATTTACTAATTGTTACACTTATTTGATTCGGTACACTGCGACCTTAGGCTTACAAATTACTTAAACTTAACCGAAGAAAAACACACTTACTTATGTCCGAGAGACAGGACTCAAACCACCGACGGCAAGCAACTGCGCGCTCTGCGGCAAGGCGCCTTAGAGCGCTCGCTCACTCCACCGTGGGTTAATGCCTTCCTTGAAACTTCTGACAACCTCTGGTCCTTCAGCTTTTCAACTTATCTACATCCCATCTGCTTACTGTTGAACCATTTACAGTTCGTAACTAAAAAGTTATGGTCAGGGTCTATGTCACTGGATATCTCCTACAGTTTACAATCTGATAACAAAAATGTCAAACCATTATAAACTGAGTCAGGTACCTTACAGAGTCTCCTGGTCTGTTCCATGTATATAGCGTTATTTTATGGCGGTTAAACCAAGTGTCTGTTGTTATTAAATCGTTCTCTGCAGAAAATTCTACCAGATGGCGTCCTGCTTTATTCCTTTTCACGTCCATATTCTCTTCCCTTTCCTGCTACCGAATTACAGTCGCCTATCACAATCAAGCCTTCCTCTCTTAAGTCTTTGAATTTTTTCTTTTGTGTCCACGTACATTTCTTTGGCCTTCTTGACATCGGCGAATTGCCATTTAAAGTTGTACTACTGTAGTGGGTGTCGTCTGCTTGTCTATCTTTACTATGCGTTGAAAATGCTGTCCATAGTGATTACCATAATTCCTAATTTCTTATTCGTTATCAGTCCCATTCCTGCGTAACCCCCAACTCATTTTGTTTTTTATAGCCCTGTGATCACCTGAGCAGAAATTCTCTTCATCCTGCCACCGAATGTCAATAATCTCCACCATATTTCGCGTTTCAAATTTTCTACGTTACTTACCCGTTAAGTGATAGAATAATCCCGCTCCGATCCGTAGAATGCCTGTGTTGTTTCTCTTGATTCCGACATTCTCCTGTGTAGTAACAACCGGAAATCCGAATGAGGGATTATTTTACCTCCAGAATAGTTTACCCAAGAAGTCGTGATATTTTTATATCCATACAGCAGAACTCCATGTTATCGGTAAAATCACATCTTGATATGGGAGCTAATATTTACAACAACTTGTAGTTCACTATCCACAAATTATAAATGTATCATAACTATTTTGCCTCTATAATATTTTACCCAAGAAGTCGTGATCTTGATATATCCATACAGCAGCACTGCATATTGTCGTTAAAATCACATCTTGATTTGGGAGGTACTATTTGCAACAACTTGTAGTTCAGTATCCACAAACCATAAATTGATCATAACGACGCTAGGCATCACTAGTCGAAAGTTATTAATTTGTGTAATTACAAACAAAATTTCTAGATCAAATACGTTGTGGATCTTTAATATGTGTACTTTAAATAAGTAATGAGAAACAATAAGTTATAATGGGAAGAAAGTTGATCGTTCAAATGATTAAAAGTAATTGTTGAAATGTCAGTTGACGACTGATAGACATTCTTTAGGTAATCTTAGAGGAGGTGTTGGAAGAACAAAATGAATAAGATTGACGAAGATGAAATAACTATTAAGTGACGTTTACGACATGAAATCGAAAAATAAAATAAATTGTAAGCGTTCTGTGTTGCCGCGGCCCCCTTTCTGCGGCTGTGTGCTAGAAGCGTGCTGACGCTTAACAGCTAGAGGGACTGACCCCAATGGACACTCTTTGAAAGAAAACATTAACGGGTAAAACATTAACATACCACTGTCAAAACAGAAAAATGATACATCGGCTGATGATGATGATGTTTGGTGTTTTAGGGCGCTCAACAGCGAGGTTATCAGCGCCCGGATACATCGGCCTCAGAAAATTAACTACTATTTAGTAATCTCGCTTATGTCTGCAATTTCTAGGTTTAACCGTTGACCTTCCCTAGTTGTTATTTTATCTACATCTATATTTTATGATCACCCTCAATTTTTTTCTCGAATATTTTTATCTAAAATTACCTAAAGAATGTGTCAGCCATCAACTGACTCATTAACAATTCCTTTTTAAAATTTTAAATATCAAATTCCTTCCCACTTAACCCTATGGTTTTTTAATACTTATTTAACATACACCGTATTAAAATAGCCACAACGAATTCGATCTCGTAATTTTTTTATGATTACATAAATGAATATATTTAAACATAACCGTAATAGTGACGCCTAGAGTGCTTGTGACCAATGTATAGTTTGTGGCTAGTGAACCACAGATATAAGTAGTATCTCCGATATGAAGATGTGATACTCCGCGTCTTCTTGGGGACACTATTAGATTATTTCAGCCGCACATTGTCACAAAATCCTTTTAATCTAAGTTCAATATAAATCACATTTTAACATACACTGTTTTTACTTCTACCTTAGCCTTCACATTAGTGCTCGAATAACAAGATGTGTTTGCCAGCCGTAAGTCTTTGTTTATATCCTAGTTTAAAAGTTCTTCATTAAGCAATCTTGATGTTACGTTCATTTTGTGACGTTTCCACTATGGCCACATTGAATTAAGACACCTTGTGGGAATATTTTAAGTTAATTTCTATGCAGATCTGAACATCATCATAGCTGAGCGAAACCGATTGTGGAATGACTGAAAATCAGTTATGTGAATAAGAAAAACAATTTACAATAACGAATCACTGTACTATTCGCGACTATGTCGCAGCTTGTGAAATCTACATTGTAGATAAAACAATAAGCGGCAAATATTATATCGTGATAGAGATGAATGACACAAGTAATGTTTATGCTATTGGTTGGAAGCATCTGAATAAATTTCTGGAAATTATATGGAAGTAATTATAAAAGATGTAAATTACTTCCTTCTGCTGAATTTCAGAGAAATGGAATAAATTATTAAGTAAAAACGACATTTTTCTTAAGAAAATTGATATTATACGATACCGAATTGGTCTCTCTAGTTTTTCTGTTCCAATTGTTTACTACCGGCCGCTACTTTTATATGGACATTGTGCTTCTGAGAAAAGAGGTCAGGACGATACGATCATTATTATTTCTTGCACAATACGTGACGTACAGATATTACCTGTTTATAGCTTTCACGCAATTTGCAGATAACAAGTCCCCTTCCTCTTGAAGGAATTGCATTGTGATTTTGAGAGGTGGTCAGGATGATACGACCATTAATATTCCTTTACGATGCGTGACGTACATATATTACCTGTTTATAGCTTTCACGAGATTTGCATGTAAAAAGTCTCCTTCGTCTTAAAAGAATTTCAAATGTCATTCACACGGTATTACAAAATTAAAAAAAAAAAAAAAAAATAAAATAAAAATAAAATGATGCAAATCAAGGTCTTACGATCCATAAGCAGTAACGTCAATACAAACAAAAAATTGACAGAAAATTAACTCGAGAGAAAATTACATCGATTTGGGCAAGAAGTATATAGACATTTGCCTTAAGCGATTTAGGGAAAACAAAAATAAACATTTGTAGCCTGATGAGTACTTCTAGAGACACGTTTCAATAGTATCACCTTCTCACTCACAAAATTAATCGAAATCACAATTAATTTTACGCTCATTTAGGCGACATTGCTATTTTAATGTCTTGAAATTCGTATCAATCCGTCCCCCCAATCCGATGGATATTTTTACTTGGCTGTTTTGATTACACTGGCATATAACTTATTTCGTTATTTCATTTAATAAACGTTTAAAAGTTATAAAATCCAATGATTGAGTGAATCTGAGGTTTCACACAATTAAAATTAGTCACATTTCTATTGTGTGTCTATTTTAAAAGATTACATATAGACGACTGCATCTGGAGTCTGGAGCAGAGCGATCACATGAAAATTATTAGAACAGGGAAAAACAGCCTTAGCCGCATTGAAACCTTTATTTGATTACACATCGATTTCAGTCAGTGCTAGTCGAAGCCCTTGTGGGCCCACAAATACTAACTATACGCTTTTCTTAGGTAATGTTAACATGCAAACTGCTAGTATTTGTGGGCCCACAGGGCTTCGAGTCAAGCACTGAAGATGGTCAGACACTGAATTCGATTTGTAATCAAATAAAGGTTTCAATGCGGCCAAAGCTGGTTCTTCCTGTTTTAATATTTGAAAAGAGACAGGCATCCTGTTGCGACAGGAAGCGAGGAGTGACACTGGAGTCGTAAAACTATTTAACTGTCTAAGGACACGCGGAACGGCAATGGCCTACTGACTTCTGCAAGCCCAGGGACCCACGGCCTACGCCAAACCACCGAAACATGGGAAAGAGCTGCAGAAACATTTCAACCCTGTTTTTAAGAAACAGGCACCCTATCGATTTATTTTTAGAGGAAACCGAAAGTTTCGCAGCATGACAACATAGACAGTTCATCGGCGAATCTGAGAGGAGACGTTCATAGCAAATCAGAAGCCATTCTACGTCACTCACAAAAATATCAAACCATGGTGCATACACATGTGGAACTAAAATGGACCCAGTCATTTGCTGCAAAGTAAAAAATGTGATTTGCGCTGGAAGGAGATCTGAACTTAGAGATAACTATGTTAAAAAAATGTATATTTGATACTGCATTCTACAGGTCTTCTTAATCATAAGGCGAAATATCTCCAATAATTGGCTACAGACTTTTAGACAGAAAGAGATAGATTGCAAGCTCTGTTATTATCTAAAAGCAGAATTTTTGGCGCTGACAGACGTTCTCAGTAGATTATGATACAGACTCTCGTTCTCAGAGGGGATGTCTTTTTCTCACTTCTGACAGAAGTTTGCATCTAACTTAGTTCCCGTCTGACAAAATTGTACTCCCAGGTAGACAAGACCGAATACCTCAGTTTAGTTAACAACCGAGTGGTAAAGATTATTAAAATGGCTCGTAATATACCGGGTGAAATTTGAAAACTGAATAAATTACGGAATAATTTAGATAGAGGGGTAAAAATTGACACACATGCTTGGAATGACGTGGGGTTTTATTAAAACAAAAAACAAAGTTCAAAAAACGTCCGACAGATGGTGCTTCATTTGATCAGAAAAGCAATAATTAGCGTAACAAATTAAGACGAAGCAAAGATGATGTCCTTTACCGAAAATACTCAATATGTTCATCCTTATTCCTCACCAACAGCTGTAGTCGAGGAATAATGTTGCGAACAGCACTGTAAAGCATGTCCGGAGTTATGGTGTGGCATTAGCGTCGGATGTTGTCTTTCAGCATACGATGACGACACACTTCAGGTAACCCCAAAGCCAATAATAGTACGGACTGAGGTCTGGGGACCTGGGAGGCCCAGCATGACGAAAGTGGCGGCTGAGCACACGATCATCACCAAACGACGCGCGCAGGACTTTTTTTTTCCGGATAAAAACCCATGTCATTCCAAGCATGGGTATCACGTGTATCAATTTTTACCTCTCTATCTACATTATCCCGTGATTTATTGCGTTTTCAAATTTATACTGACTTTTAGATCACCCAGTATATAAGTTTGTGCGTATTGCAGTTTATTCATATTTACGATTATTAATGTTTCATACCACCAAAGAAGTGAACATCAAAGAACGGTGGCGATTTTAAGATCTTGAGGGCATTTTTGTTCTCTTAAAAAATATAAATTACACGTCTTTCCGTAGAGCTCACTCCCATTTTTCTCAGAATTTCGAACATTTTTCACGATTACACATTGTCGAAAGATTTTTTTACAAATCCTACGATGTGTTTGGATTCTTTCTTCGGTTTTGCTTTTATTAGCAGGGACAGTGCCTGGACAGCAGGAACCTTCAACTTTACTACCATCTTACCTATACTTGTGTAACTACTCCCCACTTTTGTTTTCCATTCGTACGTTTATAAGTATGGGATGTGCAGAAGTTCTCACACTTATCAGACATTCCTGTGTTCGTAATTGTGTGGATGATATTTTTCCAAAAAATCTAACAGTAAATGTCAAATCTCATAAAATTTTCTCACGAACTTCAGCAGTCGCATGGTTAAAATTTGTCCAGTCGTTTTAGAAATCCCAACCTGATATTATTTAAGCTTTTTGATTTGATGTTCCCAGAGCATTTCTTATTATGACTGATAGTGGATCACCTTCGCATTCCGGAGGACGGCGGTTCAAACCCCGCATCCAACCATCTTCATTTAGGTTTCCATGATTTCCCTAAATCGGTCCAGGCATTTGCCCCGGTGGATCCTCTGAAAGGTCACAGCCGATTTCTTTTCCCTTCCCTACCCAAACAATCCGAGCGTTAGATCCGTCTTTAATGACTCAGCTAAAGACAAAATGTTAAATACTGATCTAGCTTCCTTCCTTCCTTCCTTCTTTCCTTCTTTGCCTGTATGTTGCCTACCAATTTTTTCTTCTAATACGTCATAAGATATATCTTCGCCCTTATAATGGACTTCAGTGTACTGTTCCCACCTGTCCGCTCTGTTCTCTGCATTCAACGTGAAATACACATTGTACTTTTAGTGACGACAACATGTTCTTATAATCTCCCCGGAAGTTGACTTTTTCTACATGCTGAGTCAGTCCTAAAGACGATCATTTACTATTAGATTTCTTCACAATTTTCCTGTAGCAATTTCATTTTGATTTCCATGCACATACTACTCCTTCATTTCCCAAGTTATTTGTATTTCTGTATTCATGACTCTCCGAGTACAGTTTGATACGTCTTTCTTTTATCGATCGGCTGAAGTATTTCTCATGTTATGTATGCTTTTTACGGACTGAACTTCCTTGTAACTCAGTTTGTCTTTCCAACTGCTTTACAGGTTTGTTTCGGCGTGTTCACTCTTGCTCATTTGAACTGCCTACTCTTGCATTGATAACAGCAATATCTTTATCGAACTTCATTTTGAGAGCAAATCCGCTTCGACTGCAATTAACTTCATTTAAAAAAGCATTATCGGTTTCGTGACCTGTAGACGCATCGTCAAGTGCTTGAAATTCCGTAGAAAGACATGTCTGCGATTTAGCCTTCCCCAGCGTTCACATAAAATGTAAAACAATTAAAAGCTTCCTAACTTTACGTCCTCGTTAAAAAATATAAAACTTGAACGCTGTTGCGATAGTCATAGTTTTAAAAGTATACTGGGGGTGGAGGGCAGATTGCCTCGGCCAGTGCCGCGTCAACACCGCTTCCACATGGCACGGTTTCACCTGCAACAGCGCAACAGCGTTGAAGTTTTATATTTTTTAAGGAGGATGTAAAGTTAGGAATCTTTCAATTGTCTTAAGTTTTACGTGAAAGATGGTGAAGGCTAAATGGCAGACATGTTTTTCTTAGGAATTTTAAGCACCTGATGATGCGTGTACAGGACGCGAAACGTAATCCTTTTTTAAAAAAAGTTAATTGCAGTCGAGGCGGATTTGCTCTCGAAATGAAAACATTTGGCTGCGGATGCCCGAAATTCAAGATAACATGTTTATCGAGCTTCCTACGCATCTCTCATTCCTCACGATTCGGTATATAATTTCGGTTCTAGCTTGTTCTGTTCCACCGTGGCGCGATGGCTGAGATGAGACGTTAGTGTAAATCTATGCAATTTTGGGAAGCCACGGTGGTGGATAAGTGGGTACAAGTGCGTAATCAGCAGGAGAACCGGCTACGTGGAATTTCCTACTGTGGGATTTCCTACAAGGGTGCCGCATTTAGCTTAGCTGTCCCGACTAAACCGGTTCCTGAACAGAGCCATCCTTTCCTGTCTGTCTCCTCCAGTCGCTCACTATCAGTGCAGCTGTTGTCACAGTTTCTCAGATAGTGTCGTCGCCGATAGCATTTGGTCCGTCAGTGTTCGAGCGCGATTATCTTCTGTGCATTGTATACGATGGAAGTGGTAACAACGAAAGGGAGGCCATGTATTGTCAAGGAGGGTCACCGCTACGGTATTTATAAGAAAACTCAAGAATATACGAACTGGACATGCGTCATTTACGAATGCAGTGTGTACAGAGGTCGTCTAAAAATCGCAAATTGTGAAATCGTTGTTCAACAGCAACAAATGTTCAAATGTTTGTAGAGTCTATGGGACTTAACTACGGGGTCATCAGTCCCTAAACTTACAAACTACTTATGAATAAGGACGGCACAAATATCCATGCCCGAGGGGGGTTCGAACCCCCGACCGCAGTGGCCGTGCAGACCGTGACTGGAGCGCCTCAGTCCCCGCGGCCACCGCGGCCGGCCAACACCAACATTCTTGTCCACAAAATAGATGTGGAGTAAAGAGAATAATGCAGAAAAGGAATTTGTGAAGAAACGACAATTCCTGTATCCCGAATTTTTAAGCAGGAATTTTAAGATCTGAAGGATAAATGATTGAAATTTTTTGCAAATATTCCAAATTACGACAGCTCCAAGACTCAATTGTATGAAGTGAGAAGAGGAGCTATTGGGACAGCCCAGAATCAGGAAAGAGAACCTGGTGTTTGCTTGTGAAGAATCAGAGAAAATCCTGTGCGAAAATGGAACTGCGCGTATTGATGGGAATTTTGACGAAACAATTCAGTTGTACACAATCCTTGTTGACATCGGAAGTACAGAAGAGACAACGAAGTTGTTTCCTGTTTTGATTTTCTACCTGACAAAAGGCAAAATTGATATGAAAGACTCTTTTCTGGATTGAAAAAGTAAGTAGCCTTGGTGGTCCCGAAAACTGCAGTGCTAGACTCTGAAATGGATACAATTAAAGCAATGAACAGGTTGTTCCCTGTAACACAGCGTTAGAACTAGGATCAACGGAAGACTACTGGGATGAGGAGAAAGTTCGATTGTTTTGTCGCATGTGTGCTGCAACGGCGCATCTTTGAAACAACTCTCTGCATGAACAGCGGATTTTAATAATCGAACAAATGCCCATTGAAGAGAGGATCCCATCGGTTGCAGACTATATTATGGTGGATCAGTGGATGGAAAAATCCTAATATACCTATAGAAATGTGGAATGTTTTTAACCAGCGACACATAACGATGAGCGCTGTAAAAGACTGACATAGCAAACTGATTTTCTCAATAAATCAGAAACGCCGAACGTGTACTTTGATTCAGAAGGTGAAGGACGAAGCAGTAAATGCTATATTTGAAATTAAAAAAAATTCAATTTGCCTACCTCTTCATAAAAGAAGAAAATGTACATAGATCCTGACAAAAAATAAAAAAAAAAAAAAATATATAGAGACATATGAAGACTCTGGAGATTTAAAAAGGTGCATAAAATATTTTCTTTGGGCCTTAAAATATTGTTGTATGAAAACGGTATGTGTAGATACAGCACACATTTGACCAGCATCAATAACTGCGCAAAGTTAACTTACCGATTCTGGAGTTTCGTCGTATGTGTCATACGAAACTAATTATTTGTACTTGGCAAGTCTGATTCATAAAATTATACTTTTAACAGTGTTTCTAAAGTTTTAATACGAAATCGGCTTTTTACTGAAATCTTAACAAAACTGCCGTTGTTGTTGCGGATTGACAAGTCTAAGAAATTGATGGAATTGTTTGTGCACACGTGAATTCAATGTTTTCATTTAACTTAATGAAAATCAACACTCATTTCCTCATTTCCTTTTGCTAATAGCAGAGTGTCATCCATGTACCTAGAACAGAGTTTCAGAGTTACACTTGCATTGCGATTTTTAACGCTTTATTTGTACTCAGTGGTAATCTTATAGAAACCACTTTCATTCATTTACTGTACAGAGAATCAACGACCTTGAGATGTAAAGTGGGTCCAATCCAGTTACTGGTGTAATCTTTTGGTACACACTTGATAATAAAACTTGTATCCAATCTGTAAGTAGCTGTTTAGAACACGTTTTAAACTTGTAAATATTGTAATTTAGTGCCAAAGACAAAGCTCACATAATTTTCGATCTCACCACAGTCAAACGAGTTCCACAATATTATGAGCAACTTATAAAACATGTATATCGCCTGATGATGAACTGCCAGGCAGTTCAAAACCGGTAGTGGTAAATAAATATCAAGAAAGGTGACTGGTTGATGTTACTTTCTGATTTCATTACACTTGATAATGTTTTAAATATATTAAAACGACTCTGATAAATATTTTCCCACTATTATCAAAAATCTTTATCTTTACTATTCTTAAGGAACTACATAATTTGTTTGTGAGCAGTAGTAGAGATATTTAATATGATAATAATTCTAAGTATTAATAATAAAAACATGCAATGAGTGTGGTAGAGTGTAAGTTTCAATATTTTGTGTGTTATTGTCTTTCTAGGTGATTAATACTCGTGTACTTGAACCTATTTCAGGCAAGAAGCTCTAGGTAGAACTTCGAGGTATTCTCACCTGAGATAGTATGTCGTTTGTGAATGTGTTGTAGTGTTTTTACGGGATGGATATTCGTTTGTAATCCTATAGGACCAAACTACGTTGGTCATCAGTCCCTAGTCTTACAAGCTACTTAAACTAAGACAACACTCACATCCATGCCCGAGGGAGGACTGGAACCTCCTACGCTGGATGCCACGCGATCCGTAACGTGGCGCTCCAGACCGTTCGGCTACTCAGCGCGGCAAGGATGGATGTCTTACTCAGTTTGCAACATAGCACTACATGGTTTTAAAAAGTTGTCTGTTCGTCCAGTTTCCAGTGGATGTGATGTAATCTTTGTGATTGTTGTTGCGGTCTTCAGTCCGCAGACTGGCTTGATGCAGCTCTACATGCAACCCTGTGCAAGCTTCTTCATCTGATAATACGAGCGGCAACCTACATCTCTTTGAATCTGCTTACAGTATTTGTCATTCGGTCTTCCTCTACGATTTTTACCCCAAACACTTCCTTCTAAAGCTATGTTAACGATTCCTAGATGTCTAGTCTTAGTCATGATATGCCAAAAACTCCTATTTTACCCAATTCTGTTGAGCACCTCTTCATCAGTTTCATGATCTTCCCATCTAATCATCATCATTCGTCTACAGCACCACATTTCGAACGTTTCTATCATCTTTTTTGTGTGAAGTTCCTGTCGCCCACGTTTCAGTGCTACACTCCAGACAAATGCTTTCAGAAAGGATTTCATAACATTTAAACTAATATTGGATGTCAACAAATTTCGCTACTTCAGAAATGCTTTTCTTCCCAAAGCTATTTTTCATTTTATATCTTCTTTACTTAACCCATCAGAAGTTATATTACTACCCAAATAGCAAGACCCATCAACTACTTTTGTAGTCTCATTAATTAAGCTACTTCCTTCAGCATCGCCTAATATGCTGACACTACCCTCGTTGTACCCTTGTTAATGATAATCTGATATCTAACTTTCAAGACTATTATATTTAATTGCTCTTTCAGGTCATTTGCTGTCTCTGACAAAATTATGTCATCAGCAAACCGAGAGGTTTTTATTCCTTCTCCCTGGACTTTAATTCCCTCTTTGTGATACCTTAGATACATACTACCTAGTATTGTGAATATTATTTGCCGATTTAGCATTTGATACAATGGAAATAGATGATATACCGTCAGAACTGATAATATCGTTAGGAGAGCCAGTCATGAAGAAATTGTTCCAATTGGTATGCAAAATGTATGAAACAGGGAAAATACCTTCCGACTTCAAGAAGAATATTGTTAATTCCAATTCCAAAGAAAGCAAGTGCAGACAAATGTGAAAATTACAGAACTATCAGTACTTGTTAAAGTTATATTTGCAAAATACTAACACGAATTATTTACAGACGAATGGAAAAACTTGTGTAATCCAACCTTGGGGAAGATCAGTTCGGATTTAGGAGAAATGTAGAAACACGGGAGGAAATTCATTACGACTTCTCTTAGACTAGGGAAAGGCATACATACATTTTTAGCATTTGTAGATTTGCAGAAAGCTTTTGACAGTGTCGACTGGAATAAAGTTTCTGATTTTGCCCTCTCACTTTTTGCTGTTACCTCTCGGCGGATGTCAGGAGGAGCAATGCCCGCAAGACTGTACAGTTTATTCAGAGGAGTGGGCTTTAGGCATCCAGTGATAAAGCGACAACTAATGGCCGAAGCAAAGAAGACATAAATTGCAGAATGGCTAAGGGAAGATAAGCGTTTCTGAAGAAGCAAAATTTGTTGACATCAAATATTAACTGAAATGTTAGAAAGTCCTTTCTGAAAGCATTTGTCTGGAGTGTAGCATTGTGTGGACAGGAAAATGATAGAGGCATTTGAAATGTGGTGCTAAAGAAGAATGCTGAAGATTAGGTGGGTTGATCGTGTAACTAATAAGGAGGTACTGATTTGGGAAGAAAAATTTCTGGCACACCTTGTCTGAAATAAGGGATCGATACATTCTTACAAGGTAAGTACTTAGGCGCGAACAAACAGAAATACACCAAAATCGTATGAGAGATAATGTAAAGATCCCTTATTGCACTAGTGATACTCCCGCATTTGCAAAAGTCTGCAGTCGCCCTTTAGAGGCCTCTGCATGTACCATGCCGCATTGCACTTTGACATGGCGGTACGCCAGTAGTGACCGTGCAGTGTGCCTCTGAAGTTGCGTTTTGTGACGTTATTTGTGTGGTGAAGTGTTGATTGGTAATCAATCCTGCTAATATAGTGTGAGTGGTTGAGGTGAAGTTACGAAGAAATCTTCTTCGTGTAGATTGTATTGAAGATGAATCATTCGCATGTTACCTATTATCTATTACAGTGTTTCTAATCTATGCTCATATTTCTGCACTATAATAGATACCAGAAAACATGTGAATGATTCTTCTTCTACACCAAGACCGTATTCACGAAGAAGGGCTCTTCGGAATTTCATCTCAACCAATTGCAATACATTAGCAGGATTGATTACCAATCGCCGACCCATATGACGCTTCACTACACAAATAACGTCACAAAGTGCAACTTCAGAGGCACCCTGCACCGTCACTACTGGCGTACCGGCAGGTCAAAGTGCAATGCGGCATGGCACACGCAGAGAATGGGCGACTGCAGAGTTTTGTAGATGCGGGAATATCTCTAGTGCAATAAGGGACCTTTACATTATCTATCATACCACTTTGGTGTATTTCTGTTTGCTCTAGCCTAAGTACTTTCCTTGTTAGAAATCAAGCAATGGTGAATTTAGCATTGGAGGGATGTGTTTGGGGTGAAAACGCAGAGGGAGACCAAGAGATGAATAGAGTAAGCAGATTTAAGAGGATATAGGTTGGCGAACTTATTCTCAGATAGACTTGCACAGGACAGGGTAACATAGAGAGCTACATAAAACCTGTCTGCCAACTGAAGACCACAACAACAACTATAGAAACGAAAAAAATTAGCTATATATTAAATTTTACATTGTTGATGGTGTATTTGTCACAAATTCTTTATTTTGTATTCCTTATATACACCAATGCATTTCATTTTTTGTTTTGCTTTTGTTTTATAAATGGTGTATATACAATGTCCATTTGAGACATATAAGGTAAATTTCATACATCATATTTTATACATGAAATTTTAATATTTAACCGTTTATTTGGCAATGTTGCTTCAAGCAACACGAAAATTGCACATGGATTTCTGAAATATGTTTAAAGTTTCATCCTTGGATGGGAAACAGTGCTTGAAACTAACATTTGAGCTCTCAAATAAAGCGATGATTCATTGTCTTTTGCGAAAGGATTGGCAATGAACTGAATCTTTAGCGGACACTCCAAGCATAAGTTACCATGATACAAGTTAGTTTCAATTTTGGATGATATTTTTCGTGATACATGGAAAATTGCTCATAAAACCGAAAGAGGAAGCCTTGATGACGAGTTCTTAAATGGGAGACTGAAAATGGATTTATATTTATTGGGAAGGCCTATTGGACCACAACAAAATGGGCAATAATTCCAAAAGAAGAACGAAACAGCGTCTCCTGTAGCAGTCAATGATGTATTGTATGACAGATATGACAATATGTTATCACTTGACAGATTACGGACCAAAAGAAGCCGGCCGCGCTGGCCGAGGGGACTGAGGCGCTCCAGTCACGGTCTGCACGGCCACTACGGTCGGGGGTTCTAATCCCCCCTCGGGCATGGATATTTGTGACGTCATTAGGATTAGCTAGTTCATAGTAGTTTTTAAGTTTAGGGACTGATGGCCCCGTAGTTAAGTCCCATAACCTATATAAATATTTGAACTTTTTTTTTGTTTTGTTTTGTCTTTAGAGGTAATTGTTTGTAAAATGTGGAAATTTTGGGATTGTTCTGAACGGTCGGTATGGGAGCCCAGTGGCTAGCAGGTGACTGTGTTTTTCCACGGGCTTTCGTCCAGTGGCAATGCCCAGTGGACCGGTTCGGCTGCTCGGGTTTCCCGCGACTCCCGGCGCGTACCGCATTATGCGACGGCCGTGACCTCGCTCAGCAACCTGCCCATTTGCCCGCAGCCGCTCAGCTCTTCCTGGTACTTCTGCACCTCGCGGTCGCGGGAACAGAATACTAAAAATAATTGCTCACCCTTGAGCTATCATCGACGGTTAATTGACAGGGGTTCCGAGAAACGTTTACATGGTACAAACAACAAGGCTACCTGCAAAAGTGATTACGCCATCCGTCATGTGAATCTACTCTTTTTCTGAGACATTCAACATTTAATGCTTTTTTAAGGTAATACTCGTTTATTATTTATCTATTATTGTTATCTTATAATTGTCATCTTGCATATTCCAAAGAAAGCATGCGCAGACAGGTGTGAAAACTACACAACCGTCAGTTTAATAAGTCATGGTTGCAAAATATTAACACGAATTATTTACGGAAGGATGGAAAAGCTGGTAGAAGCCGATCTCGGGGAAGGTCAGTATAGGTTCAGGGGAAATGTAGGAACACGGGAGGCAATACTAACTTTACGGCTTATCCTAGAAGATAGATTAAAAAAAAGGTAAACCTACATATCTAGCTTTTGTTGATATGGAGAAGGATTATGACAATGTTGATTGTGATAAACTCTTTAAAGTTCTGAAGCAAGCAGGAGTAAAATAAAGGTAGCATTAGGTCATTTCAAACTTGTACAAAAACCAGACAGCGGTTGTCAGAGTTGAAGGGCATGAAAGGGATGCAGTGGTTGCGAAGGGAGTAAGACAGGGTTGTAGTCTTTCTCCAATGTCATTCAATTTGTACATTGAGCAAGCTATAAAGAAAAGCAAGGAGAAATTCGTGGAAGGAATTAAAGTTCAGCGTGAAGAATTAAAAACATTGCGTTTTGCGGATGACATAGTAATTCTGTCAGAGACAGCAAAGGACCTGGAAGAGCAGTAGAACTGAATGGACAGTGTGCTGAAAGGTGCATATGAGATGAACATTAACAAGAGCAAAACTAGGGTAATGAAGAGTAGTCTAAGAAAATCAGGTGGTGCTGAAGGAATTAGATTACGTAACGAAACAATAAAGGAGATAGAAGAGTTTTGTCACTTTGGAAGTAAAATAACAAATGATGGTCGCAGTGCAGGGGATATAAAATGCAGAATGGCAATGGATAGAAAGGCGTTCTTGATAAAGAGAAATTTGTTAACATCGAAAATTGATTTAAGCCTTAGGAAGTCCTTTCTGAAGGCATTTGTGTGGAGTGTTGCCTTGTATGATAATTAAATATGGACGATAAACAGTGCGGACAGGAAGAGGATAGGGGCTTTTGAAATGTGGTGCAACAGAAGAACGCTGAAGATTAGGTGGGTGGATCGCGTAACTAATGAGGAGGTACTGAACAGAATTGGGAAGAAAAGGAATTTTTGGCATACCTTGACTAAAAGAAGGGATCGATTGGCAGGACACATTCTTAGACATCAAGGGGGGAAGTGTTTGGGGTATAAATCGCAGAGAAAGACCAAGACAGTAAGCAGATTCAAACAGATGTGTATTGCCGTTCTTATGAGGAGTTTAAGAGGCTTGCTCAGGAGAGGGTATTGTGGAAAGCTGCATCAAACTAGCTCCGAAATGAAGAATACAACACAATTGGTTTTCATCACAGTTTCACGACAAGGGTCCATTATTTCTGTGGACTGCGTCTGGTGAAGATTTGTTGAACCGAATTGAACAAACAGCTTTAATTTTTATGAATAACTAGCTTCATTCCTGCTGCTTCTCACGCGTAGACTGGATGGTCTACGTTGGTTGTTTCTACCTCTAAATATAAATTTTCATAGATTTAGCTTTAAAAATGCTTTTCTAATCAAGTATTTTGAAACAACTTCCCACCCCTTATTGCACCATTGTTGGCAGAATTTTTAGATTCAAAATACCCATAGCAGCATCCTTAAAAGATTTTCTCTTATTTCACCCGATTAATGATTGGATTTCCAAAAATATCGAATCCAGTGATTTTAAAATTCCAATCAAAATTATAAATAGGAAGTATTGCATTTCGTCCTTCGAAATTTTTGAATAGAAACGTAGTTAAAAATTTTCATCCCCTATTTTACCCCTTTAGGTTTGGGATTATCGAAAAATCGCTGATGCCTACAGTGTAAGATAAACAACGTCTACAAATTTCAAGTTTCTATCTTTTGTAGACTCACTGTTCAGTGCCGTTCTATCTTTTAGAAACGGATCGAGAACGCGAAATTTCTTTCTTACGCATTGGCATCTTTCTTGGTAGTTTTACCTCTCAAACTGCAATATGCTTGCAGCAGAAGAAAAGCAGCTTGTTGCAGAAAAAAAGCAGAATAATGTACATCACGTTTCGCTGTATATAATCACTTAGCTATTATAGTGTCTTCAGTCCGAATTTCATATAAACTGACGACTTTCATCCACTATATCTTCTACCGTGTACAACAGGAGACTTTGTACTACAAAAACAAGGGAAATCGTTAATCTCCATTGTGTAGTTTTTGCTGAAGAGCGAAATATTGACACCCAAACGTAGAATTTTATATAAGTCGGTACTTTCAACAAGATTTTTTTCTATCAGTTTTGGTTTCGCATCGTGGCCACCTCCAAATCCTTAAGACAGAAGTTCCGTCTCATTTTCCAGTACTAGGAGCCTACAACTGGTGTCGTCGTTGTTTGCATGTTGTACCGATACATAAAATATTTCTAAGATAATGCGGTACTTGCCGCTATCGATACCTTCTCTTTTCAAAATAAACCTCTGACCCGTTTTTGTCTTCAAAATTCAATGTTTTGCCGCCCTTTTGTAAAAGAGAACGCGAACACAAAACAATCTTACGTTGTCTCTCGCAGTCTTCGTTTGTCTTCCGATGTTCCAGCTGGATGCCACGATTCTCCGAGATCTGCATAAACTGAACGTGTGAGTTTCACTTGAAGCTTTGTTCTTTAAATAAACCCCATAGTTACCCATTTGACGACTTTGCATTTATTATTGACGATTCCACCTTTTTTTAGCTCGTGTCGGCCGCAGTGGCCGAGCGGTCTGCGGCGCACCGGTCACAGTCTGCACGGCCCCTACGGTCCGGGATCCAATCCCCCCTCGGGCATGGCTGTTCGTGTCGTCTTTAGTATAAGGTAGTTCATAAGTAATTAATATAATATGACATAATGTCAGTTAGGAGTGTAACTGGAATAATTCATCCAGTGAATACAGATCCGCATCACTAGCTTGGTTATGTCCAAAACAGCCACCAATTTTCTGTGAACGGTAATCCGAAATCTACACTACTGGCCATTAAAATTGCTACACCAAAAAGAAATGCAGATGATAAACGGGTATTCATTGGGCAAATATATTATACTAGAACTGACATGTGATTACATTTTCACGCAATTTGGGTGCATGGATCCTGAGAAATCAGTTCCCAGAACAACCACCTCTGGCCGTAATAAAGGCCTTGGGCATTGAGTCAAACAGAGCTTGGCTGGCGTGTGCAGGTGCAGATGCCCATGCAGCAGCAACACCATACCGCAGTTCATCAAGAGTAGTGACTGGCAGTTGCTCGGCTACCACTGACCAGAGTTTTCAATTGGTGAGAGCTCTGGAGAATGTACTGGCCAGGGCAGCAGTCTAATATTTTCCGTATCCAGAAAGACTCGAACAGAACCTGCAACATGGGGTCGTGCATTATCCTGCTGAAATGTAGGGTTTCGTAGGGATGGAATGAAGGGGGTATAGCCATGGGTCGTTACACATCTGAAATGTGACGGCCACTGTTCAAAGTACCGTCGATGCGAACAAGAGGTGACAGACGTGTAACCAATGGCACCCCATACTATAACGCCGGATGATACGCCAGTATGGCGATGACGAATACACGCTTCCAGTGTGCGTTCACCTTGATGTCGCCAAATACCGATACTACTATCATGATGCTGTAAACAGAACCTGGATTCATCCGAAAAAATGACGTTTTGTCATTCGTGGAACCAGGTTCGTCGTTGCGTACACCATCGCAGGCACTCCTGTCTGTGATGCAGCGTCAAGGGTAACCGTAGCCATGGATTCCGAGCTGATCGTCCATGCTGCAGTAAACGTCGTGGAACTGTTGGTGCAGATGGTTGTTGTCTTGCATACGTCCCCATCTGTTGACTCAGGGATCGAGACGTGGCTGCTCGATCCGTTACAGTCATGCGAATCAGATGCCTGTTATCTCGACTGCTAGTGATACGAGGCCGCACGGCATTCCATATTGCCCTCCTGAACCCACCTATTCCATATTCTGCTAACAGCCATTGGATCGCGACCAACGTGAGCAGCAATGTCGCGATTCGATAAACCGCAATCGCGATAGGCTACAATCTGACCTTTATCAATATCGGAAACGTGATGGTACGCATTTGTCCTCCTTACACGAGGCATCACAACAACGTTTCACCAGGCAACGCCGGTCAACTGCTGTTTGAGTATGAGGAATAGTTTCGAAACTTTCTCATGTCAGCACGTTGTAGGTGTCGCCACCGGAGCCAACCTTGTGTGAATGCTCTGAAAAGCTAATCATTTGCATATCACAGCATCTTCTTCCTGTCGGTTAAATTTCGCGTCTGTAGCACGTAATATTCATGGTTTAGCAATTTTAATAGCCAGGAGTATATATAGCTAAATATTCTTCGCCGCCCAATGTCCAAATATGCTCGAAAGACAGTCTTATCCGAGGCCTCGCTGAACCTGTGGACGCAAAACGACACCAAAGAATTATTTCAGTTTTTACAAACGACCGTGTTGTTTGATGGTGGCGCCCGGTTGTGCGCCTTCACTGAAATGCTGGCGTGCACGTCTCGTCGGCTGAAACGTAAGCTGCGAATATTTTACCGATTTCGTAGCTTCCTTCCTGCATTGTTACCGTTGGCCAACAGTGTACAGCATCAGGGACACCGAAAAGTATCAATTTTATAACGGCTATCGCCGTTTCCTGCAGTGGCGTGATCTAATGAGCAAATCAAACTAGGTGGCCTTATTTTGCTTGCCTCGACCTAAATCCACACTGGTTCCAACAGAGGTCCTTCTGGTTATTGTAATGCACCATAAAATGTCGTAAAATTGTTCTAAGACCTGGTTAAAGAAACTGCTATCTCTGGTATAAATACAGTGCCTAGAAAGTGTTGTGGCCTTGAGGCGGCTCGCTCACCCTTCCAGCTGGGACACGCATCGCTAGCCAAGCGTCCTGCTGTAAACATCGGCTACAGGGGACACCTGTTCTAGGCAGCACTAACACAGCAATTACAGTTCGGCCAACAAAAGTAATGTCTCACAATTACGTCGTTTACGATGCCTTCAAAGTGTGTTTATTTCTTGTCTTCTTGTTTTCTCGGTTTCAAAAGTCTGTCTTTGTGTACATAATGTCAGTTTCCCTCATCACACAGCATGTGTTATCTGCTACTGACTGAAACATTCGCGGCACGGGTTCGCCCTGATTTTGACTTAAGGCTAATTACAACCATGGCGTTCCTTTGAAAGGGGAAGGCTGATTTCCTTCACCTTCCGTTTCAAAACCATCGGGTCTTGTGTACCGTCTGAAATGACCATGCTGTCGTCGGCGGAAGGAAGATAAGGATCTTCCTTCCTTCCTTTCTCCGAGGTTAACTTGCGACTCTCGTTATCGTAATAAACCGAAGAAGTGTAGCAGTGTGACTTGAGCAGTAGTGTTTGATGCCTTGTATTCGCAAACCCTACCGTTATATCAGTGAATTAGAAGGGCGCATCTTTGACCCGAGATCATTCATCCGGGAAATTGCTGCTCATGTGGGAGTAAGTGTTTCAGTAGCGCAACGGATGTATTTATAGTGTCCTGTGGTTATTATAGCAGCCATTTCCCTGTTTGTAAATTTTATACTGAGATAGTTTTTCCGAATGCGAAAATATATTGTTGACTCCCACTTACATAGGTAGAAATGATCATCAGAATAAAATACGAGAAATCAGAGCTCGAACAAAGAGATTCAGGTGTTCATTCTTCTCACGCGCTATTCGAGAATGGAATGGGAGATAAATAGTATAATTGTGGTTCGATGAACCATCTGCCAAGCACTTAAATGTAATTTGCAGAGTATCCCATGTAGATGTAGATGACTAGAAGAAAAGGATTGCTACAAACAATTTACTAAAGAAAATTCTCCAAGTCTCAAATTCTCTATAACAACACTTTAACTGAATTATTTCTTTGATTACTATAAAACTCTTTTCCAAGGTTACGAGGGGGAGTTGGAAAATAAGTTTCCCCTATCGACTGTGGTCAGAGTTGCGTATGAAAGGAAAAAAAATAGAATGCGACATTAAAGATAAGACATATCTTTACTTTCTATGTAATTTCCAAGGACATTAAGAAATTAGTCATACCGCTTTATAAGCTTCAAAAAGCCTTCCAGGAAAAAACCAGAGCGTTGCTTACGTAAGATGTATTTCGTCCCAGAAATCGGCAACACTTTAGCTGCAGACTGAGTGCTTTTGAACTTCTTTCGGACAGGTGATGATGCATGTTTCCACTCCACGGTTGCGGCCTTTGATTCGGACGTGCAATGGTGGTCCCACGTTTTATCACAATCCGAATCAGAAAGTCATTGCCATATTCATGGTCGCCCTATACTCAGTGGTGTATCGGTGTCTTGCACGAGAGCTTTCACCTGCTGTGTCGTCTTTCGTCCTTAGCCGTTCAACGCTTCTTCCGTATGCAACGCCCTGGTTAATTCCTGAATGGCCTTTTTAAGCTTATACAGCGGCTTCAAATATTTCTCAATGTACTTGGAAATTACGTGGAAATATAAAGATATGTCTTACATTTAATGTCTCATTCTATTTTTTCCATTTATACACAACTCTGTCCACATTTGACAGGGGAAACGTATTTCTCAACTACCCCTCGTATGAGCTATCGTGGACCATGGGAAGGCCTTCAAACATTTACTGCATTAATCAGAATGCAAATATCTACAGTGGTGTTCACGACCTAAGACTTTTACTGAACGAATTGTTCAACCATTCTATAACATATATTTCATGTCTGTGAAAAACTGAATTTAAACATATTATGGAATCTCAAAACACGTTTCAGCAGTTTGAATTGAAATATTTTACATGCCACGTCTCGCACACCACTTCTACAAAGACAGTATACATTAATTATTTCACTGTAGTAAATAATACGCAGAGAAAATTGCAATCACTAATTCTACTTTTAAATGTAGGCTCTAAATCGTTACACACTTGACCATTTCAGCAGGGTAGATAGGAATAAATTATTACTTTGACCGTTACATTAAAGCATAATTGTCAGAGACTACACTTCATATTAGTAGCAATGATTAAATTTCGCAGAGATATCGCTCCAAGGAGGTTAGAATATTGAGAGACACGCTTAGGCCGGAAAAGTAAAGTTTGCCTCCTCTATAATGCTGAGTCATGGTGAGGTTTTCGTATTGAAATATTCGCCATCAATCTCCTCCATATTGCTGAGTCATCGTGAGGTGTGCATATTTAAATACTGGTTTGCATCTCATTTGAAACAAGAATGAAACGTTCGGCTGCTTTACCACGGTGTATATATTGCACGACAAGTAAAAATGTAATTTTTGTCAACATTATTATGATAGAATAATGACTTGAAAAACAGCTCATCGGTAGCGGAAGTTTTGGTAAAATTTTTACTTTACCGTGGTCTTCACTAGGAGAGCCTTCATCAGAAGTAAAACTTATCTATGAGTAAAAAAATTAAAAATAGTGCAAATTACAGAGATAGTATGAAACATCATATCCTAAGATACGATCTCACAAATTACTTACATATGAATGTATAGTCCGAAGATGATCTTGAGCGGTAGGGCTCACGTTAAAAATTAAAAAGTTTTCACATCGCAAAATTTTTAAAAACAAGGAAGACAACGCGTCGCTAAAGGTCACGTGTGCAGCCAGCACTGCAGGTGGCATCAGACTGACAGCCGTCGAAGCGGTCACGTGGCCACGAGATATCGCGCCATCTGTTATTCAGTAGCAGCACTTTACATATAAATATGTGAGATCGTCGTATCTTAGGATATGATGTTTCATACTCTCTCTGATATTTGTACTACTTTTAAAATATTTTATTCATAGATAAAACTTTTTTTTATTTCTGATGAAGGCTCCCCTAGTGAAGCCGAAACCATGGTAGAGTAAAAATTTTACCAAAACTTCAGCATCCGATGAGCTGTTTTACAAGTGATTATTCTATATTTTGACGAACGGTTGCTGTCTTTAACAGCCATGTTCAAAATTGTGATAGGTATTCTCTAACACGAAAGTGTATTATTCTACAGTACATATTCAGTATTGACAGTCAGTTTATACGTATATGCCAAGACTGTAGGCTTAAAACAGGGCTCTCTTCCAGAATCGCTGGTACTAAATTGAATCTTCTGAACAAAACAGCGACTACGGTATACATAACCATTTCTCTACCTCTACCATTTTACTCAAATAAAAAGGAGTAATAACAATCATCATCATTAGATTATGCCTTTCAGCGTTCAGTCTGGAGCGTAATACCTCTAATAAAATTTCTCCATGATCCCATATTGAATGCTAACACTGATGCCTCGTCCGATGTTAACCTTTTTACTTAGAACCATTATTCGACGAATCTAAGTGATTTCTCCTTGGTCTGCCTCGACTCTTACTCTCCGCTGCCGACTCCACGAGTCTCCTTGGTTCTCACATGCGTGTAACATGATCCTACCATCTTAGCCTGTTCGCCCTAACTGCTTCATCTATGGTGTACATTCCCAGTTTTTCATTGAGTTCATTATGGACACCGTCTTTAGTACGTGCAATCTTTCTTGCTATTTTAATATATGTAACCTGTATCTAACCACCTTTCACTTCCATACAACAAAATTGATCGAAAGATAGAGCTGTGCACTGCTAACTAAGTCTTGGTACTGACTTCCTTCTTGCAGAAGAAAGTAGATCTTGGCTGAGCACTCACTGCATTAGCTTTGTTAAACCTTGATTCCAGTTCTTTCACTCTGAAGCCATCCTGTGAGAAAATACATCCTATGTACTGGAAACTGTCTACCTGTTCTTTGTTCCTCCTGTTTGGCGCTGTTTAAATCTCTTTCCCACAGATATTACTTTCGTTTTGGAGATGCTGATCTTCATATCTGATCGATCTCTGAAATATTATACTGCTACCTTTCAGTCACATCCACCAACGAAGACATCTGAATATGTGAGACTGATTATTTTGTTTTCACCTATTTTAATTCCGCCATGCCAGTCTACTGTTTTCAACATATGACCCATTAATAGTATCGACAACAGTGGAAACAGGTTACAGCCTTGTCTTACCCCTGAAACTACCTTGAATCTTGAACATAATATGCCGTCTACTCTATCCGTCGTGCGATGTGAAATTGATACCCGCTGATGGTAAATCGAGCGCCAAAAATATGGCACCTGAATAGATAGATTGAGAACGGGAGAGAGGTTATCAAATAGGCAGTGTACAATTGATCAGAAAAGGTGGGTCGTCATAGAAAATCGATGTTTCATCTTTAGCAAATAATCTGGAATAATATTAATTATAATGTTTTCTTATTTTGTTTTATTGAAGGGTTACTCTTAGGGGTAATCGAGAAAGGATTATGCAATTACAGATTTCGACAAATACGCAGAGTCTGCCTATGCTTGATACGGAACGAAGCGAAGACAGCAAGGTTATTGAATTAATAATTCGCAATGCCATTTGGGGTAAATTTTAATGAGAGGTCAGCGTCGTAGAAACTGAGTATAATTGAGGTTACTGAAATTCTGTATATCCTTAATATTGCAAAATCCGAGAGTACGATTTAAAATTAATATTATCTACATCTACAAGGATACTCTGAAAGTCACATTGAAGACCATGACAGAGGGTTCATCGAACCACTTTGTGATATTTCTCTATAGTTTCATTCCCTAATAATTGCAGGAGAAAGGAACACGTAAATCTTTCTGTTTTCGATCTGATTTCGCTTGTTTTATTATGATGATCATTTTTCCCTATGAAGGTGGGTGCTAACAATATATGTTCCCATTCAGAAGTGAAAGTTGTTGAAAGTTATAAGATAGGCTGTAAGAGCACACCTGTCGCTGTATCGTACAGTTTGATTTAACGTAATGTATATATTGTCTTAAATTTGTTCTCATTTCACGTATTTTCATTTCTTGTATGCTAGATATATTTCTTACGTAACGTCATTTCCTATATTGAATCATTTAGTGTAAACATGTACTTGTCGTGTAAACCCGCATAAATGCACGGACATTCTTATGCTGTAAGTTGGCAATGCGCCAGAGAAAATGTTGAACCTGTTGTAAAGACTGTCTTTGGTACAGAAGTAGTAGGTGTGAGTGTCGCGCTGCTGAAGCAGTCGCGGAGCGGACTCGCCAAAGTAAACACATAAATGTTTTGTTGATGATGCAGAGGCACGGTAGGCGCAGTGTGGCGCGAGTTTAATGCAATTGCAATAAGCCTGAGAGGCGTACTGTTTAATGTATTGAAGGAAGTGCGAAACACGTTCATTTATACTCGAAAGTGATCAGTGTAATGTTTTTTCATGTGTGCAAGAAAAGTAATTGTTTGCTTATCAAGTCTATTGTCACCGAGAGTGATCGTTGCTGTAATTACGGAGATTAGAAGGTGTATCAATGCATGGAGATTTTAGCCAGACGAGCTGAACAAAGAGTTGTCGATAAAAATATTTCGAACCAGCAGTAAGAGTACCTATTGTAATCATATCTGTCTTGTGTGGACTTCACGACGAAGACGACGAAAACAGATGAGTACTTTTGTAACATTTTATTTTGTATGCATGTAAATGTAGTGTCAACCCAATCAGAATTTTGGTTCAATTATATATGACTTATTTTGAAACCAGTCTTAATTTTGTAAGTAGTTGTAGCCACCCCATTATCACAATTAATTTATTATGTTGATTATGCAAGCCTGTACATTGACTAACAAGTTCAATCATTTTTCAAAGTAATTACGATCAGCTTTAAAGAAATTGCTAGACGAGTTAAAGACTTGCTAAACGTGTTACATCCACAGAGACTAGTAATTAATGTGCAGTGCTGTTCTAAGTTTTGTAATCAATTATTATGCCAAAGCTTTTAACTTGCAAGAGAATTTTCACGTAATGTTGGTTTCATTTATATAGAAAGTAATCAGGCTAACAGTGGTCAAAGTATTATAGTTGATTAACCAGACTTGACGAAAGTAATTTTTATGAAATACGTTAAATGCCAGACTCTGCTCAACCAGTTACACGCGTACATTACCAAGGCCCTGGAACCAATTAAAGAAAGTTCACGTAAAGTTTTATAAGCAACTTGAATGTTTTGAACAATATTATCAAAATTATTGGGAACTTTGACTGTAGTATTTGTGAAGCTCATTGCACCACTGAGTTTCACAGTACTGAGCTATTATCATTGCAATCAGAGTCTATCAGCTATTACGATTTTGATTATAACACGAACACGCCATCACGACTACATGAATTCTGACACATTTATTAGCGAAGTTGTGCTGTTCGTGAATCGTAAGAGGTGCTAGTTGGAGGCTGTAGTCAATGCTAAGTCAGATAGGGCCACGCTTAATTAATTACCAGTGACTGTTTCAAGTTAATTAACATCAGTTTTTTATTTATTCAAAATTTTAACTTTCACTGGGAAGGTGTTGTTGCGGCCCATCAATTGTGATTTGCTGCAACATTCAACAACGAAATTATTATTACTACAGCATATCATTACGCATTATGATTTTGACATTTTTTTGACGACCTCCAACAGGCCATCTTTTACAAGGCTCACCGAGAAAACGGTCTATAACCGGTTTCCACAACCTTTATCCTTATTTTTGGATCCTATTTCCTCCGTTTTACCAACCATCTGTACGATGTACAGATGATAACAAAGCAGTGCCGAAACCGGTCATGAAATTTAAAAAAAAATGATCTGCTCTCCAGTTTCCATTTTCTATCACGAATTATTCGTGCTATTATATTGCCGCTTTAGCTCTAGATCACTGCATTCAAGAATGTCTTGCCTCCTACTTTTTTATGAGTTAACTTGCAGTTTTTTCATGCCTAGGTATACGTAAAATTGCACCTTATTTCCTCTTTTCGTCAAAACTAACGTAATACACAATCTAAGAACCCAAACCGCCACCAATCACTAGCCATTTACTTATAAGAATTAAAATTCATATTTCACGATTGATAGCGTATGTACCAGTAAATCGTCCACGATTGCTCAGTTGGGCAGATTACCAACACAGCAAATACTTTCTTATGCGTCTTTAAAACTATTCGACACGTTTTGACACACACAAATAACACAATGAATAAAACTGCAATTCAGTGAGTCAGCATTAAAACGTTAGGTATTGTAAATAAGTACATTAGCTTCGAAGTCTCTGCGGCCTTTCTGCCGGATAATAAAATCAAAACGTTTCAATTTTTATTATCTGGCAGAAAACCCGCAGAGACTTCGAAGATTTGTCACGCAAGGAAAGCCTACGAAGTTACATCAAGTACATTAGCTGCACAGACAAAATATCACAATATTTATTTCAACAACTAAAATAGCAATTACAACATTTCAGTTGTGCTGATAGTAATACGACCTAAAGTTGCTTAGTGCCGAATCATCGAATTTACTTGGTAGTAAATGACTCGTGAACTTTAGAGTCGAACATCTTTATGTGAGAGTATATAATCTTTTCCTTAACAGTAAATGCTTAAGTGGTATGCGAATCCCAGCGTTTCCCTGAAAAAAGGAAGCGAGGTGTCAAATCAACCACCGGCTATTCAAATTTAGGATTTTACTAAATTACTTCAGGGTTTTAGGATATACCTAATTCACTCCAGGGTGATTCCTTTCAAAGAGGGTGATTTCCTTCCCCATGCCTGTCGAAACAATCGGAGCACGAGTTCCGTTTCTAATGCACACCAATTCGAATGGACGATAAACACTAATATACCTCCCTTCTCCCTGAAAAATAGGCTTTACTGCAGTAATAGTCGTTTGTGTTATGCTCATTTATGCTTTTTGCGAATAACTGCCTCGCAAATGTATTTGTGGGTGTCAATACATTAGACGGCGGCTGCTGAAGACTACCTGGGGTTGTGGGCAACTGCCATCCACTAACCGCTGCGGAAGCGAGCAGAGGTAAGCAGCTGGTGGAGCCGCTTGGAATGCGTAAGTCGCCATCTCACCGTGAGGAGGGTAGTTATTGCCGGCAGGAGGCGAAGAACCAGCGCTGTGGAAATACCGAGAGGCCAGACCACTACGCTAACTGACCGGCTTAAGACTTTTACAGGACAATAGATAAATTTTCACCCATTAGAGCGACTAAGAGAACGGATAGATTGGTTGGAAACATTCTGAGAATTGTCAGCTTAACATTGGAAGTGTGTTGGAAAAAAATCGTAGAGGGAGACCGATGGGCGAATACAGCAAGCAGATTCAAAAGGATGTAGGTGGCCGAACTTATTCTCAGATGAAGAGACATGCACGGGACAGGGTCGCGCGGAGAGCTGCATCAAACCAGTCTGCGGACTGAAGACCACAATAACAGAGTTCTCAGCCACTTACACCATGTCCTTTAAAGCGTAATTATTCCACATTCCAGCATTGCGTTCTATAAACTACACTATATGGCAGCGTCTACTGGATCACCAGTAAAGTGACATATCTTATATCTAATAATCAAATGAATGCACGGGGCTGTTACATCGGGACCTGTATATAAAAAAATTATTTTTTATATTGTGGTTGTTGTAGTTATTGTTGTTGTAGTTGTTATGATCTTCAGTCCGGACACTGGTTTGATGCAGCTCTCCACAATACCCTATCCTGGGCAAGCCTCTTCAACTCCACATAAGAACGGCAACCTACATCTGTCTGAGTCTGCTTACTGTATCCATCTCTTGGTCTTCCACTGCTAAATTCACGATTCCTTGATGTCTAAGAAAGTGTCCGGCCAATCGATCCCTTCTTTTGGTCAACGTATGCCAGAAATTCCTTTTCTCCCCAGTTCTGTTCAGTACCTCCTCATTAGTTACGCGATCCACCCACCTAATCTTCAGCATTCTTCTGCAGCACCACATTTAAAAAACCTCTATCCTCTTACTGTCCGCACTGTCTATCGTCAATGTTTAACTCCCATACAAGGCCACACTCCAAACAAATACCTTCAGCAAGGACTTCCTTAGGCTTAATATTCGATGTTAAAATATTTCTCTTTCCTACCCAACGCCATTCTGCATTTTGTAGTGCGACCATCATTTGTTATTTTACTGCCCAAATAACAAAACTCATCCACCTCCTTTATTGTTTCGTTACCTAATCTAATTCCTTCAGCATCACCTGATTTTCTTAGACTGCACTCCATTACCCTAGTTTTGCTCTTGTTAATGTTCATCTTATATGCACCTTTCAGCACACTGTCCATTCCGTTTAACTGCTCTTCAAGGTCGTTTTCTGTCTCTGACAGAATTACTATGTCGTCGGCAAAACGCAATGTTTTTAATTCTTCAACCTGAACTTAATTCCTTCTCCAAATTTCACCTTGCTTTCCTTTATAGCTTGCTCAATGTAACAAATTGGAGAAAGGCTACAACCTTGTCTTAGTCCCTTTCCAACCACTGCATCCCTTTCATGCACTTCAACTCTGACAACCGCTGTCTGGTTTTTGTACAAGTTATAAATAACCTTACGCTCCCTATATTATACTCCTGATTGCTTCAGAACTTGAAATAATTTATTCCAATCAACATTGTCAAAAGCAATTTCCGTTCTCTGGGGCCCGCAGTGTAGAGTATGTCTTTGATCGACATGTTCAATACCACAATAATTATAAATTATTTTTACAATGCCTTAGAACTTTGTTATCTCACTATAAGCCTATTTCGGCCTTACGCCATCATCAGGTGTTCTGTAAATACGAGTAATATAGAAACTTTGTTACATATATTCTTATAACTTAATTACATACAACTTCTACAAACTTTTACTTACATTACTTATACTATTGTTGTCGTTTATTTGCTGCCCAATTGATTTTAAAAACTGATGTAATGCTTATCTATTGATGCTTATCTGTATATGTGCAGCAGCACTGGTTATATTATTAGATTTTTTATCAGTTTTTATAGTGGCAGTCTGTAGTGGCAGCATCCAACGATATCATAAGTTAACATTGTTACCAGTAATTTTTGTATTGGAGTTTTAATATGGATTTGGAATCTTTGGTGTTTATCCATTCTCTTGTTTGTTTATGATGTCAATAAAATTTTCGATGTATTTTTTATCTTTGAGTTCGGTTTGTTAATTTAGTACATCGTTCTGGTTGTTGTGTATATGGGAATATAGTTCGATTTCCTCGAGAAAATTCATTTTTGGCCCTTTTTGTATAATGTTTAAGGCTTCGTCTATAGGTTTTACATCATGTTAAATGTTGACAGAATTTAGATGGACTATTTTCACTGTCTCTTGTGTGTTCTTTATATCTAGCTTGGAAATTTCTGCCAGTTTGGCCTATATATGATTTTTGACAGGTGTTACACGTAATTTTGTAGATACCCGGATTATTGTATTTTAGTGTGTGCCAGTCTCCTTTAAAATTTTTGTGGTTCAAACACTGCTTGTTTTGATAGGCAAATTTGACGTTTGTGTGTTTGAATATTTTATTAATTTTGTCCGATATGTTTCCTATGTGAGTTGTAAGTACGAATGTCGGTTTTTTCTTTGTTGGAGTGTCTTCCGCTAATGTTATATCTCTGTGCAGCTTTGATACTTTTGCCTGTGTTTTCTGCTGGTATAATTTTGATATGATTTTAGGGTCATAATTTTTTTATTGGGCTATGTATCTATTTCTTTCTGAATGGCTTCAAATTATAGTGGGAAGTTTATTATTATAATGGAATGGATAAACAGCAAAGACTCCAAATCCATAGTAAAACTCCAATACAAAACCAGTAAACCAAAGATATTAATGTATAAATTACTGGTTATCATGTAAACTTATAATATCGTTGGATGCTGCCACTATAGACTGCCACTATAAAAACTGATAAAAAATCTAATAATATAACCTGTGCTCCTGCACATATACAGATAAGCATTACATCAGCTTTTAAAATCAATTGGGCTGCAAATAAACGACAGCAGTATTTTAAGTAATGTAAGTAGAACTTTGTAAAAATTTTATGTAATAATGTTATCAGAATATATGTAACGCCGTTTCTATATTACTCGTATTTACAGAACACCTGATGATAGCGTAAGGCAGAAATAAGATTATAGTGAGATAATAAAGTTCTAAAGCATTGTAAAAATAATTTATAATTATTGTGGTATTGTCAAAAGCCTTCTCCAAATCTACAAAAGATAGAGGTTTGCCTTTTCTTAATCTATCTTCTAGGATAAGCCATAAAGTGAGTATTGCCTCCCGTGTTCCTACATTTCTTCTAAACCCAAACTTATTATCCCCGAGGTCGACTTCTACCAACTTTTCCATATTTCTGTAAATAATTCGTGTTAATATTTTGCAACCATGACTTATTAAACTGATGGTTCTGTAGTTTTCACACCGTTCTGCACCTGCTTTCTTTGGAATAAGGATTATTACATTTTTTTTTAAAGTCTGAGGGTACTTCGTCGGTCTCATATATCTTACACACCAGGTGAAACAGTTTTGTCATGGCTGGTTCTGCCAAGGACTTCAGTAGCTCTGAGGGAATGTCATCTTCTCCAGGGTCCTTGTTTCAGTTCTCTGTCATATTCATCCCTCAGTATAGTGTCTCCGATTTCATCCTCATCTACATCTTCTCCCCTTCCTAAAATATTGCCTCGTAGTTCATTTCCTTAGTAGAGGCTCTCTATATACTCTTTCCACCTTTCAGATTTTCCCTCTTTGTTGAAAACTGGATTTCCATCTGTGTTCTTGATATTCATAGAGCTGTTTTTTATCTCCTATTTTCCTGTTGGCTGTATCTATTTTTCCCTATTTATACATTTTTCTACATCCTTGCATTTGCCTTCTAGCTACTCCTGCTTAGCCATTTTGCACTTCTTGTCAATCTAATTACTTAGTCGTCTATTTTTCCTGTTTCCTTTAGTGCATTGTTATATTTTCTCCTTTCATCGATTACTTAGTATGTCCTGTGATATCCCAGGGTATTTGTAGGTCATGCCTTCCTACCTATTTTGTCCTCTGCTGCCTTCACTATTTCATCTCTCAATGCTACTCATTCCTCCTCCATTGTTTTATTTTCCCCGGTTTCTGTCAATTGTTGCCTGAAGCTCCCTCTGAAATTCTGAAGAACTTCAGGTTCCTTCAGTTTATCCAGGTCCCATCTCCTTATTTTCCTAGCTTTCTGCATTTCTTTCAGTTTCAGCCGACAATTCATGACCAATAAGATATGATTAGAGTTCATATCTGCCCCTGGGTATGTTTTACAGTTTAAAACCTGGTTCCAAAATCTATGTCTTACTATTATAAAATCTATCTTGTATCTCCCAGCGTCTCCTGGTCTCTTCCAAGTATACAACCTTCTTTCGTGACTCTTAAACCGGTTTTTTGTTGTAACTAAATTACGTTCCGTGCAAAATTCTACCAGACGGCTTCCTCTTTCATTAATTTCGCCCAGACCATATTCACCTACTATCTTCCCTCCCCTTCATTGTCCTACTACCGAATTCCACTCTCTAATAACAATTAAGATTTCCTCTCCCTTAATTGTCTGAATAATTTCCTTTAGCTCCATATATATTTCTTAGATCTCATCATCAGCAGAGCTAGTTGTTATATAAACCTGTACTACTGTGGTTGGTGTTGGCTTCGTACCAACCTTGACTACGATAATGCGATCACTGTGTTGCTCATAGTAGTTGACTCGCATTCCTATTTTCTTATTCATTATCAGACTTACTCCTGTAATACCCCAACTGACTTTGCATTTATAATCCTGTGCTCACCTGACCAGAAATCCTGTTCCTCTTTCCAACGAACTTCACTAATCCCCACTACAACTTCAACCTATCCATTTCTCGTTTTAAATTTTCTAGCTTTCCTACCCGATTAAGGGATCAAACATTCCACGCTCCGATCCGTAGAATGCGTATTGCCTTTCCTGAGTAGTCCCCACTCGGATATCCAAAAGGGGGACTATTTTACCTCCGAAATATTTTACCTGCGAGGATGCCATCATCATATGTTCATATAGTAGAGCTGCATGTCCTCGGGAAAAGTAATGGCTGTAGTCTCCCCTTGCTTTCAGCCGTTCGTAGTAACTGTGTGGCAAAGCCGCATTAGCTGATGTTACAAGTTACTCAGTCAATCATCCAGACTGTAACTATTGAAAAGGCTGCTGCCCCTATTCAGGAACCACACGTTTGTCTGGTCTCTCCACAGATACCTCTTCACCATGTCTATGAAAAATTACATAGACAGGGTGGGTCAGTAACTATTGCCAACAAGAATATCTCCGAAAGTATGATAGGAGCTGAAACGTTTGTGCGGCAGAAGTTGCGTGGGAGAACGGGGACCTAAATATGATGTAGGTTTTTTGTTGCTAGATAGGGTCGCTTCAGATATATGAAGGTCAAATTTATTTATTTATTTATTTATTTTAATGGGATGCTATAGTTTGTTACTTATTTTCCGATAGCGACTATCGACAGCAATCCAGTGATGTGTAAGTTCTTTGAAGGCCAACGAAGGTCAAAAAGGTGGCATGACAGTATATTTACAGAAGATATTCCAAGTGATGACCATTGCATTACTGTAACCTTCTGATCATGGATTGAGTGCTATTCCGTATCATTTTGGCACTCATCGAAGCACATGCTCTGATTCTCTCTCTTTCTCGTATACCGTGCAAACAGTAAATATTCACCGAATATGGCATATCGATTAAACGTTCCGTTGAGATTCTCTACACTATTCGACGGTTTCACACTGCTAGGAATGGTAGAACTATTATCGTCGAAGGAAGCGAATGTGAATTATGTATTCCTTCGAAGAAAAGTCGGTATCCTCATTTATGGAGAACGCCAGCGAAGTTAAGTGAGATCTAAAGACTTTATGCCGAAAGATATCCTCAACGTACTCATTTAAATATGTGTATGATAAATTGAGTACTACTGGATCTCTGATATATTAAACATATTTGGCAAGGGAAAGTTGCTTACGAAGCAGCGGAAATTGCTGCCCTTGCCACTGTGGTTCGAGAGCCTTGTGTTGGTTCGCGTCAAATAGTAAGGGAATCTGGCATGAACTAGACTAGTGATGTTCGTGTTCTTCTTAACCGTACGTATCATCCTAATGTCTCCACCAAGAATTAACTGGTTCGGATTGTATGCGTCGCATGGAATTCTGCATGTAGGCTCAACGTCAGACGGACGACACATTTAATAATTTGATTTAATTTATCGACGAATCTACATCCACGAGACATGGTAACGTTAAGTTGCATAACATGCATTATTGGGGACCTGAAAATTCTTGTTAGCTGTGGTAAGTTGCACACAAAAGACCGTGGTCGGTGAATGTATGGTGTGTAATTCTGGAGGACAGAATTATAGGCCCCTATTTCATCGAAAGAAATCTTAACGGTTAGATGTACACCACATTCGTGCGAGAAACATTAAGTCTGATGTTGGAAGAAATACTTTAGGAACAATGAACAGAATGTGGTTTCGACACGATCGTTGTTCCTCGTTTTTCGCTGATGGCTGGAAATGAGTTGCAGATTGGACGCGGAGTCTAGATCGCTAGACTTGATGCCTCAGGATTTTTTTTTTTTTCGGGATTCGTACAAGTCATTGTCTTTAAACAAGTACCAACTACACCCGAAGATACGCGAGAGAGAATTGTCAGAGGATGTGGTTCGATAAGTAATGAAGTGACCCGGAATACCACTCAATCCATGATAAGAATGCAGCGTTGCTTTGTGATACCAACGGTCATCACTTGGAACAGCTTCCGTAAATGGACATTCATGCTACTTTTTTTACCTTCGTTGTCCTTCAAAGACCTTATACATCATTGGATTCGTCTCGTATCCGCTGTCAGAAAATAGATACGAAACTATAGCATGCCATTAAAAAAAAGCATACCGATCCGACATAGCAACAAAACACCAACGTCATTTACTGCCTCCCCCCCCCCCCCCATTGTCTCATGCAACTTTTGTCAGAAACGTTTTAGATCCTATCATACTTTAGGAGTTATTTTTGGTGGCAGTAATTAGTGACCTAGGCTGAAACTACGATGCTTCTAGTTATTTAATCGTATGGTAATTTTATACAATATAAATTATACATAACAAGGTAAAATCAAACTTTAAAGTCCGTTCTTTTCAAATATTCAGTTAAATCTTTTGTGTCTCGTTGCCGCCGATTGATCTAGGTGTTGGTGGCCGAGTAGAGAGAGACCGACACAGGGAAATAGGATGCACGCGTGTACGGGTCCAGAGTCTGAGGTGACCAGCCAGTAGGACAGCAGAAACTAGAAACACTAAGCTAGATTAGTACAATATATATATTTCGAAGAAATAGTACAATACTAACGGAAGAACAGGTTTAACTAGATAGAAACCTGCCTACTGATGAGAGTGTTCTTGTGCCTGTCCTATTGCCAAGTGACCGATGCAGTTCAGTGGTGGCCACGAGCGGAGTTGCAGCAGAGGGCGCTCGTGGCCTGACCGTGCTTGCATGGCGGCGCGCGGCGAAAGTACGTGGCACGCACTTCAGACTTGTACGACACCACAAAATCGGGTGTGATAGCGAATAAATTCTCAGGGTACGAATTAAGAGGACAGCGTTGGACCAGATGTTCGATGGTCAGTTCTTCCAGGCTACACTCACACATTGGTGAACTGATCCAGCCCCACTTGTGACTAAAATAATTGCGGTAACCATGTCCAGTTTTCAACCTGTTGATGCAGCAGAAGTGAAGGCGATAGTACTGAATATAAAAAAGGAATATCTGTAGAATAATTTGTTGACTTCTAATATTAATTTGGTTGTTAGCAATTCTTATCTGAAATCATTTGCCTGAGGTGTAGACTGATACAGTAGTGAAACTTGGACAATAAGTAGTTAAGAGGAAACTGAAACTTTTGAGATGCTGTGCTACAAACAAATGAGATTAGGTGAGTAGATAGTGTAAGTAATTGGGAGTTATTGGGATGAAAAGATATTTCTGGCGTATAATGAGTAAAAGTAGGGATTGATTGGTAGGCCACTATTTTTTTTTTTTTTTTTTTTTTTTTTTTTTTTTTTTTTTTTAATATGGGACTTAACTACGGGGTCATCAGTCCCTAAACTTACGAACTACTTATGAAATACTTACAAACTAGGACGGCACAAATATCCATGCCCGAGGGGGGATTCGAACCCCCGACCGTAGTGGCCGTGGTTGGTAGGACACATTTTGCAGCATCAAGGAATAGTCAGTACAGTATGAGAGGGAAGTGTTATGGTATACAAATCACAGAGGGAGACCAAGAGCCGAATTTAGTAAACAGTAAAATGAATGTGAGTTTCTGTTCTTTTGAGGAGATGAAAAGCTTCACACAGGATACAGTAGCGTGGAGAGCTCCGTCAACTGAGTCTTCGGAGTGACTACTGGAATAATCAACATGTCCACTCCTACTTCCCCAAAAATGCAAACGCATGAAGGAAGAATCCATCATCATCTTGGACAGTTTCTAGCCTCTAATCGGATTTGTTTCGAACATATGCCTCTCAATTGTCTTCTGTCTTGCCACCATATCTCCGTCTTCACTTTGGTCCAGTATTCTCCTTTCTTTCTGACACATTCCTCCACTCCTTTCAGACATCTGTCTCTCGGTCTTCCTCTTCGTCTCTTTCCTTCCAGTTTCATCTCAAGTATCATCCTGGTTATCCTCTTCCCCTCCATATGCTTAACATACCCGTACCATCTCAGCCTTGATTTCTCTATCTCCTTGTGTAATTGTTCCAAATTAACTCTCTCATCCTCTCATTGCTTAACTATCTTTGTCACTCCAGTACTGTTCCTCAAGAATTTAATTTCACTCACTTCTAATTTGCTTTTCTCTCTTCCTTTCATAACCAAGGATTTCGATGCATATGTTAGTATCGGGAACTGGTATGACCGGCATGTAACTTTTTTTACTGCATCCCTGCTCCATATCAGGCTACTGAGACTCTTCCGAAAAGTTTCTGTCCCCCCCCCCCCCCAATCGCTGATTTCTGTCGTTTTTACCATCTTCCTGCATCAGGCTTAGTAGGTCCTTCAAACTCTCAACTCTTCCCAATCGTTCCCCACCGATTGTTACTCATGTTCTTCCTCTCTCCTTTGTCCTTGTTGTGAAAATCATCTCACTCTTACTTACACTAAATTTCATCCCACGTCATTGTACTGTTCGTTCCCATACGTTTAATGCTGTTGTGCTTCCTCTTCCTTATTCTCCCATATCATCATATCAACTGCAAAGACCATAGCTTACATCTTTGCATCACAATTACTTGTGTTACTGTAGGCATTTCATCAAATGTTTGTAAATCTATCGGACCAAACTGCGTGGTCATTAGTCCGTAGCTTACAAACTATTTAAACTAAGGTAAACTAACCTAAGGACAACACACACACACATGCCCTAGGGAGGAGTCGAACCTCCAACGGCGAACAACCACGCGCTCCGCAGCGAGGCACCTTAGACCGCTCGGCTACTTAACCGCGGCCTCATTACATCATCCATCACAATAATAAAGAGTAATGGTGAAAGTGCACTTTCCTGCCTCAAGCCATTCTTCTGTTCATTCCAAACTGATCTCTCTCCTCCCAGTTTCACAGAGCGCACACATCAACTGTACATTGCCTTTATACTCCAAATAGTCTGTTTTGCTACCCCTCTAATGTCCAGGGCTTTCCACACGTACTGAAAGAAAAACTTCTTGTGTAACCTGTACCTAATCTAAAGGCTACGCTGACCTGTTGTTGGATTTGAAGATATTGATAGTGTGTTAAAGAATAGTCTGAATGTCTTTCACTTAAAAAATTTATATGCAGCGTAGCCTTAAGGTTAGGTACAGGTAGAACAAGAAATTCTAAATTAATACGTGAGGGCGCACAGTATCAGAATCTCCGATTTCGACCGAGAGCATTGAGGCGCTTTGCTCCGATGTGCGAGGACGTTCCCCGTCTGGGGTTCGAATCCCACCATCGGGCATGGATGTTTGTGCTGTCTTTGGTATAAGGTAGTTCATACGTAGTTTGTAAGTTTAGGGACTGATGACATCGCAGTTAAGTCCCATAAGCTTAACAAACATTTGAACATTTGAATCTCCGGTTCAGGAATACGCTACATACAATTCGGCGAGTTAAAAGAAAAAAGCCGAAATTGCAAAAGGTAAACACAGACGGGAGGAGAGTTGTGGCCATGTGACCGACTTCGCAACGGGATCCAAAAGTTCTGGTCTGTACATAGTCACTCGTATACGGAGAAAGAAAGAGGCCATACAGACGTTCTTGAATTATTATTTCGTGCGGTTGTTATATGCAAGCAACTTCAGTACGCGTCATAGGACACAGCGAGTGTCACTCCAGAACAGCTGCCTTCGGCTTCCTGTTCTTCTCGCCTGTCGAACACTGCTGGTCGATGACTGCGGAACTAGTAGCCAATGATTCACCAGCTGCTGCTAAGCTGGTCAACTTTGTCAAGATGCCTGGCCTGCTATAACCCAACAACGCTAATCAGAGCCTCTTTCCGATAACACCGCGGCATAGGTCAGCGATTGTAGTCAGAAATACTGATATCATCTTTCGCATTATACGTGGAGCTGTATGGTCAGTAATGCTTTCTTTGTACAATGTGTTAATCCACCATTAAATTTGTCGTTCTCATCTCCGGTCCTTCTCACTGCATTTTGTATGACCAACTGGTGCCAGTTTTTGAACTATGACTCAGTCCGCTTAACAGTATTATATTGTCGCGTGGAAATGGAAGCAGGCATGACTTCGAAGGCAACTGAACACAGCACTTATACTGAAAGCAGGTTTATTACGAACTTAATATACACGCAGCACTAACTGCCTCTCGGGAAGAGTGCTCTGCTATTTATACAGAGACAGAATGTAACAGAAATTAGAATAGTAGTTAACGTAAGAAACAAGTAGAAATTACAAGTGAACATAAGAAAGATGTAGAACATTCTGGAATTGTTAATTACAAAGAAATAATTTTGCCGGTGGGCGGGATTGAGCCGGCGACCTTCAGCACCGCAGTCGGTGACGCTATCCCCAGTGCCACACCACACCCGTAGTCGGTTGCTTCCTCTCCTGGAGTAACAGCGACCCACCCGCCAGCCTGTGGAGCCAGCTGCAATGTCTTGGATCTTGACCTTGTCATGGGTCCTTGTACGGCAGTTCTAGAGAATCCTTCCCTTCTCCACGATTCCCGACGACAGACGTCCCTGTCGTGGCTTCATCAGTAACATTACCGTCTGTAGAGTCCTTGAACAAGAAGCCATTGTCGCCTACCCTTTCTTCGGATCCTAGTAAGACTTCTTGCGCAGGACGTGAACTATGTCTCTTCGTTTTTGTTGTTTCGACGACGACTCATAATCCTCAACTTCGTATGTGACGTCTGACAGGCGTCGTATGACACGATACGGACCAAAGTATCGCTTCAATAACTTTTCTGACAGTCTAATCTTCCGTACAGGGGTAAAAATCCATACCAGATCTTCTGGGCTGTACACAACAGATCGGTGCTTGTCGTTATACCGCTGACGGTCTTTCTCCTGGGCGTCCTGTGTCCGTATGCGAGCCAGCTGTCTTGCTTCTTCGACCCTTGTGATGAGCTGTTTAACATAGTCATCCTGAGTGTCGTCTGGTTGGAACGGAAACAGCATATCGATAGTCGTCTCACGGCCATGGAGCAGGAAAAACGGTATGAAGCCTGTGGTTTCTTGTCTTGCGGTATTGTAAGCAAATGTCACGACTGATTAACATCGACGTACATCGACAGCATATCGGCTAACTTAAAATCTTTCCGTAAGACCATTTGACTGAGGATGGTATGCAGTTGTCATTCTATGGACAATGTCGCACCGTGAATTACCACTGATACTAGTTTCGACTGGAATACTTTTCCACGATCAGATATCATGACATGTGGTGTTCCATGCTTCAAAATAACGTCTTATACAAGGAATTTTGCGATCTCAGGAGCTTCCGCTGTTGGCACAGGTTTGGTTACAACGTAGCGTGTGAGGTAGTCACTGCAGACTATTATCCATCGGTTACCGGTTGTCGACTTCTGGAACCTCCATAAATGATCGATCCCAACTCAATGGACGAAGCTGCTGCCGGTGGAATCGGTACGAGATGCCCTGGAGGTAATTGCGGCACATACTTCCGTCGCTGGCACTCTTTACAGTGACTCTCATAGTGCTTGACAGATCCTTTCCAGTAATACCTGCTTCTGATTCTGTCTAGGATCTTCACGAATCTCAGATGACCGGATATTGGAGCATCGTGGAAATATTTGAGAATAGCTGTCTGGAGATGAGCTGGAACGACCAGTAGCCATTTGGGGCCCATTGGATCGTAGTTGCTCTTATACAATGTTCCGTTTATAAGTTGGAACTCTTCATTGATCGGTTCTCCTTTCTCCAATGCCTCTATGGTTTTTAATAGTGCTGGATCTTCTCTCTGTTCAGCTGTAACGTCATCTAATTCAGTGAGGGCTGAAATTTCATTCATGCTGTTGTGTTCCGCTAATGGATTTCTCGAAAGGCAGTCGGCATCCTTGTATTTGCGTCCGTTATTGAATACCAATGTGACATCGTACTCTTGGAGTCATAGTTCCCATCTAGATAGTCGACCTGATCTATCCTTCAGGATAGTCAGCCAACACAAAGAATGGTGGTCTGTCACGACGATGCATGGTTTGCCGAATAAATACGGCCGGAACTTGTTGATAGCCCAGATAACTGCGAGACATTCTTTCTCAGTTGTAGAGTAGTTTATCTCAGACTTTGAGAGTACTCTTGATGCATAGGCTATCACTTTTTCAGCACCTTCCTGAACTTGTACAAGTACTGCACCAATTCCATAATCACTGGCGTTTGTGTGAAGTTCCGTTTCCGCATTCTCGTAGTACAAGGATAGCACTGGTGCGGAAGTTAGAGCCCCCTTAAGTGCCCGAAAAGCTCTTTCTTTTGCCTCATCCCAGTAAAACTTGGCGTCTCCCTGCAGAAGTTCTTGTAATGGACGTGCCTTGTTACAAAATCCTTTTATGAAACGTAGGTCGTATGAGCACAGCCCGAGAAAACTTCTCACATCACGAATCTGCTGAGGAGTTGGAAATTCTGTGACTGCTCTTACTTTATATGGATCAGGACGGACACCATCTCCGTTGACTAGGTGCCCCAGGATTTTTATCTCTTTGGCGACGAAGAGGCATTTCTTTGGATTGGGGCGAGTCCTGCTGCCTGAACACACTTCAGCACAGTTGACAGGCGACACAGATGTTCTTCAAATGTTTTCGAGAAAACGACAATGTCATCTAAATAGAAAAGACACGTCGTCCACTTAGGGTGTCGAAGCAAGTTGTCCATCATGCGTTCGAATGTGGCCGGAGCATTACATAATCCAAATGGCATTTCATTGAATTCATATAGGCCGTTTTCTCCCTGTCAGCTTCGTCAACCTCGATTTGCCAGTAACCTAATGCCGCGAGACACCACGTAAACGTGTATAAATAGCAGAGCACTCTGCCCGAGAGGCAGTTAGTGACGTCTGTATGTTAAGTACGTAATAAATCTGCTTTCAGTAAAATGCTGTGTTCAGTTGCTTTCGAAGTCAAGCCTGCTTCCATTTCTACGCGACATTTTTTCGTGGAGGCGCCGGATAACGATCCCGAAAACTTTACGAAAATTATTGGGCTCCAGTAACGATGAAATTCAGTAATGGTGAAATCATTATTTCTCTTAAGCGATTCCTGCATTGCCCATCATGAGAGTATCTAGAAGAAATACAAATTTAAACAAAATGGTGTTCTAAATTATTTTCTTAAAATATAAAAGTGATGGAAGATAAACCAAGTTTATTACTTACCTCTGGTCTTAAGTGAAATAACAAAAAACAAAACAAAAAACAAAAAAGTCATGTAGCCCAGTGTAACAATTTACGAATGAATACAAGCTACAATCTGGAATGTTAAGCGAGACAGCCTGTTCACTTATGCACCAAGTACGTACATCAGGTACAGCACACCTTCTGGTTACCATTAATTCAATAAATAAGATTATAAAGGTAATTATACAAACAAACTGTACAATGTAAGGTCAATGTAGTATTGCAAGAATTCATAATCTGTACGCCATACGAAATTCAGGCGAACAAACCATAATCGTAACTTTTAGCTACGTTTATTTACTAGGCTGTCATTAAAACATTCGAAAAACCTGTTCACAGCATCATGTGATCTGTTCATTAATTACCAGATCGAACTCCTTTTGAAAACTTACATATACTTTACCCTCGTTTATAAAATTCAAAACAGTACTCTTGTTAGCAAAATGTAGAGATCACATACTATATTCAGTAGTTTTTAATTGTTGTTGCTATACCCGTAAATTTTCATCCAAGGCACTTCTATTACAGATGTATCCGCGTTCACGGAATCTAATACGAAATTCTTTTCCGGTCTGTCCAGTTCTACAAAGGGTTTGGCTCCATTATTTACCGTAGTGGTATTGCACAATACGGAAGCTAACTTTGACTTACTTTGCGAAATGCATTCGCGATCTTGACTCCCACTTACATAAGTAGAAATGATCATCAGAGTAAAATACGAGAAATCAGAGCTCGTACGGATAGATTCAGGTGTTCTTTCTTCCCGCGCGCTATTCTAGAATGGAATGGGAGATAAATAGTACGACGGTGGTTCGATGAACCCTCTGCCAGGCACTTAAATGTGATTTGCAGAATATCCCGTGTAGATGTAAATGTAGTTCCTGTAACGGCTGTATACCTCCACCAGGACTTCAAGTCTGATTTACATAATTATACTAGCTTATATGCCCGTGCTTCGCAACGGTTGTTAAAGAAGGTCCTGTGAATATCATAGTTCTTTGGGTTCCGGACGTAGGTCAGCAAAATCACAATCCTTGTTGGATATCTCTGTCAATAAACTCAGTTTTCATAGCCAAGATGTCAAATTTAAGTTTAAGTCATTATCGAAAAGGATGAATGTTCATAAAGTTTTTCATCCTAAGAGTGAAATTAATTTAAGTTTGTGCTTCGGAACAATGTAAATTCAATGTTAGGTTGGGTTCACAAAGTTACACATTGCAACAGCAGCGCCGAAAGCGCATGGCAAATTACATTTCTGAAAACGATATTGGATAAGTGCGAATATTGATTTGTAACAGTTTTCACAAATATCTTCTTGAATAGGAATTTGGAGTGAATTGTAAGACTGTGTGAATCATGAGACTCTATACAAAAGAGTTTCGCGTGCAAGTGCTGGTGATGATGAGATGTGACAACAAGGGATGTATCTGATTCGGTAAAATTTTACTTTCTATCCTGGCGGCCTAGTGTTTTTATGTTGGCAACATCAATAACACGATATAAAATCGTTGCAAAGATGACCGAACCACATAGAGTGTAGATAAAAACTGCTGTTCCTGCTGTATGCTTGATTTCATGACAAAATATTTGCGTGTCACGCGATTGGCTTATGACGATGTCACATGATTCTCGTTATTCAACATCTGTTGCCAACATTATCACAGGAGGCCGCCGGGATATGAGTAGGACTACGTCGCATAGTTTTTCTTGACCCAGCTGTCAAACGATAACACCTTGCACAGCAGAGAGTGTCGCGGTTATATGTATCAGAGATCACTGATTAGCACAGACCAGTGAGCTTACTGGCACAGGCATATCGATATCTATGGCCTAAGAGACATTCGTTAATGTATGTCTGTGTTTCCACCACGCTTCCACGACAGTGATTAATGTTCCACGAATATTTTTATCTTTGAGTATATCTGGATTTTATCTTTGTTTTGTGACTCTGTTCATAGTCGGTAAGTGTGGTTGACGGAAATACGTGATCTATTTAAAAAAAATTGCGTATTTGATATTCCTCGTCATTATTAAAGTCTGAAAGGAACGCATTGTCTGACGATTGAAAGAATAAACAGATTTTGACTCGTACCGTAAAGTTCGTAAGTCACAGAGTATATAGCTTTTCCTAAGAGTATTTATTACATATTTTGCGAATTTTTGCTCGTCACACTCACTCACTGCCACGCACCGCGACCAAACTCCCTCACTAACATCATTAGACCAAGGGCTGTCTACCACCACAACCACGAGTGGGTGGCAGTATGTGGTCATGGAGAAAAGTCTGTCAGCACGTACACACATAAGCCATATAGATATAGATTTCGTTGGATTTTTAAAACTAGGTTTCATATACAGAAGAAAATCGGTTCCTTGATGGCGATGAAGAGGAAAATAAATTTGTTTACATTTGCGAGCTCGGAAGCTTCGAGGCTGGTGGGCTTTTCCACGAAACATGTCGAAGACGTGACCTGAGGTCAGGCAAGAAAAGAGTACGGAAACTGCCTGCAGCGGCGTGACTAACCCAGGAGCGGGTTCTGGTGGCTGAGTAGGCCGGCCGGTAGCCCGGGAAGCCCGCGGTAAGATTCCGCGACCCTGGACACCGCGTGCCCTTGGACTACACTTCAGAGAACGCCACCTGCCGTGACGTCACGGCCGCTAGGCCTCTGCGGCTCTGGTGGCAGAAACCGCAGCAGGACAAACAGTGACAGCACAGTGTCTTCTGTGTCCACAGTGTTTGCACAACTGCTTGTCCAGTAAAGCACTTCAGGTTATTTGCAATTATGAAACTGCAGCTGTTATAAACTACCTGTCGTTAACCCTTTATTCGGCATCGTTGCTCTCCAGCAATATGAAAATTGAGCACGCTTTTTCTGCAGCACGTTTCACATTTAGTCCTTGGATTGGCAATAGTGCTTGCAATCAACATTCTAGCTCTCATATGCAGCGATTGTCTTTAGCAATAAGTAGTGTAGTAGTAGTGCGCCTCGGTTGTACAGTGGTAGAGTGCCAGACTACAAGTCCGAAGGTTGCGGGTTCGATCCCCGCCAGGTCCTAGAATTTTTATCTGTAACTTTCCACTTCTTTCACCTCTGGCAGTATTCCTATTGTGAAAAATACCGAGTAGCACCGTGGTTCGGAACCCACTTTAAACTGTAGGTCCCCCTATAACTGACTGGGTAAGTCAGTTTGAAGGTCGGAGGAAGGCAACGGCATACCACCTCCAAACAAGACCATGCCTAGTAAAACACTGTGGTGTTCAAACCAATCTTCGGATTGTAATCTTCTCGGGTCTGCAGCCGGATATTAAAGTCAACTTGACACAATATTTCAGCGGCGCAACTGCCCGCCATCCTCAGGTGAGCTTGCTGATAGACAATCTCGCCGGAATTATTGTGTCAAGTTGACTTTAGTATCCGGCTGCAGACCCGAGAAGATTACAAACAGTTATTACGCCGGGAAAACCTTTGTGGTCACAATCTTCGGATTGTTGACTGCTTTACCTTTTTTTATTGCAGTAGTCTGAGTTTTCAGCTCACACTATAAGCATATGTGAACATTGTACTAGATTATTTCGTCTTCGTGGCGCTTTTGTTGTTATACGAGGAAAACTGCTAATAAATGATAAGAGGAGGCTTTGTAGATGTATTATTATGGAAAATATTTTAGGTAAATTGTTATGGAAAATATAATAATTGGATAATTCCAAATCGCAATATGGTATATATTTTATTATGCTGAGCAGTTTCGATCATTAAAGATCAATTTGGTAAGAATGATCAGTATTGATCGAAATCGGTCGGCATAATAAAATAAAATATATTGCGATCTAGACTGCTGCAATGCTGAGCAGTTTCGATCATTGAAGATCATCGTCAGATAATGTTCTTGGTAAGAATGATCTTTATTGATCGAGATCGGTCGGCATAATAAAATAAAATAAATATCATATTGCGATCCTGACTGCCGCTATTATTTTATTATTCAGTAATTTTTTGATCGCCGTTTATTTTTCATGGGAAAATGTCCCATAAAACATTTTATGGAAAAGTATTAGCGAAATCTTATCTACAACATTGCAAATAGTTTGATGATTACTGGGAAGAGGAGGCCTGGCGAAGCACTATCGAATGGACAACCACTTCAGAAGAGGAAGACAAAAAGAATCTCCTGTGCCAGTGAATGATCCACGAATGTCAGATTTTGTAACTTGTCTGATTATGGACGGAAAAATTAAAATTTAGGCTTTTGTCTTCATGGGCAATAGAGTATAAAATGTGGAAATTGTTGGCTTCTTCGAACATTGTACCAAAAATTACTTCTTTTCAGATATTTGTTGAAAACATAAGAATATTTACAGGTACAGGAACAAAACTGAAGATTTTAATTTGCCGCGCACATGCCCCAGTTGTGGTCGATGTTATTTACTGGCAAAAATAAAATAATGAAACATCTAACACTGTCCGCATGACCATACACGTCGAACTTAATACTTTTCCTTCATGCACTTCCTGTGTGTGACCATTAAAGGTTTACGGAAATTTCCTCCAAGTCTGTCCTCGTTCATCCATTCTCCACCTACGGTCTTACTCCCCTTCCCCGTCCATGCCAAAACTCTCTCTTCCTCCACCTCCACTATATATTTCTCCAAATTGACATCACGCGAGGGCAGTGCACAATTGGTCCTTACCTTCTTGATTATTTATTATACCTTTTTTTCCTGCGACGGTCGACGCCAATGATGGGTGAAATGCGTGATTTGTCAGACTTCCAATTAGGCGACTTCGAAGGTTCGTAGTTAGTGGGAGCATCAGTGACGAAGACGGCTGCACTGCTTAACGTTTGACTAGCGACAATGCCTTCGGTATGGAAGGAAAAGGTCAGGGGGAAGAGGAATAGTGGGCCAAACCCAATGTTAGCCGACAACGATCAACAAGCATTAAGAAGCATTGCTGTCAAATAATATAAGGAAAAGCGGTAGTAAACTTACTCAGTTAATAAAACATAGAAGACCTGTAGATCCTAAACCGCTATTAACAGAAGAAAAAACAAAATTACGAATGCATTAGTGCCACGATGATGAAACCCGGGCACTTAAATAATGGAACTATGTGGTACGATGCGATTAATTTTTTTTTCCTTTTTTTTTTTTTTTTTTTTTTTTTTTTTTTTTTTTTTTACATTGTCTGCCTCAAGTAACCCGGTTGACTTATCGAAAACCTGAAAGGAAACTGCCATGCAGCGTTCCTATTTGTCATCCTTGGAAGAGGTTCTATCATGGTCTCTGCATTTATGTCGTGCTAGTCATTGGTTTCTGTCAGTACCTTCACCTTTCGTATAACGATGAATCAATATCTCATCATCCTACAAAAAGGATAATGCGAACTATCGTTGCCTCCTCCCCCGCCCCACTACAATCACACACAGAGTGAGAATGATACAGGTGTACATCGTACAGTTTCAGAAAAATTTCAAACAACACCCATTGAGAACAAAGTCATCATGTCTCAACGTAATCGTTATGGGAAGATTTACAGAGAGTGATTAACACATTAAGTATTTCAGTTCAAATGTTCAAATGTTTGTAAATCTTATGGGACTCAACTACGGGGTCATCAGTCCCTAAACTTACAAACTACTTATGAACTACTTATGAACTACTTACGAACTAGGACGGCACAAATATCCATGCCCGAGGGAGGATTCGAACCCCCGACCGTAGTGGCCGTGCAGACCGTGACTGAAGCGCCTCTGTCTCCTCGGCCACTGCGGCCGGCAAGTATTTCAGTGAAGTTGGTGCTGTAGCTCCAACATCATACAAGTAATTAGCGGCAATTCTTATAGAAGGACGGATATTATTCCGTTGGAATCTAAAACCACAAGCCGCTGCGGAGTCTCCGAGGGGCCGGCCGCGGTGGCCGAGGGGACTGAGGCGCTTCAGTCAAGGTCTGCACGGCCACTACGGTCGGGGGTTTGAATCACCCCTCGGGCATGTATATTTGTGCCGTCCTTAGTTTTAGCTAGTTCGTCAGTAGTTTGTAAGTTTATGGACTGATAACCCGTAGTTAAGTCCCATATGGCCTAAGCTTAACAAACATTTAAAACGGCATGTTTTGAATTTGTTCGTCGAAGAGCTGCAGCTGTTTCAAAAGCCTATTAAGTGTCAATAATAGAAACAAAAATATTGTATCTAGGGTAGGTGTTGAATTTATTTTTTGTATCCCTTTCTATAGTAGGTGGATCCGGATCGCGATTTGTGTTAGTCGGCCTGCGGGATAAATTTGTAAGGGACTAGCTGAACCCCCGCTGATTCGCTTGCGTAGGCTGGTTGGCCTGCACCAGTTATTTCTTTTTAATCCTGATGAAGAATCCATATCTTAGGTTTCGTAGTTATAGCTTGAAATTTGAGTTAACAGCACCATATTTTTGAAAATCAATTTTTGCATCTCGTATTGCATTCCCTTATTGGTGGAATTTCCAAAAATACCGAAACACAAGTCTTTTAAATTTGAACCCCGAATCCAAATCCGAAAATTTGTACTTATAACTTCAAAATTGCCGAAATAGCAACATAATTTCGAAAAACACCCCCTCTCCGATTTAACCCCGTTGATAGTTGAATTTCCAAAAATACCGAAACATGTATTTCTTAACGTCTAACCAATATACAAATATCAATTTTTGCAGCTCTAGCTTCAAAATTGTATCAATAGCAACGTGTTTTCAAAAAGAATTTCTGATCCTCTATGTAACCCTCTTACTTGTTGAATTTCCAGAAATACTAAAAATCATGGATTTTTAATCCTGACCAAGATTCCATATCCGAAGTTTCGTACTTGTAGCTTAAAATTTGAGTTAACAGCAACATATTTTTGAAAATCAATTTTTTGCGCCACCTATTTTACCCCCTTATTTGTCGAATTTCAAAAAATCCGAGACATGTGTCTTTTCAATTCGAACCCTGAATTAAAATCCGAAATTTTGTAGTTCTAGCTTCAAATTTGCCTAAATAAGCTACTTATTTTCAAAGAGCGATTCGTCCCATATTTCACCCCCTTACGGACGGAATATCGAAAAATCGCTTCTTAAATGACGCCTACAGAGTAAGATAAACACCTTCCACAAATTTCAAGTTTCTATCTTCAGTGGTTTGGGCTGGGCGATGATGAGTCAATCAATCAGTCAGTCGGGACACTTCGTTTTATATATAGAAGAAGATAGAAAAAGAATATGAAGAGGTGCATCGTAAAATATTGTGCGTGAAGACATTCGTGACGGGCAAATAAATGCAAAAATAGTAATAGGGAGGACATAAAATCAATTTAGTGGCAAAGAAACGTATTTGAGGCCTAATTATTGATGGACATATTGAGGAAGGAGTGTACGTTATTCCAAAAGAGGGCGCAGAGGACCATCACCTAGTATGTAAACACAACCCGCGGATTGCGAAAGTTTGCCCACATGTGGGGTCAAACGCACCTGGATTCTGATGAGAGACCTGTCCATCCTTCGCTTGTATGGCGAGCTTAACTCTGCACCAGTTGTGCCCACTCCCATCTCTTACACTAGGAACCGCACGGAACTGAGTAGAAAAACACTCCATTATATACAGGGTGAATCATTTGAAACTCATACCAGAAATCCTGCACAAATCGAATATGCTGTTGATGTGAAATTATCGCAGGATGGACTGCAAGTCATGAGCCTCGTACTGCAGGGGTGGGCACGACAGCTGCTCGCGCGGCTGCCCGCGAGCAGCGAGAGCCGCGAGGGCAGCGCTGAGCGGCCTTGAGAGCCAGCAGTGCGGGTAGCAGGGCTGTGCGGGGTGGCTGATGCACAGTGCAGTGCACATACATCAGTACTTTCATCAAATGCTAAAGAAAAGAAAACTAAATCTGTGATCCTGTCTCTCAACTGAGCTTCCACGTCGTTTGCCATTTCTTCAATGCGCCTGCTAACCGTTCTCCGTGAAAGAGGAACGGTTTCAAAAGGAGGAATATTTGCTGGGCACAAAATTGTTGCAACAGCAACAAAACATTCATTCACAAATTCTGCATTGCTGAAGGACCGCGCAGTTTTACCTATTTTAAGAGCTACATGATAGCTTACTCTCATCGTTGCAGCGTTGTGGATTAGAAGGTTTTCTTTCGGTAAATACGTACAGGAGAAGGTAAAATTGACGGAAAATGCACACAACATATTAATAACAGTGGTAAATTGAATTAATAACATACGTATTTCTCCTTTTTCTGCTTCATTTCTATAAGTTTGACTTTTCGTTCTTCTTTACTCAAACTAACTACATCTTTTTCGTGAAGCTGTTGAAAATGACGCTTCATATTGTACTTCTTCCACGAAGACAATGTTGAATTGCAAAACAAACACTGAGGTCCGTTTTGCGTTCCAACAAAAAACTACTCTTCTTCCCACTGTGGGTGTTCAGAAGACTTTCATTTCAAACATTTTACGTCCTCCTCAGCCATTTTGTAGACACTAGTAAACAGAACGAGTGGTTCCGCGTGGTGTAGTGAGGTGCGCGGCTAGTCGAGTATGAGTGTGGGTACTGCTGGCTGGCGGAGTGGGGGGAGCCGCGAGCAGGCCGTGTGAGCCGCTGAGAGCGCTCGCGCTCGCGAAACGGCGTTTGCCCAGCCCTGTCGTACTGTATGAAGTTCCTTAACGCAAATGAAATAGTAGCATAGTATGCAAAAACGCGATATGTCAAATAACATAATTTCGTTTTAAATATGGTAACTCTACAAAAATAAAAATAAATCATAAAATAAATACCTTGCATCCCTAAAGTAAGCAATCGTTAGCTTTATCCAGAGCTGACAGACCTAATAACAATTGAAATTATTGCAGAAAGAGGTGGAATCTTTCGTTTTCACAGAGGTATGTCCTAGCATTTTACAGGTTGAAATACATACAAAAAATCAAATATAAAAAGGAAAGCTTCGTATCCCCTGTTGTAAGTATCCTCCTAACTATATTGGACTATTTAACCAATACACTGCAAGGACTGGAGGCCATACCTCTTTGTGGCAAATTTCCATTTTTTTAGTTATGTTAGGCATAAATAGCTAGGACGTGTTTAGCGATATAAGGTATTTATTTTTATTTCATGTAAATATCACGGTTTATAGAGTTACCATTTCTTAAACATAAAATCGCATTGTTTTACATAAATATTGTTATTTCTTTATACATTCTATATTACAATGGCATCTGGGTTGAATAAACTTTCTTAATATAACGAATCAATGGGTCTTAAAGCCTGCAGAAAAATAAATAAATAAAATAAAATAAAAAAATAAAAAATATGTATATCTTATGGTGTGGTTCAAAGAGAATGCTAAGGGCGTGAATGGTCAGTAGCCGTCCGCGGTGGCCGAGGGGACTGCGGCGCGCCAGTCAAGGTCTGCACGGCCAATACGGTCGGGTGTTCGAATCCCCCCTCGGGCATAGATATTTGCGCCGTCCTTAGTATTAGCTAGTTTGTAAGTTTAGGGACTGATGACCCCGTAGTTCAGTCCCATAAGCTCTACAAACATTTGAACATTTGAATAGTCAGCAACATCGTTGGAAGGGCCATAGTGACATTTAACAAGCGTGGTAAATAACTGAGTTGACCTTACAGTGTGTACAGAACAAGATTACTTTTACATATTAAGCCCGTTGCACCATCTATCGGAGGTGTGATTAAGTGGCACTTTTTGTGTGATTAAGTTTGATAAGACACTTTTCATGTCAACAATTTATTTTTCAACCTACATCGCACTATTATTACGAATAGTTTCTTTATTTGACATAAACATTTGTAGTTAATCGTGTAAATATTTGTCAATAGGCATCAGCTATGTGTAAAATCAATTTACTGCTTTATTTGGGTCTAGATGACGATCGTTCCATATAGTTACACTCCTCTTAAAGTATGGCTATATAATAATATAATAATCAAAATATTTGTTATACACCACTTAATACCACGGTTGTTAGTACTGTTAAGTCTAGAATTAGGTAAGGGACACTGTATAGACGGGTTTAAGGTATCAGTTTTCTAACGACGTTGTGATAATCGATATAAACAAAGCCTACGCCATAATGCTGTGTCTGTCCCAACTTTCCTACGGCTCTCCATTCCATAGCTTCAGGTAAGTCACGTATTTGTTGCATTGCAATACCTGATCACTACATTATCTGAATCCATCTGCTAGTGTAATTATTTTGGGAAACACAGGTCAACACTGCGACCTTCCTATCGGTATTCACCAATTAGAATTGGGCAATGCGTAACTCGGGGTAGTTCTCTCTGTTCATAGGGGTGATCTGTGTATGTCAGCTTGTATGCCCTAGAAAGCTACCCAATCTCTTTAAACAAGTTCAATAATCAGTCTGTAGTTTAGCCAGTCAATCTGCATATGATGACGTGAAAATATATTTTAACAAACATAAAATAAACCTCTGAATAAAAATAATAATAATAAAAAAAAGGGAAAGAAAATGGATTCTAAGATAAAGAAGTGATTCCTTCACGAAGTAATTCTTTATAAATGAAGTTTATTACTCATTTTGGACATGAAATGCGGAGGAGGTCCTACTTTACACATCGGTAAATAACTGAATATTTCTCCAACTATTGTTCATGAGAGGCATAGTAAGTATAACCGCACTCGAGAGTAAAAGTTCCAGATTATCACTCATCTTTAAAATACAATTTCCCTTCCAAAATATTATACATTTGAATATCACAGAATTAAATGCTTTGACCACCTCCCTACAAATGTTGTTTACATTTAACAAACAAATACATGTTTAATAATACTAAAAACGGCTGAGACTGAACTTCTTTGCTCAGATAGCTATTAAGCGTAGCGTCTCACTGTTCAAATATACTGTCGCCATCGAAATGTAGTTACACAATTAATATTTTTTTATCATGTCTTATTTTACAAATATATTTATTTCTTGTCCACAAATACATATAATTGTTTATATATAAATTATCTGCTGCATATCTACTATTTTTTACTCGGCCATGAAATATTTAAGTGGCAGTCTACAACATAAAAAACGAACGTTACTAATAATAATATTTAATATAATAAAATACATATATAAATGTAATGCGATTTGCTGGATTTAAAGTAAAGTTTAATGAAAGAATACGGAAATAACGTGGTACGTCTTTTAAGATAGGTAGCGGGGTGCAATGCTACCCATTTGCTTCTTAAACTGGTACTGATAAACACTACGTATCAATAGTTGTAAATATAAGTATCATAATACTATCATTATAGTACTGAAATTTATCGGATTTTTATCTGTAAGTTAGGGCGTTTGATTGTCTCAAGTCTCCTGAATCCATTCATATAATTATATTTGCCGTGTGATCATTTCCTGATTTTACATGGATTCTTTAGAATAATTTGTGTGGCGACATTGTATTTCAGTTGCAATCTGGGAAAGCCGCCCTCGCTCAGCCAAGAGCGTCGTTTCCGGTTTACGAGCAGATTAGGAAAATCCTAACTACCTGTATTCCATTCACTAGGTCCAAACTGTTAGCCGGCCGATTGTAATGTTGTTGTCTCCATTCCTTAGAACCGACAGAAAGACGTCGAACTATTTTAGTTCATTCTGTCGATGGCAATACTTCAGAATCTAGATATCTCAGCTGATCCCCAAATTGTTCTTACCAGTGTTTTTATTCAAATTATCCAACAGGTAATCTCCTCCATCCCCATTTTTCGTTATATGTTAACCTCGCCACGGGGAAGTAGCCGAGCGGTATGGAGCGCCACATGCGCGGCCTCCCGCTCGGAAGTTTTTAGTATAAGCTTGTTCTTAAGTTGTTTGTAAGTTTAGGGACCGATAACACCGCCTTTGAGTCCCTTAAGCTCTACAAACATTTGAACATTTCTTGTTAACCTCATCTGTCCCCCTTTCTCTGCCTATTATCTACTCCTGCTCCTGTTTCCAAAAATGTTGAATCTTATGGGACTTTAACTGCGGGGTCATGAGTCCCTAAACTTACAAACTACTTATGAACTAACTTATACTAAAGATAGCATAAACATTCTTTTCCAAGGGAGGATTCGAACTCCTAACGGGGAGCGGCCTCGCACATCGGAGCATAGCGCCTCAATGCGCTCGGCCACTCCACCGCGGCCCCCTGTCTCCGTACATCTCCTCGTCCAAGTCTCTGTATTCTCCGCTGTCTACATGTAACTGCAATCGTTCATGGTGAGTGATCAGATGGTGTCGAAGACTATTGCAAGTAACCGTCCAACATGCATCATAATTTACCTGTGCTTGCTCCTTTGCATTATCGTTCCCAAATAACGACTCTAACAGCCGAGTCGCAGCTTTAGAAATTTTAAAGCGTCGATGAAGCCTAATTTTTTTTTTTTTTTTTTTTTTTTTTTTTTTTTTTTTTTTTTTTTTTTACTCAAATGACGTTCAATGACGCGTTTACAGTGTCAGTGATTGACGTCTCCTGTAGAACACAAGTTTCTGCAACTGCTTCTCAGCTGAGAACATTGGCTAATGCCTCATTATATAATGGTGGCCGAATATTGGCCCACATTAGGCTAGTAACAGGAAAAAGGAGTCGGTTTTCAGTGGCTTGACAGCTTGGAATTTAATTGCTAGTAAAGCATTAACCGTTCATTTGAGACAAAATTTAAATATTTAAACTTTCATAGATGAAAATTCTCTACAACTATGCTCCCTTATGTTTTTTCCGCACCGTTTCAGAAACATCTGAAAAAATAACGGCGGTTTGACACTGTATCTCCGTAACGTATTTCCTCTTCTTATGTCGCAACCTCCATCCTATAAACACCAAGTTTTACACGCGTATGTGTAGCGGCGCCAGCGACCATAACCAGCCTCTGGCCTCTAAAGACCGTACAATGACTTGTCCAAGCTATTTTGAGTGGGATCTGAAAATTTTCAAGCGAACCTTACTCAGAATTTTATATCGAGTAACTTTTGTAAGAATTTATTTTGACTCTAAAACTTGGTACACAGGTATAAAGATATATGCTTCACATTACGTTACGATCATATTTTTGCTTTAAGTACTTTAACAGAGTTACAAAAACGGTTTGAAGTTCATGTTTCACCTAGGAATGAATTCGTAGCAAAAAACATTTTTATGCAGAAGTAAAACGTGTATTAAGAAAATAATGTATGACGTGTCAAAAAAGTTACTCCGCACAACAAACGAAATCTATAACTGATTACAAGAATAAGGAAGATAAAATAAAGGAAACAGTTGAGGCAATAACTGTTGAGAATATTTTAACAAAACGTATTAATGTAGGTCCTGTTTAAAATTAAATATAAACATTTGAATATTAGGTAGAAAATAGAGACGCTAAATTAAAATTTTGCAGATCATAGACAAAGTAAACTAACTACAAATTAAATTGGGTTGGTCACTGAAAATCTATATCTATAAATGTGAATGTCTGTTCGGTGTACTTTTATCACGTCTGAACCACATACATAAAGAGCTAAAAATTTGCACAGTTACTGATGTCTACCCCTGGAAGGCTTTAGGCACGGTTTTATGGCGATCGGATAGCTATTTATCTAATATATAATCAATGTGAATGTCTGTTCGGTGTACGCTTATCACGTCCGAACGACAAGACGCAGAGAATTTAATATTTGTACAGTTATTAAGTTATACCTGAGGAAGGTTGTTGTTGTTGTTGTTGTTGGTTGTTTAAGGGGGACAAAACTGCAATGGTCATCAGTCCCCCACCTGAGGAAGGTTTTAGGCCCGGTTTTATAGCGATATGATAGATATTTAGCAATTTGAAGAATAAAACGCAAAATGCGGAACAATAATTACTCTTTGAAAATTATATTTACTCTTTGAAAATGGTTTTGTTGGTTGCATTGTTGTTTGAGGGTTGACAATGATAAAAGGGTGGAGTATATTGGGATGGAAAGTTGTAGCTGTGTATAATATTCTACGTGTGTGTGTGTTAATATTTCTCTCTGCAGCGAAAACTTCAGAACGCAAACGAATGGTCTGTCTGTAATTGTTGTCCGAAGTCTCCCGTTGTACACCATAGCAGTTCCATGCCGATAGCTATAAAGGGGTGGAAGATGTGGTGGTTAAAAGTAGTCAAATTATAAAAAAATTCTCACTGAAGGCCAGCGATGACGTTTGCGACTCTATAGCAATAGCAAGGAGGGTACATACAGCAAAACGTGGTGACACAGACCATATCCTTGGTCTATGTGTGTAACAATGTATTCGGCTCTCTCTCTGTAAGGATAAGCATACGAATAAGGAAATATAAGAATAAATAAATAAAGCAGTAAAAAGGAAATTTCTTTTAATACATCTCTTGAAAAAAATCGATTTAACGTTTCGCGTATTACATCAAGTGATTGATCTGTGATATTATTACAATCATTATTGTTGAATTTCGTGATTGGATTCTTCGAAACGAGTGCATTTTTAGGTGTGATTTGATCTACACTACTTACATTTCTGATAAACGTTAAGTTTATTCTGCAATCTGATAGGAATAATTTTCAGTTCCGCTTTATCGGCGACATTTCGTCAAAAATGAATGAATTTAATTACATTAATTTAATTGTTATTTAAACTTCGTAGATAAATGTGCATTGCGTTACTTTACACATATTAGAACAGTACGTCTACTTTTAATAGATCACATCTCTACATTTACGCTCCAAACAGTACTACAAATAAGGTAGTTCACCAAAATGCCCTAAAATGAAATTTAAATGAATTTGGACATTACTCTCACCACACGTGTTGAGATATTGCAACAAAGGCTATAAGGAATAATTTATGTATTATTTATTATAAATCAAATGTTTGTAAATCTTATGGGACTTAACTACCGGGTCATCAGTCCCTAAACTTACAAACTACTTATGAACTACTTACGAACTAGGACGGCACAAATATCCATGCCCGAGGGGGGATTCGAACCCCCGGACGTAGTGGCCGTGCAGACCGTGACTGAAGCGCCTCAATCCCCTCGGCCACCGCGGCCGGCTATTGCAAATCATTAAGCACTTCACATAATTTTATTTTTTTATTTGAAAGTTGATTAAAAATGTTTGTTTCGAAAGAAGGTATTGTATTTCATTTCATCCTTCAAAAGTAGATAGCACATTACTGAAAGATAACTTATCTATCATAATCAACCAACACGCGAGCGGAGCCGCGGGTTTAAGCTAGTATAGAAATAAAAATCGAACTGGCTTGTTTCAATGCCTACTCTTGAAATTTAGAACAACAAGTAATAGAAATATAAATAACTTTTACACTGAAAGCATAAATTAATAATTTACATTCTTAATTATTTTGTTTTACTATTGGTCTCAGGTACTTGAAAAACATCGTAAAACCTAAAGAATGCCGCAAAACTTGTCAGGGAGCTTTGTTTCAAGGGCCCTTTATTGAAAGTGCAGGAGCAGTAGGTAAAAGAACGTTATTAGAGGATGGGCGATTTCTAAAGGATGCGACATAGTATGAAGAGAACGATATCGATTTACCCTTACAGGAAGGAAAAGAGGAAACCGGAGGGCAGAGCCTAACAGAAGCAGTGACATGGGACCATGTTAGAGTGGCTAAGTGTCTCGGTAGATTTAAAGGTCAGGTAGTGGGATGCGATTACAGTGCAATGAATTGTAGAATAGTAATCAGCATTTCAGTTAGTATTGCGTGTAATTCTTGAGGACTAACGTGACGTGAAAGCAGGTTTTGGTTTTCCCTTATCGATATACAATTCCGATCTTCGTAGATAGTGTGGTGGAACAAGGACGGGATAACTGCGATGATTAATACAGTTATTCATGTTAATCTTTAGTCGCTAATCATGAGAGTATTTTGATACTATAAAGGTTTTATCAGTTGATAGGTTGTTGTTATTAGTTATTTACAGGCCCCCCAGCAACACCAACTGTCACAATGTAACCGTGTAAAATTTCAAGACTTCGTCCGTAGTGTCCCGTACCACAATATAAATCAGAAAAAATATAGGAATATCTCCTTTAAATAATTCACAAAAAATAAATTAGGTTCTTGTACGAGCGGGGCAAGGAGACTAGTCTGTGGCCGTTACTAAAATTTTATCAAAGTCAAACACAGGCACTTCTGTTTGCTGCCGCTAACTTGTACTAAAACCGACTGCTAAACACTGTTTATCCACATTCACACTCGATACCAATGTAATATCACATTTGCAGCCAGTCATTAATACATTCAATCAGTATTTAAATTGTTTTCCGAAATAAGTCGAAGTTCTTCACATAAATCAAATTACTCTTCCTATTATATATTCTTGATTATAAATAACACTTCATAAATGCAAAATACTTTTCAATATTAAGAAATATTTATTCTTCTTCATACTAATACAGTCAGTTTAGGAAGAGACCTGAACCTGTACAACCAGCATGGACTGAATCTCAAACAACAATAATAATGAAACATCCTGGCAGATTAAAATTGTGTGCCGGAATCGGGACTCGAACCTGGGACCTTTGCCTTTCGCGGGCAAGCGCAGTACCGACTGTGCTAACCCGACACGACTCACGATACCGCCCCACCACTTTACATCCGCCCGTACCTCGCCTCCTACTTTCCAAACTTCACAGAAGCTCTCCTGCGAACAAGCAAGACTAGTACTCCTGGAAGAAAGGATATGGTGGAGACATGGCTTAGCCACAGCCTAATGGATGTTTCCAGAATGAAACTTTCACTCTGCAGCGGAGTGTGCGCTGATATGAAACTTCCTGGCAGATTAAAATTGTGTGCCGGATCCGGGACTCGAACCTGGGAGCTTTGCCTTTCGCGGGCAAGCGCACTACCGACTGTGCTATCCCGACACGGCTCACGGTCCCAGGTTCCAGTCCCGGTTCCGGCACTCAATTTTAATCTGCCAGGAAGTTTCATATCACGCACACTCCGCTGCAGAGTGAAAGTTTCATTCTGGGCAGAATAATAATAATTTACTGTTCTTTTCTTTTCTTCTTTCAAACGATTAACGCGCGGCAATAAAGAAGGCGCAGCTGCATTCCTAGCCTCGTAGCCGTCGGTTAAATTCTACTAGCGGTCACATACTTCAAGGTTGGCTGAGGCGGCGACGACGCTGCCCTTGTTGATTGCGGCGCCTCGATTTTACATGTAACATACATAAAATAAAACATTTCAAGAATCATATTATAAAATAACAGTATTTACATGAACATCAACTATGTATACATTTTAAATAAAAAGTTTAGTTTTTTTCCTATTTACAACTTCAAAACAGTGCTGACATAGGAAAATGTACGACTATCTTGTCCCTCTACAATAAAAAGGCATAAATGAGACATTCTCAGCGGCAGACACGTGAGCGTGTTCCGCGCTCACTTCCCGCGTGCATTCGCTGCACACCCAAGGCCGGCCAACTTGGCGCCGCGTGCAACTGCAGAAGCCGGCAGCTTCCAGCCGGAATATGCGTGTCACGGCCGAAGTCTGCACGCGAGGACGCAGTCAGTCCGGCCGCCCGTGTGTACTCTCACCAACACTGCCGTGCAGATATAGCGCGCTGATTAATACCGCGAGATGGGGTTTTCCTCCGCTTCCAGATTCAATTAACGAAGCCTTGATTACAGTGATTCTGACAGACCTTTTGAAGCTGTAGTTGAGAGCAAGTGAAACTGATGTAGATACTAATACTTTGGAGAATGACGCTGCGTTACTGTAGTGTACTTGTACGAGGGCTGGAATTTACACCGTGGCAACTCTAATGTGGAGATATTATGCAATGGAATCTACTATTGTCGCTGATAGCACACGTTGTTGACTTACCAACCTTACCTCCGAGCAAATACACTCGCCCGCCTCACGTCAATGGAATGCACACAATCAAGATAAATTAAATCACTTGTGCTCGAGCGTTGCCACGATTTTTTTAACACTTTTGCACCTGACTCCAGTGCTCTCCCGGGTGCCCAAGTAACAGAACATTTTTCATCATTTTTAGAAATCAGTAACATTTTAAGCTGTAATGCTATGGCTACGAAATACTTATAATTTTGCAGCTCATTTATCCTCTTTTTAAATAAGTAGGTATTGACAGGAGAAAGACGGAAACACAGCCGGCCGCGGTGGCCGAGGGGACTGAGGCGACTCAGTCACGGTCTGCACGGCCACTACGGTCGGGGGTTCGAATCCCCCCTCGGGCATGGATATTTGTGCCGTCCTAGTTCGTAAGTAGTTCATAAGTAGTTTGTATTTTTAGGGACTGATGACCCCGTAGTTGAGTCCCATTTGAACGGAAACACATTTTTATGCAAAAAGACATTGCTATGTATTTTCAGATTTTATAAAAAAGTCTTACAATTCAATTTAAGACACATAATTTGTTTTTGTGTGATAATTCTCAAAACATTCTGCCATACATAAAGCGACATTACACTCCTGAAGCCACCAGGAAATGTGTTCCTGACTTCCCAGTCTCTGCTTTGCTTCTATCTGAACACACTTTACAAACCCGCGTGTGTTCGCTTTTTTCTCCGTCGCCGGTATCTTCTGCACAAAATATCTTCCTTTGAGTCTGTCGTTTGTTAGATTAGCTACAGACTGAATTTCCTTGTGGGCTCTTTTTACAAGAAAGTATCCAACGTGAAGAAAAAATCTTCATACTACGCTTTTATTTCTTTCCTCAGCACTTCTTATCTCCTTTTATAATACATCCGCATCTGTGAGACACATTACAAACATGTGGAAAAACAATTTTTCCACTATTTGAACTGCTTCCTGCAAATGAATAGTAAGCCACCATTTAATCAGAACGATCCACTAATGTTTTGTAAGTGTCCAATACTGCAACTGGATTAATCTCGTTGATGCGACCTGTTTAGTACGAACCGACACTTCAGACACTGTCGCCTTGTGACATGTTGACAGCATTAACACATCCCTTCGTATCTTTCAACTTCAAACAAAGTAAATGTTCTCGCCACATAAAAGTCACAGCATCCCCAGTCTAAATCGGGCTCAGGCCGCTCGGCAATACCATGTAGCCCGAGTTGGACTCGGGCGCCGACAAGAATGTGTTAAACAAGGACAACGCAGTTGGATCAAGATGGAATGTGCCAGAGGTCGTACAACACGACAGTCTCATCAGAGTCATCAAGAGACGTGCGAGGAATTAGAATTACCCTACAGAACAGTAGCTCATTGGTAAAAGCCTTCAACGAAGGTCGGCAAACTGTGGCAGATATGCATCAGGCAGGTCGTCCTAGCGTCTCTGAAGGAGAAGTGCATACCGTTGCCGCGTTAGTGAACAGTTATCGACGCCAAACGATTCGTAAGCTCGCCCACGAAAACGAATTAGCGCATACAGCGCAATCTCGGACTGGGCAGTACTGTACCATCCACCACACTCTCCGGAGTTAAGTCCTTGCGACTTTCTTTTGATTCCGAATATGAATGAACCAATTCGTGGCAGCCGCTTCAGAACCGTTCCACAGATTTGACAGGCAGCAGACCGCTCCATTCCGCCATCAACAGAAGATGCTTTGCGAACGGTTTACTACGTCTTCCACGTCGCTGGCAATGGGTTCTACACAACGCTGGTAACTACTTCAAAGGGCAGTAACAGGTGCAAACAAGTAACGCTTTTGTATCCGTTGTAAATAAATAGTTGCCACTATTTAAGTTTCGACCCTGGTATTAATTTTTTTCTACTGGCGTACATATTGTAATTCTGAAAGTTTCACGCTCAGAATACTGGTGTTTTAAAAGCCTCCGCCAGAAATAACTTAAATATTATCTGATACTGGAGTCTGCATCCTCTGAAGTGAGGTAACATGCAAAACGGGTGGTGGGTAAAATTACACTGGTCGGGAAAGTATTAATATCGTTATTTCTGTTTTAATCTATTTACTTTACTGTTTGTCGTTCTAATTTTCTGTAACATGTTCTCGCTATACAGTGATAAGGCCCGTTTGTCCTGTGTAAAATTTATCGCAGTTGTTGCAGTAAATTTCCTATATAAGAGGAATGTCTCTTCAAAATATTGTTTATACAACTGTCAACAAGCCGATTTAATCAGCTAGTCATACAGTATCACTGATCATTTATCATAATTGTTGTCACGAAAGGTGAGTGTGTTGTCAGAATCATAGTTTAAGGTAGTTCAAATAATGTGTGAATAAAGGAAACGATGACCTCAGCTGTTTGGATCCTTTTGAACAAAAACAATAAATAAATTACTTAAAACCTGTTCTTTGGTGACTTGATCAACTGAGAACCTATGAATGAAACTGGCTAATTTCTGTAGAAACCTTAGTAATATTTCGAATAAAGTTTTTTTACAGAAGTAAAATGGCAGAGTCACCCAGATAACTGAAATTTTTAAAAAAAGAAGGAAAGTACTTTCCTTAATTGGAGATTTTAATGAATTGAAGATCGTAACTCACGTTAAATAATAATAAGAAATTGTACTAACGGCAAAAATCGTATAATTTTAATAGACTTTCCATGATTACTATGTATGTGTTCGACATATTTACATCTTTCTTCTTTCTCTTCTTTCCTTAAGTTCCAGTAAGGTGAACAACTCGAGTAAAACAAAACGTGGAATAACTGGCGAACCCAAACAGGACGAAAATTAAAATTATACTTATTTACACTTTCGCTTACACACAGAAGGGTGTCATAGAAGGGGATTTTATACTCCGAAAGTCATGATTAAGGGTACATTACATAAAATTTCTACATGTAAGTTTGCATGTATAAATATTTTAATGAAGATGAGTTTTATTTCCCCGCTAGCCATTGCAGAGGGTCACTTGTAACCGGTCCTGACACCGTTCGAGCGATTAGCAGAAATGTTGGATTATATACGTAACTTTCCCCTAGTTGGGAGGTAGGGATTGAAACAAAGAGGGGGCAGCAGTTGGTGGACAGTGTGGAGGGGATGAGATGAGCATAGAGTGAGGGTGCGGGAGATGAATAGGGAGAGAGGGGAGATCGACAGAGAGAGGTACTGAGGTAGGGGCAGGTGAAAGGAGCAGACACAGACGAGGACGACGGGATTTGGATGAGGAGACGGACAGATGATGATGAAACAAGGTAACATGGAAAAGGAGTAATGAGAGATGGAATAAATACAAATGTCGGCATTGCTACCGTGAAATTCACGTACCACATGAGCAGTGATGGCTCGTTCTTGCATGTATGATATCTTTTCTTATTAGTATTAAAACTTCTTGCCGCAGCCGAGAGGTGAACCCATTCAGGCGCTATGCGTGGGGCCGTTCCCCATCGGTGGTTCTAATCCTCCTTCGGGCATAGATGTTTGTGTTGTCTTTGGTATAAATTATTTAATAAGTAGTCTGTAAGTTTATGGACTGATGACCTCGCAGTTAAGTCCCTAAGCTTAACAAACGTTTGAACATTTCGATCATCTTAAGAATCTAAAACAAGATGAAAAAGTGAAAATGTACTAACTGAAATTTGTAAAATAATTTGATTGTAAAAAGACCAGATTTTACGTTAAACATAGTTGAATGTAAACTGAAGAGGTTTAAAATTCTTCGTTTGTGTGGCTATGATGTCCGTAGTTGCTTTCATAATTATGAATAGCAGTGTTTGTCCGTCTTTGCAACTACAATAAAAATGCAATTTTTCTCACCAGACGCGTCTCGTTTTAATGACAGTAAAACATCTTCAGTGGTCTGTAATAATAGATATCTATTGTTTGTTTTGATTTTTAGGTCGAAAACAGTTCGTTAACGAAAAGTAGGTCTAATGTTTTGTTACTTACCTTTGTATCTAGTTTTCGCCTCACGTCATGGAATGCCGGTCTGTTTCATGCAGTACTGCCGATTCTTCATGCTATGTCATTGTTTTTTCCACTACTTTCACTGTCACTTTTGCACTGCCCGCAATTCTTTTTCAACCCTCCCCCCACCAATAAAATAAATATATAAAAACGTTGTTTGCCACTATTCCATTCCGCTTACATCACAACTAAATACACAATTTATTATAAAACTACATTCGTGAAGTTGGCAACACTCCAACAACACATTGTGCAGACTCACTCAAAACAAAAACAAACACGTCTGATCTGTGAAAAACAATTGTGGACAGTGCAAAAGTGAAAGTTAAAGTAGTGGAAAAAACAATGACACAGCATCGGTGGTACTGCATGAAATAGACCGGCATTCCATGACGTGAGGTGAAAACAAGACAAAATTTCCGTAAGTAACAAAACATTAGGCCTACTTTTCATGTTTCGTTAACGATCTAAAAACAAAACAAACTATAGATATCTATTATTACAGACCACTGAAGATGTTTTACTGTCATTAAAAAGAGACGCGTCTGGTGAGAAAAATCACATTTTTACTGTAGTTGCAAAGACGGACAAACACTGTCATTCATAATAATGAAGAGGTTTACCTTGTAGTTGCGAATTTATCCCGTCTCTTCTATGTTATGACAAGTACAGTGTTTTATGAGTGCATTTACCATTCTTTGTGCATCGGGTTAAGCTAGAAATATAAAAAAATTGTAAATGCCATCATAAAATAGGCGCAACAACAAGGTATACCTTATATGCAACTATATTAAACGTAAAAAGTGTTCAGCTTACAGTCAGGTAGTACACATTCACTTTTTCTATCTTTTTTTAGACCAAGATGATCCCAGAATATGACATGTTGATCTAAAAAGAGAAAATAAATAAAAAATATATTTCAAAAAGCCATTTGCAACTGTTGGCTGATGACGAGACAGTAAATTGTTTCAAATATCCATGATATCTCAAAATTGTCCTAAGACAAGTGGGTACCTGAACACAAACCATTTACCACCTCGAAATGATGCACATTCAAAATTTTAAAATCTGAAGGCAGTTAATTTAAAAATTTAAAACTTGACAAGCAGAGAATAAGGTACAAACATTTATTACTAATTATCTGACAAAAACTTGAAAGGCAAAATGCCAACTTTCAATAATTTTTCAAAAAAATACCAATTGCAACTGACAGTTGGGTGAAGCCCATTCCTAAAATTGATAATCATCAGGTGAAGGCCGTACCTTAACATAAAGGTTTATAAAACAAAACACCAACTATAAAAATTTATTAAAACTAATCACTAAATAAAACTTATCACTGTGTAAAATCTAACAAGCATTGCATGAACCCCATACATTAATTTGTGTACTGATCTAACAAATACCTTCAAAGGGAAGTCACCAACTTTAAAAAATTAAATTAATCCTCGAACAAATGAAATTGAGCATTTTGTGAAGCGCAATTGAAAATTTAAGACTCAGCGAGTGAAGCCCATATATTAATTGTTAATTAAACTTACAAAGGGAAAAGCACCAAGTTGGCAAGAGTTCTTAAGTAATAATTACCACTAGAGAAGGTACCATTAACCATTTAAAATTTAAAGCCACAGTACCTATTTCAGGCCACAATAGGGTAAACTAACATACAAGTATACAATGTCCTGAACCCACCTGGCACACAATTATAATTTTATAATTAATGAACACACCCTCCAGAACACGTAACCAATGAAAGGAAGAAATTCCACACAAGGTTAGGCGGGGCAGTCGTCCAGATTTCATTAAAACAGCCATATACACCAGTTACATCTACGAAATTGCAATTAAAGCAACCGAAGCTAGCAAAGTTCACAACATACTAAACAAAGCCGGTACAGACTCAGAAGTCCAGTTGCTTTTGAACTGTCAAAAAACATCCTCTCCTTAGACAGCACACTTATGAATGAAAAATAACAAAAGCTTGCAGATTTGTAGAACACACCAAAAAATTTCACCGAAACAATGTCGGGCCGGAACTCGGCTGGTAATCCATATGCAAGGCACCATCAGATGAATACGGCTATTTAACTTATTGGTTCCACAATGACATAAGTAACGCCGTACACGGCTTCAGGAACGACTATTCGTTGACATAGCAGGGTGCAGATATCCTTCAGAAAGAAACCCCTCACTTCTTGTGAAAGATAACATGACGACGTTCATCACCGGTGTGCCACACACCACCGGAAAACGCGATGGTTCTGCTGACCGCTGGGCCGCGGTGGAGTAGCCAAGCGGTCTAAAGCGTCTCGCTGCGGAGCGGCGGTTGCTCGCCGTGGAGGTTCGAGTCCTCCCTGGGGCGTGGGTGTGTGTATTTGTCCGTAGGTTAGTTTACCTAGGTTCAAGTGGTTTGTAAGCTGCGGACTGATGACCACGCAGTTTGGTCCGATAGGTCTACAAACATTTGAACATTTCTGACCGCTGAAAGGCCTACTGGCTCACTGCCATCAGAACTCATTACTCCTTTGCAGGAGGCCCCACTGATCAATGCGTTTGCGCAAAAGCAGTTCGTGTACAAACGACATGCTCACAGATAGCGACAAATGATAGCAAGCGGAAACATAATCGACAGTATGGCTACAGAACTTACTTGCACCAAAACAATGACAGAATGTCCTCTAAAATAGACTGTAGGAGTAAAGATGGCTTGAAAATTAGAAAGGCAATCTCAGTCGGAGATTATTGACTAGCCTAGATAAAATTAGAAAAGGAATTCACGTAAACAAACTAAGAGGCCACAAATTATAAAACAAGGCAGCCGCGAGCACTGGGAGAAGGGGCAGAACGGAAGGAAATGCACATGGAACACTATGCAAGAGCCTACACGGCTCAATCGAGTTATGAACATTTCAGCCTCATCCATCTGATTTCTAATGAGTCAGGGACAAGCCTATCCACTGCAGCTATTGATACATACTTTTCAAGACGTATGGTTAGTGGGCTTATTATGCGAGCCGCAGCGGGTTAGCCGCGCACACTGGGGCGTCGTGCTGCAGAGCGCGCGGCCATTCGTCGTCGGGGGCCCGACTTCTCCCTCGGGCAAGGGTGTTAGTGTTGTCCTTAGGTTAGTTTACCTTAGTTTAAGTACCTAGTCAGCTATGGATAAAAACCACGCAGTTGAATTTTTTCATTATGCTGGATGTGACTGACTTGCACATCTCTAAATATACAGCTGCTCTGTCACAATGAGAAAGTGGGACACATCTTACCAAAGTAAAGAGAAGTTGTGTAGAACGTCTGCAGGAATAGAGTAAGGGGGAAAAGTTGGACTTGATACAACGAAATTTCTTTCGGTATTCTCTTTTCCTTGTTGATCATAATTTAAGAGCTGAAGAGTCCTAGCAAGGAACTGCGAAGTCATAATATAAGGAGTAGCACAGTCAAGCAAAGTCTGTTACTAACGAGGGCATAGACAAAGATGAGTGACAAGTGAGGTGGGGGAGACGGAGACAGCATCTAGTCTAGTGGCAGTACACACTACAACTAACGCTCGCCGTCTCTGGACTAGACTATCACAACTCAGAGGCAGGAAATGTACGCCTGCAAGATTCCACTGACGATGCTTGCTTGAACAAAGACGCTGTGAATACATCTGTGTTAACTTCGTGAGCCAGGACATCCCAAATTACACGAAAGTTCTTAATAACTGCTTCTGGGCACCAATTGATGACTTTGCCTTCACCCATTATTTAACTTTTATAATACAATTTAGGCAATCGCCATCGTCCTAGCTTCTATAACTTCCTGTGCTGTAGTTTCAAAAAATAATCTCTAAAGATGCCAATGATTTTATACTTCTGACTCTCTTTCCCTTAAATTGGACTAACATATTTTCTATTCACAACCCCATCACGTTACTAAAGAGACTGTCTTCCGTTCATATGGTTGTGATGTGCTATTTTATACCTGGTTTCTCTAATTCACCATTAATTCAGTTCCTTCTGTCTTTTACTCACGTTCAGTGATCAATATTCGTTTTCCACAATTAAAGTGTAATTTCATAAGTAGTGGGTGGGCAAAATCTGTTTCATGTTAGAACATTAGATATTTGCTCACTGTCTATTGAATTCATCATTCGAGACTTTTTTCTCCTTTTGTAATCTGTATATTTAAGAAATATCACTTGTGCATTACAATTGAATCAGTGATTTTGAAAAGCGCACGAGTCTACAAGAAGAAATTTACGGGAAATCGATTAAAACCGTTTTTTTATATAGTTTTTGATTTATATTTTTGCAAGAATTTTCGTTAATGTTTGTATTTGACCTCTATTTTGCACCTAAATTGCAGGTAATTCTCTTTTTTTGTTTGCAAAGAAAAAAAAAAAAAAAAAGAAAGTTGAATGATATCACTTTCTAAGGAAATGTGTTTTTATTTTATGTTGATTTTGAATATGTTAACATTGTATCAAAAAATCATTACTTCTTTGGATCATAATGGTACGCCTTCTCTGTTGGCAAGGAAATGTTTCCTTTCTTAGCCAGGAGAACTATTAACCCATCAGTATGTTCATAAGCTTTTAACACACCAGGATTATCTTTTTCACAATGCAACATGCTATACTTTGATGTATTAAAATCAATTTTGTCCTCTTTTAGCACCCTATTTCCCAAATATTCAGTTGACTTGGTCATCCTTTTGTAAAATTTTGCCCACCAACCTTTATAATCAATACTGAACGATTTTTCATGCAGTACGCTAGTAAATGTACATTTTGAACTTCATTCAGCTACTTTCATTGCATACTCTGTAGGCGAGTACATATGATCACTCCGCTTTATATATTTTAATTACCCTAAAGTCACGGTCACAGGGGAGCAAAGAGTGTCCCCATGTAGAAGAATATTGTACAATTTGGCCCTTTTTGCGTTTTCGAGGTGATTCTTTAGTATCATCATCCATGTTTGCACGCAAATCAACTATACAAGTTCACTCATCCAGTTGCTTGAAGAGTTTACTAAAATGGTCACCAGATAGCAGCAGCAGCGTAGTTGTTTCAAAAGGAGCCCTTTTCAAAACATTCAACAAACTCATTGCCTTCCCCTGCCTATGCTATGCATTGGATACAGAACGATGTATCTATCTCTATAGATATTGAATCCAGGCATAACTCAATATGGCCAAAAATATGACTGGTGGCCTTTTCAAAGTAACTGATTTAATTATGTTTTATTTGTTGCTGGATATGAATGAATATATTCTGCATGATCTAACAATGGATTTTCTAGTATCGTTTAATTTCTTATGTGAGTGTACACAATCATATCACGATATTAAACACATAATTACACTGTACAGTGCAATTTCACCATAAGACGAATCCCCAACAAACTTCCATAATAGAATAAATATCTAGGAGAGAAAATGCGTATCTCAAGTGTTCAGAACTTTTCCTTTGATACCGTTTACCATTCTTCCACTGCAAGCCATTAGAATTCTACATAAAAGGAACTGGTAGTATGCAACAAATGAATAAAAATCGCAAATATGAATATCCAAGAGAACATTTTTACCTTCAGTAATGTTAAATACACCTATTGTTTTAAAAAAATTGCTTGTGGTGCTGAAGACGCATTTTATGATTCAGTTTAAAATGGATATTATTTTCGTTTTTCTGTCTTGGAAAGAAAAGAACCACACGTCAACTGTTTCACAGTCGTTACCAGTATGACGAATGTATCATTCAAAACCAGTAGCATACATGCTGGCCTATCTTCATTCCCAGCTGCAGGTCTACAGTTATACAGCTAAACAATTTGGGCCTGTTACAACACATTTGGCAACAACGCCGCCAAAATTTTAAATCTAATGGGCTTGCAGCGTATAAAATTTCTACATTAGACATTATATGATTATGTCAAATTGCTGCTGTATTATATGTATTTGTTTGTTTGTTTTGTTTTGTTGTTTTTTGTTATTACGGATCTCATTTCAGCTAAAGTACCATCTCAGAATTATACATAATACTTTTACAAAATATTTATCGTTTTACTTTCATGTGGATAGATATTTATTGATAGACCACTTTCAGATACACAAAGTTCTTCAATATCATATCCGCAGCCAGTCAAGGTGTCTAATGACGATTATGTGAGCTTCAGTTTCACCCTTATGTTTCGTACTATTTTAATTGACGTTTTATCGTCAGATTTAACAGCCTGGTATTATGGCATTTGGCCAAAGATGTTGTACGGGTACAGTTGCTTCGGTATTTATTATTATTTTCAATAGTATCTTTTGTCAATTATAATTCATTAAGGTTCCCATACATAGCTACACAGACACACGTTAAGACACATTGACTACACAAATCGTATGTACAGTCGAAAATAACAAAAAGAAACAGAAAAAACCTGTAACAACTGTAACCATACAACATCCTGGGGCCAACTGTCATAACAGGTAACCCTCACATTTGTTGATAAAACGTCAAATGAAAACATTGCGAATCATCAGTATGATACTAAATCTCACATTATTGCTGAATGACAACCTGGCATTAACCGCGTATGTGATATGGACGTAAGTACAAAATTTTGTGAATCGAAATTAGGCATATCACTAGAATATCCACGTACAAGTAAAACTGTGAATGTCGTTTCAAAAGCTTATGTATATCTTTCACATTGTGTAAAGATGGCAGTTTACTTAAAATGGATCCGTAACAATATTTAAAAAACACATAAAAAACGTATATTATTATATCATGTCACCATAGTTCACGTGGTTGCATCTACGACGTGCACTTCCTAAAGCCACGAATGAAATAAGGTCTCCATACAGCAAGTCAGAGGTTTCATATAAGGTGTACAGCTTTTTCTTCCGCTGTTTGCCGACAGTTGGCGACAATGGTAAGTAACGATGGATAGAAACAGATCGCAGACGTCAGGCAGTTAGCTTGGACCTCGGTTAACAAAACCTCATTTAAGCAATAGTCGATTTGTGTCTGCATCATGAAGTTGTTCTCGATTGAAAATCTCAGTTTACAAGCCTAATTCTCGTCTTTAACGGGAGGTGTTACTGTTTGGTTTCATCATGAGGAAAACAGCGGATGAGTTTCATCATATGCCCTCAAGTACGTATGATAAGGACGCTGTTCTTGAAAGAATGTGAGCCATGTCTCCACGTCGATTGTCAAACTGAATATTCGCAGCCCCAAGATCAAGCTCTTCAGTAGGTGTGACCAGCTCGGCGTCGTGTACTTCGAGGTGTTGAAACCAAGTGCAAAAATCGCAGTGCTCGTTATCAAACGCAATTAAGCATTAAAAGACAAACGGCCGCAGTACAGCGAGAGGTACGATAAAGTGATATTGAAGCACAACAACGCACGACCCCCACGTTGCAAAAGAGTTCGAAACGTACTTGGAAAGGTTAAAATGGGAAGTCCTACACTACACGCCTTATTATCCAGAAATATCTCTCTCTGACTATAATCTGTTTAGATCAATAGCGGTTAGTTTGTCTCACCAACACTTCCAATCTAACAAAGAAGTCAAAGATTGGATCGATTCGTGGATCGCTTCAAAAATGAACAAATTTTTCGACGCAGGATTCGTACACTGCCCGAAAGTTGGGAGACAATAGTGTCCAGCAATGGCAATAATTTGAATGATACATGTCTAACCAATTTGTTTGATTAAAGCCTCAAAGCGTAGCTGACTGGCTGGTGGTCCTGAGACAGTGGGCCGTGCCCCAGTGGATAGCCACTCGGCCAGTCAGCTACGCTATCGCAGCCTCCGCCCCCGGAACGTTGAAGAGTTGTAGCTCCCAAACTAACAGTGATAGAAATGTACTATAAATTGATTTGGACGCAGGTGGTTTAAACGAATCCAATACACGATAGAATGACTATTGTTCCATTTAAAAAATTATATCTTTGTGCTGTAACTCTTTGGAAAATGATACAATAAACTATGTTCATAGCTCCACAGAGAGTGTAACATTTCTTTTGTTGACCTATCGCATTAAAATTTCCTGTCACCTATTATTTTATAAGTTACAGAGGAAAACACACTTAGTGAAACAGCATATATATATATATATATATATATATATATATATATATATATATATATATATATATATATATATATATATTTGAGACAAGCTGTAGGATGGTAAATGTAACCTAAAAATGCTACCTGCAATTGGCATGAGATAGATGTAGATGCGGTGGACAACGATGGTTGTGATTGAACAGAATTACAAAGGATATTGGAAAAATGAATGGAATATAGTATGATTAGGAGAAACGGTAGCATATATATATATATATATATATATATATATATATATATATATATATATATATATATATATATATATATAATCTCCTAGCTTAATTCCCGCTGCTTCGCACTCGTTGACTGCATAGTCTGCTTTGGTTGTTTCTACTCCTAAATATAAATTTTCATAGATTTATCTTTAAAAATACTTTCCTTATCAAGCATTTTGATACAACTTGTCATTCCCCATTGCACCATTGATAGAAGAATTCAAAATACCCCTAAACACTTTTTTTAAAAATTCTAACCACTGTTTTAAATCCAAATTTTCGCAATTTCTAGCTTCAAAATTACCTAAATAGCAACGTATTTTCGAAAATCCGTTCATCCCCTGTTTCACCCCTTTAGTGATGAGAATAACGAAAAATCGCTGATGCTTACAGTGTAAGATAAACAACGTCTATAAATTTGAAGTATCTATCGTCTGTAGATTCACATTTCAGCGCCGTTTTCTATCGTTTAGAAACGGATTGAGAACGCGAAATATCTTTCTTAAGCTTTTGCATCTTTCTTGGTAGTTTTACTTTTCAAACTGTAATATGCACTTATTTTTCTTTAATTGTACGTTTGTTGCTGAAAAAAACTGAAAAATGTTCATCACGTTTCGCCAAGGAATTTAGAATACAAGGAGACGCCCTTACGCTGAAAAAGTGAAGCCTGCCTCCGCCATATTGCAAAGTTTTGGAGACACGTTCGTATTGTAAGGCTAATGTTTTATGTCACTTAAAACAGGAATAAAACTTCCGACGGTTTCGCCATGACATACGACGTGTTAAAAAGTAAGTTCTCAAATATATTATGATGTGTATTTATTACTATTTATTCAAGAAAGTATTTTGTTTGAAAATACTTTGCATTAACAGTAAGAGGGTCGACATAAAGCGTAGTTTTAACAGATAAACAGCAACATGGCGGACAGGCTTCAACTGACGTATGTGCGTTTTGCGGTGTGTAACCTCTTTGCTATTACAATGTGAAAAGTCATCGCTGGTCTTCCGTCCGAATTTTATATCTAATAGCTATGAAGTACAACGGGAGGCTCCGTACTACAACAACACAGAGAGATAGATCGTCTTCATTGCGTAGCAAAATATTGACATCCACATGTAGAATTTTATATAAGTCGGTAACTACTCCCTTATCTTTATAAACCTCCTACCACCATAGTTCACAATGGGTGACTCATACCTACAACCACATACAAACACAACACTATTCGTTTGCGATGTGTAGTTTTGGCTGCAGGGTGATATATAGGCACAAACACCTCAATTTTTATATATATTAAGATATAATATAGATACATAATTATATTCACCTGTCGTTTTTGAATGGTACCATGCTTTCCAATAATTTCTTTCCTATTCCTACTTCCTTCGTATAATTCAAATTGCAGTTTCGTTTCTATTTGCGTGGTACTAGTCCTGCATTGAATAGTTCAAATGTTCAAATGTTTGTAGAGCTTATGGGACTTAACTACGGGGACATCAGTCCCTAAACTTACAAACTACTTATGAACTAATACTAAGGATGGCACAAATATCCATGCCCGAGGGGGGGATTCGAACCCCCGACCTAGTGGCCGTGCTTACCGTGACTGGCGCGCCTCAGTCCCCTCGGCCACCGCGACCGGCCGGTGAATAGTGTAAGGTCCCCAAATAGCGACTATTGTAACTATTTCTCTGTTCATCACACACTTGGTTTGTGAAATCAAGCTAGAATTTAATTGAAATCAAATGAATAATGAAATTTACTGGAAGATTAAAATTGCGTGCGTGATCTATCAAAGGCCTTTGATTGTGTTAACCATGGAATTCTTCTAGATAAGCTTAAGTATTGTAGTATGAGTGGGAAAGTGCACAAATGGTTTAAATCATACCTAACTGGAAGAGTTCAGAATGTTGATATATGTAATTCACATAATATACAAAAAACAGCTGAGTCCTCAAACTGGGGAACTATCAAGCATGGGGTGCCACAGGGTTCGGTACTGGGACCTTTGCTGTTCTTAATATATATTAATGGTTTGCCTTTCTATATTCATAAAGATGCCAAGCTAGTTCTCTTTGCTGATGATACAAGTATCGCTATCACACCCGAATCACAGGAATTAACTGATGAAATTGTCAATGAAGTATTTCAGAGAATTATTAGGTGGTTCTGTAAATGGACTCTCTTTACATTTTGAAAAAACACAGTATATTCAGTTTCACACAATAATTGGCATCAGACCATTAATTAATATTGACTTCAACCAGAAATCTATAGTTAAGGTAGAATATTCAAAATTTTTGGGTTTATGCATTGATGAGGGGTTGAATTGGTAGAAACACATAGAAGATCTGCTGAAACGTTTGAGCTCAGCTACTTACTCAGTAAACTAGCATACTATGCCTATTTTCATTCTCTGCTTTCTTGTTGTTGTTGTTGTTGTTGTTGTTGTTGTTGTGGTCTTCAGTCCGGAGACTGGTTTGATGCAGCTCTCCACAATACCCTATCCTGGGCAAGCCTCTTCATCTCCACATAAGAACGACAACCTACATCTGTCTGAATCTGCTTACTGTATCCATCTCTTGGTCTTCCCCTGCGATTTTTTCCCCACACACTTCCCTCCAACGCTAAATTCACAATTCCTTGATGTCTAAGAATGTGTCCTACCAATCTATCCCTTCTTTTAGTCAAGGTATGCCAGAAATTCCTTTTCTCCCCAATTCTGTTCAGTACCTCCTCACTAGTTACGCGATCCACCCACCTCATCTTCAGCATTCTTCTGTAGCACCATATTTCAAAAGCCTCAATCCTCTTCCTGTCCGCACTGTTTATCGTCCATGTCTCACTCCCATACAAGGCAACACTCCATACAAATGCCTTCAGAAAGGACTTCCTTAGGTTTAAATCAATATTCGACGTTAAAAAATTTCTCTTTTTCAAGAACGCTTTTCTACCCATTGCCATTCTGCATTTTATATCCTCTGTACTGCGACCATCATTTGTTATTTTACTGCCCAAGTAACAGAACTCATCTACCTCCTTTATTGCTTTGTTTCCCAATCTAATTCCTTCAGCATCACCTGATTTTTTTTACACTGCACTCCATTTCCCTAGTTTTACTCTTGTTAATGTTCATCTTATATGCACCTTTCAGCACAATGTCCATTCCGTTTAATTGCACTTCCAGGTCCTTTGCTGTATCTGACAGAATTACTATGTCGTCGGCAAAACGCAATGTTTTTAATTCCTCACCCTGAACTTTAATTCCTTCTCCAAATTTCTCCTTGCTTTCCTTTATAGCTTGCTCAATGTACAAATTGAACAACAATGGAGAAAGACTACAACCCTGTCTTACTCCCTTTCCAACCACTGCATCCCTTTCATGCCCTTCAACCCTGACAACCGCTGTCTGGTTTTTGTACAAGTTGTAAATAACCTTACGTTCCCTATATTTTACACCTGCTTGCTTCAGAACTTGATAGAGTTTGTTCCAATCAACATTGTCAAAAGCCTTCTCCAAATCTACAAAAGCTAGAAATGTAGGTTTGCCTTTCCTTAATCTATCTTCTAGGATAAGCCGTAAAGTGAGTATTGCCTCCCGTGTTCCTACATTTCTCCTGAACCCAAACTGATCTTCCCCGAGGTCGGCTTCTACCAGCTTTTCCATCCTTCTGTATATAATTCGCGTTAATATTTTGCAGCCATGACTTATTAAACTGATAGTTCTGTAGTTTTCACACCTGTCTGCACCTGCTTTCTTAGGGAGGGGATTATAACATTTTTCTTAAAGTCTGAGGGTACTTCACCTGTCTCATACATCTTACACACCAGGTGAAACAGGTTTGTCATGGCTGGTTCTCCCAGAGACTTCAGTAGCTCTGATGGAATATCATCTACTCCAGGGGCCTTGTTTCGACTTAGGTCTTTCACGGCTCTGTCAAATTCTTCTCTCAGTACAGTATCTCCTATTTCATCTTCATCTACATCCCCTTCCCTTCCTACAATATTGTCTCGAAGTTCATTTCCTTTGTAGAGCCCCTCTATATATTCTTTCCACCTTTCAGCTTTCCCTTCTTTGCTGAGAACTGGTTTTCCATCAGTGTCCTTGATATTCATAGAGCTGTTTTTCTTATCTCCAAATGTTTCTTTTATTTTCCTGTAGGCTGTATCTATTTTTCCCCTATTTATACATTCTTCTACATCCTTGCATTTGCCTTCTAGCCACTCCTGCTTAGCCATTTTGCACTTCCTGACAATCTCATTTCTTAGTCGTCTGTACTCCATTTTGCCTGTTTCATTTACTGCATTTTTATATTTTCTGCTTTCATCGATTTCATCTGCTTTCTTATGGCATCATATTCTGGGGTAATTCATCATTTAGTAAGAAAGTATCCATTGCCCAAAAGCGGGTCATCAGAATAATTGCTGGAGCCCACTGAAGATCATCCTGCAGACATTTATTTAAGGATCTAGGAATCTTCACAGAAGCTTCACAATATATATATATATATATATATATATATATATATATATATATATATATATATATATATATATATTCACTTATGAAATTTGTTATTAACAATCCAACTGAATTCAAATGTAACAGCAGTGTGCATAGCCACAACACTAGGAGAAAGGGTGACCTACACTATTCAAGGTTAAATTTAGCTCTGTCACAGAAAGGGGTTAATTACTCTGCCACAAAAGTCTTTGGTCACTTACCAAGTACTATCAAAATTCTGACAGATAGCCAACTAGTATTTAAAAATAAATTAAGAGAATTTCTGAATGGCAATTACTTCTAGACATTAGACGAATTTGTAGATAAAAGTTAGTACTTTGAGAAAAAGAAAAAGAATAAATAAAAAAAGAAATAAATTGTTCCATAAATTGAGTGTCATGTAATATTATGTATCGACACATTTCATGTAACTGACACGTTCCACATCATTACGAAGTGTCGTATTCAAGATCTATGGAACAAGTATGAATCTAATCTAATCTAATCTAACCGAGGTTCGTACCAGAGACCTTTAGCAGGAGAACGTTTGTGAATTTAGAAAGTAGGGGGCGAGGTACTGACAGAAGTAAAGTTATGAGGAAAGACCGTGAAGCGTGCCGGAATAGTTCAGACGGAAGAGTTTTTCCCGCGGTAGGCGAAAGTTCGAATCCCGGTTCCGTAACTTCTGCCAGGAAGTTACGTATCAGCGCATACCCCACTGCAGAGTGAAAGTTTCATTCTGTAAATGAATGAATCTAATATCCTTTTGTTTCCATGGGCCAAACTGCTTCTAAATCTATGCTAATGTGAGGTTTTGGAAAATTAAAAAAGTATGAAAAAGTATTTTACAGAGTGAGATTCCCTACTTCCCCCTATCCCTGATCTCTATGTATCCATCTTGGTTAGAATCTTTGCCACATGGTTGGTATGACTGTTGTCGGCTACATCTTGGTGTGAGAGAGTGTAATGCTGTATTATAATGGATGGCTAGTTTTGCATTATTGCACGGATATTATAAGGGTCTGAAGAAGAGAATAATGTATTCTCGAAAGTAGTAATTAAGAGTCAAAAAAAAGGGCTGAAGGTTTTTCATTTGTCAGATATCCCTGATCTTGTTATCACCAAGCCATCGAAATTAGGAGCTCCCGATTAATATGGAAGAAACCCTTTGGTTTATTTTTTATAACTGGATTTTAACGTAGTGTAAAAGGCATTATTGTAAGTAAACAATTACAAGGTAGTTACATCGACTCTCTTCAGACAGGAAGATCGATAGACACGACTTCCATCTCATTAGGTGCTACCCAGTTCCCGCTCTTACTCACCGCGAGTTCTGAATCAGTTCTGGTTGTAGCAAACTCATAGATGGAATACATAGCAGCTTGGAAATACGAGTAGGTGGTACTATGCGCAGAGACGATAATTTGGGACACCTATCTACTGCCGTAATAACCTCACACCAAGAGTTTTTGTTACTCCTTATTTATCCGCAACATGGAGCTCCAGACCGTTCGGCTACTCCCGCGCGACTTATTTATGTATTTTATCTACAAAATAGAATACTTTTGCTTATAATTTCCAATGAACTACATCATTCTGCGTTCTGAAAATCTTTTTATAGTTTGATAAAAACTACGTACTTCTCATGATTCATGTTATTTTCCATTGTCAAGAACAGCGTCAGAAATGGCTAAGTGGTGCATTTACCTTTCCAAACGCCAATCTGACCGTCATCTAGTAGGTCTCGTTTTTTCTCCTGCGCTGTTCTACATACGACTTTTATCAACAAAATCTTTGCATTAGCTTTCAGACTTTCTGATCTGCACATGTTTTCATAGAAATTATTGTACGATTTTCGTCCTTAGCTCTGAGGAATGTTTTCAACTCACAAACTCTACTAATATAGTTGTTTCATTTTTTCGAAGTGATTTGAGGGGTTCAAATGAAACGTTATCTATAAATCGCGCCATACTTGATAAACATCATCCAAATTACCGTATCTAAATCTAATGCGTGATCCCCTGTATCTTCAATATTGTGAAACACATTCAGTACGGTGATTAAATTTATCATCTATTTAACCCAGGAACATTACCTTTTTCTGAAATCAATGTTCCCACTATCATTTTTATTAAATCAGCAAATTATCACCAACGATCTTTTCCCATTGTTCCCAATGTTAATACTCTATCATCTCTTTAACAACAAAGTGAATCGAAAACAATATAACGGAGCACAATGGAAACGGTAATTCTCATCAAACAAAATTAATAACGTTCTTCCGTAGTACATCTCTACAAGAGGTAAACCTCAACAAGATTTTTAATTGGTTAACAGCATACACCTGAAACTTCTCAGATATTATCTTTTACATGCTCAGGGACAATGGTACTTTTATAATCAGTTTATTCAGTTGTTCTTTTTTATGCAATTCGAGGTCAGAAACAAACCGTAGATGTTGCTCAGCCAGTAGGTCTACTGCAAGACGCAACACTAACACTTTCAAGGTCTGAACAGTTATTTATACAGACGGGGAGTCGGAAGTTACATCACGGATGAAGTACAGGTTTAGAAGCAACGTAATTCCTGTCTTTGTACTGTTATTGGCGTTTTCTCCTCAGTGTTTCCAGTCTGTCCTGTCTACGGTAGGTGCTACTGACGTCCACTTTCTATTCCATCGTACACATCTAGTTTCTAGCTTTAAATTTCATAGTTTGTTTCTGTTTCCTTATGTGCTGACCATACTGCACGTTTGTAACCTTATTACCATTGTCCACGTACTGATGTATATGCCATATATGCCATGAAAAACTGTTAGTTCACTATCATTCATGTTGTTGTTGTGGTCTTCACTCTCCAGACTGATTTAATACAGCTCTCCATGCTACCCTGTCCTGCGAAAGCCTCTTCATTTCAAACGCTTCACTTTTCTTTTTGCTCGGACGCTTTATCGACCATGTCTCACTACCATACAAGGATACAATCGTGCAATGAGTGCAAAGCATATTTTTCTGGTTAAAGTTAGGTGTGCAGTCTTCTCGACTGATATGACAATGCCTCTTTGTTTTATCAGGATGTAAGGGTTGCAATTCAGGATATAAGGATATAGAAGTTGGATGGAGGTAAAATGTTTTTCGAGCCATCAAATGATTGTAAAAATTTTAACAAATGGAAGAAATTTATTCCAAATTAGGACAAGGAACTGACAACGAACTTAAACATTCGTGAGGTTCACTTTTCTGAAATTTTATATTAAAAACTGGCAAACGTATTATTGATAGAAAGGAAGTAACACTGCCTAGAATTAACTGGCACTTGAAACCAAATTTATTTCTTTACATTTTTTTTCGAAACTGCCGAATTATTTGCCTACACCGCTAAAATCTCCAACAAAGACGAATTCTCTTCACAAAATTGTCAAGAAAATACCCACCTAATGATTAAAAATTTGTGACAGTAATACCTCGAATGTAATCAGAACCCTGTTGTTTGGTAGCTCTAAATTTGCGGCTCCATTTGAAGTAAGCGTATTGAGAGCACAAATGTATAAGTTAAAATGTAGATTGGTTGGATCAAACAGTAAACGCAAGTCAGAGAAGGCTGTAGTAATGACGCTGTTGTAGGTACACTCCATTAGAGTCAATACTAAGAGAATTATTGTGCCTTGAAAGTACGTATCGATGCATTATTGCTTCACAAGAGTCGAAGACAATCGAAATTCTGACTTTAAGGCTGGATGCGACTCGCTGGAAACGCAAAAATAGGTGAGGATTGACGATCGCCGGCCGCGGTGGCCGAGGGGACTGCGGCGCGCCAGTCACGGTCTGCATGCCCACTACGGTCGGGGGTTCGAATCCCCCCTCGGGCATGGATATTTGTGCCGTCCTTAGCGTTAGCTAGTTCATAAGTAGTTTGTAAGTTTAGGGACTGATGCCCCCGTAGTTAAGTCCCATAAGCTATACAAACATTTTAAACATTTTTTTGATTGAAGATCGACAATTTCTACAATACAAATTACTAAACCGAAATCTTTTCACTCCAGTTTATTATCAGCTTTACCAAAAGTGAGTTGATAATGAGTTAACTTTCGTAGTAGATTTCACTACCGTTATCAAGTTGGTCTGCTGTATGAATATGTAGTGACGAGGTATGAATGAATATTAGCGTTGTTATAAACATCGCTTTTGAATCTTCCGGGTTATGTGGTCGTGGTCGAAGAAACATATCTGCTCCTGACGTTTCGTCCAGAGCTGCGCTGGACATCCTCAGAGGTACTACTGGTAGCGGTGAGCCTTCACTGCATGGTTATAAACATCCATTGATTCCTTTTCTCTCCTCCTTTCTACTGGAAAATAAAATTTAGTTACTGAGTGTGAAATCATGCAGGTCATGCACTTCAGTGTTCTCCTGTTTTAAAAGAAAACTCTTACCAGTTTCTATTGTGGCTTAAATAATCTAAGTATAATGATATACGTAGACTTTCACGGCAGGCGTCTTCATTAATTAATACTTCCGGGCTAACATGCCGTGGTCCATCTGTAAAACTTCCTTCTCCCATCGTTTAGATGCCTACTGCGGACAACATCTTCAGGCGTGAGTCGACCGGTTGCCAGCCGCTGGACGTCATGCTTATACAAAGCACATAAAGGGCGTCATGCGCTACCGACTATGAAGGTATTCCTGACCAGTGTCATCGTTCTCGATTACAGGTAATCGAGTGTCACATCGTTGACCGTTGACCACCATATCTTATTTCGAACCATGTTTTTTTCTTTTGAAATTATTGTGGTGCTACTGCATCTCTATGCCTTCTCCATACATGCGTATATAATAATGTGAGAACTTCGCTAGTTTGCTAGTTACAGTGAATTTTATTTCATGATCCCCGTTTGAAAATACATGTTCCGTTACAGCTGATTTGTCCGAGTGTCCCAGTCGACAATTCGTTTTGCGTTACAACAAGATGGTACTAACACTGTTTTTCGTTGTTCATATATAGACCATGCCACAGCTACACAGAATTTTATACACTCCAGGCGTTGCTAATGGGTGTCGTGCGTATTTCGCCGATCTTAAACATTCACTAATCTTCTTGGTGGTTCTAAAGATTTCTTACAGTTGAAACTTGGATCTAAACTTTCCCAGTACGATCCGTGATGTGGATAAACGGAAGAAAATCTTTCCCAGCCGACAGTTGTTGTTGTCGCATGTTTTCTGACTCTTTTGTTCTAGGACGGAGTACTCGATCTATCTCTTTATTGGTACATCCACTTATTTTGAAAGCCTTCGTAAGCATAATTCATCTTCCAGATAAATTGGTCACAGATACTATTGGCTCTATCCACGTTTTGATTACACCTCTCTTCTGCCTAGGATGATGATTGGAATCCTTAAGGAGCTAACGATCTCTATGTGTTTCTTTTCTATATACTTTATGCCCTACGGTTCCATAAGTCCGTTTGATAACTAATACGTACAAGAAATTCAATTGTCTATTTTTCTCTTTCTCCATAGTAAATTAATTGTATCTTCGGATTACTACTGTTTAGGTGCACCAAGAAACCATTCAATTCCTCTTCACCGTGCTTCCATATCACAAAAGTATCATCCACGTTCCGGTACCACTTCGATGAGCTTTTGTTGGCCGACTGCAGCGCTTGTTGTTCAGCAATAGCAGGACTCAGTGAGTTACCCATGGGCACCCCTTCAATTTACTCGTAAAATTCACTGTTGTATTGAAAATAGGTAGTGGATAGGCAATGTAGGAGCAAAGCTACTATATCAGGTGTACACGTGTCAGCTATGTAAGAAAGAGCTTCGTCAACAGGGACCATGGTAAAAAAGGATATTACATCGAAACTGACAAGAATATCACCTGAACAGACAGTCATATCTCTCAGTTTTTTTATAAAATGCATACAATTTTTGATGTGCTTATCTGTTTAACCTATGTATGGTTCCAATATGGAGGTGAGATGTTTAGCCACCTCTTGTGTTGGAGATCTAATGGCACTCTACCACTGGGCTACCGAGCCGCACTGCGAAAATGCAATCTCCCTGCATTGGAGACCAGTAGGTAAATCGGAGCTAGCGCTGCCATGTGGGGAAAAGAGTGTACTCGGCTAGTGATCACACTTTCTACTTTCGCCTCATTATGATAACAGTATGAAAGCCACGAGGGAATGATTAATAAACGCTATTGGTTGAGTAATTTTACGTACATAATACACATTATCTTCTCGCGCGTTGCAATAATTAACTTGTGCTGTAGATCAGTGGAAAAGTAAACGAAATATTTTATTAAGTCTAATTGAATGGTCCAAAACACTGCAAACGCACTGCGTTCTTTGGTGAAATACGTTTACGTCTGTTAATTACGAACGATAATGTGCAGAGCGTGCGTTTCCTTACACAAATCGATGAGTCGTAGAGATAATTTTTAGAATCATGGATCCATTGTGAGAATGGTATGTCTCGCAACCTCACATCTTTGCGAAATGAACACCAGGTTTTCCAAAGATACAGTCCCCAGTCTGCATCAGGAAGTAATGTGCTTACATAGCCTGTTTCATGACTGAGACAGTGTTAAAAACGTGTAATTGGATAGTGTATTTGTTGCGTTTTGTGGATAGTACAGATCGGAGAGATGCTATTGTGACTTGTGCAGAAGTAACATTAGACTGCTGCACAGGGATAACAAATTCAAATGTTCAAATGTTTGTAAATCTGTGGGACTCAGCTGCGTGCTCATCAGTCCATAGCTTACAAAGTACTTAAACTAAACTAAGGACAACGCATACAACCATGCCCGAGGCTGTGGCGGATTAGCCGTGCGTACAGTGGCGCTGTGCTGCGGTACGCGCCACCATTCCCCGTCGGGGGTTCGAGTCCCCCCTCGGGCATGGGTGTTGGTGTTGTCCTTAGATTAGTTGAACTTAGTTTAAGTAGTTTATAAGCTACAGACTAATAACCAAGCAGCTGAGTTCGATAGATATATAAACATTTGAACATGCCCGAGGGATGACTCGAACCCCAGACGGCGAACGGCCGCGCGTACCGCAGCACGGCGGACCAGTGCGCACAGACTTCCCGCCGCGGCCACGGATAACATCTAGGCAGCTATGTCGATATGGAACTCCATGACGTTATTTCCTTAACGTTCGTGATTTCCTTCTTTTACAAAAATGGGCTTTCACGACAAGTAATGTTCGGCTTCGTGCCACTATGCTGTACCTCTAGGAACTGGTAATCGATTTACTGCGTCGGATCCTTTTATGGTTGTTGTTTAACCACGTGGGATAATTCGATGGAAACATGTGGCAGTGATGTACTTGGTAAATGTCGGAATTTATCGTGTACTGAAGTCTTTACGAAAGTACCACATTGAACATAACTTAAAATGTGAACCTAATTCTAGCACAGTACTAGTTGAGGAGTTTTCATAGCCACAGATCGGTACTATGAATGTGACTAATTCAGTCACCTTAGAGGCCGGCCGCAGTGGACGAGCGGTCTGCGGCGCGCCAGTCATAGCCTGCATGGCCGCTACGGTCTGGGGTTCGAATCCCCCCCTCAGGTATGAATGTTTGTGTAGTCTTTATTATAAGGTAGTTCTTAGTTTATAATTTAAGGAACTGATGACCCCACAGTTAAGTCCCTTAAACTTAAGAAACATTTGAATATTTTTCAGCTTAGCTGATTATGACTGTCGTTTTTTAGAGTATGCGAAGGGACCTGCCTCCTGTCTAACAAGAACGTATCGTAGGTCTTATAAAGCGAAGCATTTCCAATAATGGTAAAAAAGTGCAGGTGATAAACGTTTTCAATAAGGTTCGTCAAAAAGGTGCTCATAACTATAGTCGTCTTTCTTAGATGTAGGCCTGTTGTATACTTTTGGATTTCTTTTTATTTTCGATAATTATGACATTTCCGCAGACTGGACATCTCCTCTGTAGGAATCAGCATGACATCCGAAAGCAAAGATCACATGAAACGTAGTTGGCGCAGTTCGCCCACAAGACCCAGAAAGCAATACTTACGGACTGCCAGGTAGATAACGCGTTTATTGTGTTCCGCAAGGCGTTCTATATGTTTCCGCACTTTAATCCAATGAACATTGCAGTAGTGTACGGAAATCAGACAAACGTTTTTCTTCGATTGAACAAGTTATAGATAATGGAACAATAGATACCAATTTACCGATATGAATGTGATTCCCGGGATGACCCAAGAGAGTACTATAGGACATTGTATTTCGCAGTACACGGATGACTCAGAAGAAAAGGTCAATGCTTTGAGGGGTGACAGTACAGGCGATTCGGATCAAAATATTTCTTATAAACATCTTTCCTTTTCTTAACCGTTTCCGGATAAACCAAGGAAAACAACATGGAGCGGGAAAATGTTCAAATGTTTGTTAATCTAAGGGACGTAACTACTTTGGCCATCTGTCCCTTGCCTTAACAAACAAGTAGCTAATACTAAAGAGAACACAAACATTCAGGCCCGAGGGAGGACTCCAACCCCCGACGGCGAGATACCGTGCACTCCAAAGCAAGACGCCTTAGAACGCTCTGTCACTCCACCGCGGCGAACGGGAAAAATGCAGGTGACAGTAAATTAAGATTCTATTATATTATGTTTTGTATAATATTGTACTTTTCCTCTCAGAATATGTTGAAACAGTCCACCGTCAACATTGATAAATTTTGCTGCTGTTGTAGACAGGTTTTCTGTAGCCGATAGCAGCTCAGCTCTGCATTCATTTCTTTGACAAAACAAAACCTGCCTGCAAGAGCAGAAAATGCATCACTGTGGACAGTGGACTGTTTGCACACCTTCTGTGGGGAAACGTACTCAGTTAAACAAACCATTACTTAACAGAACCTTTCATTGGTTTACCCAGAAACGATTAAAGAAAGGGGGCATATGTCTATTAGAGATTTTCTTTGTCCAGAATCACCAGTAGTATCACCCTCTGCCGGCCGCGGTGGCCGAGGAGACTAAGACGCTTCAGTCACGATCTGCACGGCCACTACGGTCGGGGGTTCGAATCCCCCCTCGGGCATGGATATTTGTGCTGTCCTAGTTAGTAAGTAGTTCATAAGTAGTTTGTAAGTTTAGGGACTGATGACCCCGCAGTTAAGTCCCATAGACTTCACAAACATTTGAACATTTGAACATCACCCTCTAAGCATATACTTTACCTCCTCAAATGTTCAAATTTTTGTATAGCTTATGGGACTTAACTACGGCGTGATCAGTCCCTAAACTTACAAACTACTTATGAACTAGCTAACACTAAGGACGGAACAAATATCCATGCCCGAGGGGGGATTCGAACCCCCGACCGTAGTGCTTACCTCCTCGCTCCATATACAAATCATCTCATAGATAAAATCTGTCACGGCGAGAGCGGTTTAGCTTCCTAACCTGATGATGGCGGCAAGGTGGACCGCAGAAATATTCTGTACAAGTGTCAGTATGATCTGGCTGGAAACCCGAGAAGAATTTGATGAATTCCTGTTACGATTATTATCAGTTTCATGCGATTGATGTGCAGATGTTTTTACTCGTATCTAGGGCATCGCTGCTTTTAGTAGGAATATACGCTAATTTTCAATAAAGGTTATTAAATGTTACATTGACGAACGTAATTTGTCGACAATAGAACATGAATTTGAGCCGCAAGTCTCACGTACCATAAGATATGCGACACTGGTGATGCCGACGTGATTTGTGTACGAGGATACGGATTATAAATATTATGAAGATCATTTGTAGCAACAAATGAAGAATGGAAATGCTAAAGGATGTAAGTGCCATTTATTGACTTTCGGGGTTTTTCACTGTTAACCGATCAATGTCTTCGCACCAATACTCGGCTAAGAGATTTATGTGCTCCAGTCATTCCTTGTAGTTACTACTGACCTGAAGAGATTGTACTAGTCTTTTGTCCAGTTGGGCCTACTCTGCTAATGGATCTATGTGCCACAGGCATCTGGCGCTAGCCGAACAGGAGTCTGTAGTCAAGGTTATGCCACAACCCTATTGTTTTGCTTTCTGAAGCTGCACAGTGATCGCATTATCATTGTCAAGATAGATACGAAGCCAACACCGACAACAGTAGTACAGGTTTATATGCCAACTAGCTCTGCCAATGATGAGGAAATCGAAGAAATATATGAGGAGCTAAAGGAAATTATTCAGACAATTAAGGGAGAGGAAAACTGAATTGTTATGGGAGACTGGAATTCGGTAGTGGGACAAGGAAGGGAAGGTAGGATAGTAGGTGAATATGGTCTGGGCAAAAGGAATGAAAGAGGAAGCCGCCTGGTAGAATTTTGCACGGAACATAATTTAGTTATAACAAACACCTGGTTCAAGAATCACAAAAGAAGGTTGTATACGTGGAAGAGACCAGGAGACACCGGAAGATACCAGATAGATTTTATAATGGTAAGACATAGATTTCGGAACCAGGTTCTACAGTGTAAGACATACCCAGGGGCAGATATAGACTCTGACCATAACTTGTTGGTTATGAACTGTAGGCTGAAACTAAAGAAACTACAAAAAGGTAGGAAAATAAGGAGATGGGACCTGGATAAATTGAAGGAACCTGAGGTTCTTAAGAATTTCAGAGGGAGCTTTACGCAACAATTGACAGAAACAGGGGAAAATAAAACAGTAGAGGCGGAATGGGTAAAATTGAGAGATGAAATAGTGAAGGTAGCACAGGACAAAATAGGTAGGAAGGAAAGACCTACAAAAAATCCTTGGATATCACAGGAGATACTAAATTTAATCGATGAAAGGAGAAAATATAAAAATGCAGTAAATGAAACAGGCAAAATGGAATACAGACGACTAAGAAATCAGATTGACAGGAAGTGCAAAATAGCTAAGCAGGAGTGGCTAGAAGGCAAATGCAAGGATGTAGAAGAATGTATAAATAGGGGAAAAATAGATACAGCCTACAGGAAAATAAAAGAAACATTTGGAGATAAGAAAAACAGCTCTATGAATATCAAGGACACTGATGGAAAACCAGTTCTCAGCAAAGAAGGGAAAGCTGAAAGGTGGAAATAGTATATAGAGGGGTTCTACAAAGGAAATGAACTTCGAAACAATATTGTAGGAAGGGAAGAGGATGTAGATGAAGATGAAATAGGAGATGCTGTACTGAGAGAAGAATTTGACAGAGCCCTGAAAGACCTAAGTCGAAACAAGGCCCCTGGAGCAGATGATATTCCCTCAGAGCTACTGAAGTCTCTGGGAGAACCAGCCATGACAAAATTGTTTCACCTGGTGTGTAAGATGTATGAGACAGGTGGAGTACCCTCAGACTCTATGAAAAATGTTATAATCACCATCCCTAAGAAAGCAGGTGCAGACAGGTGTGAAAACTACAGAACCATCAGTTTAATAAGTCATGGCTGCAAAATATTAACGCGAATTATATACAGAAGGATGGAAAAGCTGGTAGAAGCCGACCTCGGGGAAGATCAGTTTGGGTTCAGGAGAAATGTAGGAACACGGGAGGCAATACTCACTTTACGGCTTATCCTAGAAGATAGATTAAGAAAAGGCAAACCTACATTTCTAGCTTTTGTAGATTTGGAGAAGGCTTTTGACAATGTTGATTGGAATAAACTCTTTCAAGTTCTGAAGCAAGCAGGAGTAAAATATAGGGAGCGTAAGGTTATTTACAACTTGTACAAAAACCAGACAGCGGTTGTCAGAGTTGAAGGGCATGAAAGGGTTGCAGTGGTTGGAAAGGGAGTAAGACAGGGTTGTAGTCGTTCTCCATTGTTGTTCAATTTGTACATTGAGTAAGCTATAAAGGAAAGCAAGGAGAAATTTGGAGAAGGAATTAAAGTTCAGGGTGAAGAATTAAAAACATTGCGTTTTGCCGACGACATAGTAATTCTGTCAGATACAGCAAAGGACCTGGAAGAGCAATTGAACGGAATGGACAGAGTGTTGAAAGGTACATATAAGATGAACATTAACAAGAGCAAAACTAGGGTAGTGGAGTGCAGTGTAAGAAAATCAGGTGATGCTGAAGGAATTAGATTGGGAAACGAAGCAATAAAGGAGGTAGATGAGTTTTGTTACTTGGGCAGTAAAATAACAAATGATGTTCGCAGTACAGAGGACATAAAATACAGAATGGCAATGGGTAGTAAAGCGTTCTTGAAAAAGAGAAATTTGTTAACATCGAATATTGATTTAAGCCTAAGGAAGTCCTTTCTGAAGGCATTTGTATGGAGTGTTGCCTTGTATGGGAGTGAGACATGGACGATAAACAGTGCGGACAGGAAGAGGATTGAGGCTTTTGAAATATGGTGCTACAGAAGTATGCTGAAGATTAGGTGGGTGGATTGCGTAACTAATGAGGAGGTACAGAACAGAATTGGGGAGAAAAGAAATTTCTGGCATATCTTGGCTAAAAGAAGAGATAGATTGGTAGGACACATTCTTAGACGTCAAGGAATTGTGAATTTAGCGTTGGAGGGAAGTGTGTGGGGTAAAAATCGCAGAGGAAGACCAAGAGATGGATACAGTAAGCAGATTCAGACAGATGTAGGTTGCCGTTCTTATGTGGAGACGAAGAGGCTTGCTCAGGATAGGGTATTGTGGAGAGCTGCATCAAACAAGTCTCCGGACTTAAGACCACAACAACAATACAACCTCCATCAATGGCGGAGAAAAGGCGATGCATCTACAGTTCCGTACACCTTAATTCGCATTTTGTGGAGCAGTAGATTACCGACGCATGTTAAAGTTGCGTTACAAACAGATAAGCCGCTCGCCGCCGTATCAGATCTGGCTGATCGTTTCAAGACGCAATTGTGGCTGCCATCTGTTCTGACCCCGCGGAAGTGTGGAGCATCGTTTCGATGGGAACCAGCCTGGACTACGACAATCTTTGAAATAAAACTGAGGCACTGATCAAACAGCTGAGGTCGACGCCCTCAGTAAAGAGATTAGTGCACTGTTCGCCGACCGGAACTTCCGAAGACAGTCCCGATGAAGATCGCGAAGTCTCTCTGCATCAAATGCGTTCTCCTCTGGCGACTCACAGGCAGCAGACATATGCTGCTATCATCAGCGATTTGGAGGCCAAGCTCATAAGTGTAATCTGCCTTGTTCGCATATCACCAATAAACATCAGGCAGCAGTAGATGCACAAGGTCGTCCCCCTGTACGTTTTATTTATATCTGATCACAAGTCGGAGCAAAAGTTTTTGATAGAGACGCTATCCAAACGCAGTATTCTGCCGCGGTACAAATTTCATAAGGTTCATACGGCCAATACATTGCGGCTGTCTGCCGCTAAGTCGTAATTGCAGATATGACGGAATCCATCATCGGCGCGGACTTCTTAGCACATTAATACCTGATGCCCAACGTCGCCAATGCGTGGCTCCATGATACCGTCACCGGACTTTCCAACACTGCCTTCCGTCGCCACGTAGCCGCATACGACGTCAAGGTGACCCAGACTACCGGAAACAGGTACGACAAACTGCTCAACCAGTTTCCAGCTCTCACGAGGCCCCCTGTGGCTCCACAACAGTTACGTCATGATAAATACAAAATATTTACACGACAGCAAGATCCCCTGTTTCATATAGGCTACGATGATTAGCTTCCGATCGGTATGCTATCGCTAAGACAGACTTCTTTGACGCTTTGTTAGCTGAAGGCATCGTCCGCCCATCTAGTGGACCACGGTCATTACCCTTGCATTTGGTTCCTAAGAAGGACCGTGCATGGTAGCCATGGAACGACTACCGTGCTTTAACCGCAAGAACTATTCCCGACCGTTATCCGGTATCCTTACCAAAGGATTTCAACAATGCACTGCCAGGAAAACAGATATACAGGGTGTTTCACTAAGTGTCTTTGCCTCTGTAACTTATAAAATAATAGGTGACGGGAAATTTTAATGCAGTAGGTCAACACAAGAAAAGTTACACTTTCTTCGGAGCTATGAACATAGTTTATTGTATCATTTTCCAAAGAGTTGCAGCTCAAAGATATAATTTTTTTAAATGGAACAATAGTGTTTTCTATCGTGAATTGGATTCATTGAAACCAGCTGCGTCCAAATCATTTTAAACTACATTCCTATCACTGTTAGATTGGGAGGTACAACCCTACAAAGTTTCAGGGGCAGATACCACAAACGCTGCGCATAATGCAATGCGCCTTCTGAATGTGGTGCGGCCGCGTTGCAACGTCGCCGGTGTCACGGAGCGAGAAGCTTCCTCGATGCGCTGTTAGACTGCCGACTGTCACTGCACACGGCCGTATACCCCACAGTTGGAGCCACATACATAATCGCGGCTCAATATACCACAGTTACTGACATCGGATGACGATGGCATACACGAACAACGAGTACGTTGACATGTTGCTGATGCTCGGCGAGTGCCGACACGATGCCACTGAAGCAGCAATGGCATATGACGTGGTATATCCTAGGCGAAGAGCCCCGGCAGCCATTACGTTCTTACGTGTCGAACAACGACTTTGGGAAGCAGGCAGCTTGGTAATGCGCCGCAGTAACAGACGAAGACCTGCAAGAAGTGAGGAGACGGAGGTGTTTGTTTTAGCTGAGGTACAGCACAATCCTTTTGTCAGCTTATGAGCCGTTGCTGCAGTCGCTGGTGTCAGTCTCACATCTGTGTGGCGCATAGTACACGGCCACAGGTTTCGCCCGTAACGCCTGTCACTGACCCAGGAGCTGCATGGGAACGATTTCCGTGCAAGAGTGACATTCTGTGAGTGGGCCATGCGTAATTTCACGCTGGAGTCTTTACAAAGTGTTATGTTCTGTGATGAGTCCACGTTCACAAATTATGGTGCAGTGAAACGCCATAATATGCACTACTGGGCCACAGACAATCCTCGGTGGGTACGACCTGTCGACCGTCAACGTAGGTGGTCTATAACGTGTGGTGTGGAATCAAATGTTCAAAATGTTCAAATGTTTGTATAGTCTATGGGACTTAACTACGGGGTCATCAGTCCCTAAACTTACAAACTACTTATGAACTACTTACGAACTAGGACGGCACAAATATCCATGCCCGAGGGGGGATTCGAACCCCGGACCGTAGTGGCCGTGCAGACAGTGACTGGAGCGCCTTAGTCCCCTCGGCCACCGCCGCGGCCGGCGGTGTGGAATCCTTGGGGTTGAAATCATCGGTCCACAGTACTTCCCAGGTACACTGACAGGTGAGTTATATCGCGCTTTTATAGCCGACAGTTTGGGTGGTCTCCTTGAACATGTGTGTCTACACACGAGAGTCCATATGTGGATGCAGCACGATGGTCACCCAGCCCATTCTGCGCGTGCTGTTGTGGAAGAACTGAACAACAGGTTTACAGGAAGATGGTTGGGGCACCATGGTCCTCATTCATGGTCCGCAAGGTCGCTCGATTTAACACCAGTAGATTTCTTTAGATGATCTAAAACGCATGTCGCTCCCTCACAGCGGCGATGTTACATCTCGTCCGCAGATCCTTTCGACGGCGCATTGCATTATCCATGGAGGAACATGGACACACATTTGAACATCTCCTGTAAATCAACTTCCCACCGCCGCGCCATAACATCCATCACCCACAACACAGCCATGTATTATGTACAGCGTGTGGTATCTGCCGCTGAATCATTGAAGGGATGTAGATCTTAAAGTAACAGTGGTAGGAATGTAGTGTAAACTGATTTGGACGCAGCTGGTTTCAACGATTCCAAAGAACGATAGAAAAAAACTATTGTTCCATTTAAAAAATTATATATTTGTGCTGTAACTCTTTGGAAAATGATACAATAAATTATGTTCATAGCTCCGCAGAAAGTTTAACATTTCTTGTGTTGACCTACCACATTAAAATTTCCCGTCACCTATTATTTTATAAGTTACCGAGGCAAACACAGTGAAACACCCTGTATAGTGTGTTAGATTGCGATAAGGCTTACATTGAAATTCCACTTCTGAGAAAGACATTTCAAAGACAGCCATTGTAAATCCTTTTGGTTTGTTTGAAGCTTATATATGACTTTCTGTTGCAGAAATGCCGCACAAACATGGCAAAGGCTTATTGATTTAGTGTTACAAGGTTTGCCACATTGTTTTGCCTGCTGTCTCAGCAACAACAGAGAACCATGGGCGTCAGCTGACTGAGCGCCTTGACAATTACGGCACTGTTTTGAACGCCCCTTAGTGCATATTGGGGCAATAGGAAATAACTTTTTGGGCCACCTTATTTCGTCTACGGCATCACGCCTTCTACCAGGTAAGGTTAAAGCCAATTTGAATATTCCTCGCCCAGAGACAGGCAAGGAGTTAAACAGGTTTCTTGGAGTTTTGAATTTATATCGCTGCCCCATGTGGCAGAACTTCCCTTATATCAGTTGTGGCCGGTTCTAAAACAAACGACAAGGCACCCGTGCAGTGGTCACAGCTAATGACAGCCGCAGTTGTCGCACATCCTGATTTAGATGCACCCCTTGCGCTACTACACGATGCTAGTCACGTGGCTATCGGAGCAGAATTACAACAATATGTCAACGAGGCCTGAAGGAGGAGGTTCTCAATTCGAGTGAATTTTTTATGTGTGTTACTTCAGAAAATACGACTGTGTGAAACGATTTTGATTATTCTGTCTTTATTTGAAAGCTGGTGCTTCCTGTGTGGTCCCATTTCAATTTGATCCAGTTCTGACAATGGCATCCATAAGAAAACGATATAAGGCTTAAATTTGCGTTAAGTATGTGCGCGACAAATGGACGAATAACTCAATATCACGCCAACTGATTTCGATGATTCTTTTTGGCTCACTTTAGGTTACGGTAGTAACATTAAAAGTGGGCCTGTGCGATCGTTTTTTGACAGCTCGAAATTTAAATTAAAATAACGGCTTAACCAGTCACCCGACACGAAAATTGAATAACCGAATTTGTAGAGGGGAAAATTCTCTACAACTTTGCTCTTTTATGTTTTTTCATATCTCGTATCGTTTCAGAGATATTTGCACAAATAACGGCGATTTTGGGATGTATGTCTGTATGTCTGTCTGTCTGTCTGTCCGTAACGTGTTCCCCGTTTTTAACACGAACTGTTCAACCGATCAACACCAAATTTTCAAGACACAATTGTAGACCGACAGAGACCAGAACCTCCCTTTTTCAAAATGTTCGGACAAAAAATACAGTAGTAATGCCAAAAAAAGCAGTTTGTAATATAATTGTAATTGCAAATGAACCGTTCATCTGACACGAAAATTGTATAACCTAATTGGTAGAGGAGAAAATTCTCTACAACTTAGCTCCCTTATGGTTTTTTTTTTTTCATATCTCGGATCGTATGAGACATATTTGCAAAAATAAAGTAGATTTGACACCCTCAATTGAATTAACGAAAACCAGCCGTTCGGAGATGTCACGTGACACTCCTCGCCCAGAACTCTCTCTGGCATCTTGCGTTGCGTATTTGATGATTTTCTTATTGTAACTTACACGTTGTCATTTCAAAGCAATGGCGTACTGGAGAATTAACAAAAACACAGGCCGGCCGCGGTGGCCGAGGGGACTAAGGCGCTTCAGTCACGGTCTGCACGGCCACTACGGTCGGGGGTTCGAATCCCCCCTCGGGCATGGATATTTGTGCCGTCCTAGTTCGTAAGTAGTTCATAAGTAGTTTGTAAGTTTAGGGACTGATGACCCCGTAGTTAAGTCCCATAAGCTTAACAAACATTTGAACATTTGAACTACCTATTTTATTTTATTATTTTTTATTTTTATTTATTTATTTATTTATTTATTATTTCTTTTTCTAAATGGGTTTCAGACACTCTTATTAATTAATTTTTTATTATTTAGATTATTATTTTGGTCCAAAATATTTCCATACTCTTATAAAACTACAAATTTAAAGTGGGCCGTAAAATACGTCAGTACGATATTTTTTTTATTGGAAAGGATATACAGGGTGATCATTCCTCAGCGCAAACGTCTTCGCGGCGTGCGACTTACCGGCGATGGTTTCCGTTTAGCGGGCCGCGCGACCTCCGCATTAAATTTAATACGTGTTGGCGCGCAAGCTATTTCTGACATACACAACACAAACACTTAGAAAGAAAAGTTTATTACTCGCCTGTATTACGAAAGGAGGTGCTGGAACTACCTCCCTTCGTTGTTCAAGCACTTCTGACGCCTGCTAAGGAAGTTGCTCGTTGATTCTAAAAATGGTGCATGACGTAAAAATTGACCCGAACTTAACTTTCTTTTCGGACGAATCATGGTTCCACCTAAGTGGGTATGTTAATTCGAAGTTACTAGAGTTAGGAAAGGCCTAAGTTAATTTATAAACAGCCCCTGCAAGATAAAAAAAATCGGAGTGTGGTGCGCTGTTAGCGGCGAGGGAATATTAGGCCCTATATTCTTTCAGGAAACAATTAAAAGTTGCAGGTATTTTGAAAACATCTTTCGACCTTTATTTGCTCAATTAACTGAAAGAGAACATGCATTCGCGACATTTCATAAAGACTCTGCTACGGCACATACAGCCAACTTATAATTACGGGAAACTGGTAATGTGAAAGATTATCACTAAGAACATTTGGCCACCTCATTCTCCCGATTTAACCACGTGCGTTTTTTATATATGGGGAGCATTAAAAGACGAAGTGCACAAATCAAATCCCCACATCTTAGATGAACTACAAACAAACATTCGTCATGAAATCACTGCAATTTCTGAGAGCCGGCTGCAGTGGCCGAGAGGACTGAGGCGCTCCAGTCACGGTCTGCACGGCCACTATGGCCGGGGGTTCGAATCCCCCCTCGGGCATGGATATTTGTGCCGTCCTTAGGCTTAGTTAGTTCATAATTAGTTTGTAAGTTTAGGAACTGATGACCCCCGTAGTTAAGTCCCACAAGCTGTACAAACATTTGAACATTTGAATTTCTGAGAGGGAACTTCAGAGTTTAATGAGCAACTTCCTCGGCAGGTGTCAGAAATGCTTCAATAACGAAGGGAGGCAGTTCCAGCACCTCCTTGCGTGTTACAAGTGAGTAATAAACTTTTCTTTCCAAGTGTTTGTGTGATGTATGTCAAAAATAACTTGCGCGCCAACACGTATTAAATTTAGTTCGGAGGATGGGCGGCCCGCTAACCTTCCACCGCAGCTGCCATCGCCGGCAAGTAGCACGCCGCAAAGGCGCTGAGGGTAGTTTAATGAGAATTTGGTTAGGTTCTGATTATGGGATCAATGACAAAGTAACGGAACTCTTCAATTCTTAGGAGTAAATTAACGATCCACTGTAGAATCTTTTATAGGCTGCCCAGATCTAAATCTACATCTACATACATACTTCGCAATTCATCGTAAGGTGCGTGCAGGAGGGTACATTGTACCACTACTAGGCATTTCCTTTCCTATTCCACTCCCAAATAGAACGAGGAAAAAAAGAATGCCTATATGCGTCCATAAGAGTCCTAATTTCTCTTATCTTGTCTTTGTGATCTTTACGCGAAATGTAAGTAGGCGGCAGCAAGATCGTACTACACTCAGCTTCAAATTATGGCCCTCTAAATTTACTCAACAGAAATTCACGAAAAGAATGTCGTCTTTCCTCCAGCGATCCCCAATTGAGTTGCCGGAGCATTTCCGTGCCACTCGCGCATTGGTCGAACCTACCAGTAACAAATCTAGCTGCTCGCCTCTGAATTGCCTCTATGTCTTCTTTTAAACTGATCTGCTGCGGGTCCCAAACACTTGAGCAATACTCAAGACGTGGTCATACAAGCGTTTTATACGCGGTCTCCTTTACAGGTGAAGTACATCTTCCCAAAATTCTCCCAATAAACCGAAGTCGGCTGTCCGCCTTACTCACAACTGTCCTTACATTTCGTTCCATTTCATATCGCTCTGCAACGTTACGCCTAGATATCTGAACGACGCGACAGCATCAAGAAGATCGCTACTAATCCTGTATTCGAACAATATAGGATTGTTTTTCCTACTCATGCGCATCACCTTACATTTTTCTACATTGAGAACTAGCTGTCATTCTTCGCAGCAACTAGAAATTTTGTTTAAGTCATCCTGTATGCTATTACAATGAGTTAACAACGATACCCTCCCATACACCACAGCATCGTCAGCAAACAGTCGCAAATTACAAGTTACTCTGTCCATCAGATCATTTATATAGATAGAAAATAATAGCGGTTCTATCACACTCCCCTGGGGCACGCCTGACGATACAGTCGTCTCTGATGAACACTAGCCGTCGAGAACAACGTACTGCGTTCTATTACTTAGGAAGTCTTCCAGCCAGTCACAAATCTGTGAACCTATTCCATAAGCTCGTATCTTCGTTGGCAGTCTGCAGTGTGGCACCGCGGCGAACGCCTTTTTGAAGTTGAGAAAAACATAATCCGCCTGTCTCCCTTCATCCATGGCTCACAAGATGTTATGTGAGAAAAGGGCAAGCTGATTTTCACATGAACGATGTTTCCTAAACCCGTGCTGATTCATGTAAAGAAGCTTTTCCGTTTCAAGGAAATTTACTATATTCGAACTGAGGATATGCTCTAAAATTATACACGAAACGGATATCAACGATATTGGCCTGTAATTGTGTGGGCCAGTTCTCTTCCCTTCCTTATAAATGGGAGTCACCTGCGCTTTAAGCTGAATTAAAGATATTAGAGTCATCCACCGTAACGTCGTTATGGTCAAGTAATTACCAGTTCTAAACTTTTTCATGTAAAGCCGCATTTTAACGTCTATTTTTGCCTTATTCGTAAGTCTCTCTTGAAACTGTCGTCAAGGTAGATTTACTCTGTTGAGATAGACGTTTCTCCCTGACTCCGTTTGTTTCATTTAAACGGCGCTGTCTCATATGAGCAGCGCATTCAGTAGGTCTACCCATATACAGAAAAATTAGTTAGTGTATTTCAGATTCACTAAAAATTAAATACAATATAAACAAAATTTTTAATAAAAACCGAATTAAAAAACTATTACAAAACAAATTAATATGCACTAAAAATTTTAAAAAATATTTTGATTATTCTACAACTTAATAATCAACTAACTTTTCCTACTCATCAATATGTAAGTACGATCTATGTGTTTACCATGCAAGAAGATGGGTAGGCACTTGCCCTCTTTAAATCCAATACATACCTATGAATCACAACAATGATCACAATTTTTTTAGAGTTCTCCTAAGTAAAATGAAGTGAAAAATATTACACAACTTAAAAGTAAATCAAATTACTACGTTAATATAATGTAGTCACAGTTATTGTTATTTTTTTAATCGGTGTCAACCAAGGAAACTCGACACCATACCTAGTAAAAATACGAGAATATTGAGACGGAAGTCAAATGGGATGTTTTCTTGGTTGACACCGACTGCTGGAGGCAAGAGTATTTACGATTTACACGGACCACAGTCCCATGAACTTCGACTTTCGCCATAACAATGATAAATACTCTCAAAGACAACTTAATCAACTAGTGTTTATTGCCCAGGTCTCCACCGACATCAAACATGTTTCGGGACTGAATAATGTAGTGGCGGACTGTCTGTCGCGCATCAACGTAATCACAGAGACAATGGACCTTGCAAGTCTGACTCACTCACAACAGCACAACCCCGATCTTTAAGATTATTTAAACGAAAGTACATCTAATATAAAACACACCCCATTGATGTTCCAGAGACGAACTCTCATCAAATTGCGTGGATATAGTACATCACCCCAGATTTGCGACTGGTTAGGGGATCTCTTGTCAGATAGGACACAGTTTGTAGTAATTGATGGTAAGGCATCGACTAAAAAAGAGGTGATATCCGGCGTTCCACAGGGTAGTGTTACTAGTCCTCCAGTGTTCCTTATCTGCATAAACGATCTGAAAGAAAATCTGAGCAAAAAGAAATCCGTTAAACTTTGTTTACAAGATACATCAATCAAATGAGAAGGTCGTAAACCCCACTAAATATCTAGGAATTACTATTACATCAGACTTAAACTGGAAAGAACACGTAGATCCACTACGGTCGGGGGTTCGAATCCCCCCCTCGGGCATGGATATTCGTGCCGTCCTTAGTCTTAGTTAGTTCATAAGTTGTTTGTAAGTTTAGGGACTGATGACCCCGTAATTAAGTCCCATAGACTATACAAACATTTGAACATTTTTGAACACGTAGATAATGTTGCAGGAAAGATGAACCAGAGATTGCGTGTTATCGGCAGACCACTTAATAGAACTGGAAAGAACACGTAGATAATGTTGTAGGAATGATTAACCAGAGATTGCGTGTTATTGGCAGAACACTTAATAGATGTAACAGAACTACTAAAGAGACTGCATACACCACAATTGTCCGTCCTCATTTGGAGTACTTCTGCACAGTGTGGGATTCTTATCATGTGGGTTTAACCAAATCCATCGAAAGAGTCCAAAGAAGGGCAGCCCGTTTTGTATTGTCACAATAAGGGAAAACATCGTCACGGAAATGATGCAGAATGGCAATCATTACAACAACGGCGTATATCGCTGCAACTCGGTCTGCTTGCGAAACTCCAATCACCAATATTCACCTCCAAATGAAAAGATATACTGTTGACTCACACCTACATGGGTAGAAATGTTCTTCAGAATGAAATACGAGAAATCAGATATCGAGAGTTTCAGGTGTTCGTTCCTCCCGCGCGCTATTCTAGAATGGAATAGTGGTTTGTTGAACCCTCTGCCAGGCACTTAACTGTGATTTGCAACGTATCGCATGTAGATGTAGAAACTATACTGCGACACCTCCAACGGAAAAACACAACCGTTCGTTCCGGCAGAGCTGCGCAAACACGTATTTTATAGCCTCCAAGATTTACGTCACCCAGGAGCAAGGGCAACGAGCAAGCTAGTGTCCAACCGCTTCGTCTGGTTGGGATGCAAAACGATTGCTGCGAATGACCTCGCACGTGAGTAGATTGTCAACGCAGAAAAATTTGGCGGCGTGTTTATGCGCCAGTAGGCACATTCCGAGAGGTTTTCCCACGTCCATATTGACATCATAGGACCGCTACAACCATCAGGCACTGTGGATCGTTTTACCCGCTGGCCAGAAGCTGTTCCTGACGATATCTCATCCGAGACGTTAGCAAGTGCGTTTATGTTCAACTGGGTCGCGCGCTTTGGATGTCCGCAATATATTACCAAAGACAGAGGACGACAGTTCAAAACGGATTTGTGGCGAGTCACATCACATGACAACTAGCTACCATCTAACCAGTAAAGATAAGGTAGGGAGTTGGTACCGATCACACAAAGCTGCCATCACGTGTCACGAATTAACTTGGACTTCAGCTCTACGTTTTCGTTCTGCTTGGCCTCCGCACTGTAAAAAAGCCAGATACATCCCCTGTGGAAATGATTGATCGCGACCACTTACCAAAGGATATTTCCACGACCTTCACAGTCCACACCAAAGTTGAGAGAACGCATTTCAGACATGAAATCTCAGCCGGCGCCAAGACATGGCACGTAACCAACTTTTATCCACAAAGAATTAAAAAATTGCACCCAAGTGATGCTAGGAAAAGACGGCGGAAACCCGCGTTCACACCACCATATACCGGTCCACATTATGCAGTAACAAAACATGAGAAGATGATAAACATTTCAGTTAATGGCAAGAATAATTCTGTGCTTATCGACCGAGTCGATCAAGCGTTTCTCTTGAAGCAAACTCCAGAACTTTACCTTCCTCTACACCGATAAACGCCAGAAGAGAAATGTTCTCAGTCACAACTCACAAATTCAGCAACGCAGATAAGACGCGGTTTACTTACAGTGCCTTTCTCGACAAGATTCAAAGTCGTATGGGAAAATAAAAGGCGACGATGCTCCGCTATTACGTGGGGGCTGTGTGCCGACTATAAGCGGTCGCGCAGCTGTCTCAGGCGATCAGCTGATTGCTGTCAACAAAGTTCGCGCGCCGGTCGATATGAGCGCTGACGCCCGGTTTCTCCTTGACACGGCGTGAATGCAAAACGTTTTGACATTTATCATTATTCCGTTGTTTACTGCTATATAGTTACTATTACGATTATTATCTGTTTCTGCGATTGATGGTTAGAAGTTTTTATTCATATCTAACGCTTCACTGCTTGTAGTGTGAATGTACACTAATTTTCAATGTTGTTGTCTTCAGTCCGCAGACTGGTTTGATGTAGCTCTCCATGCTACCCTATCCTGTGCAAGTCTCTTCATCTGAGAATATGTTCGGCAACCTACATCCTTTTGAATCTGCTTACTGTATTCGTCCCTCGGTCTCCCTGTTTGATTTTTACCCCACAAACTTCCTTCCAATACAAAGATGACCATACCTTGACGTCTCAGAATGTGTCCCAACAACCTATCCCTTCTCTTAGTCAGGATACGACAGAAACTCCTTTTCTTCCTAATTCTGTTGAACACCTCCTCATTAATTACGTGATATAACCATTTAATCTTCATCATTTGTCTTTGGCGCCATATTTCAGAAACGCATTTCTTCCCATAGACATTCTGCATTTTATAGTTTCTTTACTTCGGCCATCAGAAGTTATCTTGCTACCTTAATAACAAGACTCATCTACTACTTTTATTGTCTCATTACCTAATCTAACTCCTACAGAATTGTCTGATTTTCTGACACTACAGTTCATTACCTTTGTTATACTGTTGTTAATGTTCATTTTATATCTTCCTTTCAAGACACTGTCCATTCCGTTTAATTGCTCTTCCAGGTCCTTTGCTGTCTCTGACAGAAATACAATAAAGGTTATTAAATGTTTTTTGAACATAGCTGGTTAACAGCAACCGTAATCAAATTATTTTTAACAATTTTTATAACAGCCAACCGGTTGCGTAGTTTCTAAGGTACTTGACTTAGGTTTCTTTGTCGCTAGGGACAACTCCATCAGAGGAATACAAAACCGTTCCTTCATGCCCTTCACATGACACTGATTTTATTTGCATGGCAAGAATGCTAGTTTTTTTATTGTAATCGACTTGAGCAATTCAGCTCGTAATATTTTTGACATTATGTGTTTCATACAACTGTTTTTTATTCTTCTGATGAACCTGTCACTAGCGACAACAAAACCTAGGTCAAGTACCTAAAAACTACGCAACCGGTTAGCTGTTATATAAAATCGTTTAAAAAAAAGTAGTTATTGAATGTTACATCCGCTAACGTAATTTGTCCACAATAAAACATGAATTTGAGCGGCAAGTCTCGTGTACAGCAAGATATTGACAACCCTTTGAATATCCATTCGGGTTGCAAATGGAGTTTACACTGAATTTGATCCCGTCACTTGCAGCCATATCCCTAAAGGGCTCCGTTACCCACCTACCTTAGAATACCCATCTACAAGCAGGAGTCTTGAAGGCTGTTATGTGACCTCAGGACAAGTGGTACCATCTGGCTCAGGAACACTTCCTGACACAGCGTCTCTAACTTGTTGTAAGGCTAACTGGGGAGATCTATAGATCCCTACCCGCAAATTCTCTCGCTGACTGCCACGCTCTGGGCCGACCCGCTATTGGGCTATGGGTGGATCGTCTGCCTCATTGCATTAAGAGGGCTTCCTGAGACGCTGGCCGATCGTACGACACATCGGATCATCGGATGTGTTGGGTGTATCTTGGATACCCACGATTGTCCTACAACGGTGGTGCCTCTCGACCACAACTTACAGTTGTGGAACTGGGAACAGCTCAGCTCCCATCCGCAATCCAGTCATAGTCTCTATTCATAACTTCAGTAACCAAAATACCAAAGACTTTAGGGGAAAATGTCTCTACAGTATGCAAGTTATGTAAACGCGAACTTCACCATGTAAAAAACTAGGAAATTACACAAGTGAGACTAAATAAAACAACTGTAGCGCTAAAGGAGGCGCAAATACGCAGCTTTCAAACTAAATGGTTTTCGAAAGCGCAAGATTCGGTGTACTAAATACAAAAATGAAAGTAAGAATTAAGACTGCAGAGGACAGAAGGAAATGAAGATACCTCGTTCGTACATACATGTTTTACGCTGTTGGTGTCGGTGCTGTTTTCTTGATCGCTGCCGTACAAGTATATTCACCGAGCCAAGTGACCCAATGCAACATCCTGAACTCGCATTCAAGGGAACGGTGTTCAAACCCTCTTCCGTAAGTGCTGTTGTACGTGTCCCGTGATTTCCCTAAATCACCGTAAACACTATACCAGCGGTGTTTGATTTTAGCTAGAGCAAATTGACCTGTTTCAATTTAAATGGGAGGAAAGGAAGAGAGGAGAGGAAACAAAGGAATTTCTCTAACTGCATTAGGACACAGAAGCAATGCATTGGCGACAATAGAAAATTTGCGCGGGGTCGCCTGGGGCGCCGTGGTGGAGTAGCCGTGCGGTCTAAGGCACCTCACTGCGGAGCGCGCGGTTGCTCGCCGTCGGAGGTTCGAGTCCTCCCTGGGGCATGGATGTGTGTGTGTTGTTCTTAGGTTAGTTTACCGTAGTTTAAGTAGTTTCTAAGCCACGGACTGACGACCATGCAGTTTGGTCCGATAGATTTACAAACATTGCCTGGGGTCGCTTTGGGCACGCGGCTATCCCAACACGCCACCCCTTTCACTCGAAATTCCTACAAGCTGCACGCTACGGAAGTAGCAGCCGCATCGTCCATGTCCTCTTATGCTCGCCATCCGCATTCCCACATGCGGTCAAACGATATTACCGCATCTGCGCTTGGAAATCTACACATAAAAATGGATGTAGTAGGAGAACTACTGAAAAATTTGATCCTATGTTATTTTTGGAACTCACGGAACTTACCAAAGAAATTTGAACAACGTAAAAATTATCTACCGACTGGAAGTATGCACTTCACAAGGAAAGCGACAGAACGGATGTCAACAATTAACGAGGCATTTCATTACTACCAGTCACCTACAAGATCTTCTCCTTGTGTCTGGTGCAGAGAACACAGGAATAAATTGGACACAAGGCTGGGGGGTATCAGTCAGATTTCAGACCCGGATGTTTCTGCAATGAACAAAATTTAATCTAAAAAAAAATTAATCTAAAAACAATGTTGAACTACACAGCTATTAGACATTTGCCCACCATATGTACATTCGTCGACTTCAAGAAGGGGTATGACTCATTTGACTGTAGATCCCTTATCAACACTCTAATAGAACTCAGACTTGGGCAGAAAACACATAAGCGTATTGAACACTCTCAAGCACACTATCTACAGTAAAATCCATGAGGGAAATCTCGGATTGTTTAGAGATCAGAACTTGAGCAAGACAAGGTAATGGACAATCTCCTATATAGACAATGTCACAACAGAATGGGAAAGTGAGCTTAGATAGCCTGGTCTATGGAAATCAGTGAAGATTGGAAGGAAAACTGAAGTCACCTACATAGCTTTCGGCGGTGACCTTTCAATATTGAAACAACGATCAAAATGCAATACATGAAACAGAACCACTCAATGAATGCACCAAGCAGGTTGACTTGGTAATTTATATGTACACTGTTAAACGTGCAGAATCTCACCACAAAATAGAGTTACAAATTTTACATGCCTGGCGTAAAGTTTTGAACCCACTGGACTAGAAAAAATTTCATGAAACTCGAGCACAGAGACTAAAAAGATCCTTCGGACGGACACACCAAATTGTCAAAAATCAGGCATTATAGTACGTCATTAAACCCGAGGTGCCATACATAGCAGAAAGCTTGTCACTCCATAACAAGATGCTACTACACAAACTACAAAAAGAAGAACGAAAGATCATTAGGAAAAACCTTGGCCCACGAAATATTGCTGCTGACATTAGAAAAAGACGCCTTGTATTCTATGGAGACATACAGAGACTCCTTGAGTATAGACTCACACGGCAGATGCTCACAGGCACTGAAAACCTTAAAGGTGCGACATGGGCCGAACAAGTACGAGAGGCTTTCTCGATGCTTAACTCACCAAATTACCATACTACAGACAGTAACATATACAAAAGCAAAATAGACACGCTGGAAGACCAGCCAGAGACAAGAGCCCAGACCGGCACAAAGTGGACAGATGAAAGAAAGAAAGCCATAAGCGAGAAAATGAAAGTTCATGGCCAAACCTCAGGAATAATTGTAAAGACTCCATGTGATCCATAAAGGGTCTACTACTTGTATAATAATAATGATAATAATAATAAAATAGCAATAATGTTAATGGAATGGGTGTACCTTGGGTACGTGTGTGTTTCACATGTCCTTCTACATCAATTGACCGACTTCAATTAAACTCGTTACACAATTTCCTTACTAACAGAGGACAATTTCTATGACGTCAAGCCGCACCTACGACAAATAGTCTAGCAGAAATGAAATTTTCAAAAAAATGCCTGATCATGTGGCAATGTTCGACGTCTCCTCCTTCAACGTTACGTAGTAAATATGATTATTAACGACAAGAAACCATCTCTATTGTGGTAAGGCACATACCGCTGGGGTTATTAGGTTCTAAAAACCTTGCGACGCGTGAATAAAGAGACTATATACAGCCCACTATTTGAGAAAGAGAACATGGCGACTATCAAATAACAATCCCAAAATATAGTTGAAAAGTAAAGTAGTATAGTGTTTATTACTTTCTGATGTTCATGTAATAATACTATACCTGCATAACGTTACAATTTATTTAGATGTTCAAATGCTTCTTAATGTAAGAAAAAAATTGCTGAAATCATCGGACCCTAGACGTACAAACTACTTAAACTAATTTATGATAAGAACACATAAGGACTCGAACATCCGATTGGAGCTGCCATACAATACAGTTTGTTACTAGCCTACTACACTAGTAATTACTTTCACGAGACATGTTGCATACTGTATATACATTACCACTGAATGTTTCTTATAAATTATATCAAAGTTCATGAGATATGAAGCCATAAATAGTAAGGTTCATAGAAATCCGCAGTATCGAGCATGAACTTTCAATTTATTACTTAGTACTCTACCTCTATTCGTGACATATTTTACAGACCGTTTGAACATGTCTGTCCCATTAATTGTACCCGCAATGTTACGTAATTACACTACAGGAAATGACTTCATAAACAATGAGTGTATGAGTAATGTCACCTACTGGGAACACGTTTTGCATTAAGTTTCGTAATGTCACGCTCTAATTACTTGGAAGATTATATTGTTGTAGTAGCCTTCATTTTATTCGCGAGATATGACGTAAGCCTTAGCTGTTGTAAACGAAACGATCAACTTACTCCCCATTATTCCAATATTAACAGACAATAAAAATTCAATAATTAATGAATCAGCAATTAAATACTTTATTATTCAATCAATAGCATCAACAATATTACTTATTTCAATTTTAATTGATGATGAGATAAAAAAAACATTCCATCAATAAAACTGACCGCCTTCTGCAGACAAGCACCGAAACATTACTATACATTGCACAAAGATGAATGAAGTAGTGTAATAACGAGTGGCAAGTAGGAAGCTGCTGATTGAAAAAACGTGGGAAAAACAGTTTTAGAGGTTCAAGGTATACGTTGCTATTAATTCAACGCGATTGTTAATAAATAAAATAAACTTGGGTCGAACAATTGCGCATTTTCACTGATACGAAATCGTCAATGTTATTGAACAATTTTCCTCTCCGCTGTCAGCATTCACGCGATCTACCTAATAAGCACCGTTGATATACCGGTAGTTCGCGGACAGAGATTTGGGTAGAAGGCGATGAATAGAGGTGGAAGAATGAGATACACTACCGTGCAGGAATGGCCGCTATGCTACGAATTGCGCGGCCGCGGCCGCTGGGTGTATGTGTTGGCCTTAGCATAAATTAGTAAGTCTAGAGACATATGGCCATGGTGGTTTCGTCTCTTAGGTTTACAAACATTCGAATAAATACATACCCGTATAACGCCAGGAACCAAAGCTAATAAACAAATTTAGTTGGTGGATTCTGCGCATTTATACTTATGTATATGTACCCTTCAATTGTCAGTAACTGTATCATTGCACAGTAATCAAAATTATCCACTGCAGTACCGCAGCACACTACTTCATACTAGAGTCCCGAAAACTCCGCTCTCGGTAATCCGGCAGTCCGGATAACTCGTCCACACCCCGCCACCCCCCCCCCCCCATGGAATCATTCCGTGCTTGCTTAATTAAAGATATAAGTGAAATGGCAGCGAATATCAGTTACATGTTATGCTATGTATGTGCCCAGACATCATCTTTTCTTGTGTCATCTACACTCTATTTAACAATCCTTTGAGTTCCGTTAATCCAGTCTGTAAATGTGTTTTTATACTAGAAACAGTCTTGATCAATACTACAGGAGTGCATTTTTTTTTTACAGTGTCGTTTAAACTCACCTTAGGCGTGATGGACAAATGATGGACTTGGTTACAGCAGACAACAATGACACTCAAGTGGCCGCGGCGAAGCTGCCGAGCGCACTGAGGCGCTATGCTGCGATGCGCGAGGCCGTTCCCGTCGGGGGTTCGAGTCCCCCCTCGGGCATGGATGTTTGTGCCGTCTTTAAGGTAAGGTAGTTGATAAGTAGTTTGTAAGTTTAGGGACTGATGACCCCGCATTAAAGTCCCGTACGCTTTACCAACGTTTGAACACTCATGTGACGTGGCCGCGCTCCCTCTTCAGTCTGCCTACAGCCTTTTCTTTCGTGAAGTTCATGTGAGCGTAAGTAACGGATATCATTTGTAAGATATTGTCTTAAATTTATTTCGTGATACTGTATTCCATTATTTATACTGTATTCTAAAGTAACAATGGAAAGTATTTTATAACAAAACAACCCCATCCATTCTTTTTGAACACCATTCCCCATAACCCGGCATTTTCAGACTCGGCCAGCCTTCGGTCCACATTAGACCGAGTTTTCGGGACTCTAATGCATAACAAATGCCACCAAAAGACTGAGGCTAGTATCGGAGAGCAGTTGATGTGCGAATCCACATGCAGCTAGCTTTCCTCAAAGTATTTTAACCTTCCCATTCGTATTGAGCGTCAGACTGGATACTTTTAAAATGTACATTGTATGTAACCTGAGGTGATGTCGTTACAGCTTTAAGCTCTGTATTCGGTAAGTACGGCTATCCTTTTCCACGCCGCACGTCTCTGTAGTTCGTGATTGGTGCAATTCGATTCACGAAATTTGTTCCGACATCTTACTGCTATACCACTTCGGGATAAAATGGGGTAGAGCATGACGTTACAATTTCTAACTTTTGCGTAATGTGACGCCTTGTACCGACTGTTGCCTCAGCCACTAAAACTGTAGGCTGTGCCTAGGTTTCTCCGGACCGTGAAATTGGTTCTGTTCAAAATGATCAAATGTTTTAAAAATGCAGCAATTGCTAAATTTTTTATTGTTCATTAATGTAGAACAACAATATTTAAAAATTAAACTTTTAATATTTGATCAAAACATGAAAATTTTATTTCATAATACTCAAAAATATTATCATACATTTAAACTTGAGTAGATGTTGTATTAACAATATCCTTCACATTTGATGTATAACTTGTACCACTTAGTCGAATACAGGAGACGAAGTATTTGTCAGTTAACTTTATTATGTGTTTATTTTTAATAGAACTCATACTTGAAAGCAATGTTTCGCACAGATACGTAAAAGCAAACATGGCCATCATTCTCATTGCAACATTAATTCCTATAGGGTTTTTTCCTTGAGGAATTATAGGTCAACAGTTCCTGGATTTTGCAACACCTTCTAAGTACAAATCATTTGTAATTATTTTATTTCAGGTTCAATATCTTTCCTATCTACACGAAAAATATTTTCAGTGGAAAAATATAGTTGAAGGGTAGGCCATAGCACAGAAATATTTTGAAAATCTGAAAACTGCTCACTGAAGACATCCCTGAAAATTGCGATCTTACTCGCAAAATATTCCGTCCACACACACCGTAAAAACGCAGAAGTTAGTAGTTCAGCATAACGGCAGCGAATAAGTTAATATTCCACCCTTCTTGAACAGAATGAGGCACGAAACTGAGGGGGAAAATGTGGGAAAAACAGTGTTAGAGGTTCAAGGTATATTTTGCTATAGATTCTACACTATTGTTAATAAATAAAAGAAACTTGGGTCTGTCCAGCGGATATAACATCCTGATCTCGAGAATGAATTGTGATATGTATTTAAAATAATATTTCGATGTTTAGATTTCATACGCAGCTTTTCATGTGCAATATTCAAGCATGCGTAAACTCAATGCAATGCGTTTTTACGTCTGAAAACTCTATAAAATTTTGTGCAGTAGTTGATGGAATTTAATGAAGCAAAGTAACTGTGAAAAATAGCATACAGAAAGTAGTTCATTGTCAAGAGAATAAAAGATGTGCAAATTTCAAATTTTTTCACTGATTAGTTTTCTGAAAATCGATGATAGCATTCAGTAGCGTCCGAAACGCTGTAACGATAAGCAGCAGCGTGATGGACGCAGCGTTGACGCCACAGGCAAGTTCCAATATATATATATATATTTTCTGAGATCACCACTTATATTCTAGGAGTATGCTTTTGTGAGTCCGTTAATAGAGCCATGAGCAGATAAATATACAGATCATAATAATCAATGATAGCTCTTTTGTTGACATATTATAACCAACACTATACGACATACATATTTAATGCGAACCGCCGTGTATTTTTGGTTTTAATTTCAAACTTTGCGCATCGATAGTTCAAATGTTCAAATCTTCGTGAAGCTTATGGGACTTAACTACTGAGTCATCAGTCCCTAAACTTACAAACTACTTATCAACTACCTTATACTAAGGACGGCACAAATATCCATGCCCGAGGGGGATTCGAACCCCCGAACGCAGTCACCGTGCAGACCGTGACTGTAGCGCCTTAGTCTCCTCGGCCACCGCGGCCGGCCGCATCGATATAACTGAAAGCTAGCCTTACATCTCTCCTGAGATGATCCCACAAGTCAAGGGACAAGAAGTAAATTTCACATACTACCACTGCGGACGCATATCTTTGATACGGCAGTATCATGTGGGATTGGAAGCTAGTAGAATAATGCATATAGCTTTATACAAGTTGCAGACATTTTTATGGGTCGCGCGCTTATTTTCCGACGCGCCTGGCGTCAGTCAATAACAACAGTGTAATGGGCTCCCTTGACCAGCACGGGTCGTGCATACCTTCCATGTGCCCAGGTTGTGGTAAAGCACCAGAAATAACCATCTGCCAGAAATTAACAATCGTCGCTGATAATGCATATTTCGTATGTCATTTCTCCACATATGCGTAAGACAACTTTTTTATATTACCATATGTTAAATATCTGATCCAGGCAGAGTGAATCTTGCGCCAATTAGTCGTTACTTGTGGGAGTCGTTACTTGTCTTTTCAGAGAGCTGGTAGCACGCAGCGGCAGGGCACTGTGATTCCATGTCGATAAATTTTGTGTAAGACCTTAATGGAAATATTCTATCCATAGTCAATGGGCTGGGACTACAGCTGTGATAAATGTGTAGATTTAAAGAAAGTACCTGCAGCTTTGTCCAGATATTTTAATTAATTAAGTGACCGGCCACCGCTTTTAAATGCGCTATTACTTGTGATAGTTACGCAAAGGGGCCTGAAGATGATGCGATTATCGCATCGAAACCTCTCGCTTAATTAATTAAAAACTCTAAACATAGCTGCTGGTACTTTCTTTCAATCTAGACTTGATGGTAACATTTATCAATGTAAATCTATGTCCATCTAAATCATTTATAACCAACTAGTTACATTTTACCAGACTTTAATTCAATCTCAATTGTACTTGTTCACTTCGACATTGTCACATTCCACAATGCCAGACAGGAATACCTTTCAATTTTATTTGGATAAAAATAATGATTGGCTGCTTTTGCTGTGCTGAAACTTGTGACGTCCCTAGGTGAAATAGCAATACAAGACGCCTTTTTTTAACACCAATCAAATGCGGGTGTAGCGATTAATGACGTCAGAGATGTTTTAACTAATCATAGTAATAAACAATTCTAACTAAAAACAAATTTGAACGCTGCCTCAGGCAGTACTAGTACCTATACCGACGCAAGTCGTATTAATATGTTGACGACCTAAGGTACAAGGACATCATACAAGATATCTGAAGATGCCCTAACCGGGCGAAACGCGTCATTAAAATAAAAAATATTTGCAACCAATAAGTTCTTTTACTCAAGAATTCAACTAAAAACGTTTAATAATATAAAAGACATTGTGTAATCCTTACTAACCTTTGTCTGCTGTGATCCTGAGAGGACGAAAGGAAGCACGCATTCTAAATATCTAGAATCGTAGCTACATTGTTTTTCAATAATTATGACTGTAAGATGTGTTACATTCATGTATGTATCAGTTATGTTTTCAAATAGAAGCATTACTTATGATATTGTGTTCTTCATAGAAGAACAGTACCCCCACCCCCACTGGATATTTTCAGCATTTCTCAGAAATTCATCTCCAGCAGCAGCATCACCAACAGACAAGCTGAACTGCGGATGCCAACTCCCATTCACGACAAGTTCGAATTAATTATCTATATTCATAAAAATGAATAGTTAAAAGGCATTTTACGCCACTGGAGAGCGATCAACAGTTTATATAAAACACTTCATTCTGCCAAGATCGCTAAAATTTTATTTTCGTCCCTTAACCGGTTTCGATGAGCTCAATCACCATCTTCAGAAAGTCCAGTACATTCACTGCAAAACGTTATACATTGTCTAAAAGCTTCAAAGTTACTGTGGTAAACAAATAAAATGACAGTTAATAAAACATGTACAATACCTTAGCGTCATATGTAAAAATAGAAACATAACCTTCTAACACATGAAAACATCTTGTTAAAGTTTTTCATCATAATGAAGAGACTGAACAGGAAAACATTGCACAACAGAGTTGCTACAGGTAGCCACTAGGTGGCAGTGGTTTTAAAAACAAAACAATATTGATGCAAAGAAACTTCCTGGCAGATTAAAATTGTGTGCCGGAACCGGGACTCGAACCTGGGACCTTTGCCTTTCGCGGGCAAGGTCCCAGGTTCGAGTCCCGGTTCCGGCACACAATTTTAATCTGCCAGGAAGTTTCATATCAGCGCACACTCCGCTGCAGAGTGAAGTTTCATTCTGGAATATTGATGCAAATTCAACTTCAAAGAAACATAATACTGTGAAGTTACGAAATCATATATAAATGAAGAGATAAAGTTTCTCATATTATGAGAAAATAACTAAGTCGCTGTGCAACTAGCCTAATGTCTACATAGAGTAGAAGTACATAACTATAAATATAGATAAAGTAATATGTACACAGTTCCAAATACAGAAAAGCGTCCTACAGTGGAGTTGTGAAATACGAAGATAATAATTCTCATATTATGAGAAAGGAACTCAGTCGTTGCATAAATAACTCAATGTCGACATAGAGCAGAAAGACAAAAGTTATATATACAGATTAAAAACCCAGATCATTTTAAATAAAAATGACATACAACTGCAGTTAAAGTTTAGTATAGGTTTCTATGTCCCAAGTCATTTGAAGATTTTAAAACTTTTCCCTTCAGTTAAATAAGTGACACAAAGTCTACATTAACAGTAAAGAGTAAAAATATTTATACAAAACAAATGAGTAAAAACCTTAACATAGATGATAACAATATATAAAATAAGAGAGTAAAATCTTTAACATTGATGACTACAGCATGTGTAAAGTGTAAAGTACCACTCATATTACGTGTAAAGGAAGCGCCCTCTGCTACAACTCCGCTCGTGGCCACCACTGAACGACATCGTTTACTTGGGACTGAGATAGGGACCAGTTAACACTTTAGAATCAGATAGGCACCAGTGAAGACTTGGCTATCGGACAGGCACTAGGCAAGCCCCTAGCTCAACTATGTATCAGCATTCTGTCGTACTGAACTACGTAAAAGTTAAGTATTGTATAAATTGTGTGCAATATATATCTCGTTCTAATTTACTCTAGTGTTTCTAGTTTCTGCTGTCCCACTGGCTGCTCACCTCCGTACCTGCACAAGCGTGCTACCTTTATTCCTGTGTCGGTCTTCCTACTCGGCCACCGACACCTACGATGGAAACGAGACACAAAAGCGGCGACGAGGGTGGGACACAAAAGTGGCGACGAGAATGGGATACAAAAGTGGAGACGAGGAGTGATAGACGAGCCTGGGACACAAAAACCACATGATGGTGGCACAGTCAAAAATGTTCAAATGTTGAAATTCTATGGTACTAAACTACTTTGGTCATAAGTCCCTAGACTTACTAACTAGCTAAACTAAGAGTAACTAACCTAAGGACAACACACCCATCCATGCGCGAGCGAGGATTCGAATCCCCGACGCGGGACACAGTGTGGCACAGTCCTCCGAAATCAGTCGTCATTAAATAAATTATTAATTCGCGATCTTCGTTTTTTATTTTTTAAGGATATAAAACTATCAGATCGCCTTCTAAACCGGAAATTTCAGGTAATGATAATAAAGTTCATTCACGGTTGTAAAATCAAACAATTTTAAAATAACACCTTTCACCAAATAATTTTAATGAGACCTTGCACCGCGTAACCGGTCGCGATATATAAACTCAAGCGCTTTTGCATGATGCGATTTGTTATCTGAGCGTACAGGATTTTCCCATTCACTGTCTTCCGTCAGATTGCCTTTAGAATCACCCCGTTTACATGGGCTCCCAAAACCGGATTTCATAAACCGATTTCCCAATTCCGCTTTTGGTTGGTCATGTAAACACTCCAAAATCGATTCTGGAAATCCGCTTCTCTAAAGCGGTCTTCCAGTTCCACGATCGATTTTCGTGCCCATGTAAACGCAACCGTTTTTGAAGCGTTCTTGGCTTGTCAGATTTTGTTTTCTTGTAAAGAATTTTCGGCGCATATGGAAAGAGAGATATTTTCTAATGTGAAATAAAAGTATAAATATTAGAGTGAACGTAAATCTGTGTATTTAAATAAAGAAAAATTGCCATTGTGCAGACTAAATACGGAACTGAATCAGCTGTTTTCCAGCCGCCATTTTAAGTGAGCTACGAAATCCGATTCAGGCTACGCCATGTAAACACGACAGCGAAAAACGGTTTACGAAAATCGGCTTTCGTCTTCCGGAAAATGTGTTGCATGTAAACGTAGTGAGTGACTGCAAAGCAAAAACAACCAATGCTCCGCACACCTGTCACTTTAACACGTTCGCTGCCGTTCACGCTCTGGCGCGATGATGCTAGGTGCCACTTCACGCTCTGGCGCGTGATCGTACTTTGACATAGTTTTGAGCCACTGAATGTTTTGGTTTTAGTTTTCAGTTTTCAGTTTTATGGTTCCTTATTTGCATTTGTATTTTTGTGAAAACAACAAATGAACAATATAAACAGTACATACAAGGTATTTCATAAAACATATGCTTATTTCTATATCATCAGCAATATAAGAATGAATAATATGAAAACTAAGAAGAATTTTTTTATGAACTGGTAACTAATCGAAATAAAATTAAAATAATCAAAAGCTTACTTGCTTGTTTACATAAGAATCCAATAAATCTATCATGGCATCATGAGAAGCGCGTGTGGCTCGTAGCCGGTAATGCAAAGTAGGAAATCTGGAACCACGTACCTATGCATATCACTTATACTCTTCCCTTAGTGCCTACCAGAGTATACAGCTTTATTAGACGATGCCAGTTTACAACAACCCATAATAGGATGCTAGGTCGCAGCACGCACCAAAGCGTGAGCGGCACCTGATTGATTGATTGATTTTTCCAGGGAAGCCAAAACAGTCTTGGACCAACCCGTCACTGCCCGCACCGAAACTAAGTTTATTGTGCGGTATCGCTCCCTGTATATCTAGTAAAGCCAACCAATGCGATTGAACAGTGCAAGGAGTCCCTTTACCAGTTCTTTATTAGACACAATTTCTTCGGGTCTGGTTGTCCCAAATATTCTGTGCCTTTTATTCTCCAATGCAATGCATTCGAAGATTAGATGTGATGCAGTTTCATCACCGTCACCACAGATCCTATATGTAGGGTCCTCTTCTGTTATTCCCATTGTATGTAGGTGTTTTTTGAAATTCCCATGGCCTGTCAGCAGTCAAACCATTGAGTCTAATCTCTCCCCTGTTCAGACCCAGGATTGCAGAGCTTCTTTTAAAACATGGCTTTGGCATCATTACCTTGCCATATTTATGTTGATGGACTTTGGTCCAATATTCTACGTGCTATCTTCTGAGCCAGTTACGTAGCTCCAATGTGATCATTGCCTTTTGTGATTGTCAGGACAGGTTCCAGTCCAATAAATGGCGTCTCTGCCCCCATCCTGGCTAATCTGTCGGCATGTTCGTTGCCACTGATCCCCGAGTAGCCAGGGACCCACAATAGGTTTAATCTATTGCTCTCCCCTAGCTCCACCAGAACCCTGTGACATTCTGCAACAATTTTAGACCTTGTTACAGGAGCTGCCAGTGATCTCAGGGCTGCCTGACTGTCTGAATAGATATAGATGCTACGATCTTTGTAGCACCGACGCAAATTCTCCTCCACACACTCCCTAATGACAGTGATTTCGGCCTGGAATACTGAGGCCAGTTTTCCTAGAGAGGTGACGCCCTCCAGTCTTGGCTGGACCCCGTATACCCCGGCCCCAACGCCTTGGTCTGATTTCGACCCGTCAGTGACCCAGACAATATCCCCCGTACGGTGTCGAACTATTTTCTCCCACTGCTCCCTACTTACAATTGTTATACTGAAAGGCTTTTTGAAGCAGTATGGGGTTATAATATAGACGGCTGGCATTTCCCCAACCTTTCATTTATTTACCTCACTCACTATTTTAGTGTGTGATTCTGGATATCCCAAAGAGTTCCAGTTGTTACCTGACTCAAGTAACGTTTACACGCGCCAGTGCGTGAACGGCAGTGAACGTGTTAAAATCTCTACATCTACATCTACATAGATACTCTGCAAATCACATTCAAGTGCCTGGCAGAGGGGTTCATTGACCACTTTCATAACTTTTCTCTACCGTTCCATTCTCTAATAGCGCGCGGGAAGAAAGGACACCTAAATCGTTCCGTTTTCGATCTGATTTCTCCTATTTTATTGGGATGGTCATGTCTCCCTAAGTAGGTGGGTGCTAGCAAAATATTTTCACATTCAGAACTAAAAGTCGGTGATTGAAACTTCGCAAACAGATCACGCAGCAATGAATAACGTCTTTCTTTTAATGATTTCCACCCCAATTCTTGCAACATTTCCGTGACGCTTTCGCCCCCCCCCCCCCCGTAACGTGATAAAACAAAACGAGCTGCCCTTCTCTGAACCTTCTCAATGTCTTCCGTCAGTCCCACCTGGTGAGGGTCCCACAATGGGCAACAGTACTCCAGGAGAGGACGCACAAGTGTGATGTAGGCAGTCTCTTTGGTGGAACTGGAGCATCTTCGAAGCGTTCTGCCGATGAAACGTAACCTTTGGTTCGCCTTCCCCACAATATTTTCTGTGTGTTCTCTCCAGTCAAAGTTGTTCGTAATTGTAACTCCTAGGTATTTGGTAGAATCTACGACCTTAAGGTTTGACTGATTTATCGCGTAAATAAAGTTCAGCGGATTTCTTTTAGTGGTCATGTGTATTACTTCACACTTTTCTTTATTTTGTGTCAATTGCCAATTTCGCACCATCCAGAAATTTTGTCCTAAATCGCTTTCCAGTTGCTTTTGAGCCTCAATTGACTTCACTAACCGATAGACGACAGCATCATCGGCGAACAGTCTAAGGGAGCTATTCAGATCTCCTAAATCGTTTATAAACACGAGGAAGAGTAGGGGACCTATAACGCTTCCCCTGTGGAACGCCAGATCTCACTTCTGTTTTACTCGATGACTTACCGTCAATTACAACGAACTGTTTTCTTTCTGATCGGAAATCGTGAATCCAATCTACTTTTCGATCTCGTCGCGGCAAAAGCAGTGTGGTGAGATTCCTCAAAGTGCCGACCTTTGATAGACGAGCCGCGTTCTGCCAAACAGAGTGTTTCAGGTTTGGCTCCTCCCGCGCGGTTAGGCGGTCGTAACTGCCCGTCTCCCCTAGCGCGGTGACGTTCGGAGCGTTGTCCTGTGACGTCAGAGCGGGTGGGGCCGCGCGGTATAAGAGGCGGGCGGCTGCACCGGCCCAGCGACCGTAAGGCGCCCGGCAGACACACAGACAGACAGGTGCTTCCGCCATGGCCCGCGCGCTCGCCTTGTGCTGCCTGCTGGCGCTGTTCGCCGTCGCGGCTGACGGCGCCCCCCCAGGACCGGCTGGACAGCATCAACGTGGACGAGGTGCTCGGCAACCGCCGCCTGCTCAAGACTTTCGTCCAGTGCATCCTGGACGAGGGCGAAGGCCGCTGCACCAAGGAGGGCAAGGACCTCAAGCGGTGAGTACTGCACCCTCTGCCACCGTCCTCTACAACTTTCATTCAAAAAAAAAAAAAAGTCTGTAAATCTATCGGACCAAACTGCGTGGTCATCATTCCGTAGCTTACAAACTACTTAAACCTAGGTAAACTAACCTACGGACAAACACACATACCCATGCCCCAGGGAGGACCCGAACCTACACGGCGAGCAACCGCGCGCTCCGCAGCGAGACGCTTTACCACTTTCATTATACAGGATGTTTCACTAAGTGTGTTTGCCTCTGTAACCTATAATAGCTGACGAGAAATTTTAATGCGGTAGGTCAACACAAGAATGTTACACTTTCTACGGAGCTATGAACGTAGGTTTATTGTATTATTTTCAAAGAGTTACAGCACAAACTGATTCAGTTCCTGATTTAGTAAGTAGAAAACGTTATACTTCTGTACTTAAATAAACAGCATCATTGCACACTGCCAGCCGGGGTGGCCGAGCGGTCTGCGGCGCGCCAGTCACCGTTCTGCACGGCCACTACGGTCGGGGGGTTCAAATCCCTCCTCGGGCATGGATATTTGTGCCGTCCATAGTATTAGCTAGTTCATAAGTACTTTGTAAGTTTAGGGACTGATGACCCCGTAGTTAAGTCCCATAAGCTCTACAAACAATTGAACAGTGCTCATTATAATATTTATACTCTTTTTTCGCATTACAAAATGGTGCTATGTCCATAAGTGCCGAAAATTTCTAAGAAGATAATCTGACAAGCCAAGAACGCTTCAAAAACTGTTGCGTTTACATTGGCACGAAAATGAATTGTGGAACATGAAAACCGCCTTTGCAGTAGTGGATTTCCATAATCGATTTCGGAGTGTTTACATGACCAACCAAAGCGGATTTGGGAAATCGGTTTACGAAATCCGGTTTTTGGTAGCCCATGTAAACGACGTGTGTATACAGTGTGTTTCACTAAGTGTGTTTGCCTCTGTAACGTATAAAATAATAGGTAACGGGAAATTTTAATGCGGTAGGTCAACACAAAAAGTGTCACACTTTCTGTGGAGCTGTGAACATGGTTTATTGTAACATCTTTCCAAAGAGTTACAGCACAGAGATATATTTTTTAAATGGAACAATAGTTTTTTTTTCTATCGTGCACTGGATTCGTTGAAACCAGCTGCGTTCAAATCAATTTAAACTACATTCCTATCACTGTTAGTTTGGGAGCTACAACCCTTCAAAGTTTCAGGGGCAGATACCACACGCTGTACATAATACATGGCTGTGTGGTGGGTGATGGATGTTATGGCGGTGGGAAATTGATTTACATGAGATGCTCAAATGTGGGTCCATGTTTCTCAATGCGTAATGCAATGCGCCGTCGAAAGGATCTGCGGACGAGATGTAACATCGCCAGTGTGACGGAGCGACATGCGTCCTCGATGCGCCGTTTTAGATCATCTGGGGATGTGGGGCTCAGTGACTTAAATACGATACTTTAGATATCCCCACAAAAAGAAATCTACTGGTGTTACATCGGGTGACCTTGCGGGCTATGAATGAGGACCATGGCGCCCCAACCATCTTCCTGCAAACCTGTTGTTTAGTTTTTCCACAACAGCACGCGCAGAATGGGCTGGGTGACCATCGTGCTGCATCCACATACAGTCGGCAGTCTTAACAGCGCATCGAGGAAGCTTCTCGCTCCTTGGCACCAGCGACGTTACAACTCGGCTGCACCACACTTAGAAGGCGCATTACATTATGCGCAGCGTTTGTGGTATCTGCCCCTGAAACTTTGAAGGGTTTTAGCTCCCAAAATAACAGTGATAGGAATGTAGTTTAAATTGATTTGGACGCAGCTGGTTTGAACAAATCCAATGTACGATAGAAAAAAACTATTGTTCCATTTAAAAAATTATATCTTTGTGCTGTAACTCTTTGCAAAATGTTACAATAAACCATGTACATAGTTCCGCAGAAAGTGTACCATTTCTTGTGTTGACCTACCGCATTAAAATTTCCGTCACCTATTATTTTATAAGGGTACAGACGCAAACACACTTTGTGAAACACCCTGTATACACACCTCGTTTACATGGGCTACCAAAACCGGATTTCGTAAACCGATTTCCCAAATCCGCTTTTGGTTGGTCATGTAAACACTCCGAATTCGATTCTGGAAATCCATTTCTGTAAAGCGGTTTTCATGTTCCACGATCGATTTTCGTGCCAATGTAAACGCAACCGTTTTTGAAGCGTTCTTGGCTTGTCAGATTATCTTAACTTAGAAATTTTCGATATTTATGAACATATCAGCATTTTGTAATGCGAAATAAAAGTATAAATATTATAGTGAGCAATATTCAAATGTTTGTAGAGCTTATGGGACTTAACTACGGGGTCATCAGCCCCTAAACTTACAAACTACTTATGAACTAACTAATACTAAGGACGGCACAAATATCCATGCCCGAGGAAGGATTTGAAACCCCGACCGGAGTGGCCGTGCAGAACGTGTCTGGTGCGTCGCAGACCGCTCGGCCACAGCGGCTGGCAGTGTGCAATGAAGCTGTTTATTTAAGTACAGAAATATAACGTTTGTGCTTACTAAATCAGGAACTGAATCGGCCTGTTTTTCAGCCACCATATTAAGTGGGCTAGGACATCCTATTCAGGCTTTGACATGTAAACCCGACAGCGTCATCCGGAAGGTGTATGTAAACGTAGTGACAGGCGACTCCATCAGGAGCCACGTGCAGAGCGACTACACAAATAAAATCACGAGGAATTCGGGGAACAGCTTTGGTCGTATGAAATCTCTATTTCCTGCATTTCTGCAAATCGATTTCGGTCACTGAGTGGCCCCCTTCGGTGCTAGAACAGGATGCCATGTGGGCTCACATAACTAGCAATATTCATCAATAACAAAATTAATAGTAGAATGCTGTCATGGTCCAAGGAAAGCTAAACATAATTAACAGCATTCGTCAATAACAAAATTCATAACAGAATGCTGTCATGCCAAACTTTTGCTTGGCCAATGGCAGCATTCTGCTATGAATTTTGATATTGATGAATGTTGCTAATTATGTGGGCGCACAGGGCATCCTGTTCTAGCACTGAAGATGACCATTCAGTGATCGAAATCGATTTTCAGAGATAAAGGAAATAAAGATTTCAAGCGACTGAAGCTTTCCTGCATTCCTCATGACTTTCATATATACAGTGCCTTTCATAAGTTTTGGGACAAACAAAATAGGTTTGTATTTACTTTGAGGAATAACAAACAATTAAACTTATTACTTTTTCATTGCAACAGACAGAGTAATATTTAAAGAGCAATAAATTGAACATTTTACTTCATTTAATGACTTTCCAAATAATTTCATATTTATGTCAAATAACATAAATTTGCCTTTGCAAAAGATTTGGGACAAAGTGCAGAAATAAAACAAAACCTAGCAAATAGTGAAGAATTAGTACTTTTAACTTCTACCGCGACTTTGTAACACTTGTGTCAACCGTTTTGGAAGAACACCTGCGGTATTCTATTAAGTTGTGACGGAATGGTAAATCAATTACAAAACCGTTACCTCGGTAATCGAAACCACGAGGCCTTTGTACCATAGGCGGTTAGCACAATTGGCTACTCAGTGGGAGATCAGGTTTCTAATTCCGTATGCCGCCGCTGATCGTCCAACGTCAGGTGGCACACCTACAGCTTCAATAATGGTTCTCATACGTCCGCTATATAATCAAAAGTATCCGGACACACCCAAAACATATTTTTATATTGTAGGTGCATTGTGCTGCCACATACTGCAAGGCACTGCATATCAGGCACCTCAGTAGCCATTAGACATCGGGAGAGAGCAGAATGCGACGCTCCACGGAAATCATGGACATCGGATGTGCTCAAGTGATTGCGTGTCATTTGTGTCAGAAGTCTGTACGCGAAATTTCCTCACTGCTAAACATCCTTTGGTCCACTGTTTATAATGTGACAGTGAAGTTGGTAATGAGAACGGGCACGCACAGCACTAAAGCGCACAGGCCGACCTCTTCGGTTGATTGACAGAGACCGCTGACAGTGTAATAGCCAGGCATCTATCCAGACCATCACACAGGAATTTGCATCAGGATTCACTACAAGTACTATGACAGGCGGGAGGTGAGAAAACTCGATGGTCGAGTGGCTGTAAATTAACCAACTTCACGCAGATCAATAATGACGTATCGCTTTTGTAAGGAGCGTAAACATTGGACGATTGAACAGTGGAAAAACGCTGTGTGGACTGATACAATGTGGCGATACGACGGCAGAATGTGGGTATGGCAAATGCCCGGGAAACGTCATCTCATTGTGTAGTGCCAACAGTAAAATCCGGAGGTGGTGTTATGGTGCGGTAGTATTTTTCATGGAGGTGACTTGCACCCCTTGTCATTTTCCGTGGCACTATCACAGCACAAGGCATCATTCATGTTTTAAGCACTTTTTCTCTTCTCACTGTTGAAGAGAAATTCGGGGATGGCGATTGCATCTTTCAACTCGACCGAACACCTGCTCACAATGCATGGCCTGTGGCGGGTGGTTACACGACATTAATATCCCTGTACTGGACCGGGCTGCACGGAGACCTGAATGAATCCAATAGAATAATTTCGGATGTTTTTGAACGCCGACTTCGTGCCAGGCGTCACCGACCTACATCGAAACCTCTCATCAGTGACCAAAGGGCTGCCATTCCCGAAGAAACCTTCCATCACCTGATTGATACTTGCGAAAGTGGAACCTTTCTTCAAGGCTAGGAATGGGCCAACACCGTATTGAATTTCAGCATTACCGATGGAGGGCGCCACGAACTTGTAAGTCATTTTCAGCCAGGTGTCCGAATAAATTTGATCACATCGTGTTCACATTCTGGGTATATGACAGCTGCATATTCTCACATATTCTCTGTTCTCGGTGAAAGTCCAAGAGAACACTCACCAAACATCTCGTGGGTAGCATCAAATCATTCAGGAGACTGAATATCTTTTACGATACGGTACGATATTCTTGTCCGTGTTTAATTATTTAATCATTGTAAATAACCTTCAAGAATTGACACTCTTGAGGCTGCGGCTATCAGGAATACGATAATTAATGTATTCTGAATTGCGGATATCAATCAGTTTCTGCGAATAAATGTATTGTTAAAGTACGAAAATTTGTGAGAATTGAATTCGAACACGGATTCTCGGCTTTTCTAGAGTAGTAGCGTTAGCCATTACATTGTCCATGCACGACTTACAGACCGACCCAACCTTCCATTTGTCACACATTGTAGTCTTCACAACCGCAGTCAGCACAGATTCTGTTCCGTGAGACCAGCATGCATGTCTGAAAAACATATTGATTAAAACGCAAGAGATATGACATTTGTAATTAATGTGCAGGAATAACATAATGGAATGTACGAGCACACATTAGTAGCAGACGCTGTACATAATATGGAAGTTTGCTTCGGTTCGAGACACGTGGGTGGATAGCTCTTGACAACTCGTGAAAAGCGGAAAATCCCGGTTCGAATCACATTATCATAGCGTGTGTTTTTGTTTTTTTCGAATAAATTAGGTGATGCTGATTTATATTCGCAGTTGCAAATACATTAATTGTTGTTGAAAATCATGTCTTTAGGAAGAAGAGCCATGTGGCCCTATGTCAGGGACAGCGTGCCCACTCTGACCGGAGGTTCGAGTCCTCCCTTGGGCATTGGTGTATGTGTTTTCCTTAGGTTAGATTAAGTAGTTTGTAAGCCCAGGGTCTGATAACCACTGTAGTTCGTTCCCAGTGTAGCTTGCTCCTGAGGCGGGTCAGACGACCTCAGTGCCGAGCGGCGTCTGCGGAAGGCCCCGCCCCACCCCCACCTCCGCTTCCTGGCCGCAGTCCTTGACAGGTACTCCCAGTGTCATTTTTGCCGCCAGAGCATCACCGGAAAAACACCCAACTGCCGCGTGAACTCTGGAAATGCTCGCTACGCCGAATGTCCTTTCGAAAACATACGGTATTTACGACCCTCGATAGGCATGTGGCGTAAAGGAACAAACACAAATTTCACTGTATTCTTCTCTCGGTTTTCCTCTACGATTTTGCCACACACACTTATTTTACAACACAAATAACAGAACTCATCTGCTAAGTTTATGGCCTTACTAACTAATTTAAATCCTTCAGCATCGCCTATTTTCTTACACTACATTCCATTACCTTTGTTTTGCCCTTGTTCATCAAAATGTTCAAATGTTTGTAAATCTTATGCCACTTAAATGCGGGGTCATCAGTCCCTAAACTTACAAATTACTTATGAACTACCTTATACTAAATACTGCACAAACGTCCATGCCCGAAGGGGGATTCGAACCCCCGACGGGGAACGGCCTGGCGCATCGCAGCATAGCGCCTCAAAGCGCTCGTTTCATCTTCCAGGTCCTCTGCTGTCTCCGACAGAATTACAATGTCATCAGCAATCAGCAAACAAGAAAGATTTTGAGTAAAACAATTCTTGGTATTAGGCCGCGTTTCTTCCACTATGCAGTGTTCTCTTCAGGACATCCATGAAGAGGACCACTACAGAGTGTTCGAAACGCCGGGATTTCCTTTGCTAAGTGTTTAAAACATTTGTTTTACTCAAAATGACACCGGCCGTGGAAGCCTACGAACTTATACCAGGAAAGATTCTATTTCTTCTCCCTTAACTTCCATTCCTCCTTGAAAACCTTGAATGCTTGTTCAGTGTACAGACTGAATAACACTGGGGAAAGGCTATAACCATAAGTTTTATCCTCATACTCTGCCAGAGCACCGGTTACTGAACAGAACCACGCAGTTCCAGTGTCCTGCAACGTGTGTCGTCTATAATGAGCACGGTGTCGGCGGGCGTTGAACCCTGAACCTCCGTCCTTCTTTCCTGCGATCTACACAACCGACACTGCAGAGCTGGGCCGGCAGCGGTGCCCGAGGGGACTACGGCGCGTCAGTCACGGTCTGCACGGCCACTACGGTCGGGGGTTCGAATCCCACCTCGGACATGGATATTTGTGCCGTCCTTAGTGTTAGCTAGTTGATAAGTAGTTTGTAAGTTTAGGGACTGATGACCCCGTAGTTAAGTCCCATAAGCTTAACAAACATTTGAACTAAAGTATTGATCTGCAGAACTGGAAACAACGTCAGTTCAGTTACAGACATCTGGTACATATAAAACAATTGATGTAGGATGCACTATGTACCCTTTTCCTAATCCGTTCCCTACTGCGAAACATGTACGGGATGGATTCAGACAGTACTCTACGCCGTCAGGTAAAACGCCAAAACAGTAGTATTTGTCACTAAATGAGGGCATACTTTCCCAATGGCTAGTTGAAGATACCGCTGTTTCTTTCATATATTCGCATGCTGCTTTAATGACAATATGTGGGATACTCATATACTCTTGAAATAGTCGAAAAAGGAATTCGAAACCTGCTCCATTCGTGGACGGTATCCATTTCAATGGGATTGTTGCATCCTATCTGGTATCTGCCAGTTTGGTAAATCACTTCGGACTTGTTTATAACTTTACATTTAAATAAGCGGATATCGAATTTCGCACAACACAAAGGAAAATTTTCTACCTGTTTTTTTTTTTGACAGAGTAATATTTCAAAAGTAAGTTTAGGAAATAATTAAGTAAAAGTGTAGCAATCTCGCGTAGAATATGATATGTTTACGTTACTTAGTGTAAATGAAAATTCCTTAATGAATAATTCCAAGCAGTTTAAATTGACCTTACTCTCCAAGAAATACTATAAGGAAAGAGCTGTGGCAAAAACCTGATATAGAGTGTCGATCCTAAACACTGTATTGTAATTCGTTACATAAGAAGCTCCAGATGAAACAGAGATATCTTTCGTAAAGAGAATGGAAATCCCAGCAAGGCTGCCGTGTCTCTTATGTGAAAGCGTTGAAGGTCGACAAGAATACTACAGTTAAAACTGTAGCAAAAATGTTGTTTCGAAGTGTAGAATGGCCAGACGTTATTATAGCCTTCAGTGAAAGATACTGTACAAGGATTTCAAGTTTTTGTCACAAATGGAAATCTTTATCTGTCTAGAGTAAGAATGCATTGTTTGCCTTTAATACGACTTACACAGCTGTTTGTTTCAAGTGTTGTGTTTACTGGTTCAGAGGGAATTCCATGCTTGGAGGAAGCTTCATCGTAAATCGTCCATCTCATGTTTCATTCGGGATGTTATGTTCAGGAAGACCTCAAAAAAATTAGGTACGAATTTCAACTTCCGTGCACTATGTATAAACCACAACATCTGTGGTCCCGCTATTAATTGTCTGTTGCTGGAACTCTCTTTTCTGTATAGAAGCATACATGTAACACTTTCTTCATCTGAAGTGTGACTTGTACGCAGTATGTTGTCCGCCTTATAGTGGATTCAGTACAGGCTGTCTATATTTATTCCTTTGTTGTACATAAGTATATAATCGACCAAGGTATAAGATGTGTTGTAGCTTTGTCGATTGCTAAGATGTAATTACAACAAATGATGTAAAAAACATTTTGATAGATCTTCAGTCCGCATTGCCTTGAAACGGCAGATTGGTGTAATACGGAACTTTTTAACCACATATAAGACGTTTCCAGTCATTTATTCCGACAAATAGTACCTCTAATGACTGTTTTTCGGGAGTTTCTCAATTTACTCAGTTCCTTTTACTTGCTTCGAAATATCATACTTTCATAAGACCTAAATTATATACATAAAACCCATAAAAAACTATTATGTGTGTGAACTCAGAGACAGCGAATTTTATATTTTCTTCTGTAGATACAACATTCTTTTAAAAATGGTATAGTATTCTACGTTTTAGAGTGAATGTTTTAGTCTATTATCTGGGTTGCAGCCTGTTTTAGTATTTTTATATTAATTTCGAACAAAACATATATATATATGTTGCATGACGAATATTTCGTGTTGCAGGTAAGATTCGGAAGCGAATTGTGCTTGATAAGTCCCACAGTATAGGCAATTTGAAAAGAAGTTTATGTTTCAAGAAAATCTAAAAATGACTAATTGAGTCTTAATTTAGCTATCGATTGGTTCCTAAAAATATATTCAGACTTTGTGTTGATTCATGGTTAAATCTGCGTATTTATTGGAACAAGTCTGTTCTATTCAAACCACAATTGATGAAAGCAAAGAATTACGGAAGTTTCATGTAAAATAATTTTTTTTTTTTTTTTTTTTTTTGGCATTTTATATAGTCCGTGGACTGGGTTGTTTTATGGGGCAAGTATTTCCTCCTTTGACCGTGATCCTCTGAACAAGACTGTGCGATTCCCCAGGGCGGTAGCGGCCCACAGGGTGAGAAACACTGCTCCACCCAAAAGAGTTGACTCCTCCCCCCGGATAGCCATGCGGTGTGACGTTTATCTGGCGTGCATGATACTGCCCAACACATTGGGAAAGCCTCTCCAACGTGTGGTTTGCACGTTGTGACGTCAGAAATTCGCCACCGTGGCTAACGAGAAAGACAGCGCAGTCATCACGTCACGTAAGCAAGGTAGTTCCGAGCTGGCGCGATCGCTAGCTTAGTGGCTGCTCGCTATGAGGCTATGGGGTGTGCCCCAGCAGCCGGCCAATCGCCTAGCGATCGCGCCGGCTCGGAATTGCCCGTGGCCAACGAGAAAGACAGCGCAGTCGTCATGCCATGTAAGCAAGGTAGTTCCGAGCTGGCGCTATCGCTAGCTCAGTGGCTGCCCGCTATGACGCAGTGGGCTGTGCCTCAGTGGCCAGCCAATCGGCTAGCTATCGCGCAGGCTCGGAACTACCTTGCTTAAGTGGCATGACGACTGCGCTGGGGCCTGTCTTTCTCGTAGGCCTCGAGAATTACCTTGCTTACGTGGCATGACGACTGCACTGAGGCCTGTCTTTCTCGTAGGCCTCGCTCGCCACGTTGGCCACAATAGTTCAGATACACGCTCCATGTGCCGACGGTCTTAGCATTTTTGAAGCTGAGTTTCTAACACTCCTTCCACTGTATAGTTACTGCCTTCCTGTAAGTTCTGCAAGTGATTTGTTAACTGTATCCTATTTGCATTACTGTAGCGCTGTCAATTACTTACGTAACTGAGACTTTCATGCTGGAAATGTTTGTACATTTAGAAAGAGAGAGAGAGAGAGGACAGCATCTTTCCACGAAATCGTCCTCCTCTTTACGCATTTGCTACCCTCGCTTGCCCTTCCATTACTCTGGAAGCAAGTCGCTCCCTGTGGCGTCCACCTGGTTGTTACACTGTGTGTTGTTTGCTTTTGTGCAGAGGAGCTGCCGAGGCTGGTGGAGACGGGCTGCTCCGACTGCTCGCCCAGGCAGCTGGAGAACGGCGTCAAGGTGCTCAAGCACATCACCGAGAACTACCCGCAGGAGTGGGCGCAGATGAAGGCCAAGTACGACCCCACGGGCGAGTACGCCAAGAAGTACGCTGACGCCTGGAAGCAACGCGGGGTCACCTTCTGAACGCTCACCTCTGACAGGGGCCAACTCCACTACGACCATGTCTTCTTCATTTCAAACCAAAAGCCCTCTCTGTTATAAGATTAGGTTTCTGTACTTTGTAAAATATATTTAAAAAAATTTGATGTTAATAAAATCGTTTTCTTTCAAACTGTACCGTTTCTGTCTTATCATATGCATTGAGATAAACTAGAAAAAAAAAAAAACACCGCTCATTTTTAGTGTTTCTTACATTAAAAAGAAACATAGGAACAAGAAGGATTTCTTTTTATTATCACGTGACAAATTTCTAAGGGTAAAAATAGGTCAAAAGGATTTTTTCACTGGCAATATACACTTGAAAAAAAAAATACTACAGCTAAAATACTAAATCTGGGACTGTCTTGCTTGAAATTCTGCGTATTTTTTGGTGATAATCTTCGTTGGTATTCATTTCACAAGGATTTATAATTCTAATCACCAAAGTGCCTACAATAAGGTAACTTTTCAGATAAGGCCTCCAATAAAAAAGATTTTTTTATGATAGTTGCTTTGGAAAAAAAATTTCTAGTTTTTTTGTTACACGGGACAGTTTTACTTCTTTAACAGTAAAGAGACTTTTGTTTTAAGAGAAAGGATGGCGGGAAAGTGATGCACAGATTTATGCAGTAAGTGATTCTCAAGAACCATAGCAAGTTTTTTTTAATATTAGCTCTTTATAGTTCGTAAGAAAACGACGATTCGCATTAAAAGTTTTAATATCAATTTTTGACTGTATTACAGTTCGTCTAATGATGTCCATATCAATATCTTCATTCTTTTCTTTGCCTACTTGAGTTCCCTGTCTCCTTTGCCTAGGCTATTTTTAGATCTTTATCAGTTGTTCCTGATATTTGTGCATGTGTACAGATTGTTCATTTGTACAAATTCTGCATTTGTGACCATCACACGCATTTATCTTCTCAAAGATTTAAGAGGTACACCATTTTTTGGTCAACGCATCCAGATAATGTGGTTATACATACTTTTTCGTCAGTTCATTGACTGTGTATCTGTTACTTGGTTTTATAACATTTAAAACATAAGTGTCGGTCCATGCTTGTGTTTTTATGGTTTCTGTTTGAAGATATTTACACTGAAGGACAGGTTGTAGATTTTGATCTGTGTAATGTTTCTCGAAGGACATTTCCCACGATCCTCGATGCTTTCTATCCATACTTTATTAATAATCCCTGTAGTGCAAAAGAAAGATTTATACACGCAAACTTCTAGCATGTTTCTACACCAGTATTCTTTTATGAAACGCTGCAGGGTTATTCTTAATGAATATTTATAATAAAGTCTAAATTTTTCACAGTTTTGTACTACCTCTGCCTTCCTGGATAGATACTTAGGTGCAAAGCCAAATGCTTCATCGAAGTACGGAACAAGATGGAGCATGTAGTTAGAAAAACTCCTGGGTTACGTCATCGAAATACGTCAAGTGAGAAGGTAATATTTCTTCGTAAAAATCGCCATTTACAATTTAGCCGGTATGTTGAATGGCAAGCAGCCCTCACATTGAGGGACAAACCGTTTCGTGCTACACCGTTGATCCATATTAATGTGAATACATCTAAAAGATTGAGCTCCCATTTTTAACAACTCCAAGCGCTGCCAAACCTGCAGGGAATTTGTGGAAGGTAGCGGCAGTGTGTCGCAAGCTGCATGTTTACCCAATTGAGGATTCGTGGAGCGGACAACCCCACAGAAGTTCTGGAGTGAGTTTAAATTAGGAGTTTGGTGACTACGAGGGGACCATCAACTAATGTTGATGCTTTTGGTGCCATACAAATATACTGCTAACTTTGTGAATAGTTGATTGTTTGGTAAATTCCATCGTACCGGGGAGACAAAACTACGAGTTAGGGTCGACAAGATCCACAAAAACATAAGTCTATTTGTATGTAGAAGAATTTAGGAAGCCACAGCTGGGAATTGTGTTTTGTTTCATCTGTACATTCGTTTTTCATTTATACGCTAAAACCGGGGGACTGATGACCTCCGTAGTTTTGTCCCCCTAAAACATCCAAACAACAACATACGCTAAAACCAATATTCACGGCAACATGAACTGCTTCTTCAGGGAAAAGCTACAAATGAAAAAACAGAACATGTGTGTGTGTGAGAGAGAGAGAGAGAGAGAGAGAGAGAGAGAGAGAGAGAGAGAGAGAGAGAGAGAGAGAGAGAGAGAGAGAGAGAGGGAGAGAGAGAGAGAGAGAGTCGGGGGTCAGTATGTGTGTACAGGGTGACAGTACTTACTTTACTTTCTCCTGTCCGGATTTCAAATTCAGACCTAAAATATTTCAACCTAGTACTGGGCGACGTTGATAACATTTTCTCTTGCGAGTCATAAATCTTCGGAATTGCATATAGACGGACAATCAGAGCAGTCTGTTATGTGCTCCATCGTATATGTCTCTCGACAGTCACAGGATACGTCTAGATTGTTAATGAATCCCCATTTCGCTAGGTTTGACGGGAGCCACACCAGTTCTAATTCTGTTCAGTGACCTCCAGATTTTTCAATCCAGGTGCATTCCCGTTGGTGATTCTTGTTGGAAATTCTCTGACGGCTCAATTCTCACTGTGTTTATAAAGCTTCTTCTGAATTTAAGTCGACTGGCTGGAGATTCTTCTCCAAAAACCGGGTGTATGTCATTGAAAAAAATGTTCAAATGTTTGTAGAGCTTATGGGACTTAACTACAAACAAACTACTTATGAACTAGCTAACACTAAGGACGGCACAAATATCCATGCCCTAGGGGGGATTCGAACCCCCGACCGTAGTGACCGTGCAGACCGTGACTGGCGCGCCTCAGTCTCCTCGGCCACCGCGGCCGACTCTGTCATTGAAACTTTGAACTTCTCAGTATATCCAACTTCACATCGCCGTGTTGCGAGTGTTGCAAAACCTGCTGCTTTGTAAAGTTTTTGAGGGGGGTGGGTTTCATGCAGCCTGTAATAATTCTTCAGGTTTCGTTTAGAGCAGTGTCGACTTGTTTGGCAAGGACTGATCTGCACCACACAGGCTGCAAATTCTCCGGTGGAGAAACAGAGGGCTTTAGCTGTAGTTCTGAACCTTTTTGGGCTTGCTCGAAATTTGCTCCCACATAATTTCCTCAGGAGAAGGTTTCTGGTCTTGTGACAGTGATATTTGTAAGTTAATACGTTGAATGGCTCTCTCACAACATGGACTGTCTTCTTGATTTCTTACTACGTAGATGGAAATCACATTCTTGAGTTTTTAGTGGATTAGGCTTGAGAAAATTTTCTTTATAGTATTTTGACATACATTCAAGATCTTGTTCCAGTTTTTGTTCCACAGATTCAAAGCTGTTTCCTTGAACAGCTATTGCAAGATCTTCAGCATAGAGGAAATGTCCAGAGAGCTCTGGTGTCGGCTGATCATTTGTGTATATGTTAAACATCGTAGGTGCGAGTACACTTCCCCGCGGAAAACCGCTTTTATGATTCCTCCATTTTTTAATTTGTTTTATTTTATTTCATTATATTTATTTATTTATTAATCAAGAGTAACACAGAAGCGGCGATTTTGTACTGTGGACTCTATGACCTTTGTCAGCTGATAGCCCTTGGTAGGCTCTTATAGTAACTGAGAAATATGAAATGAAAGAAACATTATTAGTTACAAAGTACGGCATGCACACATTTCATTCAACACATTCACAGGTATTTACATTTACATTGCGACAAGTTCGATATTTCTGCCTTTCGTGGCGATGGTGTAGCGAAGACAATTACAGCAATCGTGGATGACTCGCTGTCGATGACCTCATGAATGGCTGTTATCAGATCTACACTGGTTCGGGGCTATCGATGTACACAGCGCCTCTAATATAGCCCTCCAAACAGGAGTAGCGTGTGTTCAGATCTCGAGCTCATGGTCACTTTGGATAATGGGGATTAAACCATCTTCCAACACCTTCACGTACCATTCGGTAGTCAGCGTGCCATCAAGGAATATCGCACAGATTATTTTATAAATATATAAATGAACATCGTTGCTTAACGAAACCATATTCACATCAATTCTACGCACAATAAAGTTGGCGAAAAACAACCACTGTTCATTGACCCTTAGAGCTTTATGGCTGATGGGTTTGAATTTTCTGTGGGAAGAGATGCAGGTATTGCACGTCATTCATCACGGTGTCTCGAAATCGATTCCATTCTCTTGTGCAGCTCGTGTGATAGATTTCGTTGGCCTGGTTTGAAACACGACGCTTGTCTTCTATTTTTCAAACTTTTTCACCCTTTTTTGATGTTGGACATTACGAAAACTGTCATCACGAACACTACCCGGTGTCTTCAAACTTGCGAATGTTATTCATGATTGTTATTACAGTGAGATCGGTGTCTTCAACTTGAACAAGGTCGCAAATTTTCTTCGCATAGTAGCCCTTCACCAGTGCTATAAGCTCAGGTACCCAGTCCGTCATATTTTCACGTGCAAATGGATCACAACAAGGCACTTATGCATGCACATGGCAAATATTCATATGTTTGTAAAGTTTATGGGACTTAACTACGGGGACTTCAGTCCCTTATATTACAAACTACTTATCAACTAACTTATACTAAAGACAACACAAACATCCATGCCCGAGGGAGTATTTCAACCCCTGAGGGGGAAAGGGCCCATGCATCGCTGCATGCCGCCTCAGTGCGCTCGGCCACTCCGCAGCGGCATGCACATGGCAATTCCCACAATGTCCATATGCCAGCCGTGAGGTTTGAAAGTTCTAACGACGACCGTTTAAAAGTTATGCCGATTTTATTTCATGTGTTGCAATAATTTTCATATTATAAAACACTATACATTATCAACCTTAGGATGAAAACATAATAAAATACAAGCGATCGTCAAATTCATGACTTGACCGAGTGTACGTAGCTGGCATCACGTCGAGATAACAATTGTATCGTATCCTACATCTACATCCACATACATACTCCGCAGTCCACCGTAAGGTCCTTGGCGGAGGGTACACTGTACCACTACTAGGCATTTCCTTTCCTATTCCACTCAGAAATAGAACGAGGGAAAAAAGAATGCCTATATGCCTTCGTACGAGCCCTAATTTCTCTTATCTTGTCTTTGTGATCAACGGAATTTCACGAAAAGGTCGTCTTTCCTCCAACGATCCCGAATTGAGTTGCCGGAGCATTTCCGTGACACTCGCGCATTGGTCGAACCTACCAGTAACAAACCTAGCTGCTCGCCTCTGAACTGCTTCTATGTCTTCCCTTAAACTGATCTGCTGCGGGTCCCAAACACTTGAGCAATACTCAATATGTGGTCGTACAAGCGTTTTATACGTGGTCTCCTTTACAGATGAAGTACATCTTCCCAAAATTCTCCCTTACTCACAACTGTCTTTACATGTTCGTTCCATTTCATATCGCTCTGCAATGTTACGCCTAGATATCTGAACGACGCGACAACATCAAGAAGCTCACTACTAATGCTGTATTCGAACATTATGGGATTGTTTTTCCTACTCATGCGCATCACCTTACATTTTTCTACTTTGAGAGTTAGCTGCCATACTTCGCACCAACTAGAAATTTTGTCTAAGTCATCCTATATGCTATTACAATCAGTTAAAGACGATACCCTCCCATACATCACAGCACCGTCAGCAAACAGCCGCAAATTACAAGTTACTCTGTCTATCAGATCATTTATATACATAGAAAATAATAGCGGTCCTATCACACTCCCCTGGGGCACGCCTGACGATACACTCGTCTCTGTTGAACACTCGCCGTCGAGAACAACGTACTGCGTTCTATTACTTAGGAAGTCTTCCAGCCAGTCACAAATCTGTGAACCTATTCCATAATCTCATATCTTCGTTAGCAGTCTGCAGTGTGGCACCGCGTCGAACGCCTTTTTGAAGTCGAGAAAAACACAATCCGTCTGTTGTCCTTCATCCATGGCTCGCAAGATGTCATCTGAGAAAAGGGCAAGCTGAGTTTCAGATGAACGATGTTTCCTAAACCCGTGCTGATTCACAGAAAGAAGCTTTTCCGCTTCAAGGAAATTTACTATATTCGGACTGAGAATATGCTCCTGTGCAAATGAATTCGATTTTTCATCACGGATGTTGTTGTTTACTCTTATTTATAAATATAGTTTGAAATATCTTAAACTGCATTTTGCTCACGGTAAAACATTCTGAACATTGACGCAGTGCTTTTAGTGAGATTAAATTTCGCCAAAGTCATTATTATACTTTCATTGCTATTATAAGCCATATAAGAAACGATAAATAGTTTTCAGATACAGATTATCACTTAACATCAAAGTAACAAAAGTACATCTACCAACATAATCTGTCAAGATCGGTACAAACTGTTAACGTGTCAGCTGGAAACGAAATGCATTGCCTGAACCATAGCAATATTCGGTACAGAACACATCTGTACCTCATTAACATCAATAACAGGAATAGAGCCACTCATGCGCATCAGGCGCTAATTAACACTCTTACGATATTACAGATATGTAAGGATTTACTAAATAACACACTAAGTTATAATGTTTGTATCAAAAAACTGAAATACTAATTCATTCTGGCCAGTGTCTTCACCGAAATCAGTTTATACTCAATCACTATATTTCTCATGTCCATAGCAATAAAATGCGTGCTGGAAATCCTATGTATCTTAACATACGTACACACATTCAAATAACGTTCGTGCCAAATCGTCTATGGCTCGAAAATATACAGACCCAGTCGCACCGCAACACTGGGAAAGCCATACATCTACCACTTAAGTGGCGTAATGAACTTAACTGACTCCTGGGCACCCGTGACAGTAGAAACGTAGTGAAATAAGTCTGTGTAGTCTGGAATTTATTACTAATTTAGAAAAGAACAAATAACAATACACACATGAAAAAAAAGTGGTCCGTCACCTTGATGCTAGTGCCTTTAAAGAAACATAACTAATATGTACACTAACAACGTTTCATTTCTCTTCATTGCTCATCAAAATAAATAATAATAACGATAGTTAAACCATCTGAATTTGTGTTACATATTGCAGCATACAAAAGTACCCCTAATATCTGGTAAAACGTCCTATTGCATTGATGCATGTCTGTTTCAATATATCCCAAGCAAGTATGACAAGGTTCATGGTGATCATTCTGATCTTGATGTTATCGTGAAGCAACGCAATCAAAAATGTGCACTACGGGGGCGAGAAGTATCGTCCATTAAGACGATTCCCTCACTGGAGAGCTATAAATATGGTTGTACTATCCGTCGGAGGGTGTCATCCTTGTATCGTTTGGTCGTTTGATTATCTTCTAGGAGTAATGGTGGCGTAAGGTGGGCCCACATAATGCCACGAAACCAATATATTGCTGGAAGGTGTGTTTAAGACTTTCAGGCTGACCAGGATAATTAGACATCTGTGAGACGTGGTAGCGATTTTAATGAACATGAAATAATTTTAACCTTCTGGACCTCAATTGCACTTTTTAAAGCCTTATGCATTTCGACATACGCCTTTATCAAATATTATAAAAAGACAATTCCATCCAACATTTTGATAAAACATAACTATTAAGTAACAATAACTTTACACTCACCAAAACTCTATCGAAAATTTCCACTTAAAACTATTAGTGTCATGGACGTATGTCTTACATAAAAGATGTTTACAATTCACGCCGGAACATCTCTATAGAAAGGACAAGTGCATTCTGAAGTCTACTTGACAGTCATTGACTACATAAAAGACCCGCCAGATAGCAATACTATCGGGAAAGGTTAAAGTTGTTAAACCGTCACACATTAGTCTTTCGCTGATTCTTACTCCCGACACGCGCCGCACAGATTCACTCACTGTAGCTAAGGAATCACTCCAGCTAAGCAGGCAGACCCTTCTTCCAAGACGAGACATAAAGTGTTCCTCCATACCCCATGAAGCTCTCCACGCCAACCATCCACGTATTTTATATGACTACGGCAGTCTTATGCCCTAGCCACACTCAAACTGGCAAAGTTATTAACAGAAAACATTTATTTTTATTGAACTTTGAAAACTTCCACACTTACTATTTTACAGTATTAAACAGAAAATTCCCCTTGTGACTATCAGCAATACAAAAAATGTATTAAATAAAAAATTTAACCAGCTTTTATGAGCTTTGCCGCACACTATAATTTGCGTAATTTCACTTACAAAATAAACAATTATTAATTAAATAGCTAATGAACATGAAGATGGAAACGGAAATGAGCGTATGGCTTTCTTGGCCGGGAGATCCCTTGCGGGATTGTTCGCCCGCCTTAGTGTAAGTCTTTTTATTTGACGCCGCGTGGGCGACTTACGTGCCAATGATGATGAGATGATGATGATTAGGACAACACACAACACCCAGTCCCCTGCCAGGGATCGAACCCGGGCCTCCTGCGTGGTAGTCAGCGACACTACCGCTGAGTTACGGAGACGGACAACATGAAGATAATAGCTGCATATCATGCTGCTTGCAATTGCTCAGTTACTGTGGAGAATACGATGATCTATCAGTTTTCCATAATAAATTATTACAATAAATGTAATAAATCTTTAAATGAACACATAAAAAGTCTCATGACGCTTCAGAAGTTGGTAATTTTAAGTTTTCTGTAGTCATTAACTGTGAAATTTATCTTTCGACATTTTCAAAAGTTTAAAAATGTTGTTGGTTCATGAGATTCGCCTAATTTTTCTGCGTCCATTAGAATATTTGGATTTGATATGGATCAATAGTGTGAATTATTGAATTTTGAATTTTCAAGTACGGATATCTTTCACATAGATTCATTCTCGATATTGACGCAAGACGCAGTTCGTTGTAATTGATGGTAAGTCATCGAGTAAAACAGAAGTGATATCTGGCGTTTCACAGGGAAGCATTATAGGTCCCCTACTCTTCCTCGTGTTTATAAACGATTTAGGAGACAATCTGAATAGCTCCCTTAGACTGTTCGCGGATGATGTTGTCGTTTATCGGTTAGTAAAGTCAACAGAGGATCAAAAGCAACTGCAAAGCGATTTAGACAAAATTTCTACATGGTGCGAAAAATTGGCAATTGACACTAAATAAAGAAAAGTGTGAAGTAATACATATTACCACTGAAAGAAATCCGCTGAACTTCAATTACGCGACAAATCAGTCAAACTTTAAGGTCGTAGATTCTACCAAATACCTAGCAGTTACAATTATGAACAACTTTGACTGGAGAGAACACATAGAAAATATTGTGGGGAAGGCGAACCAAAGGTTACGTTCCATCGGCATAACGCTTCGAAGATGCACCATCTCCACCAAAGAGAGTGCCTGCATCACACTTGTGCGTCCTCTCCTGGAGTACTGTTGCCCCTTGTGGGACCCTCACCAGGTGGGACTGACGGAAGACGTTAAGAAGGTTCAGAGAATGGCAACTCGTTTTGTTTCATCACGTTACGGGGAGGAAAGCGTCCCGGAAATTTTGCACGAATTGGGGTGGAAATCATTCAAAGAAAGACGTCATTCATTGCAGCGTGATCTGTTTGCGAAGTTTTAATCACCGACTTTTACTTCTGAATGTGAAAATATTTTTCTAGCACCCACCTACTTAGGGAGACATGACCGACCCAATAAAATAAGAGAAATCAGGTCGAAAACGAAACGATTTAGGTGTCCTTTCTTTCCGCGCGCTATTAGAGAATGTAACGGTAGAGAAAAGTTATGAAAGTGGTTAATGAGCTCTCTGCCAGGCACCTGAATGTGATTTGCAGAGTATCTATGTAGATGTAGATGACGCCATTTTTGCATGTGCCGAGAGCGGTTCTGTCCCTTGTCAAGCATCGCCGCTTAGGCGGGGGTATCATTCTCAGTTCCAGGTATCTGTGAAAAGCAGGAGGAGCCGTCCCAGCGGCTCGCAGCCGCCTACTTCCTGTCTGCTTGCTGGCGAATAATTTTCCTCATATGCGTTTACCACAGAATAAAGATTTCCCGTTATGTTATCTTACACTACGTTCTCAGATATGTAAATAGCATGTACTCTGCAGCGCAACAAACAAAACACAGAGCAGAGGTCCTGTGGATAAAACAAGAATTTCAGAGCGGAGGTCATGTGGATAAAACAAGATTTTTCCTTTCTACATTAGAAAGAAAAATTGTAATACTAGATTACACTAACTCCATATTTAACTAATTAATCAATTAAAGTATTACCCATTTTTGATGAGTTAATGCCAGGGTTACTACACATACACAATATAGAAAGAAAACTGATATAATACTAAAGACCCTCACGAAAATAGAAAGTAATACAAAAGCCCACCAGATACTACATCAGAACCATAAGCACAACTTTAACAAACGACTGATAAAGTTAACTAACATCATTTTTATTAATGAAATCTTCTCTGGTTACAAGCCGCGTCATGTGGTTTACTGCCCACGAGCTTTCGACAGAGAATCCTCTACCATTGTCAAGTGGATCCACTTGACAATGGCAAAGGAGTTCTCTGTCGAAAGCTCGTGGGCAGTAAACCACATGACGCGGCTTGCAACCAGAGAAGATTTAATTAATTGATATCGCCGCGAAAACATGCGCTCATTTATAATATCATTTTATCAGAAACAAGAAATAAACCTACTTTAAAAGGATACCAAACCTATTATAAACAAAATTGTGTTCCGCAGAGCAATGGTGAATATGATAACTAAATGTGAACCCATAATAAACCAAAATGAATACACCTGTTTCCAATTGAGTTCTAGCAATAAACATCTGCTGAAGAAATAAAACTTATAAACAGAAAGAACAAAACTTCCGTAAAACAAACGGCAAAGTCAGAGGAAGAAACAAACTTAACGAAAAATTCTATAAAATATTCTCGGTGTACAAGCGGCGTCACGTCGATTAAAACCCTCGAGCTTTCGATGGCAAACTCCGCCATCGTCATCAGAAGTAAAACTGACTGCCGCACTGGTCAGGTGCAACCACCGTATTACTGTGAATCTATTACAACAATTACAACAAAGCCTACGGATTACACACTCAGCAGTGCGTGTGGGCGGTAGCAGAGGTCTGCAGCTTTTAAGGAAGCGGCAGCGCCAGGTTCAAATGTGGCGCCAGCTGTACGCGCCTCGTGACAGCACTCGGTACTACGACGTGTCCGGCGAGGAAGACAGGTCTGGAATAGCCAGGTGACGTGGCAAGAGTAGTGCTGCACTGACGCGATCGCGGATTTGACTGGTTAGCAGCTGGGGCACGGCCCACAGCCTGTTAGCGGCTAACCAGTCAAATCCGCGATCGCGTCGGCGCAGCACTACTCTTGCCACGTCGCCTGGCTGAGAGCCCAGACCTGTCATTGTCGCCGGCCACGGTACCGCAACCAACAGCCCTCCTTGGCTTTCGGCGCACGCGGTCTATGACCCTTCCGAAGGTTCCGTGCGCAGCTTGGCAGATTTATAAGCAGGACATCCGGCCAATGTCAGCAGTAAGTTTTACTCCTGACAGCGGAGTTTGCCATCGAGAACCAGAGGATTTTATTCGACGTAATTGAAGAATGCCACCGCGAAAGACTCTGAGGACACTTAACAACAATAATAATATAAAAAATTCTAAATATGGCTCTCGGGCGATACGTCGGATGTTATTGTCATAACTGCACAATATTTCGTCAGCACACTTTCCTTGCATCTTCAGGTGCGATGGACACACTTCTGGGCCGTGACAGACGAATTCCTATTTAAAACATACAAAGAATGGAATGCGCATGATTGGACGCACCAAAACCGGTGGCCAATGGCACACAAGGAAATATTTTGGGAAGTTTCGTTTAAGATGAACAGTTGCGATATTTCTTTATTTTATTTTATTTTATTTTTTATTGGCACGTTTAAAAGCGTCTTATTAATTTTCATTTATTTTATTATTGTATATCTGATGGTAATAATATTGTAGATTATTCGTTTGCATCCATAAACGAAAGAGCCCGCTACGCCACCTGTTGGACTATGAGGTAAACATTTCGACACTCGCGCAGAACTGTCCACATTCTAAGCGCCGCCGCTGACTGCCCCAGCGCCCACTGTTGGAAGCCGCACGCTGATACATGTTTCAAATGTTTGTATAGCTTATGGGACTTAACTACGGGGTCATCAGTCCCTAAAATTACAAACTACTTATGAACTAGCTAACACAAAGGACGGCACAAATATCCATGCCCGAGAGGGGATGCGAACCCCCGACCGTAGTGGCCGTGCAGACCGTAACTGACGCGACGCAGTCCCCTCGGCCACCGCGGCCGGCCACGCCGATATATTGTGTGTCTATGCTGGCCTGTGTCCGTCTCGCCATGATCAACCGATAAAACTACGTAACTACCGTGCCTCTTTATCTGCACACTCAGTCGTTTGCCCTCCGTGGTCTTCGTTATTTTAGCACATTCAGTGCAGGATCCCATGCTGTGCTAAAGTGGTGTCATTGTTGAGCAGATTCGAATAGCTGCGAATTTGCACCGCTTTAATAACACTGTCCCAGTACGAGCATGTCAACGCAATAATTTTGGTGTTTTAGTAATTCATACTGTGCCCTGTACTGAGGCAAGTGTTCAGCCACTGCAGATTTCTCCTGCTGGCCCAGACGCGTGTGTCGTCGATGTTCAACGAATCTGTTCTCCGCGGTGCGACACGTTTGTTCGATATAAGATTTCCCGCAGCTACAGGGAATCTTGTACCCACCGGGTCTTCTTAGACTAAGATCGTCCTTTACAGATCCTAGAAGAGCTCTTAGTTTTGTTGGCGGGTGGAAGACACATTTAACATTCGGTTTCTTCAGTAATCATCCTATATTTGAAGAAACACCGCCGACATATGGCAAGATTACCATTCCTCTTTGGTCTTCGATTTCCTCCTGCTCCTCTCTAGGTCTGACATGCGCCGGGTGTAATTCACGGCGCATCTCCCGTTCAGAAAACGGCGCGGTGGAATAACTCATCAGACAGGCTGTCCGAGTATGATATGACACGTGCCCTGTGGACCAAAGTCCTAACGTTGCGCAAGATGGTGACAACTGGTGACCTGTAAGTATAAATCCGTGTGTGTTGATTTACAGTACGCGGTGTTACCCAAGGTGCTATCTCTTTCTTACGTACCAAAATTCCAGTAAACGTAGTTCGCCGTTTCTTTCCATCTCCATAGTAAACTTGATGTTCCGATGAAGAGAATGTAGGTGGTTTAAAAATGAATCCAGCGATGCAGAACTGTGGGGCCAGACTACAAACTTATCAGCTACATATCGCCAAAGACAGGCATGTTAGAATTCCGCTGACTGAAGTGCTCTCTCCTCGAAGTCTTCCATAAAAAGATTCGCCACAATGGGTGACATGGGACTACCTAAATAATTTTTTTTTTCAGGAATACATCACGAAGTCTGACAAGGGAAAATAAATTATTCTCATAAGAGAAAAGGAATATATTGTGAAAACATTAGAATTAATGAAAAGCAACAAGTTTCTCAACGATCCGATGGCAGAAAGTTACAAAAAATTGAGAAGCATACAAATAATTTTTACAGACATGCAGATAAAAAGAATGATGCAGAAAAGCACCAGGGCATCCTTTCTGATATCATTACACAAACATCACAAGCCATATCCCACTGCACTCGCTGATTAGCTTCATCAATGCGCCAACTTACTTCAGAACCAGATAGACACACATACTGTAGCATTACATTAGATACTTTCAAATAAATTGCCTTCAACGCTTGTCGCTACTGTAGGTCCACCCGGTTGCGGTTCGAAGTATACCTTGACCACTTTCTGTTTTCGATGGGCTACTTTTGAGAGAGAAGGGAAACGTTCTTCATCTTTTACATCGTGCTTTGATACTGAACGGTAGTCTCTTCTTCTTCTCTGCAATATTACTATGTGTGAGTTATGCACTTCATTTTTATGGTAGTAAACCCACGTTTTTAAAACTTATTTAAAACATTTGTCTTTTCATTTGAAAATGACCCATCATTATTTAATTAATTAGATATTTGAATTATTTTTAGAAAACAGCGTACGAACTTCAAAAGATTCTTGGGCAGCATTACGGTTCGCGATACCACACAATTTCGTTTCGTCTCCTTTCAACATTTCATTCACACTGATTTTGTATTTAAGAGCCTGCAATCAATGTTTAGTTCCTAAGAGAACCGATATTGTTTCAATTTCTTTACCTATTCTTATAACTTTTAAAGGCGGTCGTGAAACTTCATTCATTCGTAATAATAATGAAGCATCTCGTTAGGGCGGACAGTTGCCTGATTCATTTAATTATCAGCATCACGTTACCGATTGAAGCTCATCACAGCCTCACCCAGCAAATTTTGCAGAAAAATATCACTTTTCGCCAATTTCCTTCCTGGTGATACGTTTGTGTGTTGTATTTCTCTCACAATAACTCCTGCCATCTCCCGATACCAGATTCATTTATGTTCTGCTTGACTTCTCTCCTTTAAAATTTAATTCCTGGAGTTCATTCCAGTTCATATTAGCCCAACGTGAAGCCTTAATTAAAGAGTTATTAATGAATCAATTAAAAACAACCACTTAGCATCTATATCATTGGTGAGCATAACATGTTTTTCTCAGTTCTTGGTTCCATAGATCCGTATTGAGGGGATTCTCGTGTATGTAGAAAAGAGATGTATTATTCATGACAAAATTCATTAATGTAAAAATATGCTGAGAGGCAGTAGTTAATATACCCAGATCTGTGAAGAGGATTCTAGAAGATGTCCGTGAATGTACTCCACAAATAATACATATTACATGCTTTTGAACTCACACTTTTACTTGAAGAGCTGTCCCAAAGTATTATACCATATTACATTATGGAATGAAAGTGAGCAAAGTGTGCAAGCTTTTTTATTTTCTTGTTGCCAATGTCTGATAACACTGTAATTGCGAAAACAGATTTGTTAAAGCGTTTCTGCAGTTTTGTGGTGTAATTCCAGGAATTTAAGACTGTCAACCTCTTCTAATTGCTCTTCTTTATACTTTATGCATATGCTGGTTGGAAACCTCTGACATGTTTTGAACTGCGTGTAGTGAGTCTTTTCAAAGTTTAATGTCACTGAACTGGCTTTAAACCATTTATTAATGTTGATGAAAATATCATTAGCAGATCTTTCTAGAAATATGAATACAATATCATCTGCCCGTTTTTTCTCCTGTAAATTCAGACATTACCCTTTGCAATTAGATACATTCAGCTATGTTATTTTCGGTCGAGAAATTTGTCTGACAAAAGTCGCTCTTGACTCATATCGGACCTAGAACTTTATTAAGCAACCCTTATTAAACATTTTACAACGTTAAGAAAAACTTTAATACCAAAATTAGGTTGGGAACACATTGGGGAAATTTGTTTTCATTCACGAACTGTAATGAACTTATCGATCTCCAACAAAGAGACTATTCATTAGCAACCTCAGCAGTTTCATGAAATATTCCTAGGCATGCCATTCTGTAAAAATACGATGGTCATAGATTCATCATAAATGTGGACTTATCGAAATTAAAAGTTACGTTGCTGAATGCTTAAACAGAAAAGAAGCGAAAGCCACGAAATCAGTTAATCATGCGATGTTCGTAACATAGTTTAACCAGCTGCTCCTGACGAAGATGGTGGAGGCAATTATATAAAGCTGGAGGTTTTATCAAGAACTGTCGCAGCAAGAAGTCCAAGAATGTCTTATTCAATAGTTTGACCATCTAACTCGTCAAGATTTCATGATTTCTGATGAAACAGACAATACCTCAGTGACATAGTGTGTCTTAAGTGCAATGTCATCGTTATTTGGAAAGCTATTCGACTGTGTGAAAAAAACACCGAGCAAGACACGAACAAACATGATGTGGTCTCATGAAAGTTACACATGTTGTAACTGTGGACAAAGTGTATAATCTGCACACAAGGAGAGTGGTTTATACAGTGCCTTTAAATTACGTTCACCAATTCTTTTTTGACGTCCTTAGTGTACACTAACCATGCCAGAAGCTATGCCGTATGCTTCCCATCGACACATTGTTACTCTAGATTATCTGCTGAAGCAGCTATAGAATTTTTATCGTTATGTTAATGGGTTTCCTCTAAATTACCTCTTATGTTGCATGTCATGTCAAGGTGATGCATGTAACCTGGCAAATCGAGGTCTGTCACAATTCTATGAGATCTCATGACTTAGATTAATTATAGTGCGACAGCACTACGATCTTTGAGTACCTGTATTACATTTGCAGAAATATGATCACAGACGTTGGAAAGTGCTTCTTATTGATCAATAACGGAAAACGTGTAAGATCCCAGATTCTTTCTCCAAGGAGACCAAACAGTTAAGGTCATTGATCCGTAACTTCCGCCCATCCTCGCGCGGAAAACACATAATTCTGTTTTCCTCTAAACGGATAACTAATATCCTCATGGAGTATTGTTCAGATTACGCACAGAGAACTGGGGAAGTAGAAGTAGTGACTAGAGCAACCAGAGTGCGCAATTATCGATTTTTTTTTACTTTAACAATAACATTACCATTTTAATACCGTAAGCTTGCTGTTATAAATGTGTCGTTGCGAATCTGTAACTTAATTTCTAGCATGGACTAGTCATAGTGTAATAGAGAAGTAATAACGGTCATGAAGTACTTACAAAGATTTTTTTTATCAATTACTAGGAAGAAAATACCTGAAACTGAAATACATTTTGATGCAACCTTTAAATATGTGTGGTTCGCTGAGCGGGAGAACTGGTTTGTTGTAGACCACAGTGCAGAAGAAGACTCTCGTCGCCAGGTAAGTGAACATGTTTTGCAGGAAAGAGACGCCGAAGGTCGCATAGCGTAGGTGATGGGCCAATTACAAACGCTGTACTCATACATTATTTGAGAGTAAAACCACTTACTGATACCCAACTATCTCTACATGTCATAAAAATTTTACTATTTCTTTTTCTTTTTGACTGCACCTACAAATTGAAAGGGCACGTTTTTATTACATTTTCGCTATTCACGGACTAGTTTCGCATGAAGAATATCGTCTGCAGTTTTTCTGTACTCTCCAGATTTTGCAGACAGTAGGAAAACAGATATCTCTCCTCTCTCCGATTTAGAAAAAAAAAATTCGATATCGTAGCTACATTTCAGAAGAAAAATTTGCTTCAGTTACGCACATGCTTTATTATCTTACATACAATCATGTTAAATCCCATAAACAAGTATATAACAAAATGAACAGTCGTGATGGAGCCACAAGTCACGGTAACTTTCAGACTACTGATTTAGTTAGTGAACCTCATGACGGCATTTAACATGTCCTACACCGATCGTATGTAAGATGAAGCAAGTGTGCCAGTAAAGCGGATTTTTCCTCTACAGTACGTAGTGTACTCAGCCGTGGATGTACAGACAGCCCAATCATATTTCTTACGCAGCTATATATGAGGTAAACTTAACCATACGCAAAACCTACTCAGTAAGTTTTTACGTCTGCGAACTCAGTAAAATTTTTCGCAAAAACGTACTGCATTTGTTGGAGTACGGCAACTACCACCTTAACAGTCTTAATCCAGCGAATATATCATACTTTGAGACGTGCTTATATATTTTTTTCTGTAAGTATTTTCTCGAAATCGGTTGGTACCTACTGATTTACGTCGCTCTGTTGGATATTTAATGGTATGACCAGATATGAGTTACTCGCTGGCCACTATTGAAGGCTGGCAGTCCGTCATACGTGTCTCTTGGGTGATGGCTTCCAGCAGTGGAGCAGATGGATCTTGAAAGTTTTACAAACCTTCAGCCCGCAGATAACTAAACAAATGGGTTCCGAGTCTCTAGCAGAATCTGTAGTCGTTTTCGCCACCGTTTTTATGGGTTCTTGCATGACGTACTGCGTGTATCGCAGAGTGATCGATATATTTTGTGTCTTGTAAAGGCTTTCGGGAGTTGGTTATTTAGGAAACAAAACTGTACCATCTAACAGTTGGGCTGGGAGAAGTACCAGAGAGAAAACACACTTATCCAGATTCTAAGGTAACTTAGTAACAACTGCTGTGTCTGAATTAGGGTGATTTATAAGTAGAATACATGTTTCGAACCACCAACAAGACAAAGGTGCAACCAAACAATAGAACATTGACAGACGTCTTCTCAGAACTACATGGCGCTAAAAAAACTTCCGACAATGGTTACTATGTTGTGCGGGAAGGCAAACTGATCGGTTTCAAGAAGGAACTCATATCCGTAAACGTTCGGTTTGCGGGCTGTAGAGCATCCAAGACTGCGAACGGGATGTTGTCATCCGATCCGTTTTGGTGCATGTAAACTAAAGGTATGCAACCCTTCAGACATCTGTGTATTGTGAATGAACGTCCTGATGCTAATAACATTCCTGCGCAAGAAGTCTGAGATAGGTGTGCGTTTCTCAATACATCAATAAACCCAACATGAGTAACACATCCCGCTGTCTATATTACACAACTGCGTGCCTCAGAGCTTTAGTGGCACGGTGTCCAACAGGGTAGGAAAAACACTTCGAACAAATACGAGATACTAGATCGGCCCTGTCAGTTTGTTTGGCAGTAGGTACGTCCCAGCGATATGGTCATCAATTATCCCTGCCCAAATGTTAATACCGGAACTCTGCTGATGATTGTGAGCCGGCCGCAGTGGCCGAGGGGACTGAGGCGCTCCAGTCACGGTCTGCACGGCCACTACGGTCGGGGGTTCAAATCACCCCTCGGTCATGGATATTTGTGCCGTCCTTAGTCTTAGTTAGTTCATAAGTAGTTTGTAAGTTTAGGGTCTGATGACCCCGTAGTTAAGACCCGTAAGCTATACAAACATTTGAACATTTGAACATTTTGATTGTGATCCACCTGGGCATACGGATTTTTGTCCGCTCAGTTATGCATGTTGTGCACGTTTACCATTCCGTCTCAAGTAAACGTGCTTTTATCCGTGAATAGCACCAAGTTCGGTAATTGTGTAGGGAGTATGCATTGTTGTAAATACCAATGCGCAAACTGTACCCGCCGTGGGTAATCCTCCTTCCGTAAAGCGTGGACTTCCTGCCTGCAAGTGGTAACCATGGACAACACACCACACGGCACTTTTATCTGTGTGTAGCGCCTGCGCTACTTGTCGGGTGCTGGTGGCTGGGTCCTCTTCGAACATTATTAGCAAGTTTTTCTGCAACAAAAGTGTTCGAGTCGAGCGCGACGACCCGCATTACTTTTCGAAACCTATCAGAGTACAAACAGTAGACCAGGATAGTACTTGCAGGTACAAAGCACAAAGTATTCCTACTTTATTGTACAACGGACGAACGACAGGCAGAAAATACCCGCATGAAATTTTCCGTCTTTTCGTAGGCGTCTTCCGATGACCGCGAAGGTGGGAATATTTCATTTTAGAAAACGTTCTGCATAAAATCGTGCAGCAGCTGTCTCATTGCAGCCCGCCTTTCCGTATGCAAGCACCATTCCGTCATTTCCGCATCTGTGAATTAATACTTGTCCCGCCGCTGTTAACATTGTTACTGTACTAGCAGACAACACAAGGTGCACAGCAGGACGGGCACAGGGGCTATGGGAAGGAATACTGTAGCTCGTGTGCATGAATGTTATGAGGATCAGGACGTCCATACGGTGTTTTTGAACCACCCTGTAAGTGAGTTGTAAATTCCTTAAAGTGGAAATTGTGACTAATCGAATGAAAAAACCATGGAAGCAAAGGGTACTGGTCATAAGATGGGCAAAAATATTTCTCGTAAGGATGTAGAAGTTACGTTGGGGTCGCTCCGACCAGGCTACTAGGAATTGGCCCAGAGCGTGGGTGGAAAACTTGCAACGTGTGGCACTGTTGCGCAGAAAAAACTTCTTGAAGTACTTAAAGTACTTAAAGATATGGGTTCACACACATCATTTGACGACAGGTATACACATGATTTGGCTGAGGATACAGATAGTCAGCGAGGAAGATTTTTGTGTTTCCCCCGCCGGCTAATCGCTCCGTATTGACGCCCGTGGTTGCCGAAGGACTGCAGGCGACGCCTTCCACGTATTTATCGCTGCCTTACTAAAGCGTTAGAAGGGTTGCCTACACATCCGGAGAAACTTTGGAGTGGCTGAGCAGCCTGAGGCAGCCTGAGGCGCCTTGCTGCGCAGTGAGCGGTTGCTCGCCGTCGGAGTTTCCATTCTCCCTTGGGCATGGGTGTGTGTGTGTCTTTAGGTTAGTATAACTAAATTTAAGCAGTTTGTAAGCCTAATGATTAATATCCTAAGCCGTTGAGTTCCACAGATTTATAAACATATGAAAATCTGTCAATGAATTACAACAGCAGATAAATATATTTTGTCTTGATTTAATTAAGTAAATCCCAGGAAATTGAACAAGCAATGAAGAAATACAAGGATAATTTTGGAGAGGGAAAGTTCAGGGAGAAGAAATAGAAACTTTGCGATTTGCCGATGACAGTAATTTCGTCAAAGACCGCAAAGGATCTGGAAGGGCAATTGAATGGAATGGACAGTGTGTTGAAAACATGAAAATCAACAAGAGTAAAACAAGGATAAAATACGTCTACAGCTACATAGGTACTCTGCAAATCACATTGAAGTGCCTGGCAGATGGTTCATTGACCACTTTCATAACTTTTCTCTGCCGTTTGTGACACAACAACACAGTGACCAACGGTGCTTTCCCGTCATGTGTGCGTACAGGGTGGTATATAAAACGATGCTTTATGTATTTTTCCTCATTATTTGTATTTTTTGTAATTTATTATGTATTTGTATATTTTGTTTCTGTGATATATTTGCATTTTCATGCTAATTTCCATATATGTCAAAAATATTGTAAATGTTGTAGACACGCTGGGTTAGCAAGGGCTTTGCTATTGTACAGAATCATCTTTGAGTAGGGAGTTTTTTATCGCTGGTAGCGCAGAGGCGCACAGCGAGAAGGAGTCGTTGTTGAGAAGTAGCGGAGGACAGACGCATTACTTTTGACAGTGCGCTCAGTGGTGTACGGAACAAGTACGTGGATTGGCACTAGTGGAGGAGACGGCGAAGAGGCAATATTATTTATTCATACGGCCACAGCTTAAATAATTAATAAATGCATCAAGAGGAATGCTGTGGGCCCTAAATTGTAATTAACATTCGTCGCCAAGAAGAGCCTGTGTTTGCCAATTGATAAGTGCCAACAGTCTTCAAGCAGCAGCACCACGTCGCACATCAAATTCAGTAAGATCTGTCCAGTTTGTCTTAGCATGTACAGCTAACCAGCGTATAAGTGATGATTGTTCAATAGCGAACACTGTTATTTGTGAACCTGTGTTTAAAAATCATTACCCATAGTCATTGTCCAGACAGGTTCCTTCCTCATCCATTGTTTTTCCGAGGATAGTCACAAAGTTATAGAAAACTAAAGATCAGAGTCATTAAAGACAATGTGACAGTCGTTAATAAAAAATGTGTTCAGAAAAGTTTTACTAAACTTAGCTTATGCCAGTGTTGCTGATCAATAGGTTTACTAAGTTGAACGAAGCTGCTAGATTAACTTTCAATTTCAAAAGATATTTCAATAACAGTGTAAAAGGTTAATTGTTTTCCACTGCATATTATTTTGAGGTAAAGTTTGTTTTAACTTGCAAGTACAGACTAGTGAGAATAGTAATTGTTTACAAGTGTTTGAATGCTAATAATTCCTGGTTAAAGATAGAGTAAAAGTTAATCAGAAGGTTAAATGGTTCTTTTCTAAATATTCAGTGTTAGCACGACAAGTCATTAATTAATTTTTTGAGCTTGCCATTAGTATAGTTAATAGTTCAGTTACAACTTGATTATTGCTAAAGCGCATGGCATACTCACTGTAGAATAAGTTCTGGTACTTATATAAACAATTAATTATTTGAAGCTGTAAATAGTAAGTATTAAGGTGAGAGTTTTGCATGATTTGCTACATGTTGCATTTGCGCGGCTAGGGCTTGCATTTCGCTGTTTACAATGAACCCTGTGTTAGTAAACTATTTCTCAGTAATTAGTATATTGTCAGTGTCTTTTGTACCGAATTTGATTCGCACCCTCTGATTTTCTGCCCACCCAAATTTTACGTAATATTTCACGTTGTTAATTAACTTTTCTGTTATTGACATCCCACCAAATTATTTGCTCGTACATCGAGCTGGCGACCGTAAATCAATAAGTTATTCACTTTTTCCAAATTAATCCCTGTGTTCCGTTTGTTCCGCATTTTTTTATTTAAACATTGATCATTTTATTCCAAATTTTACTTTCCACTTTTTTTTTTTTTTTATTCTTATCGATCGTTGTTGTTTACCAAAGAGGTGCAGCAACGTTCCGGTTATAGCCTCCGCTACATCATCGGTTTCATTACCGATAGCTTTTCCGCCAAATTAAGATAATTAGGCACACGGGTCATTTTTCTAATTATCATATTCTAACCGATGGTGTAGGACAGGTAGGGTTATACGTTCCATTCTCTAATAGCGCGCAGGAAGAAAGAACACCTACATCGTTCCGTTTTCGACCTGATTTCTCTTATTTTATTGGGATGGTCATGTCTCCCTAAGTAGGTGGGTGCTAGCAAAATATTTTCACATTCAGAAGTAAAAGTCTGTGATTAAAACTTCGCAAACAGATCACGCCGCAATGAATAACGTCCTTCTTTTAGTGATATCCACCCCAATTCCTTCTCTGAAGCTTCTCAATGTCTTCCGTCAGTCCAACCTGCTGAGGGTCCCACAAGGGGCGACAGTACTCCAGGAGAGGACGCAAAAGTGTCATGTAGGCCGTCTCTCTGGTGGATCTGGTGCAACTTCGAAGCGTTCTGCCAAATGCAACCTTTTCTGTGTGTTCTCTCCAGTCAAAGTTGTTCGTAATTGTAACTCCTAGGTATTTGGTAGAATTTGCGACCTTAAGGATTGACTGATTTATCACGTAATTGAAGTTCAGCGCATTTCTTTTAGTGGTCATGTGTATTACTTCACTCTTTTTTCATTTAGTGCCACTTCTCAATTTTCGCACCATGTATAAATTTTGTCTAAATCGCTTTTCAGTTGCTTTTGATCCTCTGTTGACTTCACTAACCGATAAACGAGAGCATCATCCGCGAACAGTCTAAGGGAGCTATTCAGATTGTCTCCTAAATCGTTTATAAACGCGAGGAAGAGTAGGACCTATAGCGCTCACCTACAACGCTTCCCTGTGGAATGCTAGATATCACTTCTGTTTTACTCGATGACTTACCGTCAATTATAACGAACTGTGTCTTCTCTGATAGGAAATCGTAAATCCAATCGTACAATTGGGGACACATTCCATAAGCACGCAATGTCATTAGAAGCCGTTTGTGGGGTACAGTGTCAAAAGCCTTGCTGAAATCCAGAAATATGGAATCGATTTGAGATCCCTTGTCGATGGCATTTAACACTTCATGTGAATAAAGGGCAAGCTGTGTTTCGCATGAGCGATACTTTCTGAATCCGTGTTGACAATTGGTTAATAGGTCGTTCTCTTCGAGGTAGTTCATAATATTCGAACAAAGAATATGTTGCAGACTCCTACTGCAAATCGACGTCAATGAGATTGGTCTGTAATTTCGGGGATCACTCCTATTGCCTTTCTTGAATATTGGAGTTTTGTGTCCCAACTTCGTCGCCGCTTTTGTGTCCCAGCCTCGTCGTAGGTGTCGGTGGCCGAGTGGAATGAGACCGACACGCTGGTGCAGGTACGGAGGGGAGCAGCCAGAAACTATAAACACTCGAGTAAATTAGAAAGAGGTGCGTGGCCCAGGCGGCGGCGGCACGCACGGTCCCGGAGTCCCTCTCTGTGACGCTGTCATCTGCGGCGGTGACAGCGGCGGCGTCGCGTCGATCTCCATCGGGACGATCTCGTAGTCCGGGGACGCTGGACCCGTTGACGAACGATGTGGTTGTGCTCCCTGGCGGTGAACTGGGTCTGGAATCAAGAAACCGGAGACAGGATCGCGCGGCCTATGCAGACGCAATTGGTTTGCGTGGCGCCGCAGCTCCGACCCTGTGGAAGAACGTACAACATACATATTGCGACCGAGCACGCGCTGAATGGTGCCCGGCAACCATGTCTTCTTGTTGCCAGCAAACACCCTGTACAGCACCGGCGTGGAAACCTGAAAACGCGTAGCGCCATACGAACCGACTCGGTGCGTGGGAGGCTGCAGCAGGTGAAGGAGAGTGCGGTGACGGCGGCCGTGTAGCAGCTCGGCAGGAGACGGGCCGTCACGTGGCATGCACCGATACGTAGACAGGAAAATTTGAAGAGCTTGCTGCCTGGAGTGCTGACCTTTCATCTTCTCCATGTGAGACTTGAATGTTCGAACGAAACGTTCTGCTTCACCATTGGACTGAGGGTGAAAAGGTGCAGTGGTAATATGCTGAATACCATTCACACGACAAAACTGTTGAAATTCCGCACTAACAAACTGAGGTCCATTGTCACTGACGATAGTTTCAGGCAAGCCTTCGATGCAAAACACTGATGTTAAGGCACTGATTGTACTAGAAGCTGTCGTTGAGTTCATGGCAATCACAAAAGGAAACTTGCTGAAAGCGTCTACAACAATTAACCAGCGCGTATTCCAGAAAGGTCCGGCAAAGTCAATATGTAAACGTTGCCATGGTCCCTTGGGGCGTGGCCAGTTGAGAAACGTTGCGGAGGAGCCGCCTGATGCTCCGCACAAACAGTACACTGTGACGTCATGTTCTCTATCTGAGCGTCCATACCAACCCAGGTACAATGACGTCTGGCCAGTTGCTTTGTCCTAACAATACCCCAATGGCCTTGATGCAGGAGGCGTAACACTTCTCGTTGCAGGGAACAGGGAACTATCACTCTTGTTTGGTCGTTGTCCGTATGTAACAACAGAACACCCTGACTTAAAGACAATGCATGACGTTGTGCAAAATAACGTCGAACCAGAGGCCGATCAATGTCTTTGGCTCTGGCAGGCCACCCTGAGCGAACAAAACGTGCTACCACACTTAGGTCTGCATCCGCAGCTGTTTCCTGTGCAACCCGACGAGAGTTTAAAGGAAAGTCTGCGACAGCGGAAGCATCTCTGGAGTCTATCTGACAACATGCCATTTCTGAAGAATCAAACGACACATCCTGGCCAACCGGAAGTCGGGAAAGTGTGTCCGCGTTAGCATGTTTAGTGGTAGGTCGGTACAAAATCTCATACTGATAATTAGACAATATCAAGGACCATCTCTGAAGCTTTTGTGCCGTACGTGGCGGAATCGGCTTTGTGGGTGAGAACAACGACGTGAGAGGCTTGTGGTCTGTCAACAAATAGAATTTTCTGCCATAGAGATAATGATGAAACTTTGTGACGCCGTAAATGATTGCTAAGGCCTCCTTTTCTATCTGACTAATTCTGTTGCGTCGGCGTCAGTAGCTTGGATGCAAAGGCAATAGGACGATCGTGAGAACCAATACGATGTGACAGAACGGCACCCAGACCGTACGACGAGGCATCAACTGCTAACACTACAGGCTTCTGTGGGTCAAAGGGAATCAAACATGCATCACTGAATAGTGCAGACTTTAATCTGTTAAAGGCAACTTGGCAATCTTTAGACCATACAAAAGGAACATTCTTCCTACGTAAGTGATGCAGTGGAGCTGCAATCTGAGAGGCATTGGGAATAAACCTGAAATAATAGTTCAGCTTTCCCATTACTGCTTGCAATTCATGCACATTCTTAGGAGGAGGCAAGTCTTTGATTGCTCTAAGATGTGACTGTAAGGGATGAATTCCTTGGGCATTAATCACATGGCCTAGGTACTCTATTTTAGTTTGAAAAAACGACCACTTTGCTTTATTGCAACGTAGACCTGCTGCAGTCAAAACTTTGAAAAGGCACTCCAGGTTTGCTAAATGTTCTTCAACTGTACGTCCGGATACCACAATATCATCTAAATAGTTCGAGCAACACGGTACAGAAACTGTCAGCTGTTCCAAAAACCGCTGAAAAATAGCGGGAGCGGAAGAACTGCCAAAGGGTAGGCGTTGAAATTGAAAAAGGCCCATGTGAGTATTAATGACGAAAAATTTTTTTGACTCGTCATCAAGTGGAATCTGTAAGTATGCCTCTGCTAAATCAATCTTAGAAAAGAAGTGAGACTGTCCTAATTTGTCCATTAGTTCGTCAGGTCTGGGAAGGGGATAAGTGTCTACAATTGTTTGACTGTTCACTGTTGATTTGAAGTCCGCACAGAGACGAAGTTTTCCTGACGGCTTGGGTATAATTACTATAGGCGAGGCCCACTGACTCGCAGAAACAGGAGAAATCACCCCACTATCTTGCCAACTTTTAAGTTCTTCGGCAACTGAATCACGCAATGCGATAGGCACTGGTCTAGCTTTACGAAATTTTGGAAGTGCAGATTCTTTTAAAGTTACATGTGCCACGAAGTCTTTTGCACAACCTAGTTCCGGCGAAAACAGGTCACTATATTTGTCACACAATGCATTGATTTTATCCTGAGGCACTATTGACGAAATTTGAAGCACATCTCTTTGAATTGATAAACCAAACAAGTCAAAAGCATCTAGTCCAAAAATGTTCTGTGTCGATTTGGCCTGAAGAACTACAAAAGCAACTGTCTTTGTGACACCTTGAAAAGAGGCGGGCAGGCTACACGTTCCTAGCACGGGAATATTTTGACCGGTATAAGCTGTTAGCACTTGTTGACACAGCGATAATTTTGGAGAACCCAGAAGTTCATAAGTATCTTTATTTATTAATGTGACAGCGGAACCAGTATCAAGCTGAAATTGCACAGTCTTATTTTCTACGGAGAGATTTACAAAAAGTTTGTGCTTCTGGCGCACGACAGGTGCGCGAATGTGGGCAACGTCTGCTACGGTTTGTTTGCTGCACTTGCGCGGGCCGCGTAGTGAAGGAAGCGGCGCAGACTCGGCACGCGGCGGATTAACAACACTGCCACTAGATGGCACTACCGCCGGATCGGCGTGCTCGCAAGCTTGCGAAGCTACTACAGATTTACTAACTACTGCACTAAACCTTTGAGTAGCTACAACAAGTCTACTGTCTCTATCTACACAGTACTGGGCACTATCACAAGGAGAAGTTGCAGAAGGCACTATTTTCACAACATGAATGCACTGTTCATAGTCATTTTGCTTGTCCCGAACCCTTTTCCGTTGCACTGTTTTACGCGCTCGTCGGCGCTTGCTACGTGGTGCACTATATAGTTTTGCCATAGGCGCAGAACTACTTTCTTGCAATTGAGATCCAAGTAAAGCACTGTTCAAGTCCACAGCCCGTATAACATTCACAGAACGAACTGTTCTCGCACTCTGCGAAACACTGTTTCTAACGTTACTGTTCTTTGAGTTTTTAATTTGCATACACACAGACTGCACATGTCCTGATTTGCCACATTGATAACAGGTCGCGTTGCGACTAGGGCAATGAGCACGCTTGTGGCGAGACACACACTGGGGGCAAGATTTACGTACATTTTTCTGAAATGAGCGTTGGCACCCGTTATTCAAATCACTGTTTCTAACACGACGGGGCGACCTTTGTGTCGCACTTTTACACTGGCTACTGTTCACTGTCTGTTCAGCACGGCCGGTAGAAAAATAAGAATCACTAGTGCTACACTGAGAACGACGGCTAGGAAAGCGACCGTTGCGGCGCACTGAATTTACACTGTGGCTTTGCATTTCTACATCTGCTAAGTCAAAAGTATCAAGCGCTTCAATAAGCTGCAGTACACTGTCTAATGAGGGGTCAGACTGTTTTAGAATCGCTGCCCTAATTCTGGGGTCCTGAATGTTCTGCGTAATCGCATCCCTCAACATCACGTCACTATACGAAAGTCCACAAGAGCAAGTAAATTTACATTGGCGGGTTAAGCCCTTCAACTCGGTGATCCACTCTTGGTGTGACTGTTCAGGTAATTTTTTCAGTCTGAAAAATCGGTACCGTGCAGCGGCTACAAGATCTTTTCTCTCATAATGAGCATTTAGTGCATCTACAATTTGTTCAAAGTCCACATCACGAGGAGATGCGTGGGGAAATAGTTTCTGCAGTAATACAAAGTTTTGGGGCCCACCACGGACAACAAAAGATGCTTAACAGTCTGACCTGTAAGTTGATGAGCCGCGACGAGTTCTTGAAACTGTGCGAAGTAGTCGCTCCATTCTTCCTCACGTTCGTTGTACTGGCGGAACGTAGGGAGCTGTGCAGCGGCAGGTGTGGGCTGCTGATGTGATGACTGTTGTTGTTGGTGAGCAGCCTGTGTCGTCAACTGCGACACGGCCTGCAGTAGTTGAGTGATTTGCGCCGTCTGTAACTGAATAATTTCCATTAAGTTTGGGTTCGGGGTAGCGGCCATGCTGACCGATTAGGCGCCGCGCATACAAGTAAATTAGTACAAAACACAAATGCAAGATAAATGAGGACGCACTGCAACAAAAAAGTCCACAAACACGTAACTGAAAATGTTCCCCCCAAAAATCTTATAGTAAGGGTGGGTGGGCGGGAGCAATTTTTGCGTGCTCCGACTGCTGCTGCTGTCTGGCTGCTGCAAGCGGGCTGGTCCACGGTTCTATCACTCCTCGTCGCCACTTTTGTGTCCCAACTTCGTCGCCGCTTTTGTGTCCCAGCCTCGTCGTAGGAGTCGGTGGCCGAGTGGAATGAGACCGACACAGGAATAAGATAGCACGCTGGTGCAGGTACGGAGGGGAGCAGCCAGAAACTATAAACACTCGAGTAAATTAGAAAGAGATATATATAGCACAGAATGTAACAATACTTAACTTTTACATAGTACTGCAGAATGTTGATACATAGTTGTTAGAGGCCTGCCTAGTGCCTGTACGATAGCAAAGTCTTCAATGGTGCCTATCTGATTACGAAGGTCCTAACTGGTTGCTATCTCCGTCCGAAGTGACCGGTGTCTTTCCGTGGTTGCCACGAGCGGGGTTGCAGCAGAGGGCGCTCGTGGCTGTCGTCGTGAGAACGCCGCGCCGTGCGTGCATGGCGGCGCGCGGCGAAAGTAGGTGGCGCGCACTTTGTACTTGTGCGACACCACATGGAGTAACTTGGGCAACTTTCCAGTCTTTGGATACGGATCTTTCGCTGAGTGATCGGCTGTAAATTATAGCTAAGTACGGACCAACTGCATCAGCATTGTCTGAGAGGAATCTAGTTGGTATACAATCTGGCCCGGAAAAGATGTTTTTGTTTAGTGACTTAAGTTGTTTTACTACTCCAGGAATATCTTGATTTTAGTGTCAGAAATTCAGGCGATGCTGAAGGCAATAGATTAAGTAATGATACAATAAAAGTAGTAGATGCGTTTTGTTATTTGGGTAGCAAGATAACTTCTGATAGCTGAAGTAAAGAAGATATAAAATGCAGAATGGCTATGGGAAGAAAAGCTTTTCAGAATAAGGGAAATTTGTTGACATCCAATATTAGTTTAAATGTTAGGAAGTCCTATCTGAAAGCATTTGTCTGGAGTGTAGTATTATATGGAAGTGAAAAGTGGACGATAAGGATTTCAGACAAACAGATGATAGAAGCTTTCGAAATGTGGTGTTACAGACAAATGATCAAGATCAGATACGTAGATCACGTAACTAATGAGGGGGTGCTCAAGAGAATTGGGGTGAAAAGGAGTTTCTGGCGTACCCTGACTAAGAGAAGGGACAGATTGGTGGGACACAATCTGAGACATCAAGGAATTGTCAACTTAGCATTAGTAGGGTGTGTGTGGGGTAAAAATCGTAGAGGGAGACCGAGGGACGAGTACAGTAAGTAGATTCAAATCTATGTTGGGTGCAGTTTACATTATCAGATGAAGAGACTTGCACAGGAGAGCTGCATCAAACCAGTCAGCAAAATTTGAAACAGCTACCAGATGCGCAATGTGTTTCCTTATGACTCTAGGACGTTCTATCAATCACATCCAGAGGACAACGAACGTGACTACGATTTCATATTGTCACAGCCTTATATCGATACGTTCACAAACTGCAATAAAAGCTGGAAACAGAACCGAGGAGTAAACACACTGAAATAAGATTTTCACAACAGTAACTTTTAATAAAAAGAGGCGATCATACAGTTACAAATGACATGATCTACGCCGCATAAAAGGCAAAAAGCAGTATGGAAGTGTAAAATAGCCTAAAGATGAAAGGTACAGTGATATAACGGAAAGAAGTGTAATCTTTATACTACAATATGTTTAACAGTTTTGTAAATATGTCTTTTCTGCATTCTTTGAGATTAAAGAAATAAAAAAAATGTTTCGGTATGAAAATAACGATGGTTTTGCATAACGATAATTATACAAGTCTTACATAAACGACTTATTTACCAGCTAGCATTCGAGAGAGCTAAAGAGATAATTTGAATCTCGTACGTCTTTTCTGCAAAAACGATAGAATGGCACAAAGAAATCCACAGATAATAAGGTATTATTACTTTAGTATACGACGATGTGCTTTCTACATAGTATGTGATGGTAAAAACTGTATTACCATATATAATGATTAGACAGTGAGATACAGAAATATAATACTCGTAAAGCATTATTAAAACAGTTTTGCCAGCTAAGTTTTCTCTTTGCTGGTTTATACACGGCACAGAAAGACGATTAGTTCAGGGAAACGACTTTGTTGTATTCAGCGAATACGCAAGGGGGGGGGGGGAACTGTGTTGCCAAGTGCTCATTTCTATCTCACCTGGTATTAGGAGTGTTAAGCTAAACTGAAACAACTGCCGTAAATTTAGTTATAATTTATTAAGATTAATCAATTACCAGTGTCGTTTCGAAAGTAATTCCTCCTTCTTTCTGTGTGGACGTCTGCTACAAATGCAGTTGGTGTAGCACAAATGATTGAATCTCCGGTTTTCATTTGCAAGTGGATCCGTTGTTCTGAGGGTATTGGCGCCAAAAGAGCAATGTTCTAAAATTGAGTTGATATTTACGAGCGAATAAAACAGCGATGCGTGATTGAATTCCTCACTGCTGAAGCAATTTCGTCGATTGAAATTCATAGATGCTTGCTAAAGTTGTGTGGGTAGGATACAACAGACGTGAGGAATGTAAGGAGCCGTGGTGGAGTAGCCGAGCGATTTAAGGCGCCTCGCTGCGGAGCGTGCGGTTTCTCGCCATCGGAGGTTCGAGTCCTCTCTGGGGTATGGGTATATGTGCTGTCCTTAGGTTAATTTATCTTAGTTTACGTAGTTTGTAAGCAACGGACTGATGACCATGCAGTTTGGTCCGATAGATTTACATACTTTTTTTTAAATGTAAGGTGATGAGTACGCCATTTTCAAGGTGCTGGAAGGATTTGACTGAAAAATCACGGTCCGGTCGACGCTGCGCAGCTCTCTATCAACTCATCCGTGGTGATCGGCGGATAACGACCAGAGAATTGTGTGCAAACCTGAATGTAAGCTGTAATGCCTTGGACAACAATGTTGGTACTTCTTGGCTATCGCAAAGTGAGAGCAAGATGGGTCTCGCGGTCGTCTACAGAAGAACAAAAGATTCACAAAATGCTAATATGACAGGACCATATGGACCAAAATGAAGCTAAAGGTTACACTTTTTTGAATGAAGCATGGCGTCAACACTACGAGCTGTACTGAGGTGGTCAGACACAGCTGGTACTGATATTTACGAACGCGGCAAACAGGGCTACCTGCTTCATCGTTTCCAATCGTTCATAACGAATGATTGTGACTACGTGGAAAAGTGCTGTTTGTACCTAAAAAATTGCTTGAATTAGCTGTGCTGTTGTAATTTACGTACCATTTAAGTTTCCATGAATATGAATAAGAGGAATTACTTTCCGATCGACACTCATAATACGAGGATTGGAACTTAAATATATAGGCAACTATTTATTCACAGCCAATACAAAAGCGTTACATGTTTGCACCTGTTAGTTCCTTCAAAGTAGTTACCAGCGTTGTGCAGAATCTGTTGCCAGCGATGTGGAAGGCGTAGTGTACCGTTAGTCGAGCCTATTCTGATGATGGTGCGAATGGAGAGGTCTACTGCCTATCGAATCTCTGGAACAGTTCTGAAGCGAATACCACGAAATGGTTCCTTTATCTTCGGAATCAAATCAGTCACAAGGACTTAAGTCCGGGGAGTATGGTGGATGTTACAGTACCTCCCAGGCGTTGCTAATGCGCTAATCTGGTTTCGTGGGGAAGCTCACGAATCGTCTGGTGACGATCGCTGCCTACTAACGCAATAACAATATGCCTTCTCCTACAGAGATGCTAGAACGACCTGCCAGATACATGTATGCCACTGTTTTCTGACATTCGTTGAAGGCTTTTCCCCAATGTGCCACTGTTCTGTACGTTAATGCCGATTCCCCTCACGCCTCTTGAAAACTTCGATGGTACTTTCTTGCTGTAAGACCACTGGGACATTCCATCTTGTTCCAACTCCGTTGCTCCTGTATCGCAAACACAGTGACACCGTTACGTTAGACAGATCGATCAAAAGTGACTGTGTTTTCCTTGATTGTGTGCACGCCGATGATGTAGGATGGGCGAGTCCATTTTCCCACAGGTAAGGTTGGCATGTCACCGAGTGCTATCAGCGACAATAGTACATTCCATTGCATATTGTCTCCACAGCAGTGTTGCCACTATTTAAGTTCCAACCCTCTTAGTTTCTGCATGTAGGTTCCATCGAGTTTCACATACCTTGACACGCAGCAATCAGGAGTCCACATTATGATGGATCCAAAGTGGTACTAGTACGGATAAATGAGAAAGAACACAGAAAATGTTATAGGGAACGTGAACCAAAGCCGGCGTTTTATTGGCAGAGCAGTTAGAAGACACAGAACTACTAGAGACACTATCTACACTACCATTCTTCGTCCTCCTCTCGTTTATTGTTGCTTACTGAGGAATACTTATCAGGCAGGGTTGATGAAGGACATGAAAAGTGTACAAAGAAATCCAGCTCGACGCGTATTACCGGTAATAGGACTGCCACGCAAATGATACACGAATTGCGGTGGGATTCATATCAATACGGCATTTTCGTTGCGGAGTGATTTGATGTGGTAGTTAAGATCTGTAACTTCCTCCAATAAATATTGTTTCCTCATATCTACCTAGGGAGAAATAATATACTGTAAGGATACCTTTGCTTCAGTCATATCGATACTTTGTTCTTCTAAGTGTCTCTGATCAACGATTTATTTTTATTTTCGTTCTTTTTTTGTTAGCGTGGGTCAGAGGGAGATTTTTTTTCTCATCACTCTATTTCATTGTTTCTTCCTAGCAACATCAACTAGATACCACTCCGGATATCCATGGATTTTATTAGTTTCAACTGAGTTTCGCATGCGTTCAGCTTATGAATTAAATATTTAAATTCTGCCACATGTTCTAATTTGGTAGATTCTTTTCCCCTTTTCATGCGGAAATTTTCATTACTTCCGTAGAAACGCTAGAGCTTGGAGTTTGGATTTTGATGGTCGGCATTACATTTTATATTTAAACCAGCTGAAAACCCGGCGTTGCCCGGGTATTAATTTATGTATTTCTGCCACTTTTCAGGTATATATTCATTTGTATAAGGACTGTATATCTGTAAAATCTCACGGGAAAACAATTAATAGTAAAAAAGCATTACATTAAAACTTGGTGCGTGATGGGGCGGTTTTCCATCAACGTCTTCCTTATGTCCTCATATCTCATGAACTACATCTATATCTACATAGATACTCTGCAAATCACATTCAAGTGCCTGGCAGAGGGTTCATTAACCACTTTCATAACTTTTCTCTACCGTTTCATTCTCTAATAGCGCGCGGGAAGAAAGAACACCTAAATCGTTCCGTTTTCGATCTGATTTCTCTTATTTTATTGGGATGGTCATGTCTCCCTAAGTAGGTGGGTGCTAGCAAGATATTTTCACATTCAGAACTAAAAATCAGTGATTGACACTTCGCAAACAGATCACGCCGCAATGAATAACGTCTTTCTTTTAATGATTTCCACCCCAATTCGTGCAACATTCCGGTGACGCTTCCCCCCCCCCCCCGTAACGTGATAGAACAAAACGAGCTACGTGTGGTACTGTGATACAGTTTAGAGGGTACATTCTACTGTATGTGTGCATACTGTCTGTAAAATTTCCTGCAGCTGGAACTTGAAGTGTACAGATTATAGATTGCAAAGTCATAACGAATGCCGTAGTTTTACTGCATAAACAGCGAAAAAGTTACCTCACGCTAAGGAATGTGTGTACCAAATTCGGTTGATATCGGTCCAATGGTTTAGGAGAACATGAGCAGCATTGTCGCAAAATGCAGCAGTTTTTCGCGCATCTCTTTGTTTATGACGTCATATCTGGTGAACTATATATCGTATGTGGTTCTTACACTTACGGTGACCGTCCTCATGGACTGAAGCTTACGTGTACAATCGTAAAGATTGGAACAAAACTGTAGATTTGTATGCAACACGTACAAAAACACGGACACTCTGCTTTATGTATTAGAAGTCACTACTTAATTACTCGATATTCATATTTGTTTGCAGTACCTTTTAAGTTTTAAGAAGTATGATTTCCTATCTGCTACCTAAGATTTACTAACTCATTTCAAAATTACTATCATAACGATAGCCACAAACGTTAAGAGAATTTCTTTCTGCTTGTCAGTTCAGTATGCAAATCATCATTTCGGCAGTATTTTGTACTTAAATGTCCATCAGTTTCATTCAGGATAGAGACACCACAAAAGCATTTATGAAGTATCATTTGGTAATGGAAGAAAGACTCGCCAGAGAATTTGTATACACTTATATAGGATTTTTTATAGAGCTACAAGAGACCCGCAGTAGAAATCATTTATCTTGGTCTAGAAAGAGGGTTCAACAATGAAGACTCAGAACTGATGAAAAGTGGACAAAACTAAGAGGAAAGTGAAAGAGAAAAATTAAAAACGATGTAAAGCAAGGATATATTGTTTGCCTCTGTTCTTTAACTTGTATATCCAGGTAGTACAGATATTTGCAGGAATAAAATTCAGTATGGATTGAATTGATAATTAAATTATTGTCATCATTGTAAATAAAGAAAAATTTAGAACATGGATTGTGAGAAGAACAAAAACTATAAGGTCTGACTGAAAATTAGCTTTCCAATATTAAACAGTTCATGTAATATATATAAAAAGAAATAATTTTGCTATCTTCGTAGAAACAAATGCATGAAGCAAGAAGAAAACGTGAAACAATTTCTCACAGAAGAGAACATTCCTCCAGAATATACGTCTACTATAACTTCTATATCATGAAGAAGTAAAGAAAACTCAGGAGTTTATATTAAGCGCTTAAGGTAATATTGCTGTGGATAAAATAACGTTGGTGGTAGTTGATGAATACATTTTGCTCTAGAAATCCAAAACTACTTTGTAAACCTATGTTTTGGTAATCATTGTACCGAAGCAATGAATCTGAAAAATGTCTGAAGCATCAAAGGGCGTAAAAGATTTTTAACTAGGTGATATTATTAACAGAAGAATAGATTAGTGTACACCAGGGCCGGCGCAAGGCACGTGCGAAACGTGCGGCCGCATGGGGCGGCACTTTCCGAGGGGCGGCAAATCTGCCGCCCGCTTTTTTTCCTCTTATAACGATTCCCGCCTGGTCGATGTCTGGGAAAAAAATGAAAGATAAATATTGATAAAAATGTATCTGAAATGATTATTCAACCTCTGCTTTTAACTGAAATATTTAATTATTGCTGTTTAGTTGGGGCGGCAGGAAGCGTTATAATACGGCATCTTCGTATTACAACAATGTACGTAATTGTAAAGTCCAATTTGCATTTGTGACCATAATTTGCATGAAAATACCGTAAAGATTTTGAAAAAGAAAAGTTAACTGCAGGTGCGTTTGCAACAAAACAATAAATCGACTAATATTGATGCATTTATGAATAAAGATTTACCATATTTATGACTGATCAATAATGACGTCGTACTGCAATCCATATAACATACTAGAAAAAACTACGGAGGGTTAGATAATGAAATAAGTAAAATTATTGTTAAAGAATGAATCTTCCTTTTATTTTGCATTAAGTAATTAAAAAAATAATTATTCACATTCACATTGCATGAAGAGTAGCCGGAAAGGAGAGCCTTATTGTCCGAGAGAACAATATCAATCGTTAGACAATCATCTTCCTTTTTGCAATTGAAAATATGACAATCAATCAATGATATAGAAAGGAGAAAGCCGCCAAACTAATTATCTATGGGATAGGACCAGAGACCGCTTGTAATGCTTCACCGTTTAGTACAAACTCAACATTCATCCACAAGAGGGGATTCGAAACCAAACCTCGGAAACTGTGGCATGGCGCCTCGACTTCCTGCCCGCCGCCCCTGTTGAACAAGGGGAGGGAGGAGAACTAATTTCTTCCTTGCCACTGTGGCAGCACCGTCGTGTTTATGCCGGAGGAACAGAGAAGGGGAAGCAGCCTGGCGTACACGCCGACGCCAGTATTCTTATGAGTAGAGCGCTGCCAGCCTGTTGCGCGCCGTCCGTTTATTCACAATTAATCTTGCAGAACACGAAATCTAATCTGGAAATTCGAATGCAATGTTCGATATTGCGGTTACATATTAAGCCTGAAGCAATTTTGCTAAGCCCTTCAGTGGCAGTTTTCGAGTGTTTTACTCTTCCAGCATTACGGAAAAAAATGTTTGAACATTACTACAGTCAAACATGTCCAACTCCTACAATGGCTAGAATTATTCCAAATGGGTATATACGCTGTTAGTAATTTCATTGGATAAAGACATTGCTAATAAGCCTGGCATAAGATGGGTTTCGACGTATTTTTGAAACTTTTTGCTATCCGTTTGTGAGTGATAGTTGGACGTATTGGTTTTTGAGCCATGTAACATCTTTCTCCGCCTGTATGAACAACAAGTAAACTCTGGCCGACATTTTTGTTTGACAATACTATTCGCACACTTTCACTTTGCCAACATTTATTTACTGTATAATGCGTGTGAACCCATGTTGGTTCGCTTTGAATCTAATGAAAATCTGAGAAAGTATGGTCTTTTAGCAACAATGCCCGCTCGTTCGCACAAAACAAAATGTTATTTTTGACACCTTCTAAAACGAAAATCCATAGAAACAACATTGCTTCTAAGGGTTTCCTTGCTATCTTTGTAGCTCATTTCTGTTTGACCAACGTTCGAAGATATCCGCTGTTGAGTGCCCTGAAACGCCAATCATCATCATCTTTTTGACAAAAGTTGTGTAGTTTTCGCAGTTCGTATTTCTGTTGTTCGTAATGTCATAGAAATTGTTGCTTGATAATACATTTCTCCATATCATTGGTCACGTAAGTATTGTGAGCTTCTTGATTCTTCTTCTTGGGCGTTAGTTTAACCGCAGCCTCGCTGTACCTCGTCACGTGACCTAGTACTTGGCACTACCGGTCACCACTTCGCCTTTCCAGACAATACGTATTGTTGCGTTCTCTACAATGAAAACTACAAAATTAGTTTCGGTATTTGGCCGAGGGAGTCAAGATTGGTCAGAATCACTTTCATTGCGTTTCGTAAGAACAGAAGAATTGGTGCGTCCGAATTTCTTGCAACTTTGTAATAGGTAAGTGCTTTTCATATAACGTACAATTAGTATTGCGCATGCACGTTACTCATAAGTTATAATTTTTCTTCTTCAAGGTATCAGAATAGGAAATTTTTATCTTTCTTATGATCTTTTACTTCAAAAATTGGCAAGTCGGCAAATATGCACACGTTGTCCTATTAGCTAGAATGAAAATAAAAGGCAGAAAAGTGAAGTGATACGGCGATGAATAATTTGTTACCCCTTATTCCATAATCAGACACGAAAGAACTGACACATGGAATTTACGACAGATGTCGAGTGTCAGTTCTTTGAAATGAACAACCGCAGTTCAGTTAGTTAATATATTTCGACTAGCATTAGTACCCGTCGATGCCCGCGTGTGTATTTATTGCGTTATTATGTTACTCCATCTCCTTCTACTTCCTCGCTCCATTGTCTTCAAATGTTCAAATGTTTGTTAAGCTTATGGGACTTAACTACGGGGTCATCAGTCCCTAAACTTACAAACTACTTATGAACTACTTACGAACTAGGACGGCACAAATATCCATGCCCGAGGGGGGATTCGAACCCCCGACCGTAGTGGCCGTGCTGACCGTGACTGGAGCGCCTCAGTCACCTCGGCCACCGCGGCCGGCCCATTGTCTTCCGCCCCACTCTTTGTCTGTAGTGAAATTCAGCCTGAAATTTAATTTCACATGGCTCTATTCTTATGACTTCATCTCCTGAAGAGAGTATCCTAAAGAAATATAAAATTTCACACACATTTGAACATTTTTGTAAATTCACAAGGCTTATTAAAATTAGCTAGATTTTTTCAAACAGGTTTGACTCATTTTTGAGCTGGTGCCCAGCGACTGTTTTACTGTTTTCAAATGTTTGTTAAGCTTAAGGGATTCAACTGCGGTGTCATCAGTCCCTAAACTGACAAACTACTTATCAACTTCCTTATACTAAAGACGACACAAACATCCATGCCGAGGGGGGATTCGAGCCCCCGACCGTAGCGGCCGTGCAGACTGTAACTGGCGCGCCGCAGACCGCTCGGCCACCGCGGCCGGATTTACTGTTTTGTACAAATCTGTAGAGAATTCACCAATCAGTCGCAATGTTTCTATTTTTATTACTTTTATTTTCCAGATCTACATAGATTTCAGCCACAGTGTGGCTATTCTCAATGCTTTGAGTTACGTTTACATCTATACCGTCATGCTGAATTTAACTGTCAACATGACGGTTTAGATGTAATCATGTATTAAAAGCTACGAGACTGGCCCCTCATTGGCCGAATCATAGATATGTCTGAAAACTAAAAACAATAATTGCGATTGATTGCTGACATTTCCTAAAAATTCCATAAACGTTTCTTAAACCAAAAAACGGGGGCGGGGAGAGCGGGGGAGGCGGCAATTTAGCAGCTCGCACCGGGCGGCACTTGGGCTTGCACCGGCCCTGGTGTACACCTCATTTCTCTGAATAAAATAATACACGTAATGTGGCCAGACGATGTAGATCAAATTTTTTGCGTTCTATGGACAACTGCAATTGTAGAATTGTACGCGAATTTTTGGTAAGATACTGTTGAAGCCGATAGGTTCCGTACGAGGTGAGCAAGCTCCTCCTTTAGACGCGCGTTGGACTAAAGGTAGCTCCTGCCATCTAGCAGCACGCCAGCGACATTTTGCTTCACAAGGCTACCGCTAGAGAGCACCACCTGCTGTTGCGGATAGTTATTCCCAACTCTTTCAAGAATCATTATGCAGAGGTGTAGCGAGAGAGGGGGGGGGGGGGGAGAGGGGTCTATGATGCCCCGTGCGCCACTAGCAGAAGGGCGCCAAATGGTCTCGAAAACAAACTAGATATTCCGATAATTTCAGCTGTTATTTTTATCGTTTGCAGCAAAACACTTTTAAATTGATAATCATTATAATATAATTAATCGTTTTTAGGACACGGCTGAAAAATCGTTATAAATAATATTTGCAGTAAATCAATGAAAAATCTTTTTATAGAAAGTGTTCATTCTGTAAGAACAACAGCACTTAAAATGTAAATTTTCCTGTGGCTATTTTGCCATCAAGATTTTCCGGTTTCTTTTCAAAATGTTACGGTGATACTTTGACTATGGCGACTACGGGCTCCTGCAAGCCGTTACCCGTTGCAGTTGCAAACTTGTAAATGCAACAAAAATTTTGTTATTAATATTTCGCGTGATCGTTGATTAGACAAGTATTACTATTAGAAATTGTCTTCAAGCATGTAACGTTACTTTTGTGTGGTCTCTCAGAAAATGAATAATGCAAATTATAGTGCTCGTTTAAGAACTGTGACAATGTTGGACTGATTTTCTTACGAAACATTATTTCAGATCACACAACGTAAGTAACATTAGCGAGAGAGGGAACACACATATTTTATCTCTTGTACGTTTGTTTATGTTTTTAATTTAAGAACTTTTTTTTCTCTCTTTTCAGTTCAAATGTTTGTAGAGTCTATGGGACTTAACTACGGGGTCATCAGTCCCTAAACTTACAAACTACTTATGAACTACTTACAACTAAGGACGGCACAAATATCCATGCCCGAGGGGGGATTCGAACCCCCGACCGTAGTGGCCGTGCGGACCGTGACTGGAGCGCCTCAATCCCCTCGGCCACCGCGGCCGGCTCTCTTTTCAGTACTGCGGAAGCAATTCGCATTGCGACTTCATTGACTTGGATGAAAAATTTTCTTCGATTTTACTTTACAGCTAAGACCGTGTAAAAGGTCGCTCTTGTAATTCAGTTAAGCGTGTAGTCAGACTATAACCCCAATCAGATTGCAGATTTTGTTAATTAATTAGAGTTACGTCATTACTATTTTTTCCGAGTCATAATTTGACTTCATTTCAAGTCAGCTAGTCCCACTTATCAAGTTCTACTCATCTCATGGTACAGACGATTCGGTCGTTACTTATATATATATATATATATATATATATATAGAGAGAGAGAGAGAGAGAGAGAGAGAGAGAGAGAGAGAGAGAGAGAGAGAGAGAGAGAGAGAGAGTCCGTGTATTTGTTTGTGTGTATTGCATACAAATCTACAGTTTTGTTCTGATCTTGATGAAATTCTTACACATTTGACTTTCAATCCATGAGGACGATCACTGTGGGGGTACGAATTAGGTAAAAATGTTCAAATGTCTGTAAATGTATCGGGCCACACTGCGTGGTCATCAGTCCGTAGCTTACAAACTACTTAAACCTAGGTAAACTAACCTACGGACAAACACACACACCCATGCCCCAGGGAGGACACGAACCTCCACGACGAGCAACGGCGCGCTCCGCAGCAAGGTGCTTTAGACCGCTCGGCTACTCCACTGCGGCAATTACGTAAAACACTTGGTTCAGGCGATATGACGTTGTAAACAATAAATTGCGCGAAAAACTGACGCATCATGCGACAATATTCCACAGTTGTTCCTAAACTAACAGGTCGATTTCAACAAAAGTAGTACAAATATAAAGTCAATAATTAGTTGCTCTGGTGTTAAAAGCCACGTAAGATACATAGGTCATGAGATATGACGTCATAAACAATGAAAATTCTTCCAGTTTGCGATGTGTGGTAACATGACTTTATTCGTCGAGTATTTCAAAACAAGAGTACTTATTTGAAATATTTACGAAACATTTCTCGCTGACAATCCCAGTAAAATTATGAAAAAAAGTTATGAAAATTTACGTCTTTTGATGCAGTAAAACTACAACATTTGACATGTCGTTAGAAAGGATGGAATGAAATGCTTTTTTTCCTCAAAAATGTATCTGTAGGTAATTATCATTCAGCTAAAGCGTTTGTCATTACTTAGCCACAAGACAGATGAAAAGAGGGTAATGGACTGTAACGACAGAAAATTGACATTCATTCATCTGTTAACTTACAAAGATGTTAACACTGAATAACACACTGTCTGCATTTAATGACGGGCTTTAGTTGCTTAAAATTTAAAATATTATTGTCACTTCAACCTGTGTAACTGACGACCCTCAAAATGAACGATTCTGTTCATCAATTACTCGAAAGTGACAGTACCTAGCAACATTCAACAAGTTTTACACATAATTTAAAATCATTACTAATATTTTCCTCGTTGACAACCCTCAAAAATTACGAAGAAACATTTTCGCTGCTCATGTGGTCAAACTTCAATATAAGACATCACATTTTTATTTATTACTCCTTGACTACTATCTCTATTCTCATCAAAATTTGCTCACTCACTATTTACATATACCAGTGAATGTATCCGCGATGACCACACCATTCTACGACAAATAGTTCAGGAGAAATGAATCACAAATATTTGCTTCAAATGGACCGCAAATTCCTGTTTTTATCCAGTGCTTCATAATGAGAGCACATACCGATTTCAGTTTCAAATCTTATCTGCTTTCTCTTATTTACACGGCTAACTTAAAATATGTAACATATTAACTCTGACATTTTAAACTGATTTATACATCGGTCTTCGAATTGAATGTACTGGTATTTTATAAGATAAATTGTGTGTCAACTCCTATGTCTATCAGTCATTACTACTTTTAAATGTAATTTAAAGTAAGGACAATACAAACTACATGGCCGAGTGAGGATTCGAACCTCCGTCGGGAGCGGCCCCGCAGTCCATGACATGACACCATAGACCACTCTGCCACTCCGCATCGACCGTTTTTTATAAACGTTGATTGTGATATGTTGAATTACGACGAGTACCATTTTACATTCTGCAGCCCTTATTAAATTAGGCTTTTAATATCTTACACCATGTCTAAGACGTAACCCGTCGGTTCTCACTCATTCTTTAAGTATTCCCTCGTGCCGCTAGCGGCGCTCTCAGTGAAAACTGCCCCTGTATATTGCATCTTTTTAACATCAACTCCAGGAATGAGCTACTCAGTGAACAATGTATGACTGAAGTTGTTATAACAGTATCCATAAAACAACTGAAGCGATAGACCATATTCAAATTTTATTCAATTTTTTAAATTATTTATTTATTTATTGCAATTTGTAATTTGCAATAAAGTAATTTCAACTTCTTATATTTTATTTATTACTGTTGTGTTGAAAAGTAACACAAAAAAATCTTTTCTTTATTTAGACCATGTAGATTTCCCCCCCCCCCCCCCCCCAAAAAAAAAGCCTTAGCGGTGCCCGGAATTGAAAAAGAAAACTGAAGCAAGAAAAAGAAACTCAGAAAGCAAGAGTAACAATGGAATCATATTTATTTTAAAAAAACCCTAGAAGGAAATCGAGATATTCAGAAAACTGATAAAATCAGAATTATATACCTACGTTTCTGACACAGCACAACAAATACAGGACTTTGAAGATGATGAGTATGTGGGCCCAAGTATATCTGTAGTTCCAAATTCATGTTCCTACAGTACAAAGAATAGAACACAATCACTCAATGTAATTCCAGACGTTCTGGAGTTCAAAGTCGTTGCTTAGATAAAATTCGATATTAATCTTCCAATAATATCGAATAAACTTCGCACAGAAATGATTATTCGTGGGCCGTGCATATTTCAGAACGAAAGCAGTTTAAGTGGTGCAGCACCATCAACTAAGCGTCCAATGCCAAAATCTTGATTTTCTCGACAAGTAGGTAGTGGAGAAGAAGGAATTGAAGTTAACCGAACGTGGTTAGTGTATTCGCAGAAAAATAATGCAGCGTACTATTTTTGTTGCTTACTGTTTACTTCATTCAATTCCGCTACACAGTCATCTATCGTATCTGCGTCTGGTTTTAATAAATGGAGCAAAAAAAGAAAATAAATTGCTCATTCAAGAAAGAAATCCATATCATCGAAAGTTCTTTACAATTTGGAAAGAAACAGAAAGAAGGATAACTAATGAATCGGGAATTGATGCATCTTTGCAGGCAATTATACTGCCCGAAAAAGAAAGCTGACATAATATATTGCAAAGAATATTAACTTAAAAGAGGTATCTGATGATGCAAAATGTTTCTCTGCATGGTCATGTAGAAAATCTAGCACTTGAAATAGTACAACCGTCGGAAACATATTACCTTAACTTAAAGTTGTAACACAGTTTGACCCACTATTAGAAAATCATCTTACAAATGTCACGGAAACGCCATCAACTGTACCATACCTATCCACGCAAATTCAAAATGAGTTCATTCTTCTGCTGGCGTCTACAGTCCGAAATCAACTAATAAGTGGTCTCAAAAGAAATAAATATTATTGACTTATATGTCATTCAACTCCTGATGTCGCACATCGAGAGCAAATATAACAAGTCTTATGTAAGAAGATATTGATTTTACCAGCAGAAAAGTTTCTATAAAAGCGGTTTTTTTTTCTTTTTTTTTGGGGGGGGGGGGGGGTTGCATCCTCAATTGAAAAAACAATTTTAGAAAAAATACATTACGATCAAATTTCATTACAAAACTGTAGATCATAATGCTATGATAATGCTGCCGTGTTGTCAGGTCACAAATCTGGGTTTCAGCAAAGAATTTTTGAACAAAAAGCATTATTTGTAAATTTTGATAATCACTCGTTAAATGTGGTAGGAGTAAGTGCAGCTTAGCAAGATCCAATCGTTATAACGCGTTTTGTGAACTTACAAATATTATCTCCTTTTCTCACGTTCAAAATAACGATGGGAAGTATTAAAAATGCTTTAAATAAAATTGTCAAACGTGAATCTGAAACCTCATGGAGCGCCAGGGCTCAAACGGTTAGTGTTATTGTCGATGCTCTGGATGAATTAGTAGAACTATTAGAAAAATTTGCGGAGGGCAGTAGCCTACTAACACAAGTGACACTAGAAGTTACAGTTTTATTGGAAAATATACAGGATTTCACTTCGTTTAGTCCATTTCTGGCATGAAATCTGGAGGGGAAGTGATCTCGTGGAGGTCAGATTAAAAGATCCTAAATTTTAGAGAATCGTTCCATTATCTTGAATCATTAGCGACTGAACTTGCAGAAATTCGATAAGAGGTCTGTGTACAAGCACTAGAAAAGGTCAAGTCCCTCTGTGGAAAGTGGGATCTTGATACAACAACCCGTATTCGAATACATCGAAAAATACCTGGAGTATTGGCTGGCGATGTTGTCCTTTCTGCAGAAAGTGAAGTTTCTCGCGTTTTGAAAAGCGTTGTTGATCGTCTGCATCAAGAAATAAGTACTATATGATCGTAATTGCAAATTTGGATTTTTACTGGACGTTGATACTTTATTAACGGAGGCTAAAGATGATAAGGGATTGGAACTGTGAAAATCTGGGTGAATGTTATTACACAGATTTTAATGGAACAGAACTCTATGTCGAAATATGTGACTGCAAAAAGTTTCTCCACATTGGAAAAGCCGGTGAACCTGACACACCAATTAAGCTTCTTACCTTTATAATCTAATATGTAAAATCCTGAAGTCGCACTTCTATTACTCCTTACTATTTCAGTTTCAACTGCTAGCTGTGAACTTTCGTTCAGCAAACTGAAATTAATTGTCACATAAGTAGTGGGGTAGCGAGAGTTGATGACCACTGAGATTCGCCTGTATTTTGTTTGTTTGGCGGGAAATTTTAATTACCCCCCACCCCTCCTCCCTCAGCCAATTGCCGGACCGCAGATCAAAGGATGCCGCCACCAGTCCTTCCCAGAAGGACAAAAGATGATTGACAATTTACATTTAGGTCCTTTTTATTGTCAATAACGCTACTTGTCCGACCACTAATCAAAGAACGCCGCCATAACGCAATTAAGGATGATTGACAGGTTGCAAGAAAACAACACCTCCCTCTGCCACACACCTGACCGACACCGCGACCCCTACTCGCTCGGCCTATCGCCGGACCACCGCCGCCGACAGATGCTACCCCCCTCCTCCACGCTCGCGACCGCTTCTCAAAGGACGCCACCACCCGCCCTACACGCGAGGACAATACCGTGACGATTGTCTTGACCCTTCCCTTCGAAATCTTGTGTGTTGACAAAAATCCAGGAGATAGAAGCCATCTACATGAAGCTGCTGCTGTAGTATCGATGGGAGCGCCTCCATTAAAGACATCGGTTAGTTGCAGTTTATAAGATATATACCCACAGGACGTGCATATTTCCCCCATGTATTCCAGAAATAGTAACTTCGTCTTATATCCAGCGTTTGCAGTATCGAACTTGCTGAATTTACTACGCATGTAGATCCGCACACACGCATTCCATTGGCTACAACTAGCACACTTTAAATTACGACACTATAGGAGTTTTATAAAACACGTTGATTTTCGAATAAAATGATTATGATTTACCGCAGCAGGCATAGGTATTCGTGCATCAGAGAGTATTTTAGCTGTCCGGGAGCATGCTTTGCGTTTCGAGGATGTGACCTGGAGGCTTCTCCGACCATCCCTTATATATATTCCAGTACAACACCTGGTGGGAGTTGCGGCGGATGTATGTCTTCGCTATAGTAGCATGGTTATGTGCAATGGATGTGGGGTATTTATATCTTCTTTTTGCTGTGTTTACGAATGGACGTCTCTCGGTAGCGTATCGGAGATGATTGCAGTGGTAAATTAATGTTCTTTGGTCGATACGCATCGAGTTAGATAACTTAAAGAGATTTAGTTACTTACGTTGGGAGGTGCGTTTAATCGTATGTTTATTCTCTACAGGATTGCCCTTGGAGATCGATAAAAAAGCCGGTGTTGCATTAGTTCGAAATGGTGTAGACTATTTTGCGTTGCTGCTTGTAAGGATTATAAGAACTTGGCTTTGATCTAGATATTTTCTTGTTAGTTGTTCTGTGCGTGTGCATGTCGATCATTTTTTACACTGTGTTACAGATGTTTATCGAGAGTAATAATTTGTTAGAAGGAGTGGAATACGAAGGTGGTTTGTGCGCGAATGCTCGTGGTATATAGTCTATTGACTGATAGAAAGCGTTCCAGAAATATTGTCTGCCGGGCTATGGGTTGGAAACATAGTTGTGGCTGGATGTTTGGGGCGGGACAAGCAACCAATACAGTTATTGGGTGAAGAGAGAGATCGAAACTTTATTAAAATATTAGCTGTGTCTGGTATACCTTGTCTGTTACTGATCGCGGTTATAACATCGTCTGTGGGGGAACTTAGAGTTGGTTCTGGGTTAGTGACGGCTGTAAGGATGGCCCTTCCTGGGTTGCGTTTGGACGTATACAGAGTTTGCAGCATGCTAGTTGAGACAAAACACGAGATAGAATGGCTAGATTCGTTTGTTGTTGTAGGTTCGTGTTGACTGCAAGGTGTAGTTCTGTTACTGTGTTGGAAATGTTTGGCGCTTACAGAGAGTGCTGTAGGCTAGATGGGATGGAATTTCAGTAAAAAGTTTTGATATACTCTAAATAAACATCGCAGTAGAGCTCTAAAGAAGGCGACTTTGGTGGTTGTAAAATAAACTTTGCAGTGATCTTTCGTCGAAGCATCGCCTGTTTAATCGTATGCTAATGTTGTCTACTTTACGGCTGGTGTGCATTATGTTACGTAGCGGATATGCTTGCTGCAGTAAATCATAACTCTTTCGTCGAAAATCAACATGTTTTATAAAACTCCTATAGTTTCGTAACTTAAAGTGTGCTAGTTGTAGCCAATGGAGTGCGTGTGTGCGGATCTACATGCGTAGTAAATTCAGCAAGTTCGAAACTGCAAACGCTGGAGATAAGACGAAGTTACTATTTCTGGAATACATGGGGGAAATATGTACGTCCTGTGGGTATATATCTTATAAACTGCAACTAACCGATGTTTTTTAATGGAGGCGCTCCCATCTATACTACAGCAGCAGCTTCGTGCTTAGTGCTTCATGTAAGCAATGTTATCGATTTTATAACGCGTCCAGACAGTTGAGTATTAGGACTTTTGTTTTTTCGCTGGGTCGAGATGATGACATTACCAGGATGGAGGATTGTGGTTATGGATCTGTGCTAGAAGATTATTTAAGTGTTCTAAAAGAGAAGATACGGTATTTACAAAGTGCGCCGTTGTACTGTGCGTCGCTCCCAGTTAATATACGCTTTTAGATTTGATTACTTGGGTATTAAGAGTACCCGAAAATTGACTGCTCTCTGGGACATTATGTTTTTTAGTTTCAACTGTAAATTACTCGTAGAGTCGAGCAAGGAGCTATATTTTTTAGCATTCCAAGACTTTATTCTCCACAGACGTAGATATCGCCTACGTTATTCCACAAGTCCTAAAAAGAAGGGTAAACGAAAACTGGGTCATATGACGAAGACAAAGGCTTTAAAGGAGGCTACTACATATGTGCAAGCCCGGTTTAAACAGGTTAGAGTGGAGAAAAATATTTGCTTTTACACTAAACAGGCGGTGGGATTGGTCTCGAATCGTTGTATCGACCGAAATTAGCGGAACACACGACAATCGTGTTTGTACTGTGTGTGACTCCCATCCATTCCTTAGAGAGCAGCTTATGATAGATGTATGCGGGCGTTGGTTGCGATATACGTGTTTTCGAACATTACGTAACATGTATTCAGTTGTACTGTAACAAAAAAGTGTAAACACTCTATATCCTATATAGAATCAGGTGTTGCGGTGTGTAGGTTAGCATCTTCGTTTGCGGTAGACATCTACTTGTAATTAAAATAATAAATCTTAGTTCGGATTAGTGGAATGCACAAGAAAGGAACTTGGAATTTTGTGGGTAAAGGGCGGGTCGAAATTGTTTTGAAAATCGGTGTTCATTGGGCAGGTTCTGTGGTTGCTGTATTGTCGAGAAAGGGTGTTGTTAGGCCAATATTCTCGACAAAAAAGAAAAGTTTTACTGTAGACGATCGTAAATCGGTAAATTATATCACGTATTCCTTTTTTTTTTTTTTTTTTTTTTTTTTTACTCTCAGTTGCACAATAGGATTTAAAGGTCTTCTGGGGCGCTGGAATATCGGTGTTTGACCTGCGTCAGATAAATGTAGTTTGCATCGTAACAGGACATAGAGATTCCACGCAAGAAGATGTGTACTGCTGTAGCAAGGAAATAAGAGGTAAAATTAAACTACCCGAATTCTCGGAAGGCGCATCTATACCTCGATCTAAGAAGGAAACGTACCAGGGCAAGATCGATAAAGAGAGAGAGAGTGTTAAATTTCGGAACTTTCGGCATGGCTCAGCTCCATTAAATAAATGCAATGCGCGCTATCCTTGCCAGAGTGGTGCGTCTGCAGAGGTCTTGCGTAGAAGATTTAGATCATTTGGAGATGTAACTTAGGTGTTTTTGATTAAACATTTAGCACGTGTTTCTTTTATGTAGCCTGCCGAGAGAGCGCTCTGCGTTCTGGACGATTGTTAACGGTGCTTGCAGATATATATTTAGAGACGTTGTACTAGATGACATTGCCGTTTCTCGTTACTTGGAATTTTTGTATAAACAACGTGTCGTCTTCTGCTGCAGCTGCTGTTGCTGTTTTATCGAAAGAGTGGTTGGCATACAAGTTTGTAGCGTTACATTCCGTTCGATGGCTGTTGCTTGCATCATCTAAACGAAGAGATACATTTATTTTGCTTAGAGATCAAAGGTTGCGGTCGAGTTCCGAAACGGACCATTTCTTTTCTTTTGGTTTCTCCCAAATGTTTACCTCTGGTTCGAATTGTAACACTGGTTTTTGTATATCGAAAGAGTATATGTTAAGATGGATACGTAACTTTGTGGCGTTCGTTACCGTAACCTTGCGCTATTATTGAACACGTCTGTTGGCTGTTGTCTATGCGAAGAGCAAGGAGAGAGATGGCAGTGTTTGCGCATCGATAAATTCTTACTTGCAAATTTTGCATACGAGTTTTAATATTTTACTACAATCTGTAGCATGCGGTTATTTTTTTGTGCAGAGACCAACTAAACATTTCTGTTCTAAATTGTTTTTTTAGCATTACACCGAAATTCTTGCTAAAAATACATACGAAGAACACTATGGTAGCTTTATTTTTTCCGAGATTAATAAACGGCGGAAATTGTTACATAAATCGAGATCTGGCGTAGGGATCGCTGCGGTGCGCTTAATAATAAATATGCAATTTAATTGGTTGCTGACCTGGCGGGGCGCGGTCGCCGTAATAAGAGTGCAGTACGCCCCTGCCCTGGGCGCAGGGGTCGGCTGGCGGGGGCAGTGTTGTTTAGAGATGTCGATGCGCTCAAGACAATCGTCGCGGTATTGTCCTCGCGGGTAGGGCGGGTGGCGGCGTCCTTTGAGAAGCGGTCGCGAGCGGGGAGGAGGGGGTAACATCGGTCGGCGGCGGCGGTGGTCCGGCAATCGGCCGAGCGAGTAGGGGGCGCGATGTCGGTCAGGTGTGTGGCAGAGGGTGCAAGTACAGACAAGTCGAGTTCTGGACCTGTCGGAGGTGCTGCCTGTCCGGCGGCGGCGGGGGTGGAGGGGGGCGTCGTTTCGGCTAGGTGTGTGGCCAAGGGAGGTGTTGTTTTCTTGCAACCTGTCAATCATACTTAACAGCGTTATGGCGGCGTCCTTTGATTAGTGGTGGGACAAGTAGCGTTGATGACAACCAAAAGGACCTAAATGTAAACTGTCAACCATCCTGTCCTTCCAGGAAGTGTGTTTTTGACCTGTCAGTCATCCTGTCAATCATCCTGTGGCGTCATCCTTTGATCTGCGGTCCGGCAACTGGCCGCGCGTCTGGCGTCGATGACACTATCGTCGACAGGCGATTCTCAGTAGTCTTCAACTCTCGTTACCCCACTACTGACATACTTACGATTAACTGGGACAATATTGCCTAAGTGACCTAGCAGTTTGATGAAGTAGTTGATAATTTTGCAGCATGAAAGGCAAGAAATATGTAGATGTAGTACCTATCTGTATTATTGTTTTATAACTTTATGATTGCTAAACAATATATTTATGTGTAAAGCTTTCAACTTTATTTCCTTGATCAAAAACTGTACGTTTTTACACATGTAAAATAAAGCTCTCTTTCTAATTAATTCCTCATGGTAGTACATCTGAATTTCCCACTGACAGAGATACATTACCGACTCCAATCCTAGTCTTTGTAAATAGATTTTAGGCTCATATTAAAGCCTAACTTTAACCCGAGTTTTATACCAAAAAATTTGTATTTTGTAGAAGTGCAGCTAAGTAGTCTCTAATGTTTTACAGCTATTTTAAGATAGGTACAACGCACTGCTATAATTTATCCTAATGTTAGAGGGGTAAAGTCAATATATTATATTATTATATGTATTTCTGGAAGAAGAGGGCGCAATTGAAGTATAGTGTTTAACCATGGGAACCTTGGGTGGGAGTGGTGAGGGGGGGGGGACGGCAATAAAGTGTCGTGCTCCGTACGCCAGTTACGTTCGCTACGCTCCTGTCAGTATGCAATTTTTATTTCATGCACTATTTTTTTTATTTATTTATTATTTAACATGCCCCATTACATAGCAATATTACATGTTTGATGGTTTGATTCAGGCGGTTACATCAAATGTTCTTACAAACACAAGTACACTATACAAGTTGACATGGTTTACAAAGGAACAAACAATTTTATACATTAGGAAATCTTAATGAATTACAAAAATTGTAAAAGTTTTGTACATTAGGAAATCTTATTGAATTACAAAAATTGTAAAAGTCAGTAGTGTTTTTATGTACTAAGTCATGTTTACTGACGGGCCATCCTCCTCCTTTGGCAGCTATTTTTTTTCCTGAGATGGTCCCTCTCTTTCAATAAATTGCAGCAGTCAAAAAGCACGTGGTCAATAGTTTGGACAGCACTGTTACATGTGCACGTTCCTTCTTCAATTATTTTGAATCGCTGATAGTAGGCTTTCAGTTTCCCATGACTTGTTAGCATAGCTGTAAAATTCGGAGATATTGGAAGTTTAATCATTAAACGTTGTCGGATCGTAGGAAAATACGGTTTAGTGCTTCCCCGTTTTTTGTTCTGTGCCACTCAATGTCCCATTTGTTCCTAAACTCTTCTCGAAGTTTCTTCTTTACGGCACTTGTAGGTATTTTGTTATAGCGTGTTGACTGTCGTGATCGAGCTGCTCTTTTAGCAAGGTTGTCAGCTAGTTCATTTCCCCATATCCCTTGATGTGCCTTAACCCATTCGAAATGCACCAGCCAGTTGTGTGTCTGCAACCTTCTGATATTACTTCTTATTTCTTCAATCAACGAGTTGTGGTTCTTCGGATTTCGCAAAGAGTCCAAAGTAATTCTGCTGTCGGTGTGAATTACTGCAGTTGTATCAGTATTCGAGAGATTATTTATGAACTCAAGAGCATTGACGATGGCAAATTGTTCCGCTTGATTGTTTGAGCATTCATTAGACAGTTTTAGCTGTATCTGGTAAGTAAGCCTCTTATTAACAAATATTTCTATCCCAGAACCCACACCGTCGTCTGATTTGCTTCCATCTGTGTATACTTCAACACCGTAGCTTTTGCTGGCGTCCTTCTCAATTATCCTCGTAAAGTCTGCTGGGTGTGCCCAGCTTCTGTACTCTAGGGCGATGTCGATTGTCTGTTTGGCGTCTTTGGTTTTGACCAGGTTATAATATTTAGCTATTTCCTGTATCTTAAGTGTTACAGGCATGAGACCTGAAAGAACACAAAGTGCTTCGCTGGATGTCGTTCTGTAAGCTTTAACCATTTTTAAATTGATTAACCGTTGGACTCTATTAATTTTGGTACGGTTGTATTGTCGCTCTAGTGCGTCTATCCACATCGGTGAGCCGTACGATAAAATAGGCAGTATTGCTCCTTTATAAATAGTTTGCAGTGCGGTAGCCCGCAGACCCCAGTTGAGTCTTGCTGATCTGGAAAGAGCGTTAATCAAGACCGTGCATTTATCTGTAATATGTTGAACGTGTTTGTTGAATGTAAACTTACTGTCGATTATAACGCCCAGATATTTTAGATGGTCTACTTGTTGAAGCACTTTGTTATTAAGGTATATTGTGGTTGTGAATGAGGCAAATTTCCTTCTCCTGGTGATAAGTATAGCTTTTGATTTCTGTTCATTGAATTGGAGTTTATTATTACTGGCCCAAGTCGATATTAATTGCATGTCTGTGTTACAGATGTTCTCAGCGGCAAGAGGACTCTCTCCTTTTGTTAGAACAATCAGATCATCGGCAAAGGCTATAACAAGAGAGTGTCCTGAGTAAGGAAATTTAAGCAAGGAATCATATAATATATTCCAGAAACCTGGTCCGCAACAAGAACCTTGTGGGCATCCTTTGGTAGCAGATCTTTCTATGAGAAGGTTGTTGACATTCAACGTTGCAGTTCTGTGACTGAAATAGCTACGTGTAAGGTTATACAGATTTGCAGGACAGTTAAACTCACGCAACGTCTTTAAAATACCTGGCCACCAAGCTGCGTCAAAGGCGCCCTGTACATCCAGACTCACCATAATGACACACATTTTAGTTGTGAGACTACTCTCCACAAATTCTTTTACAGCCATTAGCGCGTCAGTCGTACTCGTTTGTGGGGTGAAACCGTACTGGTTCTTATGCAGCAGATCTCTGGAGTAGACAAAATGCATTATTCGATTTATTAAAAGTTTTTCCAGTATCTTTGCTTCAGTGTATAAAAGACTTATTGGACGATACTTCTTGATTTCTGCGCTCTGTTCCTTTCCAGGCTTAACTATCGGTATTATTTTAGCTCGCTTCCACAGTTTGGGGAAGCATGCCATTTAAAGGCAACGATTGTAGATCGTAGTAACAAATTGAGGAAACATATTAAACACCCTCAGTAGAACTAAACTATTTATGCCATTCTCTCCTGGAGACTTTTTAGGATTCAGCTGTTCCATTACAGCACGAATTTCCTCCGTTGTGAAATCTTTATCCTTGTTTGTAATTACAATGGTTTCGGTAACGAACCTAACATCTTTATGGTATTCAGTATCTTCGTCTTCGTTATCCAGTGGAATGAAGTAATCCAGCATGGAGTTGAGTGTATCCTCTAGGTTTACTGTCATCGTGCCATCTTCTTTCTGTAGGGTTGTCATAAATGAAGTGTTCCGTAGTTTTCCTGACGCCAAACGATAGACTGCATTCCACGGATTGTTGCCAGACGTAAAACTACAATATTCCTTCCAAGATCGTAGTTTTGCTTGACGAATTGCTTCTGTGTATTCCTTCTTCTGCTTAAGATAAAACTCTCTTCGCTGAATTCTTAATACCTCGTCATTCTGTGTTCTTTGATACAATCGCCTGGCAGCATTTGTTTTTTTCCTCTGAATCGTTAATTCGGTTGTCCACCATGGAACCGACCGCTTTTTTGATTTCACTCGTAAAGGGTCCTTTATTTTGAAGGCATTCTTACATGCTGTGTCTATAGCTGCTTCGTAGTCGGTCACTAACCCGTCGATATTCGTTTCCCTTTCCGCCACCATACTTAATTCTTTGTCCATGTAGAGTAAAGTCATTGGGGCAGATTTATTTAGAAATTTCCGTCCTAGTTCTTTAACAATTGACTCTTCAAAATCTCTAAAATTAGCATTGTTGACTATGTACTTGAAATTGTGGTATCCATTATCATTGCGTTGTACTGAATGTGTACCTATATTGAATGTGACAATTCGATGATCTGAGCAACTTTCGTCGTGGCAGCATTCCCAGTCATGCAATGACTGTACGAGACAATCATTAGAAAATCGAATTATGTATTCAATGAAAGATTTAAATTTAATATATACATGTGGCATCTATTCCGAAAGAACAGATGGCACTTCCGATCCTGTACATAGTGACTACGAGTTTGAGTACTGTGGGCAGGGTAAAACTGCAAATTTGTGCCTGACGCGAGGCGTGCTTAGGTAGTCCTTGCAGGTGCGGTGACCAATGTGTCCCCAGTGGTAGTCAGTTTTTTTGCGTCAGCACACTGGTGCACAAGTGTGGACATGTACACTGTAGATCCAACTTCACCATCAATGTTTGTATACAACTACTGTAATGAAAGGATATAGGTAAAACCACATAGGAGAACAGAAGATGACTTCTATGAACGTCGAAACCGGTCATCCATAAACAAAAAACGTGATCTTGGCTGGAAACTTGTATATAGTAAAATATGTTCAGAACATTTCCAGTAAGTGGACATTGATCGGACATCGATAACAAACTTTCGCCTCTGAGACGGCGCATTGACGTCTATTTTCTTGTTGTTCTTTCGTACTTACAGAGAGTAAGATGTGTCGTACACGATTGTAATCATAATTGTATGATGCAGTTTGAGGACAGTGGAGTTCGAGTGGTAATGGTGGACCCTTATGTAGGGCTCAGTTTAGCTCATTGTTTATATTTGAGACCATTCAGTGCATATGGTAGCCATATATATATAAAATTGTGATTTGACGCCCTGATCGGCAGGCTGGCAGCATCTTACTACGTCGCTCTTCAGCCTACAGAAATACATGGTAATGTAGTTTCTTTAAAATACAGTGGAGTTAAAAATTGGTAAAATTAGAACATAGATGGTGAAAGTTTGGAGAATTGACAGCTGGCACAGGTGATGCAGTATTTAAAATTAATTAAAATTAAAGACGCAATGATAAGCAGGAAAACACTGGTTACGACGAAAACGGAGACAGTGAATAAAAGACACGGGTGACACGGGTTTGGCTTGCGGTGATCGCAGTTCAACCGCTACGGTAGCCGTTGGAGGGCTGACGCGGTTCGACGGTGCCTTGCGAGTGGCTACGTCGCACCCAAGGCCGGGCGCCGTGGCTCACGCGCCCGGTCAGAGGGCTCAACGCCCTCTGTAATAAAAAAGCTGAGCCAACAACACACCGAACAAGAACGAACAAAAATAGATCAGCGTCCGCAACGAAGAGAACTACCCAAAGAAAAAAAAAGTTGCCTGCAGTACCTCCCGGCTTGTCGCATGTAACAGGGACCCCTATTTTGATTTATTCCTACATGTAACAGTTATACGGACTCACTAAATTTCTAGACGTGACATAAAGTCGTTGATGAGGTATGTGCCCATATCAGTATTAATTGATAAACAGTGCTATTAGGACGCAGTTCAAAATTTTGGGCCACAGATAGTGATGTGTTCATGCCTTTATTGATGCGTTTCGACTAAATCATCTTCAGAATCTGTAAAGTTACAAACATCAGTAAGCCTGGTGTCACAAAAAAGATTACAAACAGTTCAATTTTTTTCAATCGAAATAATATGGGCAATTCACGTTTTATAGCCTCTTGATTTTCCCGGTGTTCTTCCTACCTTCTCACTGGTTGAAATGACACAGCTTCGCCACAATTTGTATATTTCGTTCTTCATTTTGTCACTTTTTCAATGTTTACTATTTCACAGACTTGAAAGTGTATACTGTTTTGTAAATGTGTATGTGTGTGTGTGTGTGTGTGTGTGTGTGTGTGTGTGTGTGTATGTGTGATCTCAGATAGCAGTAGAAATAAATAGCTGTGTTTTGCTTATTTCAGCATTGCTTATGATGTTTTATTGAGAGCGGCTAATGAGAAACAAGGGAGTGGGCCTTTTCCTATTTCATCTATTAATAACATTCGACATTAATGTGAGCAGTGAGTTGTCTGATGTTGTACTGTATCCTTAAACAGGATTTTCGTTTTTTGGGTGTGGTAATTTTCTTGTAGGTGGTTTCTTTAATATATTCCAATTGTTTTCATGTCTTTTTCTCTGGATTTTGCTTTGTTTTTGTGTGATCTTAGGTGTTCAGCAAATGTGGAGTGCTTTCTTCCATACTTCCAGGCTCTAATGTGTTCTTTGTATCTCATATTAAACGTTCTGCTTGTTTGCCCTATATATTTCTCCCATCACAACTGTTACATTGGTACGTTCCAGGTTTTTGGTATATGTCTGTATCTGTTATCAGTTTCGGGGTGTATTTTTGAACAGAATTGTCACTTGTGTATGCTATGTTTCTTCCTTCTCTTTTGAAAAGTTGGTTATTTTATGTGTGAGTGTGTGTCTGTATGTAATTGTGTACCATTTTGTGACCTCTATTTTTACGTTATTCTTTGTGGTTGTTACAGTGTTTAGTATTTCTGATTGTGTGTTGTTCTGTTTTGTTGTGTCTAATTTTGTGCTTTCATTTTTGTCTTCATTTTGTTGTTTAGCTTTGTGACTATGTAATTCTTGTAACCCTTTTTTTCAGCTATTAGCGTCATAATTTCAAATAGTTATTGTAGTTTTTGCTGTATTGAGCCTTGGAACATGGAGTGCAACCAGCTTCTGTGAAAGTCGATGGTAGGAGGATTGCGAGATAGCCGCGGCGGATTAGCCGTGTGCACTGGAGCGCCATGCTGCAGTGCGCGCGGCCTGTCGCCGTCAAGGGTTCGTGTTATCCTCGGGCATGGGAGTGTATGTTGTACTTAAGTTAGTTTACGTTATTTTAAGTAGTTTGTAAGCTACGAACTGATAACCAAGCAGTTGAGTCCGACAGATTTAAAGGCATTTGACTGTGGATAATAAGATCTGATGGTGTGGGTTTACGGTAAAATTCAAACATAGGTCTTTTTTTCATTTATTGATGGTTATATACAAGAAGTTCCACTCCCATGAACCACAGGCATTGCCGAGGTGGGGTGGCTTGCGTGCCTCAACGATACAGATAGCCGTACCGTAGGTGCAACCACAGCGGAGGGGTATCTGTGGAGAGGCCAGACAAACGTGTGGTTCCTGAAGAGGGGCAGCAGTCTTTTCAGTAGTTACAGAGTAGTCTGGGTGATTGACTGAGCTGGCCTTGTAACATCAGCTAATGTGGCTTTGCCACACAGTTACTGGGAACGGCTGAAAGCAGGGGGAAACTACAGCCGTTACTTTTCCCGAGGACATGCAGCTCTACTGTATGACGATATGATGATGGCATCCTCTCGGGTAAAATATTCCGGAGGTAAAATAGTCCCCCATTCGGATCTCCGGGCGGAGACTACTCAGGAGTATGTGATCATCAGAAAAGAGAACACTGGCATTCTACGGATCGGAGCGTGGAATGTCAGATCCCTTAGTCGATAGGGAAGCTAGAAAATTTAAAAAGAGAAATGGATAGGTTGAAGTTAGATATAGTGGGGATTAGTGAAGTTCGGTGCAAAGAGGAACAGGATTTCTGGTCAGGCGAGTACAGGATTATAAATACAAAATCAGTTGGGGGTATTACAGGAGTAGGTCTGATAATCAATAAGAAAATAGGAATGCGGGTAAACTACTATGAGCAACACAGTGATCGCATTATCGTAGTCAAGATAGATACGAAGCCAATATCGACCACAGTAGTACAGGTTTATATGTCAACTAGCACTGCCGATGTTGAGGAGATCGAAGCAATATATGAAGAGCTAAAAGAAATTATTCAGACAGTTAAGGGAGAGGAAAACTTAATTGTTATAGGAGACTGGATTTCGGTAGAAAGGACAAAGAAGGGAAGGGAAGATAGTCGGTATTGGTCTGGGCAAAAGGATTGAAAGAGGAAGCCGCCTGGTAGAATTTTGTACGGAACATAATTTAATTATAACAAACACCTGGTTTAAGAATCACGAAAGAAGGTTGTATACGTGGAAGAGACCAGAAGACACCGGGAGATACAAAAAAAAGTTATAAAGGTAAGACATAGATTTCGGAACCAGGTTTTAAACTGTATGACATACCCAGTGGCAGATATAAACTCTGACCATAACTTATTGGTCATGAATTGTAGGCTGAAACTAAAAAAACTGCAGAAAGGTAGGAAAATAAGTAGTTGGGACCTGGATAAACTGAAGGAACCTGAAGTTCATCAGAATTTCAGAGGGAGCTTTAGGCAAAAATTGAGAGAAACGGTGGAAAATAAAACAGTAGAGGAGGAATCGGTAGCATTGAGAGATGAAATAGTGAAGGCAGCAGATGACAAAATAGGTAGGAAGGCAAGACCTACAAAAAATCCTTGGATATCACAGGACATACTAAATTTAATCGATGAAAGGAGAAAATATATAAATGCAGTAACTGAAACAGGCAAAATGGAGTACAGACAACTAAGAAATAAGACTGACAGGAAGCGCAAAATGGCTAAGCAGGAGTGGCTAGAAGGCAAATGCAAGGATGGAGAAGAATGTATAAGTAGGGGAAAAATAGATACTTCCTACAGGAAAATAAAAGATATTTGGAGATAAGAAAAAACAGCTCTATGAATATCAAGGACACTGATGGAAAACCAGTTCTCAGCAAAGAAGGGAAAACAGTATGGTGGAAAGAGTATCTAGAGAGGCTCTATTAAGGAAATGAAGGGGAGAAAAAGAAGATGAGGATGAAGTAGGAGATACTATACTGAGAGATGAATTTGACAGAGTACTGAAAGACCTAAGTCGAAACAAGGCCCCTGGAGTAGATGAAATTCCCTCAGAGTTACTGAAGTCTCTGGGAGAACCAGCCATGACAAAACTGTTTCACCTGGTGTGTAAGATGTATGGGACAGGTGAAGTACCCTCAGACTTTAAGAAAAATGTTATAATTCCCATTCCAAAGAAAGCAGCCGCAGACAGGTAAGAGAACTACAGAACAATCAGTTTAATAAGTCATGGTTGCAAAATATTAACACGTATTATTTACAGAAGGATGGAAAAGCTGGTAGAAGCCGACCTCGGGGAAGATCAGTTTGGATTCAGGAGAAATGTAGGAACATGGGAGGCAATACTCACTTTACGGCTTATCCTAGAAGATAGATTAAGGAAAGGGAAACCTACATTTCTAGCTTTTGTAGATTTGGAGAAGGCTTTTGACAATGTTGATTGGAATAAACTCTTTCAAGTTCTGAAGCAAGCAGGAGTTAAATATAGGGAGCGTAGCATTACTTACAACTAGTACAAATCCAGACAGCAGTTGTCAGAGTTGAATGGCATGAAAGGAATGCAGCGATTAGGAAGGGAGTAAGACAGGGTTGTAGCCTTTCTCCAATGTTACTAAATTTTTTGTGTTCCAGCCTCGTCGCTACTTTTGTGTCTCGTTTCCGTCGTAGGTGTCCGTGGCCGAGTATTATTCAATTTGTACATTGAAAAAGCTATAAAGGAAAGCAAGGAGAAATTTGGAGACGGAATTAAAGTTCAGGGCAAAGAATTAAAAACATTGCGTTTTGCCGACGACATAGTAAGTCTGGCAGAGACAGCAAAGGATCTGGAAGAGCAGTTGAACGGAATGGACAGTGTGCTGAAAGGTGCATATAAGATGAAGATTAACAAGAGCAAATCTAGGGTAATGGAGTGCAGTCTAAGAAAATCAGGTGATGCTGAAGGAGTTGGATTGGGTAACGAAACCATTAAGGGAGATAGATGAGTTTTGTTACTTGGGCAGTAAAATAACAAATGATGGTCGCAGTACAGAGGATATAAAATGCAGAATGGCAATGGGTAGAAAAGCGTTCTCTAAAAAGAGAAATTTGTTAACGTCGAATATTGATTTAAGCCTAAGGCATTTGTATGGAGTATTGCCTTGTATGGGAGTGAGACATGGACGATAAACAGTGCGGACAGGAAGAGGATTGAGGCTTTTGAAATATGGTGCTACAGAAGAATGCTGAAGGTTAGATGGGTGGATCGCGTAACTAATAAGGAGGTACTGAACAGAATTGGTGAAAAAAGGAATTTTTGGAACACCCTGACTAAAAGAAGGGATCGATTGGTAGGACACATTCTTAGACATCAAGGAATCGTGAATTTAGCATTGGAGAGAAGTGTATTGGGCAAAACCCGCAGAGGAAGACCAAGAGATGGATATAGTAAGCAGATTCAGACATATGTAGGTTGCCGTTCTTATGTAGAGATGAAGAGGCTTGCTCAGGATAGGGTATTGTGGAGAGCTGCATCAAACCAGTCTCCGGACTGAAGACCACAACAACAACAACATACAAGAAGTTAACTTGGCTATCTTGATCTCTTTCAATTGTGAATTTTGTATTTTCGTGTCTGTATTTTTTCCAGTTTGGTTCGTAGTTCCTTCTATTAAAGAAAGGACATTGTCTATATATCTGTGTGTAAGATATTGTAATACATTGTATTGGGTTTACATCTGGTGGCGAGTGATTCCAGCCGTAGCGGTCTCCGAAAGCTAAGTTCCAATAAGTGTTTGTGTTATTGTAGTTAAATTATTATAGTTAGTAGATTTCAGGAGGTGTTATACGCTAGTTATTTATTAAATTTAGTACTTTTAAACGAGTAACTTGCTGTTTTTAACGTGGTTGAGGTTGGGAAACTTTAAGTTACGGTATTTGATATCTTTTGTACTCTGACTGTGTTTAGTTAGTTTATTAGTGACGCTTGAATATGAACTTGTTTATACAAGCGACAGTGTAAAGTTTCTATGGTAGTGTTATTTGCTCTTTTCTGATACTATTAGTTGTTGTTGTTACTTGATTTGTTGATTTATGTAGTTAAGAGGTACTTCCTCGTTCCTTTATAGAAACGTAACTTCATAAAGCAGACGTCTAGTTTTTTTTTTTTTTGTTTTTTTTTTTTTAACAAATAATTGTGAAATTTTACCATGAGTGAAAAGTGTGGGCTCTGTCGTAGGGTCGTGCGTAGTGGGCTGCAGTGTGGGATTTGTAGTAAGTATTTTCATGGGGGAAGTGCAGTGGGGAAGCCAGTGGGCATTGTGGTGAGGTTCTCTCCTGGAACTGTAGGATTTTCAGCAGGAATAAGATGATAGAGCAGCAGGAGCGTTTGATCTGCACCCTTCAGGTGCAGTTGGAAACCGCTGAAGAGGAACTAGGTAGGTTGAGGAGGGGAAGGGGGGCTGGGGAATGGGAACTGGCATTTGGCTAGAAGGTAGCTAGGAGAAGATATTCAGATAGCTTTACATTGCAAGTTGCAAATAGGTTTGACCAACTGTCAGAGTTGAGTGGAGATGAACCTACTGTAGCTGGGGGTGGAGGACATACGCAGGAAACCTCAGCTGTTAGGAAGCCGAAATTTGTAGAGAGGGCTCTTAGGAAGAAGAAGGTTCTGCTGCTAGGAAGTTGATAAAAATTTTTTTACGAAATTGGGGAGGGAGTCTAAATACCTCTGGCTACGACTTGGACTTGTAAGTCCTATATAATTATGTTAGTTATTGTACATTTCGATAAATTATGTATATATTGTCAATATGTTTTCATTGTTGTGTATATTCAATGAAGTTTTTAAATGTAGGTTTGTTTTGAATACAGATGTATATACATAAGTGGAAGTGATTTTCTTTCAATTACTGTGTTTTCTTCAGGTATTTACGCTTGGTATTGTACAGGATGACCAGCCAGCCTAAATTAGTTTAGGGAAATAATTCTAAAAATTTTTATTTCAAAACTTCGCCTAAGTTTTACAAGTGTTCTTCCACTGCGACATACGCCTTGGCAACGTGACCAAGGATGTCCACCTTGCAGGACAGAGCCGGCCAGAACCAGTATTGAATGCTGATTCTAAAATCACGCCACCCTTCTGGCGTCCGGGCTGAAACTACTGACGTTTCCATGCTACCGTGGAGCCAATAGCAGACACCCACGTTTGATCACGTGTGCTACTGCTGGAGGTCTCAGAGGTGCGAGAATCAGTTCCTTCGCTCTCTTCAGGTTGAGCTCTCGTACAGAACAGACGCACTCCAGAGGCTCAGCGTCTGTGCGGGGCGAACGGCCGCATGCCGTCCGCTCCTGCCTAGCTGCTGTTCGGTATCAGTCACCAACTATGTGAACCATAACCATTACCGTAACCTTTTCCATTTTCTAATACGCTAAATTAGACTGGCATTCATTCGTTACATCCGTCCCAGGGCGAGTCTCGCCATGTATCCCGTATTTCAGAATATACCAAATATTTACTAGAATTCTATCTTTTATTTGCCGTTCAGCCACACTTTCCTCACTCACAAGCCTTCTCCGCTCTGCCTTCCATCCTGACAACGCTTACAACCCATCTTATTTATGCAGCACTGGGATGGGTTGTATAATTTTCCTATCATCCGTAGGATAAAGATCAAGTCCTGTACAGTATATATATAACTATTTTATTGTACAATAAATAGATTCTTTACATCGATTATTACTTGTCCCAGACTTTCTGAAACTCAAGGTGTCTAAATTTGAACGGAAAGTATCCCATGAAAAGTAGAAATAAAAATAATTAACGTTACAAAATAGATAACAATATAAAATATAAGATTGAAAATATGAATTCAAATTGGAAAACAACAATTTAAGATACATATAGAGGTTCGTTGCTGGTTGTTTGTTATGCGGGCTTGCCTACCATAACGCCACTATCTATCCTAGCGGCCTGCGCACGCCACTGTGGTAGAGCACTGTATAGTACAAGCAGAACAATTCGCCATTTTGAATCCCATGTTGAAGGCTCGTATTTACAGACTACGGAACATTTACGCTTTTTAATATGCTCTTAAGGCCATTAAATATATTTTCCTAATGCAGAAAATATTACAGCGTAGTAAATTTATTGGGTTACAGTTGACTGTAAGAAGCAAGTAAAGTTAGTGATTAGAGGGATATTTAGAGATACGATACATTCACTTACATTCCATTTAAGGCATATGTTGCCATCCTAAATATTTACCAAATAAAGTTAAAATACATTACAATTATCATATTTTCTGGTTTATAAATTGTCCATCCACTTACGTTTATGGTAACTAAGAGTCGAATTCGAAAACAGTTATGGAATACTGTTAAATAACGATACTGTACTTTCCATGTTCTCCGCTCTAATGTCTCGCATATTTTACACACACCATATTTCAGAAACGATTTTACGTCACAAAGTGTTTAATTACTTTGAGCGTCTGGTTTCGTTACATAACAACTAAATCAAATTTCTCTGGTTGCATACACTATGAAATAAAGTGAAAGTTGGATGCTAAGTTTTGAATTTAATGCCTCTCATACAAAACTTCTTTCCTGTTCCCATTCTTTGCGAAGTTCAATTTATGTTTTTTTTTCTTCAGACATCCTGTTCACAGCTTATCTTAGGCCTAAATGTTCCTGTGTTGAGGGTCATATTTAAATTAAACACTAAAGTGCGCGAAGCCAGCTGCACTCACGCATCAATTAAAATACAATTAACAGCTTTTAGACTAACTCCCTAGTTGGTCTAAATAAAACCAAGAAAAACAACTTTAAACACACTGTAAGTGTATAGGTCTACATTTCCATTACTACCTCTCTTAAGCTTAACTATTTCTAATATAAATAAAAAAAGGTTTCTTGTTTAACGTTACACATATAGTTGCTCGATTTTGGCGTCCATACGTTGAAATAAAGTGAAAGTTGGATGCTAATTTAAAAGCAAACTTTACTCCTATCTGTGTTTGAAGGAAACCAATAAAACTTGTAGCAACCATGTCTGCTACTATTTGAGCAGTTTGGAGCTGTACAACCTATCATTTCCCACTGTGAAACATTAAAATCACAAAGTATTCGCTGATTCACTTCGCTTCACCACACAAAGCATACAACACTATCGTCGGATTGGGATTCAAAATGGCGGATTGTTCAGCTCGGTAAATCTAGTGCTTTACACTGTGGCGTGACGTCAAAAAAATGAGCGTATGGCTTTCTTGAATTATACTGATATTGTGGTATCAATTTTGTTTCTTTGTATATATCGTACTTTTGGCCACGTAATATTCAATTTACGTTACAAAAGAAGTCAGGCCCAAGTGAAAATAAATCACCAGTCAATCGCTCCGAACGCGTTTAATCTGTCGGAGGTCTGTGCCAGTCAACAGACTTGGTCGGCCTGTACGCTTTCGTGCTGTACGTGTCCCTTCACGTTTACACTTAACCATCACATAAGAAAGAGTGACCCAGGGGATGTTAAGTAGTGTGTAAATCAGGGGTACAGAATTGTGACACAAGTGACTCCCAATCACTTGACCACGTTGGAACTCCGTGAGAAAATGAAAAACATATGTTTTTTTGTGGATGTACTGATATTTTGACGACGTAGTGTACATGCCGATGTAGACTTCACTGTCAGTTGGTACTGAACAGCAATACATCTATAAACTGGATAATATTGATTATGAAAAACATCAGCCGATCACAGGTAACTGCAGAATTATTGATAGGATGTCTGTTTTCCGAATGTGTCCGAAATAACGTACACTATTGGTTGACATCAACAGCCGTATATATAACAAACATGTAAACATCTCGTCTATTTCAGGGCATAGAATTACATTAAATGTTCCAGTTCAAAAATCGTGCCGGACAGTGACTCAAAACCGAATCTGTCGGTTTGTCCCAACGGTCGCCTAAATCGATCAGAGTATCCAGACGCACTTCTCGTCCTGTTAAAATTCTCGGTGCCAACTGTACATTATTTCCACTAAACCACAGATAGATCTGTATTCGCTGAAGGGGTCGAACGTATTAGTGCTACCGCCATTTACCTGTTGGAGGCATGTATACAACCTCTGAAAATATAGATCCATGAATAGTTCGGTAACATTATAGTAGATGAAATATAGTTACCTTAGTGTGCTTCGAAAGATTCACCTGCCGTAACTATGCACCGCTGAGCTCTGCAATAAATTTCCTATAAACTTTGCACCAAGTCTTACTTTGGGATGGTGTTCAAAAGCCACGTCAGCTTACGTTGTATGTCAGGAAAATCATCAAATCACTTTCCTTTCAGAGCGACTTTGACTCGACGCAATAGGAAGAAGTCTGTAGGATTGAGATCCGTCGAGTGTAGGCGACGATCAGTTTGCAAGATAACGCTGATCCACATACAGCTAATACCGACGAACAGTTCCTGGTGAAAAAGGGGATGGTGCAAGCTTAATGTCAGCTGCTGAGAATGTTCCACCAATCCGTGTCTATATCATGCAGGAATTTACAACTGCCACGTCTATAAAATGTCTGAACTGCTTCATATAATTTTTATTTGTTTACTATTTTTTGCAAGTTTGATCTTCTGGTTCTACAGTTTGTTATATATTCCAGTGCCAGCTGCCACCAATTCCACATCGTCAACAGCGCTAAGTATCTTAATTTAATTTGTGTCAAATTTAATTTGCCAGTCTAGTTCATTTTCCTTAGTACTTCTGTTTTAAGAGTTTTATTCCCGCGTACTTGGCAGATTTCGTTTGTACTACTGTTTTAATAGTTTATTCTATCGTATTTGATCAATAACGTTGTGTTTAGTCTTCGTCTTTGACTGGTATAGTTCAAAACAAGTCAGAGACCGTTACTAAAGCTCGTTATCAGTCAGCCCAGTGCCAGCTGCCACCAGTGCCACATCGTAAACAGCGCCCATCTTATATTCCCGCGCGTTTGATAACGGTGTATTTCACAGATATTCTTGTTTATTTTCAACTGCCGGACTTAGTTTTGTTGATTTGACAGTGTAGTAACCACTGACCATAGTTCCGTCAGCAGCCAGCCGCCTTTATTAGAGTACTAGGCTACTTAAAAGTTGATTATTTAGTTTTCTACTTTCTGCAATTAATTGTATCGATAGGATGGATAGGATGTATGGCTGCTGTGTGCGGACGCAGGAGTAGTTGGCCTCAGTTCGCGAACAGCTGAGCGTGCTGTTGTCTACGGTCAGCCGTCTTCAGGCTGCTGTCTCGAGATGCAGCGATGGTGGGGAGTCTGGTGCGTCGAGTGGGACACCTCAGATGGCTCATGCTTCGCTCTCTGTACCTGATATCGAGGCACCTTCAGGTGTACCGGACGTCGTCGAGTCGCCTTCTCCGCAAGGGGAGTGGCGGGTTGTCCGGCGTTCGCGTCGATCGAGGCGGAAGGCCAATGTGGAGGCTGGACGTCCGTCCGCGCCCGTTCGTCCTGTGAGTGAACGTGTGGCCGCTCCTTCAGCAGGGTCCGAGCAGGTGCACGGGGGGAAGGAATTATTAGTTATTGGGAGCTCCAATGTTAAGCGCGTGATGGAGCCCATTAGGCAGATAGCGTCCAGATCCGGAAGGAATTCCAACGTGCACTCGGTGTGTCTGCCGGGAGGCCTCATCCGAGATGTGGAGGCGGCCTTGCCGGCGGCTATCGACGGTGCGGGGTGCAGTCGACGGCACGTCGGCACCAATGACGCTTGTCGCTTGGGTTCTGAGGACATCCTCAGGTACTACGAGCGGCTGGCGGAATTGGTGAAGGCTGCTGCCTTCGCACGCGGGGTGCAAGCAGAGCTGTCGATTTGTAGCATTGTTCCCAGGGTTGATCGGGGTCCATTGGTTTGGAGCCGAGTGGAGGGTCTGAACCAGAGGCTTCGCCGACTCTGTGACAGTCATGGCTGCAGATTTCTGGATCTGCGTTATCGGGTGGGGAATTGTAGGGTGCCCCTAGATAGATCAGGGGTGCACTGCACTAAGGAAGCGGCTACTCGGGTAGCAGAGTACTTGTGGAGTGCACATGGGTTTTTTTAGGCTAGGTGCTAACTCTGATGAGCACTCGCCCGTCAGCATTCAAACAGCGAATTCAGGCCACGTTCGGAACAAAAATTCGAACATCAAAATATTAGCCGCGAACTTACAGAGTATTAGAAACAAAGTTCCAGAATTTGCCGCACTGCAGGGAAGTTACTGCGCTCAGATAGTTTTAGGTACCGAGAGCTGGCTAAATCATGATGTGGCAAGTTCAGAAATATTTAGCGAAGCGTGGAATCTATATCTGAAAGATAGATCTGATACAACTGGAGGAGGAGTGTTCATCGCTGTGGATAAAGATATTGTTTCTAGTGAGATCGAGTTGAAAGTAACTGTGAAGTTATCTGGGCACGTATAACAGGTCTAAAGTAAAGTTAATAGCTGGGCGTTTTTACCGGCCCCCCAGTGCTGCTGTAGCAGTTTAAGAATCATTCAAAGAAAGTCTACACCAGGTGGTGCATAGGTATCCGGGCTATGTAATATTACTCGGGGCAGACTTCAACCTTAAGAGTATAGATTGGGACCTCGCTAGTTACATTTCAGGTGATACAGACAAGCGGTCTTGCGAGCTACTTTTGGACACATACTCCGAAAACTGTCTTGAGCAGTTAAACCGGCAACCCACGCGCAATGTAAATATTCTAGACCTTATAGCCACAAACAGGCCTGACCTTATTAACGATGTCTGTGTAGAGACAGGAATTGTGATCATGATATCGTCATAGCGTCGATGATGACCAAAGTTCATAAACCAATCAAGAAGGCTAGGAGCGTGTTTTCGTTGGGAAGAGCCGATAAGCAAATGTTACGATCGCGCTTAGAAAATGAATGGGCATTGATTAATTCCGGGACTATGGATGTAGAGGAATTGTGGACTAAATGTAAGTGCATTGTTAATAAAGTGTTAGAGAAATATGTGCCAGTAAAGACGATTAAGGATGGAAAAGATCCACTGTGATATAATAATAATGTTAGAAAGCTGCTGAGAAAGCAAAGGCTGTTGCACTCTCGATTCAAAAAAGAACACGCAAATGATGACAGGCAAAAGTTAGAAGTGATTCGTGCGTCTATAAAAAGATCGATGCGCGAAGCATACAATCACAGCCATACCTTAGCGAAAGATCTTTCCGAGAACACCACACTGCAGACTGCTAACGAAGATACGAGCTTATGGAATAGGTTCACAGATTTTTGACTCGCTGGAAGACTTCCTAAGTAATAGAACGCAGTACGTTGTTCTCGACGGCGAGTGTTCATCAGAGACGAGTGTATGAGTGTATCGTCAGGAGTGCCCCAGGGGAGTGTGATAGGACCACTATTATTTTCTATCTATATAAATGATCTGATGGGCAGAGTAAGTTGTAATTTGCGGCTGTTTGCTGATGACGCTGTGGTGTATGGGAGGGTGTCGTCTGTAACTGACTGTAATAGCATACATGATGACTTAGACAAAATTTCTAGTTGTTGCGAAGAATGGCAGCTAGCTCTCAATGTAGAAAAATGTAAGGTGATGCGCATGAGTAGAAAAAACAATCCTATAATGTTCGAATACAGCATTAGTAATGAGCTTCTTGATGCTGTAGCGTCGTTCAAATATCTAGGCGTAACATTGCAGAGCGATATGAAATGGAACGAACATGTAAGGACAGTTGTGAGTAAGGCGGACAGCCGACTTCGGTTTATTGGGAGAATTTTGGGAAGATGTACTTCACCTGTGAAGGAGACAGCGTATAAAACGCTTGTACGACCACGTCCTGAGTATTGCTCAAGTGTTTGGAACCCGCAGCAGATGAGTTTAAAGGAAGACATAGAGGCGGTTCAGAGGCGAGCAGCTAGATTTGTTACCGGTAGGTTCGACCAATGCGCGAGTGTCACGGAAATGCTCCGGCAACTCAATTGGGGATCGCTGGAAGAAAGACGACGTTCTTTTCGTGAATTTCTGTTGAGTAAATTTAGAGGGCCGGAATTTGAAGCTTAGTGCAGTACGATCTTGCTGCCGCCTACTTACATTTCGCGTAAAGATCACAAAGACAAGATAAGAGAAATTAGGGCTCGTACGAAGGCATATAGGCACTCTTTTTTTCCTCGTTCCATGTGGGAGTGGAATAGGAAAGGAAATGCCTAGTAGTGGTACAGTGTACCCTCCGACACGCACCTTACGGTGAATGCCGGAGTATGTATGTAGATGTAGATGTAGTAGTCAGCCACATAAATGTTTTCCATTCTAACAGTTTAAACTGCAGATTTAGTTTTCACTGTTGTCTTCGTCTTCTCAGTTTGTTGTTAGACTACAAGCCATTTTTTTCATTTTTCTTTTCTTTTTGTCTTTTGTGTAAATGGTAGGTTACAAGATTGCGATTGTACGGTTTGGCTTGAACACCGCAGATTATTGATAAAATCTATTGTAATTCAAGTGAAGGCACTTCAGGAGAAGACTGTATCACTTTGTGGCATGATTTTACGAAAAACTGGAGCTTCAGCAACTTCTTTTCTCAAATCACACATTTCGTTGTCTGGAATTTGTACAATTTATATTCTAGAAATAGCATGGCAAGCAAAGAAGAGTTTACCATTTGAATAAGGTAAATTTTCTCTAGTGCTGATATATGTACATCACATGCCATTTGGTGGAAATCGAATGGGCCTCGAGAATTGTTCATCGATCACATAACGCGACGGCTGCACGCCGCTAATGCCAGCTCAACAAGCACAGGCGGAGAGTCAACATGGGTCCCCAAAGGCAACTCATGGAGAACGGCGGCAGTGCAGTGAAAAAGTGGCTCTGAAGCCCTGCTCGTTGAACGCAGTTGATGGGGTAAATTATGACCACAAACGGTAACTCGTTCACTACCAACGATTTCCCACATAATTCAACCATTAAAAATTAATTTCTTCAACACTTGGGATGGCTACTTTCGCGTGATCCAGAATATTTTTTGTCAAATTACATACAACAATTTTACATCTAAACTACAAACCAAGCTTTCCAAGAGTGTGAAACAGGCATTTTTTAAGTACGATACCAAGGTCATGTAGGTTAAATAATCTGTGTGTATGGGGAGGGGGGAGGGAGACTTTATGTATGTTGACAGTCAAGTATGAGACACATCCAGAGAAGAAATTAGTTATTTGTCTCATCCTGTGACCCTAGAGCTCCCAGGCTTTTAAAATATAACGGAAACATTTGTTTGTGCGAAGTGAAAGACATTTTTAAAATGACTCAGCCTATCAGAGAATACGTGCATTCATATCAGTGGATAGATAAGTTGATAGGTTTCATTTAGTTTAGAAGATCGCTATAGATGCGGACCACTTCGTACTGCTGCAGACAGAACTAATCTGCCTGTTTTGTTTAAGGTGAAGATTATCACATTCTTATTTTTGAAGTACGTGTATATTGACTACTGATTCAGTATGACTCTGTGATCGAGTGTGCAGGGATAACTTTGCTTACCTGTGGTAGTGTAAGAAAACAGTAAATGTTTTATAGGTTCAGTATTGAAAATGATACTCAACTTTCAGTATTAATTTTGTTTTAGTAGTGTAGCCTAGAGAAGGACAGTGCATCATATTTGCGATTTTGAGATTGAGGAAAAAGCTCAGTTAGGTTTATGATAATTGAGCCTGTTAAATAAAGACATCATTTAGTTTAAGCTGTTTATCTCTAACATTGATTTGTTGATTTCATCAGTTTTTGAAGTTCATTTTTCAAGGAAACTAATAATTGGATTTATTTAGGGATTACAAGTGTATGAATAGACAGTAAATTAATGTCTGCGTTCATAAAGTAGTAATTAGCACTCGAATTCAATTGCAAACTTTGCAGATCATACTGCTCTTCTGATATGAAACAGTCAGAATTTTAGAGGTGAGAAATCATACTACTTGTCATGGCAGAACACTAACTGAATCGACAGTGAAGTAGTCAGCATTATCAGTGACGGAAAATACCTCCTAACTGGCTCAAAAATATGTATGGTAACTTAAACAACTGAATGAAATTCTGAAACTTATACAGTTAGAATGGAAAAAAATGCTGTAATATACAAAACCTTAGATGAGCTATGACTCCTTATCATTTTACAAAGTACGTGCCCCTTAAGGAACTGTCACTTACAGAAATCTGAATTATTCGCCAAAAAAGGGAGTGCAACTTTCAAGAGACTCGTTTGTAACATATAGTGAGTTAGTAAACTTATCAATGCTCCTAAATTCCTAAATAAGGTTGGCAATTGGATATATATTCTACAATCCATCTCATCTCTGTAAATACATCCCCTACCTCTATTCCTATTTTTTATCTTTTCCTTTGTCCTCTTAGGCCTCTCGCCACAATAGTTGAATTTATGCATTCCAATATTCTTTTAATCTACGTCTTCTTTCCAACTCTCTGTCCATCCCCTAGACCCCTGTCTGTTTTTCTCCACCTCCTCCTTTGCCACCTCTTCCTCCATGTCCTCCTCCTCCTACCCCTCTTTCGCCACCTCCTCATCCACCCACTATAGACCCACTTATTCCCCTGTTTCTGTCATTACCTGCACCGACTCTCTGCCAATCTCCTCCTCACTCGCCTCTGTCACATCTCTCTCCTATACAAATTAATAAATTTCTGAAGATTTTCCTGGTGATCGGTAAAACGGTTTAGAAATATGAATAAGTTCCTCTTTATACGAAACATTATGTACACAATGCTTTTTTTAAAGGTGAGGTTCACAAAATTTCATCAAGATTAAAAAAAAAGTATGTTGTAAAGTATCCTCCACATGCTTCATACAAAATCATACGTGCACAGCGCCGCTTCTCCTATTTTGATGGTCAAGTGTGCCAAAATTTATGGCGGTGAGATGAACGGCGGGGCAGCATATGAAATAAAAATATAGTACTAAGTTACCAGCATCACCAGTCGCAAGTATTTTAATTTTTAGGGTCACCTATAAGACTATCATGTCCGATTATTAATTCAAACGATCCAAGGTCTCACAAAGTCAACAAAATCGGTCCAGCGGTTTGGAAGGAGTTCAGTGACATACACACGTTTCTTTTAAGACGTTTGCGACACTGGTTTTGCACACACAATGCTACGGTTATACGGTATAGTTGCCTCGAGATATTTTACTGATCAAGCACACAATACTAAGATGTAGTGAAATACACGAAAAATTTATAGCGCACGCTAATGTCGTATGTCAGTTGGATGCTAACCCAATCTAGACACGTGAAGATTAAGTTTCTCGTTCTGCTTTTAGATAGGATTCGAAAGCAAGCCACATTCTTTTATTTGCAACATAAAGAGTCTAGACAAAAATTATCCTATCTCCTAAGTCGGACCAATAGCACACATTGTGTATGATATCATTAGATCAGTTGCGTATTTGCAAATTTTATCGCTGACAGTTTTCGTGAAACGGCATTTTTATATACACGGTGATTATAATTCAAGTTAAACTTTGAAAAGGGAAAGGAAGGCTTTAGAACTTAACGGTACGGGGTGGGGAGAGAAGCCAAGCGGTGGACGGAACAAGGAGGGAAGGGAGAGAGAGAGGGGGGGAATATCATATATGGGGAAGGGGAAAGGATTAGGGCTGGTAGAAGGTGTAGATATCAGGACAGAGGACGTCATCCAGGAGGGGGAGGGAGGGATATGTTGGCATCAACGTGGCAGAAGCCTGGGGTTCAGAAGGAGTTGGGGGGAGTGGAGAGGGTCACAGGACTATTTTTAAGTCACCTTTGAAGGGGTTTTGGAGAAAGTGAAGGTGTAGGGAGAAAGAGAAATGTTGGTATAGGTGTGACAGAGGCCCAGGGTTCAGAAGGAGTGGGGGAGGGCGAAACCAGAGGGTTACAGGACTCTATTTTACGGGTGACGTAAGGGATCTGAATATGTTCAAGGAACTTTAAAAGGTGAGGACAAAGAATAAGGGGAGGGGAGGCAAATGTGGTAAGCAAGGCAGATGGCGTGGTGTTCAACGACCTCGAGGGATTACTAATAGGCTGGGGAGGCTGAAAGCCAAGCAAGGTGGAAACTGCTGAAGACAGCACGCATTAAGGAATGATATGTGTAAAGGATGGTGGATGGGTCAATTCCCAATGTCCAGCTGGAGAGGAGCTTGAGAAGGTTGATTGGATAGGGCATTCTGATGGACCGTTTGGAAGTGGGGTTTCTAGAACAGGGTGTGGTCGATGGTAGGGCCAAGGTACTTGAGAGTGAAAGTTTGAGGAATGGGACGGTCATGAAGCATAAGGTACAGGTCGAAGTTGTGGAAGGACCGGGTGGTATGACGTATGATGAATGCGTAGGATTTGGTGGGGTTGACAGAGAGGAGCCACTGGTTACACCATATCGGGAATTCGGATAGGTGAGACTGAGAAGGAAGGAGGGGTCGAGGGCGAGGAAGGCGGTGCCTTTAGCATACTGAAGAAGGTGAACGGAAGGCTAAGGTTGCAGCATGTCTGCCAAGTAGAGGAGGCATAGATGAGAGGCTCCTCGGGAGAGGTTAGAACGGGAGTCGGAATGAAGAGTAAACAAAATGACACACAACCACACTCTGGTGGCAATAAGTGTCTATGCTGCAGGCGTCACACCACTTGTTAGTTGTAAAAAAATGAATAAATAAATAAAATAAAAAAATAAAAGACAAGGGCCCTCTGTCAACATGACACAAAATGGAGAATTTAATTTAAATATCTTAACTGTTTTTGTGATCGACATTCTATTTATAAAAATTAAAAGATTTATGATTGTCATACCACTATAATGTCGTGTGCCGTCACGAAACGGACCAGATGATGGAACCCTAAGTGTATCTGGTCCTCGAAAAGTAAATTAATTAAGGGCGATCTTGGCATTTTATTACTTAAAAACAGATGGCGATATGGTTGGCCCACTAGATAGCGCTACCATAGATCAAACGGATATCAACTGCATTTTTCAAAATAGGTACCCCAATTTTTATGAGATATTCCTGTAGTACGTAAATAAATATGAATGTTTTATTTGGAACACTGTTTTCGCTTTTTGGTAGTTGGCGCTGTAATGGTAACAAAAAGTACCTGGGATCGCGTAAGATTTCGCCAGTGCGGACGGTATTTGCTTCGTAATACAGTGCTGGGATTTTTATCTGTCACTTTCCACTTCTTTCACCTCTGGCAGTATTGCTCATGAGAAAAATACCGAGTAGCGCCGTGGGTCGGAACCCATGTTAAACTGTATGTCTCCCTATAACTGGCTGGGTAAGTCAGTTCGAAGGTCGGAGGAAGGCAACGGCATACCACCTCCAAACAGGACCATGCCTTGTAAAGCAATGTGGTATTCAAACCAATCTTCGGATTGTTGACTGCTTTACCTTACATTACTCGTTTTAAAATGGACCGTTTACGAATTGCAGAAAAGGTCGATTTGGTATTTACGTATCGCTATTGTGATCAAGATGCCCAACGGGCCTCTGCTATGTATGTTGATTGATATCCTGGAAGACATCATCCAAGTGTCGGATAGTTACGTTATTTAAAGAGGCAGGAAGTGTTCAGCCACAAGTGAAAGGTCAACCAAAATCTGTAACATATCATGATGCCCAAGTAAGTGTTTTAGATGCAGTTGCGGCTAATCCTCACATCAGTAGCAGACAAATTGAGCGAGAATCGGGAATCTGCAAAACATCGATGTTGAGAACTCTACATCAACATAAATTCCACCTGTACCGTATTTCTATGCACCAGGATGTGCATGGCGAAGACTTTGATCGTCGTGTAAAGTTTTGCAACTGGGCACAAAATAAATTAGGGTACAATAATAGCATCTACTGACGATTGATTTTATATGGTCGTTCTATTTTAAATCACTCCTAATGCCTACTCCCAGATAATTTATGGAATTAACTACTTCCAGTTGCTGACTTGCTATAGTGTAGCTAAATGATACAGGATCGTTCTTTCTATGTATTCGCAGCACAATACACTTGTCTACATTGAGATTCAATGCACCATGCGTCAATTCGATGTAGTTCCTCCTGCATTTCAATACAATTTTCCCATTGTTACAACCTCTCTATATACTACAGCATCATCTGCAAAAAGCCTCAGTGAACTTCCGATGTTATCCACAAGGCCATTTATATGTATCGTGAACAGCAACGGACCCACAACACTCCCCTGTGGCACCCCTGACATTACTCATTTTTCGGAAGACTTCTCTCCACTGAGAAAGACATGCTTCATTCTGTTATCTAGGAACTGCTCAATGCAATCACACAATTGGTCTGATAGACCATATGCTCTTACTTTGGTCATTAAACGTCTGTGGGGAACTGTATCAAATGGCTATCGGAAGTCAAGAAACACGGCATCTACCAGAGAACCCGTGTCCGTGGACGAATAGAGCGAGCTGGGTTTCACACGATCGCCTTTTTCGAAACCGTTCGTATAAAATTGTGAGCCGGCCGCGGTGGCCGAGGAGACTGCAGCGCGTCAGTCACGGTCTGCACGGCCACTACGGTCGGGGGTTCGAATTCTCCCTCGGGCATGGATATTTGTGCCGTCCTTAGTATTAGCTACTTCATAGGTAGTTTGTAAGTTTAGGGACTGATGACCCCGTAGTTAAGTCCCATAAGCTATACAAACATTTGAACATTTGAAAATTGTGAGCAATATGTTTTTGAATATTACATCGCCATCTATCAAAAAGCGACAAAAGTGTTCCAATTAAAACATTCATATTTATTTATGTACTAGGCGAATCTAATATTTAAAGCATGAGTGTCCGTATATTTGTACGTGTTGCATACAAATCTACAGTTTTGTTCCAGTCTTTATGAAATTCAATCCATGAGAACGGTCGCCGTAAGTGTAAGAATCACGTACGGTACATAGTTCACGAGATATGACGTCATAAACAGTGAGATGCGCAGATAACTGCTGCATTTAGCGACAATTTTGCTCATTTTCTCCTAAGCCATTAGACCGATTTCAACCAAATTTGGTACACATATTCCTTGCCGTGAGGTACAATTGCTGCAGGGTTAATAATCATATACGACACATGATTGAGAAGATATGACGTCATAAACAATAGGATTTGCAAGAAACTGCTACATAATGTGGCGAGACTTTATAAATACGCTTTACGAGAATCAGAGTACTTAGCGACTTGCAACAAACTTTATACATAATTTCAAACCTTTATTAAACTTTCTCTCGCTGACAACCATAGCAAAATGATGAAAGGAAAAAAAGTTTCTCTCTTACTGCTTTTCCGCTGTTTATTGAGTGAAACTACGGCTCTCGGTATAACGTTACAATTTATAATTTGAACACTACAAATTTCAGCGACAGGAAATTTTACAGACAGTATACACATACATAGTTGAATGTAGGTTCTAAATTGTATCACATTCCGACATGTAGTTCATGAGATATGAGCACATAAACAGTAACGTTCCACCGTTCATGGTCTAAGGCTACGGCATTGGTCATGACGTTACAATTTATAATTTCTGCACTGCAAATTGTAGCCGCAGCATATTTTACAGACAATATAAACACATATAGCTAAATGTACCTTCGAAATTGTATCGCAGTATGACACGTAGTTCATGAGGTATGAGCACATAAACACTAACGTTAATGGAAAACCGCTCCATCACGCAGCAAGTTTTAATTTATTACGTCTGTACTACTAATTATTGTATTCCCAAGAGGTTTTACAGACATACTGCCCTGATACAAAATGAATATATACCTTAAATGTCAGAAATAAATAAATACCCGGGCAACGCCGGGTTTTCAGCTAGTATGTAATAAATGGGGGGTACCTATTAAAATAAAAATGCAGTTGATATCCGCTTGACCTATGGCAGCTCCATCTAGCGGGCCATCTGTTTTCCCCCTTTAAGCTAGAAAGTTTTTTTTTTTTTTTTTTTTTTTTTTTTTAATGCTTATTTCGTGAGATATTTGTCCCGGTCACTATCAATGGACCACCCGGTATAAGATAGTAAAAGTCCAAAATACACCTTATATGATTTGATTTGATTTATTCAGGAAAGGCAAAACAGTCTTGGTCCAACCCGCCACTGCCCGCACCGAAACTAAGTTTGTTGTGCGGTATCGCTCCCCGTATATCTAGTAAAAGCCAACCAATGCCCTTGACCAGTGCAAGGAGTCCCTTTACCAGTTCTTTATTAGACACAATTTCTTCGGGTCTGGTTGTCCCAAATGTTCTGTGCCTTTTACTCTCCAATGCAATGCATTCGAAGATTAGATGTGATGCCACCAATCATCATCATCATCATCATCATTAGATGTGATGCAGTTTCATCACCGTCCTCACAGATCCTACATTTATGGTCCTCTTCTGTTATTCCCATTGTATGTAGGTGATTTTTGAAATTCCCATGGCCTGTCAGCAGTCCAACCATGAGTCTAATCTCTCTCCTGTTCAGGCCCAGGATTGCAGAGCTTCTTTTAAAACATGGCTTTGGCATTCTTACCTTGCCATGTTTTTGTTGACAGACTTTGGTCCAATATTCTACGTGCTGTCTTCTGAGCCAGTTACGTAGCTCCAATTTGATCATTGCCTTGGTGATTGTCAGGACAGGTTCCGTTCCAATAAATGGAGTCTCTGCCTCCATCCTGGCAAATCTGTCGGCATGTTCGTTGCCACTGATCCCCGAGTGGCCAGGGACCCACAACAGGTTTACTCTATTGCTTCCCCTAGCTCCACCAGAACCATGTGACATTCTGCAACAATTTTAGACCTTGTTGCAGGAGCTGCCAGTGATCTCAGGGCTGCCTGGCTGTCTGAATAGATATAGATACTACGGTCTTTGTAGCATCTACGCAAATTCTCCTCCCACACGCCCTGATGGCAGTGATTTCGGCCTGGAATACTGAGGCCAGTTTCCCTAGAGAGATGACACCCTCCAGTGTTGGCTGCACCCCGTGGGGTCCGGCCCCTCCTTATATGACTCAGCGAGGAATCTCGTAATAAATCCAGTGGGTGTGTGCTGATTTGATGAGTGGGAACCACTCGTCAGCGAGACTTATCTCTCAGCGACTTTGTTGAAGGAGCTGCCAGTGATCTCAGGGCTGCCTGTCTGTCTGAATAGATATAGGTGCTACGATCTTTGTAGCACCTACGCAAATTCTCCTCCACACTCGCCCTGATGGCAGTGATTTCGGCCTGGAATACTGAGGCCAGTTTCCCTAGAGAGATGACGCCCTCCAGTCTTGGCTGCACCCCATATACCCCGTCCCAACACCTTGGTCGGATTTTGACCCGTCAGTGAACCAGACAAAATCCCCCGTACGGTGTCGAACTAATTTCTCCCATTGCTCCCTACTTCCAATTGTTATATTGAAAGGCTTGTTGAAACAATATGGGGTTATAATATAGTCGGCTGGCATTTCCCCAACCTTTCCTATATTTACCACACTCATTATTTTAGTGTGTGATTCTGGATATCCCAGAGAGTTCCAGTTGTTGCCAGATTTGAGTCTGTATGCACCAGCCACTGTTTCCATCTTGACCCAAAGGTGTAATGGGGGCATATCCAGCATGGTTTCCATCCCAGCAGTTGGTGTGCTGCTAATTCCGCCTGTTATGGCTAAGCAGGCTAATATCTGCACCTTACGAAGCTCCTTAGCAGCAACCTGCTGTTCTACCTTCTTCCACCACATGACCGCCCCGTATACCCCGGCCCCTCCTTATATGACTCAGAGAAGAATCTCGTAATAAATCCAGTGAGTGTGTGCTGATTTGATGAGTGGGAACCACTCGACAGCGACGGCAGTGTGCCCCGCCCTGCCTGATGAGGGAAGGCCGGTGCCCGGCCACGCACCAGCGACCTCGGCTGCGGCTAGTGGCGGCGGCGCGCGGCGGTCACGTCGCCTGGTAATCGTGCGCTCCCAGCACTCCACTCTACACGGCTAACTACCGCTTTCGCACTGGCGAGCAGCCAATCGACATACCAGCGCCGCGAGTCATTGGCCGATGTGCCGCGAGGTCAGTGCCGCCCAGCGACCATCCGCAACAGCTCACCTTGACTGCTACCCAACGAGCGAAGCGGCGCTATACGTGTAAACATCGAAGAGCACACTGCGAGTAACAAGTCTCTGTTTTGAATGAAATTTATTTACTTGAGGAAGTGCATACTGTAAACAATCAGCTCTTAATTATTTTTCAATCTTCTACAGGTTTCGGTTATAAACCATCTTCACGGAAGAGAACTACACAGACTGATAAAAAAAAATTAAAAAAAAAAGTTCAATATCCATGGTGTTTCACTGTGTGTGTTTGCCTCTGCAATTTATAAAATAATAGGGGACGGTTATTTTAATGCGGTAGGTCAACACAAGAAATGTTACACTTTCTGCGGAGCTATGAACATAGTTTATTGTATCATTTTACAAAGAGTTGCAGCACAAAAATATAATTTTTTAAATGGAACAATAGTTTTTTCTATCGTGGATTAGATTCGTTGAAACCAGCTGCGTCCAAATCAATTTAAACTACATTCTTATCACTGTTAGTTTGTGAGCTACAACCCTTCAAAGTTTCAAAATGTTCAAATGTTTGTTATTTTAAGGGACTTAACTACGGGGTCATCAGTCCGTAAACTTACAAACTACATATGAACTACTTACGAACTAGGACGGCACAAATATCCATGCCAGAGGGGGGATTCGAACCCCCGACCGTAATGGCCGTGCAGACCGTGACTACAGACTGATCAAACAGGTGCATTATATGCCTCCTTATTCATACTGGCATGCATGTCACACAATAAAAATAAATAAGACGTCACTAAGCGTCAAGTCTTAATTAAAAACATAAAATCAATGCCAGGCTGTGTTATGGTGAACCAAGGTCTATTGTAAGAGAACCTAACACAAATGACTGATGTGTTCAATAGTTGTGTTAGGTTTTCTTACAATAGACCTTGGTTCACCATAACACAGCCTGACATTGATTTTATGTTTTTAATTAAGACTTCACGCTTAGTGACGTCTTATTTATTTTTAGCCGCCGTGGAGTAGCCGACCGGTCTAAAGCACCACGCTGCGGAGCGCGCGGTTGCTCGCCGTGGAGGTTCGAGTCCGCCCTGGGGCATGGGTGTGTGTGTTTGTCCGTAGGTTAGTTTACTTACGTTAAAGTAGTTTGTAAGCTACGGACTGATGACCACGCAGTTTGGTTCGATAGATTTACAGACATTTGAACATTTGATTTATTTTTTGTGTGACATGCATGCCAGTATGCATAAGAAGGCATATAATGCACCTGTTTGATCAGTCTTTGTAGTTCTCTTCCGTGAAGATCGTTTATAACCGAGCCGACCGCGGTGGCCGCGGGGACTAAGGCGCTGCAGTCACGGTCTGCACGGCCACTACGGTCGGGGGTTCTAATCCCCCCTCGGGCATGGATATTTGTGACATCCTTAGTGTAAGGTAGTTCGTAAGTAGATTGTAACTTTAGGGACTGATGACCCCGTAGTTAAGTCCCATAAAGCTTAACAAACTTTTGAAACATTTGTTTATAACCTAAACCGGTAGAAGATTGAAAAATAATAAACAACTGATGGTTAACAGTATGCATTTCCTCAAATATCTTACGGCAGTTGAACCACATCTCAATAAAAATTTGAAATTTATTTACCATATTCCAGTGATGTAACATTCAGACACAATCCACGAACTTATTGTTTTTTTTTAACATTACATTAATAAAAATGTAAATTATCGTTTAATTAAATAATTCTCACAAGGAAAGCACATGGGCTCGAACAGACATATCTGTATGAACGTTTGCTTACAGGATCTCTACGTACACCTCAATGTGCTGGTGGGTGTCGTTTTTATGCATAACTCTGCAATCATCCTCCACACAGCACTATAGATGTAACTGTAGACGCCATACGTAATGCAGATATCTTCACTATAACTTACATCTAAGAAATGAGATTGACAGGAAGTGCAAAATGGCTAAGCAGGAGTGGCTAGAAGCCAAAAGCAAATCTGTAGAAGAATGTATAAGAAGGGGAAAAGTAGATACCGCCTACAAGAAAATTAAAGATACATTTGGGGACAAGAAAAGCAACTCTACGAATATCAAGAACTCAGGTGGGAATCCAGTTCTCAGCAAAGAAGGAAAATCTGAAAGGTGGAAAAAGTACATAGAGCAGCTCTACAAAGGAAATGATCTTAGAGACCATGTTGGAGAAAAGGAAGAGGAAGTAGATCAAGATGAAATAGGAGATACTGTACTGAGAGATGAATTTCACAGAGCCCTGGAAGACCTAGGTCGGAACAAGGCCCCAGGAGTATATGACATACCCTCAGAGCTACTGAAGTCTCTGGGAGAGCCATCCATGACAAAACAATTTGAACTGGTGTGTAGGATGTATGAGACAGGCGTAATACCCTCAGAGTTAAGAAAAAAGTAATAATCCCCATTCCAAAGAAATCAGGAGCAGACAGGTGTGAAAATTACAGAACCTTCAGTTTGATAAGTCATGGTTGCAAAATTTTAACACGAATTATCTACAGGAGAATGGAAAAGCTGGTAGAAGCTGACCTCGGGGAAGATCAGTTTGGATTCAGGAGGCAACACTCACTTTACGTATTATCTTAGAAGATAGATTAAGGAAAGGCAAACCTACATTTTTAGCTTTTGTAGATTCGGAGAAGGCGTTTGACAATGTTGCGAAGAGAGTAAGACAGGATTGTAGCCTTCCTCCGATGCTATTCAATTTGTACATCGAGCAGGCGGTGAAGGAAAGCAAGGAAAAATTTGGAATAGGGATTAAAGTTCAGGGGGAAGAAATAAAAACATTGCGTTTTGCTGATGACATTGTAATTCTGTCAGAGACAGCAAAGGACCTGGAAGAACAGTTGAATGGAATGGACACTGTGTTGAAGAGAGAGTATAAAATGAACATTAACAAGAGCAAAACAAAAATAATGGAATGCGGTCGTAGAAAATCAGGCGATGCTGAAGAAATTAGATTAGGTAACGAAACAATGACGGTGGTGATGCATTTTGTTACTTGGGTAGTAAAATAACATGCGATGGTAGCAGTACAGAGGATATAAAATGCAGAATGGCAATGGGAAGAAAAGCATTTTTGAAAAAGAGAAATTTGCTAACATCGAATATTAATTAAAGTGTAAGGAAGTCTTTTCTGAAGGCATTTGTGTGGAGTGTTGCCTTGTACGGGAGTGAAACATGGACGATAAGCAGTGCGGACAGGAAGAGGATAGAGGCTTTTGAAATGTGGTGCTACAGAAGAATGCTGAAGATTAGGTGGGTAGATCGCATAACTAATGAAGAGGTACTTAACAGAATTGGTGAGAAAAGGAATTTTTGGCATACCCTGACTAAAAGAAGGGATAGCTTGGTAGGACACATTCTTAGACACCGAGGAATCGTAAATGTAGCATTGGAAGGGAAGTGTGTGGGGTAAAAATCGCAGAGGGAGACCAAGAGAGGCGTATAGTAAGCAGGTTCAAGTGGATGTGGGGTGCCGTTCTTATCAGGAGATGAAAAGGCTTGCTCAGGATAGATTAGGGTGGAGAGCTGCATCAAACCAGTCTCCGGACTGAAGACCATAACAACAACAACAACAACAACAACTTACGAGTTTCAACCACCGTATCTTCCACCCCCTTATAGCAATCGGCATGGAACCGCTATGGTGTATAACGGGAGACTTCGGACAACAATTACACACAGATCATTCTTTTGCGTTCTGTAGTTTTCACTGCAGAGCAAAATATTAACACCCACACACACGTCGAATGTGATATACACTGATATCTTTCCTTCCCGATATAGTCCACCCTTTTATCATCAACCCTCAATCAAAGATGCACCCAATAAAACCATTTTCAAAGAGTAAATAAACTTTTCAAAGAGTAATCGTTGTTTCGCATTTCGCGTTATATTCTTCAAATTACTAAATATTTATCATATCGCTATAAAACCGTGCCTAAAACCTTCCTCAGGTATAAATTAGTAACTGTACAAATATTTAGGTCTCTGCGTCTTGTCGTTCGGATGTGATAAGCGTACACCGAACAGACATTCACATTTATAGATATAGATGTAATAATCTTCGTACATGTTCTCTAGCGTATTGTCATCAAAAGCCGTGATGATAGTTGCAACTTTAACCTTCTTCTCAGAAGACCGTTGGTATTCACTACCACTGCTTTCATTGCCTCTTCCCGCACTTATCGTAGCACTACCGCTTGCAATAGTTGTTCGTCATTATCATCCCTATTATCATCATTATGTGTTAGTGTTACAACAGTATTTAACTTACGCACATATTTCTGTACCATAACAGATACGAGAAAGCATGCGAATGATTCACTTTGTACCCTAAAACCATCTTCACGAAGAAGGGTTGCCGGCCGCGGTGGCCGAGGAGACTAAGGCGCTCCAGTCACGGTCTGCACGGCCACTACGGTCGGGGGTTCGAATCCCCCCTCGGGTATGGATATTTGTGCCGTCCTAGTTCGTAAGTAGTTCATAAATAGTTTGTAAGTTTAGGGACTGATAACCCCGTAGTTAAGTCCCATAGACTATACAAACATTTGAACATTTTTTGAAGAAGGGTTCTTCGTAACTTCATCTCAATCAATCGCAATACATTAACAGGACTGATTACCAATCGCCACCCCATCTGACGCTTCACCACACAAATAACGTCACAAAACGCAACTTCGGAGGCACACTGCACCGTCCCTACTGGCAAACCGACAGGTCAAAGTGCAATGTGGCATGGCACACGGAGAGGTCTCTAACGGACGATTGCAGATTTTTGCAGATGCGGAATTATCACTAGTGTAATAAGGGACCTTCACATTATCCCCCATACGCTTTTGGTGTATATGTTTTTGTTCGAGCCCAAGTACTTCCCTTGTCAGACTCTATTGCAGTATTCTTTTTTACTCCAATTACGCGTTTCGCGCTGTTAGCGCATCATCAGACTGGAAACAGACAAGTGTTTTATTACAGTCCGTGTACCTGGCGGGCAGCGAATCTAATGTGGCTAAGGTGAGTAAATTCTGAAAAGTCAGATTTACTTGGGCGGATGTATGATAATAACACCTCCGTCCTTCCTAGCACCATCACTGCTATATCTATATGTGTCTCCTTACCGTTCATAGGAAATCTCTCTTACAGACTCTCCGAACTTCTTAAAACTACCCACGTTAAAGTAGCCTTCACGATCAATGACAAGATCCAGTATCTCTTTCACCACAGTGAACGGCTAGTTAAAGACCGTTTTAGCCAGTCAGGTGTCTACAAAATACAATGTTTGCAGTGCCCCTTATCATACATTGGTCAAACAGGACGAGCCTTCAAAACTAGGTTCCAAGAACATCTTTTAACTAAGAAAGGCGCTGCAAAAAATAATTCGGCCTTTTCCGAGCATCTCAAAAGAAGAAAATACATTCAGCCCCCCCCCCCCCCGCCCGCCGCCCCTAGACAAATTGCAAGTTCTTCACATCCCCCCAAAGGAAAAAAAAAAAACTGTCACTTCTGAAAGAATTAGAAATCACTAAGTTTGTGAAACGGTCCCCAGAACACAGTCTCAACAAATAGCTCATTATAAAAAATCTAACTTTTTACGACATCATTTTATCCATCTTTGTTCCAAAATCACCCCTCTTCTGACAATTCACAACATCTTTCTTCCGCCCCACCCTGAGGCCTCTAATAATTTCATTTATTAGTGTTTCACTACCACCATTTATCATTTCACAAGATTCATTCCCCACGTCACAAACATCCCTGATGATACCAAGCTACCGTTTGGCAAGCCGCTCATTCTCGCGGGCGTAACTCTGTTCCGCAGTTGTCGGTTTTTCCATTTCCCTATCGTTCAAAAAATGTTCAAATGTTTGTACAGCTTATGGGATTTAACTACGGGGTCATCAGTCCCTAAACTTACAAACTACTTATGAACTACTTACGAACTAGGACGGCACAAATATTCATGCCCGAGGGGGGGATTCGAACCCCCGACCGTAGCGGCCGTGCAGACCGTGACTGAAGCGCCTCAGTCTCCTCGGTCACCGCTGCCGGCTTCCCTATCGTAACCTTGGCGAGTGTATCAGGCCCGTGTAAAAGGATTATATGTCAGAGAATTTCCGTTGCTCAGGTTCTTTTGTGTATATCACTGGCAAATGCCATGGACTGTGTGCGTTTCAAAGATCTTGCGACATTCTATAAGATGTTTAGCGTCTGGAACGTACATATATTCCCATACATTAAGTCAAAAAGGTTTCCGCTTCATGCCCCTGATCTATCTGTTTGCCGAGTTTTTCACCAGGGGCGTTTGTCATTTAATTTCTATGGGTCAACTCTCTGATGCGTTCCAGATGCATGGGCACTTTGATAAACCAAATGAGCGCGCCAAAGTGAAATGTAAAGAATTCAATTGTACGTAATCTTGTGTAACAAAACAACTTATATAAATGCTGCTTCATTTATGTTATGTGTGTGTGTAATTCTATGATGTAGTGATGTAATATATGTGTTGTACGATTATTCTGTAAACTAGTTATGTATAGTACTAATGCAAATATTTGTATCCAAAACCTGGAATGAGAAGTAGTGAAGAAAATCGGAAAAATGTTTGCAGAGCTTATGGGACTTAACTACGGGGTCATCAGTCCCTAAACTTACAAACTACTTAGGAACTAGCTAATAATAAGGACGGCACAAATATCCATGCCCGAGGGGGGGGATTCGTACCCCCGACCGTAGTGGCCGTGCAGACCGTGACTGGCGCACCGCAGACCGCTTGGCCACCGCGGCCGGCAAAAAAATTGGAAAAGATGAAAAGTACGCAGATTCATAGGCAATATGAATCATGAATGTCTTGGAGGCCTAATATAAAGAAAGTTATCTGTGAAACAAATTTTGTATGCATTGGCGATGTGATATTTTATTTTGTCTGTTAATATTTATCATGAAAAACGAACGATAATTTGTGATTGCGACAGAATGCAGCACGTCTGCCTATGTTTGAGTGTGTGATATAAAGAAGTGAAGAATGCCATTTCATTCTTTACGTTAACAGGGGTTACACTTACTCTCTCTCGGGACTTCAACCGCTATGTAACCCTCTCTCTCTTTCTGTTCTGTCTGTTCTCTAATAGTAACTCCAAATCTGTACAAAAGTCAGTATATTATTCATAGCTTATACATTCCTTCATTTTACTGTGATCATGTTATTCTCTACCAGCTTCAGTTAATCTTGATAATGTATTGTTCTTCTCCTCCCTCTCAAACACACACTGCGTTCATCCATCTCCTTCGTTCCCGAGGATTAAAGCTTATCTCTATAAGTGATCTCTCAGAAAAAATTTCAGATACAACCCTAAACGTAAACGGCAATTTCTCGCTATCATTGGTTAGCCTACGTAAAAATAGCTTCAAACCTGCTAGTGATTACGTGAGCTGCCGTGTTACGAATTAAGCAACGGTCCTGCTTGGCACTAAATTATAGGTTATTAGCGAAACAAACAGATTCCAATCAAAAAAAGAATAATAGACTGAAAAATAGAGAGTAAAAAAGTCGATGCTGAAAAGTGGTAGCAGGGCACAGGAGCTGCTGAGGTGTAAGGATAGAGCCCATTGTGAATCTGCAAGATAACAAGTTTTATTTTCAAGTTATTTATACAATCACACACTGGCAATAACACATTTAGTGATCCTTGTTTCAGTTCTAACTTGAGACTACAACTTCTCAACATTTACATAATCAAAATTTCAATACTCAGAATGAAACCTTACAATTTAAACACATTATCCACACATGACGAGCAGTAATTTCTTACAAGTTCCTAGACTGGAAAATCTAACAACGACAAGGGTGGATTGAAGTTATCACATGAATGCTGAATGTCTTACAGGCAACACACACGTAGTGATTAAGACCAAAATATTAAAATGAAAGGACAGTCCACATTAAACTAGGTCAAATACTGACAAGCCCCTTGCAGGTAACCTTTACAACCATCTTAAGTAAGGGCGAAATAATACTTTTCCACTTTCCCTTTTTTTATTTAAATAAAAGTAAGTCCCGCCGTCGATAAACCAAATAAGAGCACACTAGTTGTCAGAGTGAAAGTAAAAGCCAACTAACTGACAGAATTAATCAACAAAATTATCAGAGCTCACTGAGTAACGTAATTTGACAACCAATCCAAGCAACGCCATGCTGCAGCTGCTTTGTTCCTTACGACCAGCAAAGCCACTGGGAAAACACGTTACAACATTCCATCAGCTGAACTAATGACGGGTTATACTGCAACACACGAGAGAAGTAGTAATACACATGTTCTTGGACAATCTGAAAAACAGTCATGACGTAGAATAAGTGAGTGAATAGACCAGACAATTTAGAACTTATTTGGGTAACACTAAACCAGTATGAAGTCCAGTGGATAACTGCTAACCATAAAAGTAAACACACATTAGCAATAATGCAAGAAACAGTATTGGCTTAAAATTAATTCTTCAGTAAAAAAAAGTAAATAAAAAAAAATTAAAAAAATTGTTAACTCTCCTTGGTGCAACTTGGACAGCATTAAATAACGTAACAGTCACATACGCGATCAATGGGTATTTGTAAACAAACAATTCAGTGCCCTTAGCTCAAACAAACTTCTGGTTAGTAAGTCTTATACATGCAGATTTTTCTTTCTCTTCTTTTTTACAACAACGAAGTTTACAAACAGCCGCAAGGTCATTGCTCACAGGATAACGCACTAGGGCCCAACTCAGTCAGTGGCAGAGAATAATATGCGAGGCACAGCGTAGTGGGACGTTTATTGTCTCCGCTATTACCTCATGTCAGCTCAGTTTTTGCAGAATATTCGGTTAATATTTATGTTATTAAATGATTTTAACGTAAATATTTTATTTATTTTATTTATGTTATGTGATTCTTAAATTTATTTTGTATGTTTCTTATATTTCATGTGCTGTGATGGAGATTCAACCTACGAGAGCAACATCTTCGAAGCTGATGTCAAGGAGTAAACATCTGGCCACTTCAAGTCGCGGGTCGACGGCCACGAGGCAAGAAGCTGCTGGTCTCTGCGGTTATCGTCGAGGATATTAACATTATTTGAGAAAGTTTCATGAAAAATCAACATGGTTTATGTATAAGTTCTATTTTAACTGTTGTTGAGTCACGATCTGTACTCTGACGTCAATAAATGTGCATGTGTCTTGAAAAGTCAACGAGTGTCACAGACAGTTATTTCTGATACTATTTATTTACAAGGAATAGTATATTAATAGAAGAGAAAGAAGTAATTTGAAACCCTTTTACAGTTTGAACGATGAAATTTATGAAACATTATTGTGTTCGAAAGATCCATTAAGAAGAATTAAATTAATTTTAATACTTCATTTAATAGCTTGTAATCTTCTCGGGTTTGCAGCCAGATACTAAAGTCAACTTGACACAATATTTCAGCGGCGCAACTGCCCGCCATCCTCAGGTGAGCTTGACGTTCCGGAGAGATTTTGTACCAGCACGCTCACCTGAGGATGGCGGGCAGTAGCGCCGCTGAAATATTGTGTCGAGTTGACTTTAGTATCCGGCTGCAAACCCAAGAAGATTACAAACAGTTATTACGCCGGGAAAACCTTTGTGGTCACTTCATGTAATAGATCGAACATATCGATCTATCAGGATATAAAGGAACTTTATATCGTCTGTGGCTATGGCAACGTGTAAAACACGAACTTCCTTTTCACAGTTTGAACCAAGAATGAACTTTGAAATATTTTATTAAGATGGATTTTTTTTTTTTTTTTTTTTTTTTTTTCTTTTTTTGACGAGCTGACGACTAAGGCCGCGGCGCTCTCGTGTGGCGTCAGGCAGAGTAGGTTGCGAGAGCATTGAGTAGCCGCTGGCGCACTGCACACTATGCCGAAGCAGCGAGCCAGTCAGCTATGCGCGCGCAACCTAATCTGCCTGACGTCACAACGAGAGCGCCGCAGCCTCTTTGTAGGTGATGGTTGTAACACACAGGCGGTCCCGCGCAACTAGGTAAACACAACACGCCGATGACTCTCCTCACGCTGTGCCGGTCTGCACTGCAGCCATCCGCCGTCCAACAACACGCAGACTGCCGATATCCCGACTGCCGCTCGCCGCCGTTGCGGCCTCTCTTCATAGCACCGCCTAGCAATCACTTACGAGTAAAACTCAGTACTCCCGAAAGAAACACATAACGCACGAGAGGATGATCGCTGAACGCCGTGGTTGAAATACTACCATGAAACATACCTAGCAAGGTATTACAACCTAAAGAATTCAGCTACGTTAGTAAATCAAAGTAGAACCAACGAACTTCAGCACGGGAAGCTATGACTTTACTTCAGCTTTACTATTTATTTCTACGTTACATTACTCATCCAGTAACAACCATGAATTTTAACTATCGGAGAGATCGTTTTCACGTGAATGATACGAAGCTTTTGTAAATGTAAGCTATTTTATCTGATACGATACTTTTATATGTGACATTAAATCACGTCACCAACTAAAGCATTCAGTAACGTGTGTTTAGTGTTGTGCATGAATATGTACTTCGTTAACATCGTTTTCCAGGTCATGTTTTGTATGGGGAAGTGGGAAATACTAAGGGAGACGTATATGTCTCGTCCTACGTGAGCGGTGAGACGCGAACGCTGCGCGGTGTGGGACCTCGCGATTCGGCGAGCGGTGCGCAGCCAAACCGCGCGGCGGCCGATCCCTATATAGGACGAAAATTTCTCATTCGATTTCCTTACTGTAAATAATACTGTATGCGCATGAAACAAACGTACATCGGACTCTGGCGTCAGTTTTTCGATAAAAATTCTTCTATTCCTATGGATAATATTCCTGCACGATGACAAACTGCCTGTTGTTTCTATATTAGCTATACTTATTGTTGTAGTAAACCTATCACATAAAATTTGAAAATTTTTCAGTGCAAAATGTAGTCGCTGGCTACTTTACGTTCACTGGCCACCAAATATAGCTAACATTGTTAAATTGTTTTTAAAGCTTAAAAGAAAGCAATATATCGCCACAGTATGCCGAACAGGGTGTTATAATTTGAGGGCAATGAGGCCGAGAGATTCGTTCGGCGTGCCATGCGCAACTGGTGAAGCCCGTAGCCTACAGCTCAGTCAGTCAACGTTGGTATCAAAGCACATGCTTGAGACAACAGAAAATGATAAAAATAGCACAATCATTTCGCGACAGATGGCAATTCCCTGACTAGTCTTTCCTGTAGTTTTATTTGCAAATATTTCGGACAAAAATAATACAAAATTACGGATGATACGATTACGACCCTACTATTGTGGTGATATCTATGTACTCTACAAGTAATATTCTCTCTGACAGTATTAAAAAAAAAATAAATAAAAAAAACTAAATTAATTGATATGTGAGTTTAGCTTCGGAAAACAGCGCATCGAAGAAGCTTCTCGCTCCGTGACACCGGCGACGTTACAACTCGGCCGCACCACATTTAGAAGGCGCATTGTATTATGCGCAGCGCTTGTGATATCTGCCCCTGAAACTTTGAAGGGTTGTAGCTCCCAAACTAACAGTGATAGCAATGTAGTTTAAATTGATTTGGACGCAGCTGGTTTCAACGAATCCAATGCACGATAGAAAAAAACTATTGTTCCATTAAAAAAATTATATCTTTGTGTCGTAACTCTTTGGAAAATGATACAATAAACTATGTTCATAGCTCCGCAGAAAGTGTAAAATTTCTTGTGTTGACCTACCGCATTAAAATATCCCGTCACCTATTATTTTATACGTTACAGAGGCAAACACACTTAGTGAAACACCCTGTATATCAATAACAGCGAAGGACCCAAAACTGAACCTTATGGGACCCTATTTTCGATGGCTCACCAGTTAGTTGCATATTATTTGAACTGCTTATTTAACCTTTCTGCATTTATCAAGTATGATTTAAACCATTTGTGCACTGTTCCAGTCATACCACAATCACTTTGTCTAGAGGAATTCCATGATTTACACAATCAAAATCCTATGAGAGATCACAAAAGATCCGAACGGGTTATTGGGGCTTGCTGTACAGTACAGCGGGGCTCCGACTGCTCTCATATTTCGGCAGCTGTACAGCCACACCAGCACCAGTCGCCCAAGCCTGTGTAGCGGGTCTCTACGAGCCACTGGCTGCAACGTGAGGCGCGTTACGTGTGGCCACGTCCTCAACTGCGCTACTACTCCCGTTTGGGGGCCATGGCTCTGACACATCCGTGGCCAACTTCATTCCGTACCGAGGCATGCAGAAGCGGCTATGACCAACAATGGCGACAACACTCGAATGTGTACATTATTGTTCTCTGTAGTCTTGTCAGCGAGGTGACTCTTTTCTACAACAAGTTATCTCTCAAACTGGCTGCGATACCTGCGGTCGTCCTTGGTGTTTGGATGCCTGGCACCATATGAGCATTTTTCATTCTTAAAAGATAGATTAAAGAAAGCAAACCTACATTTTGAGCTTTTTTAGATTTGGAGAAAGCTTTTGACAGTGTTGACTGGAATGCACTCTTTCAAATTCTGAAGTGAGCAGGGGTAAAATACAGGGAAAGCAGAGTTATTTACAACTTGTACAAAAACCAGACCGCAGTTATTAGACTCGAAGGGCATTAGTTTGGAATGCAGTTAGACAGGGTTGCAGCCTTTCTCCGATGTTATTCAATTTGTAAATCGAGCAGGCGGTGAAAGAAAGCAAGGAAAAATTTGGAATAGGGATTAAAGTTCAGGGTGAAGAAATAAAACCATTGCGTTTTGCTGATGACATTGTAATTCTGTCAGAGACAGCAAAGGACCTGGAAGAACAATTAAATGGAATGGATAGTGTGTTAATAACAGTATATAAAATGAACATTAACAAGAGCAAAACAATGATAATAGAACGCAGTCTTAGAAATTCAGGCGATGCTGAAGGAATTAGATTAGGTAACGAAACAGTGAAGGTGGTAGATGTGTTTTGTTATTTGTGTAGTAAAATAACATATCACGGTCGCAGTACAGAGGATATAAAATGAAGAATGGCAAAGTGAAGAAAACCATTTTTGAAAAGAGAAAATTTGTAACATCGAATATTAATTTCAGTGTAAGGAAGCCTTTCTGAAGGCATTTGTGTGGACTGTTGCCTTTTACGGGAGTGAAACATGTACGATAAACAGTGCAGACAGGACGAGAATAGAAGCTTTTGAAATGTGTCGTTACAGAAGAACGCTGAAAATTAGGTGGGTAGATCGCATAACTAATGAAGAGGTACTGACCAGAATTGGTGAGGAAAGGAATTTTTGGCACACCTTGACTATAAGAACGGATCGCTAGGTTGGACACATTCTTAGACATCCAAGAATCGTAAATGTAACATTGGAGGGAAGTGAGTGGGGTAAAAATCGCAGAGGGAGACCAAGAGACGCATATAGAAAGCAGATTCAAATAGATGTGAGTTGCCATTTTTATGAGGAGATGAAAAGGCATGCTCAGGATAGAATAGGATGGAGAGTTGCATCAAACCAGTCTCCGGACTGAAGACCATAACAACAAATATGAATTTTTTCAGTGTTAAGAAAGACATGTTTTCAACATTTATGATCTTCATTGTTTTAGGAAGCGTTTATTTCCATTCTCTTTGTTCCAACAACTATACTACTGGTCATTAAATTGCCACACCAACAAGAAATGCAGATGATAAACAGGTATTCATTGGACAAATATACTATAACTGACATGTGATTACATTTTCACGCAGTTTCGGAGCATAGGTCCTGCTAAATGAGTACCCAGAATAACCACCTCTGGCCGTAATAACGGCCTTGATACGCCTAGGCATAGTGTAACACACAGCTTGGATGGCGTTTTCAGGTACCGATGCCAATGCAGCTTCAACACGATACCACAGTTCATCAAGAGTAGTGACTGGCGTATTGTGATGAGCTAGTTGCTCGGCCACCATTGACCAGACTTTTTCAGTTGGTGAGAGTTCTGGAGAATGTGCTGGCTAGGGTAGCATTCGAACATTTTCCATATACAGAAAGGCCCTACAGGACCTGCAACATGCGGTCCTGCTTTATCCTGCTGAAATGTAGGGTTTCGCTGGGATCGAATGAAGGGTAGAGCCACGGGTCGTAACATATCTGAAATATAACGGCCACTGTTCAGAGTGCCGTCTATGCGAACAAGAGGTGACCGAGACGTATAACCAAAGGCACTTCATACCGGGTGATACGCCAGTATGGCGTAGACGAATACACGCCTCCAATGTGCGTTCACCGCGATGTCGCCAAACACGGATGCGACCTGCATGATGCTGTAAACAGAACTTGTATTCATCCGAAAAATGACGTTTTGCCATTCGTGCACCCGGGTTCGCCGTTGCGTACACCATCGCAGGCGCTCCTCTCTATGATGCAGCGTCAAGGGTAACAGCAGCCATGGTCTCCGAGCTGTTACTTCAAGCTGCCACAAACTTCGTCGAACTGTTCGTGCATATGATTGTTGTCTTGCAAATGTCCCCATCCGTAGGGATGGAGACATGGTTGCACGATCCGTTACAGCCATGCGGATAAGATGCCTGTCATCTCGACTGCTAGTGATACAAGGCTGTTGGGATCCATTGGAATTCCGTATTGCCCTGCTGAACCCACCGGTTCCATATTCTGTTAACATTGGACCGCGACCAAAGCGAGCAGCAATGTCGCGATACGATAAACCGCAATTCCAATAGGCTACTATCCGACCTTTAACAAAGTCGGAAACGGGATGGTACGCATTTCTCCTCCTTACACGAGGCATCACAACAACGTTTCACCAGGTTTCACCAGGCAACGCCGGTCAGCTGCTGTTCGTGTGTGAGAAATCGGTTGGAAACTTTCGTCATGTTAGCACGTTGTGAGAGTCGCCACCGGTGTCAACATTCTATGAATGCTCTGGAAAGCTAATCATTTGTATATCAATCTTCTTCCTGTCGGTTAATTTTCGCATCAGTAGCACGTCATCTTTTTGGTGTAGCAAATTTAATGGCCAGGAGTGTAATATTTGAGATAACTATAGATATACCATTGCTTCACTGTGGTGATCATCTGAGTGCTTCTTGTAGATAACCTTTTTATTTCATTATTTGGCTTTTTTATTAGCGTAAAACGTTCAACGATACATAGCTCAGCGTGTAGGAGGTTTCAAAATGTTCACATGTATGTAAATCTAAAGGACTTAACTACGGCTGTCATTAATCTCTAAGCTTACAAACTACTTATACTAACCTAAACTAACTTACGCTAAGGACAACACAAACAGCCATGCCCAAGGGAGGACTTGAACCCCCAGTGCCGAAGGGCCTCACGCACTGCAGCTGGGCGCCTTAGTGCGCATGGCTATTCTGCCGCGGCCATCTGTATGTCACTAATAATTTATAATTGATCCAATGACGGATTAATTGATCACGGGGCCCGTAGTAATTGTTAGCAAGAGGCTCTTATTTTGTCTATGTCACATAGTAAATCAAAATACAATTTCCTCTAGATTTTGTAAAATTCTTCTGGGCACTGGACCGCAATGTTTCATATTGCAACTGCGTTTCTGCCAGAAGAAGGCCGTTTGCAACAGTGGACGAAACGCAGGTGGGTGCTCAAAAAGTCAGTATAAATTTGAAAACTTAATATATCACGGAATAATGTAGGTAGAGAGGTAAAAATTGACACCCGTGCTTGCAATGATATGGGGTTTTATTAGAAGCGAAAAAGGAAACAAACTATTGTTAGATGCGCGCGTGAAAGATCCCTTGCGCGCGTCGTTTGGTGATGATCGTGTGCTCAGCTGCCACTTTCGTCATGCTTGGCCTCCCAGGTCCCCAGACCTCAGTCCGTGCGATTACTGGTTTGGGGTTACTTGAAGTCGCAAGTGTATCGTGATTGACTGACATCTCTAGGGATGCTGAAGGACAACATCCGACGCCAATGCCTCACCATAACTCCGGACATGCTTTACAGTGCTGTTCACAACATCCTTTCTCGACTACAGCTATTGTTGAGGAATGATGGTGTGCTTATAGAGCATTTCCTGCAATGAACATCGTCTTTGCTTTGTCTTAATTTCTTATGCTAATTATTACTTTTCTGGTCAGATCAAGCACCATCCGTCAGACATGTTCTGAACATTTTTTGTTGTTGTTGTAATAAAACCCCATGTCATTCCAAGCATGTGTGTCGATTTTTACTTATCTATATTATTCCGTGAGTTATTAATTTTCCAAATTTATACTGTCTTTTTGATCCCCCGGTATATTCACGCTGCGGTCCTATGCCCAGAAGAGTTTTATTGACAATGACAAGCCTTCCTTTACATCTTTTGGATGTAGTCTGAGCAAATTTGGAAGGAAGGAAGCTTAGGGTTCAACAACCAGTCGACAACGTGGTCATTAGAGACGGAGCTCACTCTCGGATTTCTGGGAAGGATGGGGAAGGAAATCGGCCGTGCAGTTTGCAAGGAACCATCTTGGAATTTGCCTTGAGTAATTTAGGAAAATCACTGAAAACTTAAATCTGGATGGCTGGAGATGGATTGAACTACCCTCCTCCCTCTGTGGCAAATTTGGAGACAATGCAATTATATGCGACGTTCATGATTCTCCAGTAGTTTAGATGTTCCTCTCCCATTGTCTATCAGTTCATTTTAAATGCGCTTTAATGTTGAAAGATATTTCTCGACCACGTTCTATACTGGTGAACACGAAATTAGCAAATACGTGGAGCTACTTCTACATGATGGAAACACGATTCCAATAAGTTTTTCCATTAATCTCTATATATAAAAGGAAGTGTCCCGATTGACTAACTGACTGACTGATTGACTGACTGACTGACTGACTCATCATCGCCCAGCCCAAACCACTGAAGACAGAAACTTGAAATTTGTGGAGGTTGTTGATCTTACTCTGTAAGCGTCATTTAAGAAGCGATTTTTCGATATTCCGTCCGTAAGGGGGTGTAATAGGGGATGAAAATGTTTTTGAAAATACGTAGCTATTTAGGCAATTTTGAAGCTAGAACTACAACATTTCGGATTTCGATTAGGGATTCGAATTTAAAAGACACGTGTTTCGGCATTTTTTGAAATTCGACAAATAAGGGGGTAAAATAGATGACCCAAAAAATTTATTTTCAAAAATATGTTGCGGTTAACTCAAATTTTAATCTACAACTACGAAACTTCGGATATGGAATCTTGGTCAGGATTAAAAATCCATGATTTTTACTATTTTTGGAAATTGAACAAGTAAGAGGGTTAAATAGAGGATCAAAAAATTTTTTTGAAAACACGTTGCTGTTGATACAATTTTAAGCTAGAGCTGCAAAAATTGATATTTGTATAGTTGGTTATACGTTAAAAAATACGTGTTTCGGTATTTTTGGAAATTCAACCATCAAGGGAGTTAAATTGGAGAGGGGATGTTTTTCAAAAATATTTTGCTAATAAGGCAATTTTGAAGCTACGACCACAAAAATTGGTATATGTTTTCTTGGCCAGAATTAAAAAGACACGTGTTTCGGTATTTTCAGAAAATTAATCAATTAGGGGATGAAACATTTTTTGAAAATACGTTGCTACTAAGCCAATTTTGGTGCTGTTAACTCAAATTTCAAGCTATAACTACGAAACTTAAGATATGGATTTTTCGTCAGGATTAAAAAGAAACAAATGGTGCAGACCAAACAGTCTACGCATGCGAAGCAGTGGGGGTTCAGCTAGTAGTCTATAAATATGTTCCAGAGTTTCATTCATTTCTACTGTCAAAAACAGCAGCGGTATCTATTTTTAGTAGCACAGAGAACTGTCCAGTTACGTCACTTGGATAGTAAATTTAAATTCTCTGCTTATCACTGATGGCATTTAGAATACGAGCTTTGACCTCCCACAGCATTCGAAAAGATTTAGATTTAGAGAATGCATATATAAATGTAGAAACATAACATACGGGTTTTGTTCTTTCATCCTCACAGCGATACCCTTGTAAGAACCACTCATGTTTCCCGCTCCGTCATAGCACTGAGCAATTATACTTTTAAGGTCAATGCCAAGTTCACCGAAAATTGAAACAAGCAGCTTGTATAACGTTTCACCGTCAGTCAAATCAGTTTTGTAAAAACCAAAAAAGCTTTCTTTGATTTCGAGCTTTTGTATTACATATCTTATAAAAAGAGTCAATTGTTCTTGATGTGACACATCTGGAGTTTCATCAACAATCACGGAGAATTGTTTCGATTTTTTAGCATCATCATATATGTACTGCCCGGCCAAATTTGCCACGATTTCAATCATTTCATTTTGAACATCGTGATGAACATAATTGAAAAACTTATCTCTGTCTAAAAATTTTTGATTTAATAAAGAGTTTTCTGTTGATCTCAGCTTCAATAACTCGACATAATTACCCCTGTTATCAGAGTCCTCATTTTCTCTATGGCCCCGAAGTGCTATTCCCTGCTTGGCCATGAAAAGTAGGGACTGGAATAAAATATTCAGATAATTACGATTTTTTAAACTTCTTCTTGATGATGTGTTGATATTTTGCTCACCACACTTTCTTTACTTTTAAAACCTTCCTGCCAACATTGAAGAGCACTGAGGTGAGAAGAAGTCTTTTCGTGCTCTTTAAAGCGTTAGATTGCTTTTTGTTTTTTTCAGTTTTTCAACCCATTAGATATGAATGTTTCATCATAACAACCTGTGGAACTGAACAAACGACATGGGAAGCAAAAAGCTTTATCTGCAGCAACACTGTATTGTAACCAATTGTACTTTTTGTACCACATACTTCTAAACTTTCTACCCTTAGTTTCTGGGTACTTATCAATAATAGGTTTCATAGGACCATTTTAAAAGAACTGTTATGCTGCTTGTCTACCATGAATTGGATCTCTTGGTTCAAATTGAAGCTGAGAAGGACTATTAGACTGAGTAGTCTTACTTACAGGCAATACTCTCTCACCACTTGAAGGTGTAGGTGTAGGTATACCGGTAACTATTTCAATTGCTGATTCTGTCACTGACGAAATTCTCTGTGGTTCATCTATTGCTGGTGTAGCCGACACTGACACTTCAGCCAAGTCACTATCTGGTTCCGGAGTAACAGCAATATTTAGGGCTGTGTGGGACTGTAATCCTTCTTAGGATTTCTGCCTTTTGCTGAAGAAATGGAATAACGTTTTTCCTTAAGAACGCTTCATTGTTAACCAAAAGACACAAAAGTGCGTACACAAACACAACTGCATTCGATTTGACCAGAACTACGACAAACACAGAGGACAACCTTTGTGCTGGAACAGTACTATCCGCAAACTGTAACCTGGCTTGTGGGCCACCTCTCGGAAACACTCGGCAGCAGTCGGCAGATTTCGTGGCGTAGAGAGTTGCAGATGTTCGTTGCCAACTGTGCAGCGTAGACTGCATTTGTCGTTTCCTTTGTTGCTTAGCCGTGTTGTTGCTGTCAGCGTTTAGTTGCTGCGTTTACAAGAAAAGGAAGCTTGATCCTGTAGAGGTTGTTGTTGTGCTCTTCAGTCCGAAGACTGGTTTTATGCAGCTCTTCATGCTACTCTATCCTGTGCAATCCTTTTCATTTCAGAATAATTACTGCCACCTACATCCGTTGGGACCTGCTTACGGTACTGATTGCATGGTCTCCCTCTTACAGTTTTTACCCCCACACATCCTTCCAGTAATAAATTGGTTATCCCTTGATGTCTCAGAATGTGTCCTATCAATTGCTCCCTCCTTTTAGTAAAGTTATGCCACAATGTTCTTTTATCCCCAATTCTATTCAGAAACTCTTATCTAAATTTCAGCATTCTTCTGTAACACATTTCAAAAGCTTCTATTCGGTTCTTGTCTTCACTATTTATCGTCCACGTTTCGCTTCCATACAAGGCTACACTCCAGGCAAAAACCTTCAAAAGAGATTTTCTAACAATTAAATCTATATATGATGTGAACAAATTTCTCTTCTTCAGAAATGCATTTCTTGCCATTCCGTGTCTACATTTTCTATCCTCCCTGTTTCGGCCATCGTACCTGTAGAGGTATAGCTCATTAACGCACCGCACAGAACATCCAGTCAGCATCTGCCTTTTTTTTAGCGGGATACTTCCAACTCTGGAATCATCTGACGACGATGAGGTAGTGGAATTTCAGTTAAGGGTTATGCCAATTGTTTCTGAAATTAAGAAATGTAAAATGTCATGGGATAAAATTAATATTGCCGCTCACCCTAGTACATCACGTGCATATGCGTCATGTTTAACTCTTTATCACTAACAAGCACTTAACAAATGCAAAAGAGAAATAATATCTCACCCACTACCGATACAAAGCGTTACGAACAAGCAGTGGAGCAATTTTCAGGGACATGTTCCAGATCCTCCACCCATCACAAATCTCTGAAAATTAATGTATTGGGTCGTTCGATTTTTAACCTATGTTTTACTTTTTTTAATATGATTTGAAAAATGTACATTCTTTAGAATAACAAATCTGTTTAAAATTTTTATCTGTCGGTTTTTCCACTCATCGGATTATAATTGCGATTATACGGCTGGAAACATTCCCAGAAGAATATGTTTCTGTGCTGAATGGAACTCTTCATTCGTGCACGTAGTCATCAAAAGTCCATAAACTCATCCGAAAATAATTAAAAACTTATCTCCCCTTAATTCCTCAAAAAGGACAGAGACTGCATCCACTTCATCTATTCTCGTATTGAGTGGATGAACCCAATGCAACCTTCTTCTTCTTCATCTCTTCAAACGTCTGTACAAGACAAGCCAAACTAATAACTGATCGTGCACCATTTGCAGTCTGGGAAGGCAACTGCAGACGGAAGGCTGTCACGCCACGGCACGGCATGCCGTGTAGCTGTTGGGTGGCTGTGAAGAGGCGTGGCTCTCGTGTCAGCCCGGCGAGAATGTCGGCTTGTCGGCCGACCACCAGCTCACCAAAAGCCAAGTTACAGTTTGCGTATAGTACTGGCGCACAGGCAGTGCACATATCACTGGTTTTGGCTACGATCGTCAACTGTCGTCAGACGTCGTGTTCGAAGGCGGAGCCTCCTTCTCCAATACAACGTCGCGCTGAATATGTGTACCATCGTATTTCCCACTTGTAGCTATGTTACAATTGTGCAAATCAGTTTTAAAAGTATACAAGTGTTACTACGCAAAAAAGTGAATAATTTAGTCATATTTTTCCCAGAAAGTGGGGGGGGGGGGGCCAACTGCAATCGCCACCACTGTTAATAATATCAGGTTTCTTTTTAATTTCCTTTCGTCAAGTTTTTGAAAAATAAAATTTATTGAAAAATAAAATGAAAAGGAAATTTATTCCATAAGTTTCAAAATGTTCAAATGTTTGTATCTCTTATGGGACTTAACTACGGGGTCATTAGCCCCTAAACTTACAAACTAGCTAATACTAATGACGGCACAAATATCCATGCCCGAGGGGGGATTCGAACCCCCGACCGTAGTGGCCGTGCAGACCGTGACTGGAGCGCCTCAGTCCCCTCGGCCACCGCGGCCGACCCATAAGTTTAATAAATTCTCATCTTCGAGTTTTCTAGAATTAAGTTATCGAGTGACCTCACCCTCTAGCTATCTTTTGAATAGTTATTCAGAATAAAGTAACATAAACTCTATGGACCACCGTCACTTTAATCCTTAACCTTAAGTAGTGAAAAATGATTCAAAGCTCTGCGTCTTCAGGCGTGGGTGACTTATCGAAACTAATTCATTGCAGCTAATCTTCCCCATTTTGTCACTCGAAAACTTAGAGGTCAGATATTCCATGTATTCCTTGGTAACCTTACGTACCCCAAACGGACTTTAATTGATGTATAGTCGCGCTCCATTAAGTATTCAATAGCATAATCACCTTTAATGAACTCCAAATCTCTGTATCAATAAGTACTGTTTGATTACCATTATGATCTGCAGTAGGAAAGCAAAGTGATTGTGATAAATAGTTGTCAATCCTAACTTTTAGCGCACGAGCATTTCCTTGCCTTTTAAATGATTCCCTTGCGATCATTAAAAGATTCGGCCAACTAAAGTATCACCAATAAAACAGATCCTATCAGGAATGTTCATAATTAAATTGCCTTTCCCAACTTGTCATAAACTAAATTGATATCTCAGCAGTTACTTGACAAATCTTTCCACGCCTTTAATCACAAACTGTATGGCTTATGTCGCATCTGTATTGTCATTAAATAGGAAAGAAAAATTATATAATTCCATTACAGTATCGTTATGGAGCCTTTTTATTGCCGTATCTAATATTTAATTACACTGATCAAAACTTCTAATAATTTTTGACAGAATTTAATGAGTCCTTCACTAAGGTGCATAAACACTTTAACATCGATTTATTACCTTTAAATAGAGCAAAGTCTTGTATTTCATACGACGATCTCCGGTAATAATTCCTTACAGCAGATTTTTTTTTTTTTTTTTTAGTCCGGTAGGTAATACTCCAGCTGCACAGTGATGAGGCTACAGTAGGAACATGAATCTTTGATTCTGGACACGTAATTGTGAAAAAGGAATATCATCTTTGTCCCCCTAACAAAGAAAGTATTATTTCCTCGCTTGCGGCCGGCGAGTTTTAGTGGCCAGCTCTAGCAACAGCATAGGATATCGGGCGCTGTCGGCAGCATACTGGCGAACATTTCTTTGGATGCCCAGCTAATATCAGGTGTCGATCAGCTGGTCGGCAATTACAAGGCAGCTCAGCAACATAGTTTTACATAAAATTAATTACAATAATACAAATGACCAATAAATTACTTTTTCCTAATAAGTAAAGAATAAAATATTTGTCTGTCGCAATAAGTTGTAGCGATCCTGGAATCTCATGTAGCTAGTTGTCAAAATTAAAATTTCTCGCTACAACTTGACCACCAAAACATGGTCCCTGTAAACATGGTGCTCTGATGGATTCACGCTAGGTGGTACCTAATAGCAAATTTAGACACTGTTTTACAGATTATCGTGACGGTTGGCTCAAGTATTCATATTTTCATAGGGAAAGCTTTTAAAATCTAAGAATCACTGTATGATACCTGGAAAACGGTACCTGGAATTAAGTTTTGACTTTCGTTTATCACCACGGAATTTGACAGATACCGAAGACCTCATGGAGAGAGAGAGAGAGAGAGAGATAGACATGGACAGGAGAGAAGGGGATAACTAAGGAAACTACATATAAGTAAATTCCCCGTCCAACGCCGGGTTCATTTAGTTTTATTATTTCTAATCAGTTATATATTATTTTAGCCTACTATAACGTAAATAAATTGGTGCCTTCAATTGCAGATTTGCTGATATATTTATTAAACGTGAACAAATAAAGAATACAATTTTAAGACAATGTCAAATATTTTTACTAATCTCAAACAAATAAATGAATAAGCAATAGAAGTCTTAGTGTTCAGTTGATCTTTGTTGAACATTTGACGGTATTGCTGGACACACTATTATTAAACTGCCTGTTTTAAAGACATATTTTTAATAAATAAAACATCGGCTGTTTGTAGCAACTTTATAGAAAGAGTCGTTTTATTTTTCTGTTTGGTTACGAGAAGCTATCACTCAGAATATATAAGTTTCATTTCAACACAGTGGAAATTTTGGAAGCCATCACTTTGTACGAAAAAATAGCTGAGAGGCGATTGAGGCTACGGTTTAACCCGTAGAATCGCAGACGGCAATATGCAAACCAGTTTCTCAGGTCAGGGATTTTCGAGGCGGAATTAGAGGTGCCGGTAGTAATCCAGTTTTTCCACCGTGTTAATGACCTCGCAGAGGCTACAGGTAGCGAGTCGTTAGACGCAGACGTGGCTACCAAGTGGACGGAAAAGTTATGCATGCACCAAAAAAGTGGTAGCTAACGGTCCATCTTGATAATCCAAGAGAATCCGTTTTTCTACAGCGCAAAATGTGCAGTAGCATTGAAAAATCTAAATGACTTTTAAAAAAAATCAACAGCAAGTGTTACGAGCATTACAGAACGCGTTTTTCTCAGATAAATTTAGTGTCCTGACAGATAGAACGACTTGCCTAGAAAGTCATCGGCAAATGGAACGTGTAAATTCGTAGATTTTACAGCACCATAATTTCCGCCAACACTACAATAGTCTGAAAATTAGTTAACGAATGTGATTGATAGGCAAAGGCTTTAATTACCTCTCTTGCCAGGACAACGAGATAATGCTACGTATGTAAGTAACACGGCGTACCAGAAAGTCTAATAAGTTTCTGTTATAATTTCTTTTATAAAAAGTTTTTCATCCATCTATGTGACGCGTAGACGATAGGAAAATTCTCCACACCGTAATGACTTGAACGGGGAAACGTTGTTCTGATCTCCGGTCTTACACTAAGGCGATTTCTAAATAACATATAAGTTACATTTTGTTGGCGGCAATTGACAGACTTAAACCATGTGTCACTAATTGACTATGTTGTAACTATCAGTCTGTCCAAATAAAAAATAAGCTGTAATATATGACATGAGATATTCAGACCGAGGCATAACCATGTATTTGCATTATACCATTCGTTATTGACATTCATGTACACAGTGAACTCACGCATAAAAAAAATCCCAACTTAAGTTCAGTGAATTCTGTAAGAAGGCCTCAAATGCTTCACAATTTTTATAAGTAAGTGCTCCAGCTGTATAATACATATTTATTCAAACTAAAAAAATTAATGTAGGAGTAAAACACTAAGTAAATTCGTGGACCTGACATTGTTAGGAAAGGGAAAGGTGGTGTTAATAGTATTTACTAAAATTTTAAAATTTTTGATTTGTATAAAAAATCTTATAAACGCTAATACCAAAACATACAATAACAAATAAAATGTCGTTACTAGTGTCGACGTTATATTCTAGACATATTGCAATCTGCAAATAAGCAGATGAAACCAGCCTCAGAAAAAAGACTATTAAAAAAATAAAGAAAATAAGTAATTCAATTCCACTCGGAAAAGAACGTCATGACAATTAGCTACATCGACAATAATTTCCAACATGCAAAATTTCATACCATTCAATCATAACTGTCTGTCGAAAACGAGGACATACGCATTGTTATAGATAATTAACGAAGAATGCCGATATTTTCCAAAATATCCCCAAAGATGTCAGGCTGTAAATCTGTGGAAATAAAGAGAGGCATCTTAGTTCTCTGCAAATCTCATTTAAGTAAATGGCAGAAGGTTCATTGAACAGCTTTTGTGATATTTCTCTACCTTTCCGTTATCTGATACAGCGCGGATAAGAAGAATACCTGAATCTTTCCGTTTTTTTTTTTCTGATTTATTTTACTAAAGTGATCTTGTGTCCCTATCTAGGTGGGTGCTAACAAAATGTGTTCGTATTCGGAGGAGAAAGTCGGTGAAAACAATTTCGCAAATAGATCTCGCCGTAAAGAATAACGCCTTTCTTTTAATTACTTCCGTGACACACTCCCGTATATCGCGATAATACAAAATGAGCTTCTTTTCTCTGAAAAATTCTATATATCCTCAGTCAATATCACTTGGTAGAAATCCGCTAATGCGCAGCAATATGCCAAATCAGAATGCTGCAGTTTAGTGAAGGCAGTTTCTTTAGTAGAACCGTTGCATCCTAAAGTGCTCTGTCAATGAAAAGTAGCCTTTTGTTCGCCATCTCTACAAATATTTCTCTGAATTCTTTCCAACTGAATCAGTCACTTCGGATCGGCCATCAGTCCACCCTCACCCCCCCCCCCCTCCATTTCCATTTTAGGCAGCGGCGGAGTGGCCATTGAGGCGCATTGAGGCGCTTTGCTCCGACGTACATGAGGCAGTTCCCCGTCAGGGGTTCGAATCCCCCCTTCGGACATGGATGTTTGTGTCGTCTTTCGTATAAGGTAATTCATAAGTAGTTTGTAAGTTTAGGGACTGATGACCCGCACTTAAGTCCCTTAAGCTTCACAAACATTTGAACTTTTCCACTTTAGTTCAAAATGTGAAAGTACTCGAAACGCGTGCATTCCCTAGGAAATATCATCTTGAAACTAGCATGTTGGGTGGTGAAACGTGATGTTCTGTCTGTATTCAAACAAAAATGTTCTACTTGTCATATGTGACGGGACTGTAATTGTATCAATAATGGATCTATGATGAAATAAATTCACTAACCTATGAATATTTCTCAAATACATGAAAGACGTCTGACCTTAACTGCTGTAAGATTACGTGTGTTTTATTATTTGGCAAGCAACGGATGACACTCTGAAGGAAAGCAACACTTTTAATTACAAATGTGTAATTAAATTCGCAAGTTAATTTAATAGTAATCCTGTACGTTTAATTAGTAATGCTTCCTAATATCATTTCAAAATTACAAGGTGTAAAGTATAGTGGTAACTAAGCCAAACTCAAACAATTCAACTCTTAATTACGTTATTTCACTTAGAATACTCAGACTCAATTAATCATCAATGTCGCTGATACTGATAACGTGTATTGCACATCAGTCGCTACGCAGTCTCATTTGCACTTATATAACGTTCAAATCTGAAGAGCTTGAAGAGAACACAACTGAATGCAAATAATTTCTTTCTCACAAGTCATCTCAGTTTGTCTGTAACTATTAAACTCATTAATTAATCGAACTATATGATACTTCATCAGTGCAACAGAATTCAGTAATTGTCGTCAGAATGTTGCACAGATCAGGAAACAAAGCAGCTAATTATATAAAATAGTGTATACGAAATTATAACTAAAAATTCCAATAAAAATAGGTTCAAAGTAGATCATCAGTCAAAATTCCAATAAAAATATGGCCAAGGCAGAACATATGTACATCTTTCATCAATGACAGTGTCAGATAGGATGTAAAAGACAATCTAATCAGATATTCATCAGCAATGGTAATATGAAAATATGTACTGGATTTCGTTAAAAACGTAAGTCTTTAGTTTTAAGTATGGGTACCAATATGACAAAAATGCTACACATATTAAACCTTGTGTGATAATATACACAAAAAAATCACTGTATCAGAGACTAGAGTTGTTTAAAAATTTAAATTCTTCATACAGGACATAACTGTACATAAGTCATGTAAAATTTTGAGTAATCAGTGGACATCAAGTGTTGCAACAAAATCTGTAGAGATTAAATCACGATTATAGTGACAACAGATTACAGCAACATGCACCAGTGATAAATTGTATATGTAAACCAAATGTAAATTGAACCAAATTACAAAATTGGAAGAGATGATACAGTACTTAGAGTCAAAATACAACAGAAGTCAGTAACATTTACATAAAATTACATAATGGTTACATTTGTGTACGAAAGTGTAGAAGAAGGGGATTATCGTGTCTTTTCACCTGCAAGAGTGAAATTGTTTACAAATGTAGCGGTTTACTTTATATTGCTTCATATTCATTTGGTGAGTGTTTAAGAGACTGATTAAGAAATTGAATGTCTGTCCTGTTAGCTGTAATATTATATTTTTGACAGCAGGCTTTAACTTGTCTGAAAGGGGAAAAAATACTGTGAGGATAGTATAACATGTCGGAATGTGAGGAATTGAATGAATGGTTGGAAACAAATGCCACAAGCATCACTAATATCTTTTTTTTCACACGCACACTGAAAACAATTGTGACAACATGATGAATAAAATGCATCTATGTGTTTAAAGGCTAGGGAGTAGGATATTTTCTCGTACGGTTCTTCTTATGATGACCTACAGATGACGAATTTAGTGCTGAGCAAGCACAGGGAGTGTGTAATACTCTTACGATAGTTTAACCAAATAAACTCAGGCCTCCCGAGCCCATCAAAATAGCAACTGATCGAATTTTTGTCAGGTCGAGTGTACGTTATGCCCATGAATGTCCAGAAAACATTAAACAAACAGAAGAGAACATGTGGTGTCGCACAAGTATGAAGTGCGCGCCACGTACTTTCGCCGCGCGCCGCCATGCACGGACAGCGCGGCGTTCCTACGACGTCAGCCATGAGCGCCCTCTGCTGCAACTCCACTCGTGGCCACCACTGAACAGCATCGTTCACTTGGGAATCAGATAGGCACCAGTTAAGACTTGGCTATCGTATAGGCACCAGGAATCACCAGTAGGCAGGCCTCTCTCTAAACTATTTTCTGCTGTCCCACTAGCTGGTCACCTCCGTACCTGCACAAGCGTGCATCCTTTATTCCTGGGTCGGTCTCTTTCTACTCGGCCACCGACACCTACGACAACCGGCGGAAACGAGACACAAAAGTGGCGACAAGGATGGGATACAAAAGAACATAAATTAGTAACATGCTTATGGTATCTCCTCATCATATGGAAGAGATATATTCATTAACACATGTCATTTTTATATTGAGAAATGTATATGCCAAGATCACTGTTCAATATTTTATTACCGATAAGCGATCTCGAAGAACTTAATTGTCATATATATAAAACTCTCCAAACATAATTTGCAACTGCTAATTTTAACTGTGTTTAGTCGTAATTTACATGAATTTGCATCTGATCGGCATTTATCATATCTATAACGTCATATAAACTAGATACATAATAATTTAAAATAATACGCAATAGCTCGTCACATTTAAAAATAATCACACAACCATTTTCCCCATTTGTTCACACTTCTATGTACAGCAGCAATTAAGTTTGTCGAAACTTAATCCTGCCCGAGGCCCGACTTGGCGTTCCGCGCGCGTGTTTTGCGGTTCCGGACGCAGCTATGCAGTTATATACATAGGGCACCAGTTTTACTCCTGATGACAATGGCGGAGCATGCCATAGAAAGCTTTAGGATATAATCCGAAGTGACGCGACTTGTACACCGGGAACATTCCATAGAAGAATGCCACCGGGAAATACTTCGAGGACACATATAATTGTGATAACTTATATATATATATATATATATATATATATATATATATATATATATATATATATATATATATATGAGCTAAAGGAAATTATTCAGACAATTATGGAAGAGGAAAACTTAATTGTTATGGGAGACTGGAATTCGGTAGTAGGACAAGGAAGGGAAGGGAAGATAGTGGGTGAATATGGTCTGGGCAAAAGGAATGAAAGAGGAAGCCGCCTGGTAGAATTTTGCACGGAACATGATTTAATCGTAACAAACACGTGGTTTAAGAATCACAAAAGAAGGTTGTATACTTGGAAGAGACCAGGAGACACCGGAAGGTATCAGATAGATTTTATAATGGTAAAACATAGATTCCGGAACCAAGTTATAAACTGTAAGACATACCCAGGGGCAGATATAGACTCTGACCATAACTTGTTAGTCATGAACTGTAGGCTAAAATTGAAAAAAACTGCAGAAAAGTAGGAAAATAAGGAGATAGGACCTAGATAAATTGAAGAAACGTGAAGTTCTGGAGAATTTCAGAGGAAGATTTAGGCATAAATTAACAGAAACAGGGGGAAATAAAACAGTAGAAGAGGAATGGCTAACATTGAGAGATGAAATAGTGAAGGCAGCAGAGGACAAAATAGGTAGAAAGGAAAGACCTACAAAAAATCCTTGGATATCACAGGAAATACTAAATTTAATTGATGAAAGGAGAAATTATAAGAATGCAGTAAATGAAACAGGCAAAATGGAGTACAGACGACTAAGAAATGAGATTGACAGAAAGCGCAAAATGGCTAAGCAGGAGTGGCTAGAAGCCAAATGCAAATCTGTAAGAAGGGAGTAAGACAGGGTTGCAGTCTTTCTCCGGTGTTATTCGATTTGTATATCGAGCAGGCGGTGAAGGAAAGCAAGTAAAAATTTGGGATAGGGATTAAAGTTCAGGGGGAAGAAATAAAAACATTGCGTTTTGCTGATGACATTGTAATTCTGTCAGAGACAGCAAAGGACCTGGAAGAGCAGTTGAATGGAATGGACAGTGTGTTGAAGAGAGCGTATAAAATGAACATTAACAAGAGCAAAACAAAAATAATGGAATGCGGTTTTATAAAATCAGGCGATGCTGAAGGAATTCGATTAGGTAACGAAACAATGAAGGTGGTAGATGAGTTTTGTTAGTTGGGTAGTAAAATAACATGCGATGGCCGCACTACAGAGGATATAAAATGCAGAATGGCAATGGGAAGAAGGGCATTTTTGAAAAAGAGAAATTTGCTAACATCGAATATTAATGTAAGTGTAAGGAAGTCTTTTCTGAAGACATTTGTGTGGAGTGTTGCCTTGTACGGGAGTGAAACATGGACGATAAGCAGTGCGGACAGGAAGAGGATAGAGGCTTTTGAAATGTGGTGCTACAGAAGAATGCTGAAGATTAGGTGGGTAGATCACATAACTAATGAAGAGGTACTGGACAGAATTGGTGAGAAAAGGAATTTTTGGCATACCCTGACTAAAAGAAGGGATCGCTTCTTAGACATCGAGGAATCGTAAATTTAGCATTGGAGGTAAGTGTGTGTGGTAAAAATCGCAGAGGGAGACCAAGAGACGCGTATAGTAAGCAGATTCAAGTGGATGTGGTTTGCCGTTCTTATGAGGAGATAAAAAGGATTGCTCAGGATAGAGTCGGGTGGAGAGCTGCATCAAACCAGTCTCCGGACTGAAGACCATAAAAACATATATATATATATATATATATATATATATATATATATATATATATATATATATATATATATGAGGTGAGGCGCGTCCTGAAAGTAAGTTCCGTTTGGTAATAAAATGAAATTGTACACAGATACAGAAGAAATTTTTATTGCACAAAATTCTACAACTCTTAAACTACTTTTACACATAACTGCCGAAATTTTGTAGGCACTTGTCATAGCGTTGCACAAGTGTTTGCATGCATCCTTCACAGAACGTTGCTGCCTGTGTATTCAACTATGTGGATACAGCTCCTTATCATCGTTGAATTGTTGACCACCAAGGACAGATTTTAGGTGTAAGAAGAGATGAAAGTCGCTAGGAGAGAGGTCCAATCTGTATGGAGGATGATCAAACAGGTCCCACTGAAATTTCCGTAAGAATTGTTTGGTCACATTCGGTGTGTGAGGTCAGGCATTATCGTGGAAAAAATATATTTTGACAGTAATTCTTTTCTTACACCTAAAAATCTGTCCTTGGTGGACAACACTTTAACGATGATGACGAGCTGAAAGAACATGTTACCACATGGTTGAATACACAGGCGGCAACATTCTATGAAAAAGGCACACAAAACCTTGTGCCATGCTATGACAATTGCCTCCAAAATTTTGGAAGCTATGTAGAAAAGTAGTTTAACAGTTGTAGATTTTTGTACAATCAATATTTGTCCTGTATCTTTACTCGTTCGTTTTATATAACCAAACGGAACTTAAGCTTAACAAACATTGTAATTTTTTTTTTTTTTTTTTTTTTTTTTTTTTGTCACTACAGGTAATCGTTGTGACGGCCCTTCGCGTGGTGAATTGTAACGAGGATTACGTCTGATTTCAGCTATTTCGACCCATCGTTCTAGACTGCGGTCCTAGTAACATACTCCAATTTTGCTTATCTATATCTTATGTTTTGTTACGATCACGTGAATCGTCCCGTAAACGGTAATTATGTGATCTCTCATAATCTGCACGAGAATTGCGTCTTTCGTGCCAGTTATTGTCATCTCATTTCTAATAATTATGGGTATTGTCACGAGTCTTTTGATATCCGAATTTTCGCCCACGGCCTCGAAAATGATGATTTGCATGATCACATGGGTGTACGTTATTTATTCGGTACTGACTGGGATTTGTAATTTCCAATGGCCGCGCGGCGGTAGCTGAGCAGTCTGGAAGGCCACTTTACGGATCGCGAGGCCTCCCATGTCGGAGGTTCGAATCCGCCCTTGGGGATGGATGTGTGTGTGTGTGTGTGTTGTTCTTAGGTTAGTTTAACTTAGTATAAGTAGTTTGTAAGTGTAGGGACTTGTGAGAAAAGTAGTTTGGTCCCATAGGATTACAAAAATTTGAACATTTTTGTAATAATAATTAAATAGAGGTGAGTTACAAAAATGTTCAAATTTTTGTAATTCACCTCTATTTCATTATTTCGGTCCTGTCTCTCAATTTGTTCTATGGGGTTCTGACAAGTGTTGGGTTGCGTTGTGACTGAAAACCATATCGTTGTCTTTATATACAGGGGGTTTCACTGTGTTTGCCTCTGTAACTTATAAAATAATAGGTGACGTTAGGTCAACACAAGAAATGTTACACTTTCTGCGGAGCTGTGGAATTGTTTGTACGACTTGTTCTGACTGCGAAAAATCAGCACACATACGTCCAAAATCCATATATTTGAAATTCTGTGGGACCAAACTACGTTGGTTATCAGTCCCTAGAGTTACAAACTACTTAAACTAACCTAAGGACAACACACACATCCATGCCCAAGGGAGGATTCGGACGCGGGGTCCGATCGATCCATAACGGAGCGCTCCAGACCGCTCGGCTACTCGCGCGGTGCACATATGCGTACCAAGTCTCGAAGAAAGGGTCAACAGATGAAAATCAGCTGCTTGGTGGTGTATTGCGACATAGGGTCTATATTTAACCATCAACGTGTCACTACTCATGTGTGCCGGCCGCGGGGACTGAGGCGCTCCAATCACGGTCTGCACGCCCACTACGGTCTGGGGTTCGAATCCTCCCTCGGGCATGGATATTTGTGCCGTCCTTACTATAAGGTAGTTCGTAAGTAGTTTGTAAGTTTAGGGACTGATGACCTCGTAGTTAAGTCCCATAAGCTTAACAAACATTTGAACATTTGAACTACTCATATGTAGCGTGACTGCTACTGATAGAATTATCCAATGAAATTAACTGATGGCCCCGTCTACGAAATAAACTCATTACACTATTCAATTCAATATCGCTCTACTTCTTAAATCGATTATAAGCATGTGACTAAGCATTGTTAGGTTACGTTCTTGCGTCTTTGATTATTTGAAGAGCAACATATAACATCGTGAACTAAACTGTTAAATTTGTATTTGAAATCGGAACCAAACTATTCCATAACGCTCGGCGTATACCGATGTACATTATAAGGGTTATCTAGCTATACTCAACTGCGAGAGCCAAGAAAAATTATTGATACACAGTCTCGTTTATATTGACGTAATTTTTAAATCTGCTTAACTTTAAGCGAACAAAACTGTGTGCAAGTAACAACTTTCTCGCAAGACATTTCATTTTGACTGTAACTATTAATCTCATTAATTTAACTAACAATATGATTTTTCTTCAATGCAACAAAACTACCGCTAATCACCAATTTTACTATAGCAACATGTGTATTCTACGTAGCTACGCAAAATGATCTTTTCAAAATTATACCTTCATTACTACTGCTTTCAAACTGCAAAAATTTGAGCTAATGCAAAAATTAATCTTAAAAATAGTGAAAGAAACGTTACATCAAAGCTTGAAACTATTGACAATTAACTTCATTAACGAGAAAACTCAGGACTCCTACCACATCGATGATCATACAGTAATATAATTACAAATAATAAAAACACATAGATTTACCTTATGCTTCACTTCAGGTCCCTATAGCACAAATAAATACTTTCTTAGCAACCGATACAATTGCCTTTTCCACGTGTGCAGGGTGACTGCTAAGCTACCAACCACAGACTCTCACTGGCAGACTTGCCTCTGCTTCTAACACTGCCTGGTCGCTACTGCTGGCAGCAAAACACCGGATTAAGAGATAATACTCTTTGGCTTAAGGCACGTATTAACAAACTGGAGTCAGAATATTGGACAGATTAACAAATTTAAATAAGAATATAACATAAAAGTGGACCATACGAAATTACATTTAAAATTCCAATAAAATGTGCCCGAGGCAGTATTAATACCTCTCAGTATTTTACACTATTAATCTAAATGTAAAAGCATAGGTTTTACACTTCGGTACTGAAATACAAACATTGTTTTCTTTCTGCTCAAAATTTTAGTTTGGTGGCTATGGCCTTTTCGATATTTCTGATTCAATTGTTCGAAATTGTAAATCTCAGGAAATTAGTTGAATATATATGGCTTATAGATTTCACTGATTTTTATGTAAATGATGTTTAACGGATTTCTTTTGGTGCTCATGTCGATCACTTCACACGTAACATATGGACAATTGCCAATTTTCGCACCAAGCAGATAATCATCATCGTCGACGTCGTTGTCGTCATTAGGAGCTAATTATGCATTTCAGTCTGGAGCAGAGATGCCCTAATAAAATTTCTTCCTTATTCAAAGCTAACATTGATGCTCGTCTCATGTAAAGAGACTACCATACTTTCTCCTTGGTCTACCTCGCTTCCTTTTTCCCTCTACTGCTGAACCTCTGAAACTCTGTGGCAACCTTGCTTCTCCCATGCGTTAAACATGACCCCACAATCTCAGCCTGTTCGCTCCGACTGCTTTATCTATGCTTTTAATTCCTCTTTATGGATACCCTTCTGCTGTTATTCCCACCTTATTAATACCTGTAATCATCCTTGTTAATTTCTGTAACCTCGGTAAGACTCGGGTTCGATCCCCGCCGGCTCCTAAGATTATGGATTTGTCACTTTCCGCATCTTTCACCTTTTAAACTGATGCTGATGTGAAAAATGTCAAGTAAATCCGTGGTTTGGAACCCATGTTATACTGTAGGTCCTCCTTTACTGGCTGTGTAAGTCAGTTCGAAGGTCGGCGGAATGCTACGACCTACCACATCCGAACAGGACCAAGCTTAGTAAAGCACTGCTTTTTCTTAACCTCGTCATTATTAACAATTTAACATGTATCCTCTTTGGGATCTCTAATTCCATGTGTTGTGTCAGTTTTTGTTTATGCGTACGTAAACGAGTTGAAATCCCTGTCGGCACGTAAAACGTTGAGTATGGTAGCTCCTTGGAAAGCCATTAGTAGCTTTCCAAATACAGTGCCGCAGCTCCTCACAAGCTGAAAAATCTGACTACCGTCGTCAATTAGTACTGAAGTCAATACTGTTAAGAATGTAACTTACGTTTTTTGATTGACTATCATTATTAACAACCTTCCATAAAGTATAGAAAATTACTAATAAACAAAAACACGTGGTCTTTCCGTAAAAATTACCATTAGATACTAAAATTATGTAAGTGTTCGAACACAACGGAAATAAATTTTAAGAAATCTGCCATAACAGGATTCGAACCACCGACCCCTTTTTTTGTCTTCTCGGCCTAGCTTCGTCGCCTTTGAACGAAAGTTCTTCTGAAGGTAAATAAGACTTGTTCTTGGTTAATATACTGGTTGCCATTTGTTGTTATCCTTTTTTTATCCCTGTGGCCTTTGCAGCAGACTCTCCTCATGCAGAGATTGTATTCACGTGGTTTATAAGTTATTCATATTGTAATCACCTGGCATTAAGCTTGGTCTCGTGTCATCGCCTGTCTGTCTCGTTGCTTATTTTGACTTCTCGTAGCCCTGTGCGTTGCAGTCGGCGGAGTCACAAGATGGTCTGTGTACATAGTCATAATAAATGAACATTAAAGAAATGCAGCAACAGGAGAACGCCGTATAAAATAAATTTGTTCCTTTATCCATTGTCCTAAATATAAAGGTAGGTGATAAAAGTTTTCATGTAACAATAAAAATAAACCATACTCAAACGAAATCATATGCGAGTGCCAGAACCATATATTTGCTACAGACGCTGCCAGGAAAAACCATTATTTCGTGTATGTCTTCAAATGTTCAAATGTTTGTATAGCTTATGAGACTTAACTACGGGGTCATCAGTCCCTAAACTTACAAACTACTTATGAATTACCTTATACTAAAGACGACACAAACATCCATGTCCGAGGGGGATTCGAACCCCCGACCGTAGTGGCCGTGCAGACCGTGACTGGAACGCCTCAGTCCCCTCGCCCACTGCGGCCGGCGTGTATGTCTTCCTCTCTGTTCGTGCTGTGTGTATCGCTTAGTTACAGTTTCTCAGTTTCAAGTGCTCTTCAGTTTATCTTTTTCTTTTGTTCTTAAATTATCTCGAAATTTGTGATGTCTGAGTAAGCTAGGAGCACTTCCTCTCTTCTGTCGTGACCGAGAAATGTAAAGAAACTCCCAAATCGTTACGGTAATGTATGGAAGAAAACATTTTGCGCCAGTCTTTTGTTTTTTGGGCATTTCCGAAAGTTATGATGTTCTTCCGTTACGTATTGTACGTATTCGTTCAAACTCGCATTTTTTTACGTCTGTGTAAAGTACGCGAACTGGCCGATAATCCATGAACATCTGTTGTTTTTTGTTGTTGGAAATAAATGCCAGTCCGGCCAGAGGCCATCTGTAATTGTTAACGCAGTCCCAGCAGTACAGTTGATTGCAGCTACTTTTTTCCTAGTCCATTTCCAGATCTGAAATTTGTACCTAAACGTAAGTGTGTGTGCCAATGTGTCTATGACATGGCATAGTACGGGTTCTGTTTGAGGTGAATCTTATAGTTTTTCCTACCTGTAGGGACCTTATCGTTCACATTGTCATTCGAGACGAATGCTGTTCGTAATGGAAGTGTGGAATCGTTAATATTATTCCAAACGTTCGTCCAATCAGTCTCCACAGGGTTTCGTCTATGGCGTCTCGTAAGACGACCTTAAATTTTCGCAGTCGTGAAGTGCTGTCGCAGATTATGAATGTAACTTCCTTCGAGGTAAAAATGCCGGACGTAGTCAAGTTGTGCATTTACGCATCCAATGCCGCCTGGGGTAGTTTTACTGATGGGGACTAGGCTGGTGAATAGTATCTGCATGACTGTTTGAAGAGGAGCCGTAGGATTTTTCCAGTACGGTTCAGAAACTTAGCCGTGAATTGTAGTTGGACATTTTTCACGCCCAGGCCTCCTTCTTTCCGAGAGAGCGCGATAATTGGCAGGTTGACCTTGAATATATTACCTCTCCAGATGAATCAATACGCTGCGGTGAAAATCTTGTGGTAGTACCGCGACAATGTGGTATATTTTACTAAGTGCGTAACTATTAACGAATAGGGATCTCTGTAACCAGATTACATTTCTATTTTTGTTGCCATGGAGTGTGGCTCGGAGTACATTGAGTTTATGAGTCCAGTTGGCAATGGCCATCTCCCTTGGTTCGGGGTTAGAATAATACAGAAGTGGGTTATCCGATTTACGTGTTGCAACCATGTTAAACGCATGTCCTCCGGTCGCGGTCCTATAGGTAAAATCTTCGATTTGAATTCATTGAGTTTAGCACCAGTTGCAGTGGAATACGCTTCGATCACTCCTTGTGCAGTTTCGATTTCAGCTGTTGTGCTCACGATAAGACTGACATCATCAACATACGCATGCGTAAGCCGTCTGGTCGCTGGTGCAGCTGCGACAGTATCCACGACGGTGGCGTACAGCGTCGTCGAGATAGGGCAACGCTGCCTCACAGATTGCTTGATTTGGACTGGAGTACTTATTTGATCATTGATTTGGATTCTTGAGTACGTTCCTGAAAGGCACTCAATTATGAGCTGTATAAAACGAGCACTAAACCCCATTCGTCACATAACTTTCAATAGAAATAAGTGGTTGACATGAACAAAAGCCTTGTCAAAATCTAAAAATATCAGCGCTACAATGCAGTTACACAACCTTGACAAGGTTATGATATCCCTGTATTCACTTAATGCATTAATCATAGATGTGCCATGAGCCAAGGATCTTGGGTAGTAATGATCTGAATCAATTATTTATGATTCTGGTTAGAAGCTTATAATCTGAATTCAGAAGAGTTATCGGCAGGAAGTTTGTCAAAGATGTGCTGTGTGTCTTTCTCGGAGTGAGGACGACCAGCCCTTCCGTAAACTGCGATGGCGGCTGCACTTCCCCCAGCAGTTCGTTATATATTTTGGTTAACTTTGGCCCTATGACGGTCCAAAAGCAAGCATAGAATTCAACAGGTAAACCGTCTAAACCACCCGATTTCTTTTAGGCGATTCTTTGATAGCCAAATGTAGTTATTCATCCATTGTATTAGCTAGAAGGTCGACATTGTCATCCCCAGGCCCGCTGGTTGGATAGCGGACAGTAGCGGTTCTCCTACCGCGGAGTCCGTTCCCAGGTCGGCGTAAAAGTCTGTGAAATATCTCATCACATGGTTTTTATTTCCGTGTGGTGTTCATATACGAGTCCCCCTACATCTACATCTACATAGATACTCTGCAAATCACATTTAAGTGCCAAGCAGAGGGTTCATTAACCACTTTCATAACTTTTCTCTACAATCCCATTCTCTAATAGCGCGCGGGAAGAAAGAACACCTAAATCGTTCCGTTTCCGATCTGATTTCTCTTATTTTATTGGGATGGTCATGTCTCCCTAAGTAGGAGGGTGCTAGCAAAATATTTTCACATTCAGAAGTAAAAGTCTTACCGCTGAAACTACTGCGAACCATTTTGTAGAACTGGCAATAGCTTCCTCCTAGGAACGCTGTCATAAGCCTTTTCGACATCTGTTCTAATATGTAGCTACTCGTATACTGTGACGTGCAATGCAGATGTCAAATGTTTTGATATTAGATTGAAGTACTTTTCAGACTGTATAAAAAAACAGAAATATGCCCCATTTAGCAAGACAGCTATAACGTTTTTAAGTGACGATGATAATAAGCAGAACTAAATTCTAATAAGACTTTAAGGAAGTACTGTATTACAACAAAATATTGTCATTCAATAGGCAGGTGAAAATACCAGTAGCACCTACTTAAACTGTTAAATGTGATAGTGTATCATATGGGCTTCTCTTGCAATGGTAGTGCTAGTTACTAACACAAGCCTATACATGTGAAGAATAAAAGGACAGATATAAAATGAAAGAAAGCATACCTCGGTTGAAAAACATTGGTAAGGAATGCTAACAGCCGTCATGTATTTAATAAAATGCATCTTTTATCCTTAAAATTTACTAGTTTCGGTCCAGGACCATCATCATAGATAAAAAGTTATTAAAATAGTATCCAGTATGAGTAATTTTAGTGGAAGTGACTCCTGCTGTTTTCAGCCAGATTTTTTTTCTTTTTTATTGCTGCTGACCAACCTGTTTTAATACCTTTCTATCTATGACTAGCTGAAAACCGGGCGTCTCCCGCTACATGTATATTTGTTCCACTCTTTGGTCCATCTCTCTCTCCCCTTTGCCCATCTGTCCACCTCCTCTTTCCTTCTCTCTCTGCCCATATCCTCCTCTCCCTCTCTGTTCATTCCCTCCTACCCTCTCTCTGCCCCTCTCCACCTTCTCTGACAATCACCTCCTCTTCTCTCTCCAACTCCTCCTACACCTCCTCAGTGCATTGCCTCCTCCACGCGGTAAAATTACATAACTCTGTCAACTTTCACGTTGATCAGTGAAGTTGTATCTAGGTATATTGCACGTTACCCTCCGCCATGCACCGTACGAAATCTTACGTAGATGTTTACGTTCCTCTATCTTGATGGTTACGTATACAAAATTTCGTTTAGATCTGAGTAAAACCGTAGATACTCTCTGCTATGCACCATACTAAATTTTACGTAGATAGTGTCTTTCCTCTTATTTTGAAGATTAAGTGAGCAAAGTTTAATCGTAGTCAGAATTACAGCAGCGCGTAAAATACGGAACAAACATAATGCGGCAGTTTCCCATGCGTCTTAGTGTTTATGACGTCTTACCTCATAAACTATTATTAGTACAAATAAATAATTTTGTAGTTACATTTATTGGCATAAAGGATGTTATCTGCAAAATATGTTTCGAAATAATTATGAATCAAAGAAGTAATAAATTTAAACGTAATTCATAAAGTGCCAGTTTTCCACTCATCTCATAGTGAAGGACGTCATATCTCCTGAACTATAGGGCAGAGCGGGGCAAGATGGGGTGGAGGGCAAGACGGGGTTTTTGTAATTTCTACCACGACAGATATCGTAACGTAGTGGCGAATAGTTGAACTAGTAGGCACGTGCTATGCGAGTGCCTGACAGTGCTGGCAGCCATTTAGAGCAAAACATTCGGAGTGAATACATCCAAACGTGTTTTCGTCTATGCTGATATAATTTTTCGTCATTTTCAGACGTAAAAAGGTAATAGAAGTTTCGCATACTCTTAAGTATTATCAATGAAAACAACTTGTTTAGCAATAAATTAATGCGTGCAATAAATAACTGAAAATATCCTTGGTGCTATAATATTAACCTAACCTAAAAATGGTCCCTTGGGGCAAGACGGGGTACCTAGTGGCAGGTCAAGGTGGAGTACCACTAGGAACCCCGTCTTGCCCCACATGACATAAATGAGCTGCAACCATGTTGACATCCTTAAACAGTTAAAAAAAAAGCAACAACTGGAATTTGCCCTTTTTAACCAAACATCTTCCAGATTTAGTGTTTGAAGCTTCTGTCGCTACAGCCACTCCTTTAACTACAAGTGAGGCCGCTAACGTTTCTGTCAATAATGACCAAGGAGGGACTTCAGTTGGCTCACGTAAGCATTATCGTATAAGCGATGGTCCTGTTAACCAAGCCGGTACTAGAGAGCAAGATGCGCTTGTTGTAGGCCTAAGCCCAGGGTGCTCATTTTGGAATGATAATAACCCCAATTACCACACTACAAACAAGTAGGCTTTTGAGAACACCACCAATAAATTAAGGTCATTTGCTGTTTCACCTGAACACATTGTCCCGATCCCTCATGTCGGAAAGAAAAACACCGGAAATACAGTCCTCAAAAAAGGAAAAACTCTTGTTACTAGCTCCCCTTACAGAAGAGAATTCCTGGAGAGTACAAGTAAAGTTAAGCCTGGAAAAAAGAAGGAACAAGAAGGAAAGATTCACCTGAGAAGACTGTTAAACAATCCCTCTTTGTTTGTAAAGGCAAAAGTGGAAAGAATAAAAAAACAATTGGCAATGAAGATAAAAAAAGTTGAAGAAGGAAGCACATCATAAGATGACACTGCGTGCCTGTATTGCGGCTACTTCTACTCGCAGTCAACAGAAGGATGGGTGTCATGCGTCTCTTGAAAAAATTGGGCTCAATGTTCGTGTGCGGGAGAAGCGGACGAGGATGCCGAGGTACATCATGTGTAAGAATTTTGCTTACAAATCGACGATAACAACTGAATAACAATAAACTGAACATTAACATCACACAATGTTTGCTTCATGCATTTTCATTAGATATTAGAATAATTCTTTTATAAATTTGTAAACCTGTGTTCACTGAATAATTTAATTACCTCTGTCTTATACAGTACTGATGTAACCCATCTTGGCCCACCTGCGTACCCCATCTTGCCCTCACTGTAGACAAGATGGGGTACTTGGTAAACCCTGGGAGCCGGCCGCGGTGGCCGAGGAGACTGAGGCGCTTCAGTCACGGTCTGCACGGCCACTACGGTCGGGGGTTCGAATCCCCCCTCGGGCATGGATATTTGTGCCGTCTTAGTTCGTAAGTAGTTCATAAATAGTTTGTAAGTTTAGGGACTGATGGCCCCGTAGTTAAGTCCCATTAAAAAAAAAAAAAAAAAAAAAAAAAAAAAAAAAAAAAAAAAAAAAAAAAAAAAAACCTGGGAAAATATATTTTTAATAGTAAATACTGACAATTTTGGTCATATTTTTTTCATATAAACTCTAGAAATACTGAAGTGTATGAACCACAGACATTGCCGAGGTGGGGTGGCTTGCGTGCCTCAACGATACAGATAGCCGTACCGTAGGTGCAACCACAGCGGAGGGGTATCTGTGGAGAGGCCAGACAAACGTGTGGTTCCTGAAGAGGGGCAGCAGCCTTTTCAGTAGTTACAGGGGCAACAGTCTGGATGATTGACTGAGCTGGCCTTGTAACATCAGCTAATGTGGCTTTGCCACACAGCTACTGCGAACGGCTGAAAGCAAGGGGAAACTACAGCCGTTACCTTTCCCGAGGACATGCAGCTCTACTGTATGAACATATGATGATGGCATCCTCTCGGGTAAAATATTCCGGAGGTAAAATAGTCCCCCATTCGGATCTCCGGACGGGGACTACTCAGGAGGATGTGATCATCAGGAAAGACAATACTGGCATTCTACGTGTCGGAGCGTGGAATGTTAGATCCCTTAATAGAGTAGGAAAATTAGAAAATTTAAAAAGGGAAATGGATAGGTTGAAGTTAGATATAGTGGGGACTAGTGAAGTTCGGTGGCAGGATGAACAGGATTTCTGGTCAGGTGAGTATAGGATTATAAATACAAAATCAGTTGGGGGTATCACAGGAGTAGGATTGATAATGAATAAGAAAATAGGAATGCGGGTAAACTACTATGACCAGCACAGTGATCACATTACCATTGTCAAGATAGATACGAAGCCAACACCGACAACAGTAGTACAGGTTTATATGCCAACTAGCTCTGCCGATGATGAGGAAATCGAAGAAATATATGAGGAGCTAAAGGAAATTATTCAGACAATTAAGGGAGAGGAAAACTTAATTGTTATGGGAGACTGGAATTCGGTAGTAGGACAAGGAAGGGAAGGGAAGATAGCAGGTGAATATGGTCTGGGCAAAAGGAATGAAAGAGGAAGCCGTCTGGTAGAATTTTGCACGGAACATAATTTAGTTATAACAAACACCTGGTTTAAGAATCACAAAAGAAGGTTGTATACGTGGAAGAGACCAGGAGACACCGGGAGATACCAGATAGATTTTATAATGGTAAGACATAGATTTCGGAACCAGGTTTTGAAGGGTAGGACATACCCAGTGGCAGACATAGACTCTGACCATAACTTGTTGGTTATGAACAGTAGGCTGAAACTCAAGAAACTACAGAAAGGTAGGAAAATAAAGAGATGGGACCTGGATAAATTGAAGGAACATGAAGTTCTTAAGAATTTCAGAGGGAGCTTCAGGCAACAATTAACAAAAACGGGGGAAAATAAAACAGTTGATGAGGAAAAGGTAAAATTGAGAGATGAAATAGTGAAGGCAGCAGAGGACAAAATAGGTAGGAAGGCAAGACCTACAAAAATTCCTTGGATATCACAGGAGATACTAAACTTAATCGATGAAAGGAGAAAGTATAAAAATGCAGTAAATGAAACAGGCAAAATGGAGTACAGACGACTAAGAAATGAGATTGACAGGAAGTGCAAAATGGCTAAGCAGGAATGGCTAGAAGGCAAATGCAAGGATGTAGAAGAATGTATAAATAGGGGAAAAATAGATACAGCCTACCGGAAAATAAAAGAAACATTTGGCGATAAGAAAAACAGCTCTATGAATATCAAGGACACTGATGGAAAACCAGTTCTCAGCAAAGAAGGGAAAGCTGAAAGGTGGAAAGAGTATATAGAGGGGCTCTACAAAGGAAATGAACTTCGAGACACTATTGTAGGAAGGGAAGAGGATGTAGATGATGATGAAATAGGAGATACTATATTGAGAGATGAATTTGACAGAGCACTGAAAGACCTAAGTCGAAACAAGGTCCCTGGAGTATATGATATTCCCTCAGAGCTACTGAAGTCTCTGGGAGAACCAGCCATGACAAAATTTTTTTCACATTGTGTGTAAGATGTATGAGACAGGTGAATTACCCTCAGAGTTTAAGTAAAATTTTATAATCCCGATTCCAAAGAAATCGGGTGCAGACAGGTGTGAAAACTACAGAACCATCAGTTTAATAAGTCATGGTTGCAAAATATTAACACGAATTATATACAGAAGGATGGAAAAGCTGGTAGAAGCCGACCTCTGGGAAGATCAGTTTGGGTTCAGGAGAAATGTAGGAACACGGGAGGCAATACTCACTTTACGGCTTATCCTAGAAGATAGATTAAGAAAAGGCAAACCAACATTTCTAGCTTTTGTAGATTTGGAGAAGGCTTTTGACAATGTTGATTGGAATAAACTCTTTAAAGTTCTGAAGCAAGCAGGAGTAAAATATAGGGAGCGTAAGGTTATTTACAACTTGTACAAAAACCAGACAGCGGTTGTCAGAATTGAAGGGCATGAAAGGGATGCAGTGGTTGAAAAGGGAGTAAGACAGGGTTGTAGCCTTTCCCCAATGTTGTTCAATTTGTACATTGAGCAAGCTATAAAGGAAAGCAAGGAGAAATTTGGATAAGGAATTAAAGTTCAGGGTGAAGAATTAAAAACATTGCGTTTTGCCGACGACATAGTAATTCTGTCAGATACAGCAAAGGACCTGGAAGAGCAGTTGAACGGAATGGACAGTGTGCTGAAAGGTGCAAATAAGATGAACATTAAGAAGAGTAAAACTAGGGTAATGGAGTGCAGTGTAAGAAAATCAGGTGATGCTGAAGGAATTAGATTAGGAAACGAAACAATAAAGGAGGTAGATGAGTTTTGTTCCTTGGGCAGTAAAATAACAAATGATGGTCGCAGTACAGAGGATATAAAATGCAGAATGGCAATGGGTAGAAAGGCGTTTTTGAAAAAGAGAAATTTGTTAACATCGAATACTGATTTAAGCCTAAGGAAGTCCTTTCTGAAGGCATTTGTATGGAGTGTTGCCTTGTATGGGAGTGAAACATGGACGATAAGCAGTGTGGACAGAAAGAGGATAGAGGCGTTTGAAATGTGGTGCTACAGAAGAATGCTGAAGATTAGGTGGCTGGATCGCGTAACTAATGAGGAGGTACTGAACCGAATTGGGGAGAAAAGAAATTTCTGGCATACCTTGACTAAAAGAAGGGATAGATTGGTAGGACACATTCTTAGACATCAAGGAATTGTGAATTTAGCGTTGGAGGGAAGTGTGTGGGGTAAAAATCGCAGAGGGAGACCAAGAGACGCGTATAGTAAGCAGATTCAAGTGGATGTGGGTTGTCGTTCTTATGAGGAGCTGAAAAGGCTTGCTCAGGATAGAGTAGGGTGGAGAGCTGCATCAAACCAGTCTCTGGACTGAAGACCACTACAACAACAACAAGGTGGAATATCTGGTATTTTACTAGAGCATTTTGTAAGCCTACAAAAAGTTGTTAAGTGCTTAATTACCCCGTCTTGCCCCGCACTCCCCTATGTCTTAAAGTGACACAATTACGCGTATAACCTTCACGAAAGTGCAAGAATTTTGTTGACAAAGGTTTGTCGCAATCGGATGTACGGTATGGCCGTGGGTAAAATACGAACAAAAAGACAAACAAACATTGTTTTTTTAATATAAGATATATCCTGAAGTATACGTCGTACAATGTTATAAAGTTGATGGTACATATCGATACTATATACAAAATATGTTGCGAAGACAGTCAACATTAATCAAGTAAAACATCATAAGGTCATGCTTGATGCGACAGTTTTACGGCATCTATTGCAAAACTGTTGTGAACGGTAGACTTCTTTTCGTTTCATCATTTTGTGTGTGTGTGTGTGTGGGGGGGGGGGGGGAGGCATTTACAACAAGCTTCATAAACGTCCGGAATTACATGCAAACTTTGTTGCAGGTCCCTAACTACTCCTATTTTCTAATAAGTGACGTATAAATCTAGGTATTCTCAAGCGGTGGCCTCTCATTATTTATTACGTTGTATCTCCTGAGCTATGTGTCGTGCTCTTTTGGTTTTGGGTCAGAAACCTTCGTGGGCGTACGGTATGAACAGCTCACCAAAGTTTCATTGCAATCGAATGAATAGTTTATGAACACACAGAGGACAGACAAACATTCATTTTCATATTTTTAGATGATGGTCCTGAACAGAAACTAGTCGATTTTAAGGATTTAATAAACAACTGATGGTTAAAGATGCATTTTATTAAATACCTCGGATGTTACACATATCGTAAAATACCATCCTTACGTTAAGTATGTGCATAAGTTGTGGTATCATAAAAAAAAAATCAGACTGTTAACTCACACTTCGTCCGAATGTGTATTGGAAGAACTCGTGTGATATCGGAATGTAAAAAAAAAAAAAAAAAAAAAAAAAAAAAAAAAAATATCTATGCTGAAAGGTGACGTCCAAACTCATGCATTTACAGTTAATGTGGGAAATGCAGTTAATGTATAATAAAGTGTAATATGGTAAATGAAATGCTGAATTTCAAACATATTCTACTCGAGAGGCCTAGTGTCAACTTAGATCACTCAGTAGTCTATCGGATTCTTCTCGCATTATCGTATCTCCTTTCTACAATGCTAAGTTCATCTCCCTTGTATGACCGCTTTATATTTTCCTTTCGTCTTCCAACTTTCCATTCTTTGCTTTGTATTGAGATTCCGTCTCAACTCTTGCTATTGATAAAGCTGCTTTTCTTGCCCCTAACGTCCGCGTAATTTTACTGTGTGCGATATATACCTTTCCTCTAATTATACATTTCTCTAGCCACTCCTCCTTACTGAATTTGCATGTCTTCCATCAGTCATTAAATTGAGCAACTTCTAAGATATCTAAGGATGTATTTGGTGTCTTTGTACCTAAATCATCCACTTTTGACCTCACAATTTCATCTCCAAACCCATTCTTCTTCTGCTGCATAACATTCCCCTATTTTACCAATTGCGTAATGCTCTCCCTCTGAAACTTTCAAGAACTTCCGACTGTTTCAGTTTGTCCTGTTCCATCTTACTTTTCTACGCTTTTGTTTTTTCATCAGTTTTACTCTGTAGTTCATAATCAATTTGTTAGGATCAGAATCTGTATCTCTTAAGCATATGTGTCATAGTTAATAACTTGGTTTCGAACTCTCTTATAGTACCATCATAAAAATCTATCATTCTATTGTCTTTAGGTCTCTTCTGCGTATAGTATCTTACTTCATGATTCTTAAATCATATCTGTGAAGATTAATTTATCCACTATGTTAAACTCTATCAGGCCTCTGGATGTATTTGCTTTTCTTGGCGTAAGTTAAAGTAGTTTGAAAGTTTAGGGACTGATGAGTAACGTAGTTTTATGCCTCAGCTTTACAAAAATTTTAACATTCCTCTTCCTCTATCATCCCTTTCCCTAGTCTACATTTACCTACTATCTTTCCGTATCTCTCCCGTCGCAAACAAGTTTTCTTGTGCATTAACTGTCTGAATAAAGTTCATTTTATGTCAAAAAACATTTTTACAACCTCCTCATCAGGGGCAGAATCAGTTGGCAAGAATACTTGTACTAATGTGGCTGTACATTATGATTATCTTGCCTACGATAATATGTTTTTGAGTTGTTCATAGAAGATCACTCGCATAACGATTTTATTTTTTATCATTAAACCTACTCCAGCATTACCTCGTATTCTGAATTTATAACCACGTACGTACTTTACTTCAAGATCCGTTCATTCTGCCAATTACGTACATCTAACTACACCTTATCCCTTTTCAGGTTTTATAACTAACCTGTTCGATGAAGACACAAAAAGTACACTCTCCAAAAGTGGAATAGTTCTTTCGTTTTTCCTGATGACGACATCCTCCTGAATAGTACCCACTCGGAGTTATGGTTGGGTGACGAATTTACCTTCAAATGTTTGTATAGCTTATGGGACCTAACTACGGGGTCATCAATCCCACGAATTTACCTTCGGGATATTTTATCCAAGAGGATGCCATCATCAAGAATCCATACAGTAGAGCTAAAAATCCTAGAGAGAAGTAACTTATATTGTCGGCCGTTCCCAATGAATATACGTACGTCAAAGCTAAGTTAGCTGGAGTTCGTTGCGGAATAGCCGTGCTCGTTAGAGTTCCTTGCTACGGTGCGCGGGGTCGTTCCACATAGGTTAGAGTTCTCCCTCAGGTACGGGATTGTGTTGTTAGGGTAAGTTAGTTTATGTAGTTCGTAAGTTTAGGGACCAATTACCAGTACGCCGGCCCCGGGCCGAGCGGTCTGCGGCGTGCTATTTCCGTTCTGCACGGTCACTACGGTCGGGGATTCGAATTCCCCCTCGGGCATGGATATTTGTGCCGTCCTTAATATTAGCTACTTCATTAGTAGTTTGTAAGTTTAGGAACTGATGACCCCGTAGTTAAGTTATATAAGCTATACAAACATTTGAACATTTCGATTACCAGTACAGTTATGTCTCATAACTTACAAACATTTTAACATTTGAAGTTACAAGGCCAGGTCAATGTTGCAGGCTGTTGCCCCTGCAGCTACTGCTGCCCCTCTTCAGAAACTACACGTATGTATGGTCTCTCATGGCCGGCCGCGGTGGCCGAGGAGATTGAGGCGCTCCAGTCACGGTCTTCACGGCCACTACGGTCGGGGGTTCGAATCCCCCCTCGGGCATGGATATTTGTGCCGTCCTAGTTCGTAAGTAGTTCATAAGTAGTTTGTAAGTTTAGGGACTGATGACCCCGTAGTTAAGTCCCATAAACTATACAAACATTTGAACATTTGATTTGGTCTCTCATAAAATACCCTTCTGTTACGATTGCTCATACTAAACGACTGACTATATCGTTGAGATAGCCAGACTAACCAACATAGCCAGTGCCTGTGGTTCAAGATTGTGTAGAGTTGTCTTATACTTTGGATATATTACTTCAATTTTACTTGTTTTGTATATTTGTAGATTACATGCAGGTTTATAAACTTTTCTCATTAAAATAAAACGAATACAGAGATTCATTATTCATAATATTATTCTGGCTTCATCGCATATGCGGTGGGCGAGGAGGGTCTGTGAAAAAATAATGTTAACATTTGACAACTCGCCTTGAGAGTAGCTGCAGTACTCGGCAGAACTAATGCGTACGGTGTCTGCTGAATACTTACCAACGGAATGTTATCCAGTTATTGAATTAAAATATCCGTCAATTTCCTTGTCGATGTTAGGCCTGGATATATACTTCTCGCTCTTTGTTCTAATCTTCCGTATAACGGTTCAATCTAGTTGAGATCTTTCGATTGTGCTATCAATGGGAGGAACGTGACAATACCATGACGTTGGACAAATAAGTTTCGAATCATCTTGGCGATGTATTGGCTCATCATCATCTTGAAGTATCAATGTCTTTGGCAGAAATATGCCAGCTATAGCCGCGGGGAAGTATCCGAGCGGTCTGGAGAGCCACCTTACGGATCGCGCGGCCTCCCGTGTCGGAGGCATGGATGAGTGTGTTGTCCTTAGGTTAATTTAACTTAGTTTAAGTAGTTTCTAAGGCGAGTGACTGATGACCAGCGTAGTTTGGTCCCGTGGGATTAGAAACATTTCAACATTTGCTAGCGATACTTCACTGTCAAGGAAGGCAGGAATTCTGCCAAGCGTATGAGGTTAATTACAAGACCAGCTGAATACCACCGCTTAGTCGTCCAAAGGATACCAAAATCATTGAACTGCTACATTGTAGGAAACAGGAAATCAGGCTCTTGGATTCATTTTAGGGTTCTTCCTACATAAACGTGGCTGATTGTTGGAAACAGTCTAAACGATGATTTAACATCAGACCACACCGCATACTTTAACTAATTAAGTGACAGCTTTTATAAGCAACGCACACTTCTTTTACAGTTTTGCTTTATCTTTCGTTATTTACCGTTCTGAGCCTGCACCCATTGCATGAACGATTACCTTCTGAAGCTTCCACATTAATAGTTTTGTTGAAACAACAATATACGATGGAATGTTGACTTCTGCAGTAACCTTTCACGCTGTACTTCTCTGTTGTATGACCACAATCATTTTCGATGTTAGTCGCTCTCTGCCGATTAACTGTGGGTTTCGCCCACTATGCCTCCAACCCGATAATATTTTACGGTTTACTTTGAATAGTCTCATTGTCGTGATAATGTCACTCGTGGAACTTTGAGAAGTGCAGCCGTTTTCGTTACAGATTCTCCCAATAACCTCGCACCAATTATATGGCGTATTTGTAAGTCTGAGAGATAACTTTAAAAAATATATATGTTTGTAGACCTTATGGGACTTAACTACGGGGTCATCAGTCCCTGAACATACAAACTACTTATGAACTAGCTACTACTAAGGCCGGCACAAATATCCATGCCCGAGGTGGGATTCGAACCCCCGACCGTAGTGGTTGTGTAGACCGTGACTGGGGCGCCGCAGAACGCTCGGCCACCGCGGCCGGCAGAGATAACTTCACTGATCGCTTGTATTAATCATAAAAAGTTCTACTGTTTCTAAATCTATAGGACTTAACTACTATGGTTATTGTCCCTCGGTTTACTAAATACTTAAACTAAAACTAACCTGACAACCAAACTCAGCCATGCCTGAGGGAGGACTCGAACCTCCGACGGTAAGCAACCACGCTCTTCGCAGCAAAGCGCCTTAGAGCACTCGGCCTCTCCACCGTGGCGCTTGTGTTAATCATCACAGAAGAAACTATATAACAAAAATCAACCTGTAACCATGGGCAAGTTAACTGTGCACTAAAGCCGCGTCGCATTGGTTACAGAAACGTGGTGTTGTTGCCAGATTCCAAATAAACATACTGTAATGCACTGTGATTATATTATTTTGTCCAGCCAGTGTATTATAACGACTTAGATAACAGCACAGTCACAGGGTTTTTGTTTATGTGTTGTAACAAAACTGCAGATCATGAGTAATTTCACGAATTTTGTTTATTATTAATGGTCGACTGTTACAAAACAAGTAGTTGATATTCGCCTGTGAAACAAAAGATATTGTACGCCTACTCGTTCTCCAGATTTGAATCCCATAGAGCATGACTGGGATGCACCAGGGGGTTGCGTTGCTTCACTTCAGCACCACCAACTGTGCTCTTCCTTCTTTGACAGGTAGACTTTGTATTGTCCCATTTTGTCTTCTTTCCCTCCCCTTAACCTAACATCACTAACAACTAAACCATGTAACGCCATCTTACTTGCGACCTCTGCCAGCTGTACCTTCTTCCCAGAGTATTCCCCATTCATGTGAATAAGCTGCCCATATGATTCCTGATCGTTTGCCAAGTCTTATCTGAAGACTCCTTGGTCTGTCAATTGGATGTGGAACTCCGCTCGAGGTAGTTTGCTATGCCTGTTGCCAGCATCATATGGACGTAACTCGGAAGCAGTTTGCTAGTCTTACTTGCCCAGGGCTCCATTGGGTTTTATCCCTAACAGTTGAGGGACTAACCGGTGGATTTGGTAGTCTTTGCTGTCTGCACACAAATATGGGCGCGACTCAAAATACGTCGGAGATGCCCAAAGTTATTCCAAGGTAACTGGTATCCCAATTGTTAGGACCACTTACTTGGCCACATGTTGCCCGTGGTACGTACATGTACTAGGACATGACTGCAGGAGCCCAGACCATGAACCATGGTTGATGGTGATGTGGGTTGTAATGGATAATTTGTTATTCCAGTTAAATAATACTATATTATCAGTAGAAATAAAATTAAAACAGAAACTACGCAGTACTCATTTTATCTCTGAAATCGAATTACAGCCTTCCTTTCATGAAGAGTATCAAGTGCAGACCTAAGTTTTTTTTCGTACATATTACGTAATATACTACCAGTGACAACGAAGGACGCCTATCACTGAAAGAATTAACACGCCTGGTTGCTATATATTCCATAAATGAAGGAAGCGAACACAATATTAACTATTTCAAACAGCGCGTTAATGTAGATAACATTTCTCTTACAAAATGGTACGGTTCATCACAAAATATTTCAAGAAGACATATGTCCTCTTTAACTCAGTCACAAATTATGTCCGGTCCTAGTGGCTGCTCCACATTTTGGCGGACAGATGAGAGATTTTTTTAAATATAAACTCTGTGAAAATATTTATTTACAAACACTGTTTTATGTAAAGACACAACGAGAGCTTAATGTAGGATTAGGCGCAATGTGTGTCGATAACAGATAAAACCAAGTAATGATTTGAAAACAGCCAACTTCATTCAAAATATGAAGCATTTCTCACGAAGTCCTGAGTAGCGGTACGTTTTCGTGTCACTCGACAGTTAACATCTTCCACGAATAGTTTTTGTCCCGTCAACGGTCTGTACCACTGAGTTCTTCTACAGACCTAATTTGTAACAAGTTCCCACATGTACGACACGAAAGCTTCTCACCGAACATCTGCTTCCTAGACTTAAAAGCTATTTAAACTAATTTACGCTAAGGAAAACATATACTCACACACACACACACACACACACACACACACACAAACACATTTCCCATGGAGGACTCGGACCCCAGTCGGAGAGTAGGTACGAACTCTGCTGCAAGGCGCCTTAGAGCACACGATCATTTCCGCGCAGTGGTCACAACACGTCCCTAATCTACTCCAGTTATCCAATCAGTAAAAGGGAAGCTATAGTATTACGTAGAATATGAACCATTTGTCATTTTTTGCGACTCCTCACATCCTTGAAGCCTGAAAGGTGAAGGCTAGGTTAGAACTCATTGTGCAGACCCTCTCGTTCTTACTCAGAATTTATATTTAAATTTTACCTGTTGCTCTCATTGTTTATTTATTCTCCTATCGGTGCCACATACCACAAATGGTAGCGCCAATCATTATCTATATAAAAGTTCACTCACTCATTCACTCAATAACTAAACTCGAAATCTCGAAAACTACTTCAGGTATGAAGATGAATTTGGCTGGACTGTAGTTTATAGGTAAAAGACATCAGCTAAGAAAGGATTTTGCGATAGTGCCCATAGTTCAGGAGATATAAACGGTGAAAACTTCCTCGTCTTGTGGCCAATGATACTGTGACCTTACCAGTCCACTATTTGAGAAGGAGAGCACTTGGCGATTTGCGACAAACTTTAAACATAACTTCAAACCTTTAGGAAACATTTTCATGCTGAAAACCCCAGCAAAATTATGAAATGAAAAAAGTTTGTCGCTTACTACTTTTTCGGCGTTTATGCATTAAAATTACAGCATTTGGCATGACGTTACAATTTATTTCTCGTACACTGTTAAATGTATTCGCCAGAAATGTTACAGACAGTATACACACATAAACACTGAATGTACTTTCGAAATTCTATCATAGTACGACACACAGTTCATGAGATATGGAGTCATAAACAATTAGGTTCACGAAAGAGCGCCTCATCACGCATGACGTCTTTCCAATAACTCTACTCACGACGTATTTTGCAGACATTTTACATATACATCACTGGATGTACCTTCTAAATAATATCGTATTACGACATATAGTGCAAGTGCTATGACGTCAAAGACAATTAAATGCATGAAAATTCGCCCTAATAAGCATGAGATTGTAATTTACTAATTATTGCCAACTCCATCAACACATTTCTCAGGCAGTTTTCTAATATTCCACTCTACGAAGGGTCACTTACGCACTCACCGACTAATCTCTAAAACTACTGCATCGATGAAGCTGAAATTTTGCCAGTATGTAGTTTATATTTAGAAGACGTCAACTAAGAAAGTATTTTACGACAGGACAGAATTATCGTGCGTGGCGGAGGATACTTTTCCTACAGACTGACGAAATCCACAATTTCATTCCGACCTTCACGAAAGGTTGGACGGTTGACCTTCAAAACAAGAGGAAGGTTACCGTCTACCTAAACTTTCATGGGGGAGGGTACCTTGCAACATAAAATTGGATCCCTAAATACCTTGGTTGCGCCATAACTTGAGAACAGCTCACATATCCTTTTGCCGCGGCGGATTAGCCGCGCGTACTGGAGCGCCGTGTTGCGGTGCGCGCGACGGTTCGCCGTCGGGGGTTCGAGTCTCCCCTAGGGCATGGATGTTTGTGGTTTTTACCTTAGTTTAAGTAGTTTGTAAGCTACGGACTGATAACCTAGAAATTAAGTCCGATAGTTTTAGAAACATTTGAATTTTGAACATGTCCTCTTTTTGTTGTATTCGTTATCCTCGGAACAAGGGTTGTATGAAATAAAACAGGAAAATTTGAGGACAAGAAAATGCGTTTTACGATGCGACCCTGTCTTTTTTTTATTATTTTATATTTTTTAATTCAAATATATAGTTTTTCCAATATTGATGAAATTTCAAATGTGATAGTTCAATCCCTTGTCTGCCAGCTTCTGCTATCGATCATGTAGGATAGGCTATTTTGGGTTCTTCGATTAAATTTTGAGATATTGTTGCACAAATTTTTGATGTTGGATTAGAAGATATACTGTAACATTGAAGTCATTTTTGTTTTATTACTTCATTATCCATAAAAATCATGTACTTACGTTAGTGCGCTTATAATGCAGATGTAGGTTTGTTTCTGTGACGGAATTCTTTTCGCTATTCGTGTTCCCTTTGTTTTAGTGTGTTCTGTATAAGTTAATTATTTACTGTCATATGTAAGTGTTAGAGTTAAGCGTCTGCGACAATTAGAACTAACTGTTTCATAGTTAAGTGCATTGGCGGTCACACCTTCCTTGTATCTGAATGAAATCCTTACGGTCATTATTCATCATCAACATCATCCTCTCAAAAATTACGATAATGTCTATTTCGAACTCACAAAACATGAACATCCCAGTATTTCAATGTCCTTTTTCCCATTCGACTTGTAGTTCAGTATCGTCTATGAAAGTCTTTGGCCTTCAACTATCATGGAGTGCTGCCCCACTTTTCAAAATATATTTGAATTTTTCATTATTTTCTTCATGTGGCGTACCTCGTCTTCCTTAAAAACCCTAATTCGATTGCTTTCATTGCTTTCATTTGCGTATAATTTTGTGGAAAACGAACACTCGCTGCTGTGGAATAAAACAGTAACCTTGGTACTTCCTTTAACAAATGTAAAACATACTAAAAATCATAAAATTGCTACTTGAAAAACCTTTTCTAAAACTGAATTGACCAGTACGACTTTTCAGCTGGTTATTTTACTCAGAATGACTTTATTTCCGTTTTATTATGAGATTCTAATGTTTTGATTCTTACAGTTTTAGTTCAAGTAGAAGGAAATTCCTCTGTTTTTCAATTGCTTGTACGAAGAACCAAAGAGAATTAAAAAATTAAATGTATATGATACTCCACACCGCTGACTTACACATCGCTTAGTAATTATTTCTTTTAAATGATTCCTATATGTATTTATTACGAAACGTGTATTTTTTGTACTGACTCTTCATTGACTGCGATATCCGCATTCCGACAAAGTCTTCTAGATCCCATCACAGCATTTAGGACGCTGTCGCAATTTTACACATGGCCTTCAAACCGTGAGGACGGTCGCCGTAAATGTAAGAATCACGTACAACACATAGTTCACTAGATATAACGTGATAAACAATGAGATTCGCGAAAAACTCTTGCATCATGCGACAATGTTGCACATGATCGATTTCCACCAAATTTTGTACACATATTCCTTACTATATGGTAACAATTTCTGTAAGGGTAAGAACCAAATACAGCATATGGATCAGGAGACATAACGTCATGAACCATAGGAGTCGTAAATAACTGTCACATCATGTGACGAGACTGTATTCATACATTATATGAGAATGAGAGAAATCAGCGACTTGCAACTCACTTACAACATAATTTCAGACCTTTATTAAACTTTTTCTCGCTGACAGCCACATCAAAATGAAGAACGGCTAAAAGATTCTAGCTTTCGACTTTTCCACTGTCCATATAGGGTATTCGCTATGACGATATAATTTATATACTACAAACTGTACTAGCAGGAAATTTTACAGACAGTATCCGCCTATACAGCTGAATGTACCTTTGAAATTGTATCACAGTACGACACGTAGTTCATGAAAAATGTGAACATTATCAGAAACGTTCATGGAAAATAGATCTCTCATGCACCATGATTTAATCTATTACGTCTTTACTACTAACTGTATTCGCACAGTTTTTCCTGACTTACGGAACTTTTACAAACGGATATATAAATCAAAATTTTACAATTGTACACTTCATAGTTCCCTCCCTTTGTCCATTTCGTTTAGTTTACTTGCATCTCAATCCTTGGGATGTAACACCTACTGTATGTCTCCAGTATAATACTTCTTATAATAATGCAATTTTATCTTATATAGCGCGGAATATTAGAATAACGTCTGTGAAATATCTTGTGAATGGAGTTGGTAGCAAAGACGTAATAAATTACAGTTAAGTGGCGTGTTACGCCTATGGAGATAGATCGAAACGTTACATAAAACACACTTACTTCCGCCAAGATTGCTAGTTTATTTGCTGGATTTTTTTTACCGGTTTCGATTACCTATCTCATCATCATCAGAAAGTTAACACACACAATTTTTAAATGTGTAATACAGTTGACGATCCAATTTGGTGATGCAAATTTTAATCATTTGACAATGTTCCTTTTCTTATATTACATTGTCACAAGTAACTATTTTATGTGAGTCACGAAGGTTTTGTACATGTTTTGGTAACGTTTATCTTATTTGTATACAAACAAGAACTTTACAGATTTTAACAATCTCTGTAACTTTTTGCAGTGATAATAGGAGAACTTTGTAAAAAAAAATCCGATGATGATTACATAGTTCGCCGAAACAGGTAAAAAAAAAGTAGCGATCTTGGCGGAAGTAAGTGAGTAAGTGTGTTTTATGTAATAAATGTGATGAGATGATTTCTGATTCATTTCATTCTTTATGACGTCATTTACTGAACCGTTTGTCATACTGTAATTTCGAAGGTACGTTTAGCGGTATATTTTATTTATTTATTTCATTTACTCATTTATTTAACCTGGTAATGTTAGAGCCTTAGGGCCCTCTTTTCTATATAACCTGGTGTTCTACATATTTTACAAAAATAAATAAATAAATAATCAAATTTTGTAAATCTAAGGGACATAACGTCGTTGGTCATCAGGCTTACAAATTACTTAAACTAAATTAAAGTAACTTATGCTAAGGACAACACAAACACCCATGCCGAAGGGAGGACTCGAAACCCTGATGGGAGCAACCGCGCGCTCCTCAGCAAGGCGTCATAAAACGCTCGGCCACTCCAGCGCGACGTATTTTACATTTCTAATATTACAGAAATTATACTACAACTAGAAAAATTAAAATCTTCAAACAGTACAGGTAATAAAAAGACATAGAGACAACTTATATTCGTATTTGATACATAACAGACATTTCAGGTATTACAATACGGAATGGTTTTAAATATGGCTGCTAGCTTTAATGGACATAGAGGAAGGGGTGGAAAAGTGTGTGTGTGTGTGTGTGTGTGTGTGTGTGTGTGTGTAGTAATAAACGAATAAGGAGATATAACGGAAGAGCAGTTAGCGCGATTTATGGTGAAAGGAAAAGGAGGCAACAGAAATAATGGAGAGACGAGCATTGATTTTAATATCACACAGTGAAACTTGACTGTATTCGCGAGAGTTATAAGAGGATAACAGAAGGAACTGCTGCGACTTTTTCTTAAACGTAGCAGAAGACTGAATCGTGCGAAGAGAGCAGGGCAGCTTGTTCCAGAGGCGAAGAGTAAAAGATAGCGAAGGAGTTTGCAGATGTTTTTGTTTTATAAACGGGCACGGCCATGATACTAGACAAGTGTTATGTTGTATTAATAATAACGGAAAATGCTTAGATTCTGTGGCGAGGTACTGGGGTGGTTGCTCATTGAGCAGTCGATGGAGAGGCACAGCGTGTGGTAGTCCTGTAGTTTGTCTGGCTGTAGACGCACTAACAGGGTCTATGAAGCACTAATATGGTCATATCGACGAATGTAGCATATGTACCGTAGACAATCATTCATTGATAACTCTAACCGTCTGGTATTTTCGTTACTTGTACCATGCTGAATAACATCGTAATAATGAATGTTTGCTAAACGAGTAGTTGTACCACTTTCCATTTTGCATCTTGTGGAAAGTTGTTACGAACATTTTGAGGTCATAAAGGCAAGGATATCGGACAATATTTTCTGCCCAATGAAACGTTCGTCGATAATGACAGATTCTTAAATGGTATATGCGTGCATTCTGTGCAAAATATATCGCGAATACAATTAGTAGCAAATCAAAACGTCATCCGCTATGAGGCCGTTTTCAATTAACCTTATTGTTTATGGTCTTACATACCATGAACTATGCGTCGAACCACCATATAATTGCGAAGGTACAATCAGTGGTGTATACGCATACTCTGTAAACTTTCTTTCAATATTAGTGTAAAAGTAATATAATGTAGCGTCACGCCAAATCCCTTAGTTTATTTTCTTGGGTTTGTCGACAGAAAAGTTTCTTAAAGCTTTTATATTATGTTCAAATCAAATGTTTGTAGAACTTATGGGACTTAACTACGGGGTCATCAGTCCCTAAGCTTACAAACTACTTATGAACTACCTAAGACTAAGGACGGCACAAATATCCATGCCCGAGGGGGGATTCGAACCCCCGACCCCAGTGGCCGTGCAGACCGTGACTGGAACGCCTCAATCCCCTCGGCCACCGAGGCCGGCTTATATTATGAGTAAAGTATTTTTACAAATTACTAACTGCTCTCATTCTCAAATAGTAGATATATAAAATCTCGTTATTGGCGGGTAGCAAGATTAGTTTTGTGCGAATCTCGTAGTTTATGACATCATATCTTCTTAACTGTTTATCCTCTTTACTGTGACTGAGGTGGTTTCTAGCACAAAGCTACAGTCATGACGGTAAAGAATAGTTGTAACGAGTGTTAAATGTAAACGAAGGGCTTCCGCGGCCGTTGTCATTGTTTATAAAACTCTTCTGGGTGTTGGACCGCATCGTCAATATATCAAATACTTCATCGACGTTTCGGCCGAAACGTCGGTGAAGTATGCGGTCCAACACCCAGAAGAGTTTTATAAACAGTAACGAGTGTTGTTGAAATAGGAGGAAATGTGGACCATTGTCACATGATGCAGGAGGTTCTTACGAATTTCAATGTTGCGACGCTATATCTCTTGAAGTATGGCCTATGTGTCGTAGATGGTTCTTGTCCGAAAGTAATTGTTGACAGCCGGTATGGAGTAAGTGCACCATGTTTGATTAAACTCAGTCCAGCAATATAGGAGGCGACGTAGAAGACAGATACAAACACAACCACACTACCCCCCCTCTCTCTCTCTCTCTCTCTCTCTCTCTCTCTCTCTTTAACACACACACACACACACACACACACACACACACACACACACACACACACACAGAGAGAGAGAGAGAGAGAGAGAGAGAGAGAGAGAAAAGCGCCCATACATACACATGAACATTTTTATAATACATGTAGATTACTTCAGATGTAAATAACGGCTTTTTCATATTTGGGCTACTGAATTTGTTCCTTCATATGGTATTTCATATTGTGCACCTGAGTCTAACCTTCAGAAGATAGCCACGTGCAATACTTTTCTGGCTACTAACAGTGGAAGTAACACACCTAGGACAACTCTGACACTTCAGAAAACTCTGAAGACCTTCGCTCTTCTCCAAAATTTCGACTTTGTAAGCGCCAGGAGGCATCCTGCTTACTCCCAAACTGTTACAGCAGCATCTTAGGGACTCCGTTTTCTACATCCAAGTCGCAAACTGTTGCAAGAAGACAGAAAGACAAATTGGCACCGAAAAGCGATCGCTCAGTACAGCGGACTATGCAAACATGCGACCTTCCTTTGCCCCGACTGAAACACACGTCAACTGAATGCAAGGATACGTGAATGTTGGTATCGTGTCTGTTCTTTCTGACATGTAGATATAGTGGTATCACACCTGGGATCGAAACCCATTATCAACTTGTGGTAATTTTGCTCCGATAGCGAAGTGGTCAACCGACTGCTGGCACAAAGGGAGAAACATGGTTTCGAACCCTGGTCCGGCACATATTATCGCTTGTCACCTTTGAATTCGGTACCCAAATAACGCCAAAGTCAAACATTTCCATTCTTTCACTCTTTCTTGGCACCCTTCTTCAGTAAGTAACCAGTGGCTTTGTGATGAATGAAGAGAAACTTGTTATTGCAAATTGGGTACATGATGTAGCAGTAATTCGCCTCGGGACTCTGAAGGCTTCTGTAAACTATATTTACGCGACCGATCTATCTCGCCGCCGTCCTGAGGTGTGTGCTGCTATATCAACCTCTGGAAATTTAGCAGCACCTTACCGGAGGATTGGAGAAATTTTGTGTCGCGGCAGGAAACCCGAGGAGAGTAACATCAGGTCTGCGCAGGGGTGAATTCAGTAAGATAAATACAGTTAAAGGGTTTGTTAGCATGCCAACTTTGTATTGGTCGAGCATGATATATCTTTATTAAAGCATGTTTAACAAGATCGTGAGGAGTACTGTAGGTGAGGCGGGGTTTTCCGGTCACCCCATTTGCCAGGCAGTTTGAGCAATGATCCCTCAAATCAGGAAGGTTCTTTCTGGAACTCGTCTTCCCGCTTTGAAGCCGCAATTGTTCAAATGCTTGGACCAAACAGCTATCGTCACTATCCCTTAGACTTACAAATTACTTGAATTTACTTGCACTAAGGACAACACACACACACACACACGCACGAACACACAAACCATGCCCGAGGGAGGACTCGAACCTCTGGCAGAAACGAGCGCTTAGTCCTTAGTGTGACTCCTTTTGAGGTCGCTAATTAAGAATTTGAATGCAAAAAATGCCTAAACAGAATGGTGGAACCAATATACCAACGTGACCCATGATACTCAACCATAATTTATTAATAATAGTCTATGTATTTATACATCAATAATTACAACACTAACCACTAACAACGTGATTTCTTTATTAAACCAAACTAACGCAATTAGTCGAAAATATATTGGATAAAAGCAATTCCTTGATTCCGCACAAATTGTCATACTTTTTTTACTGAATTATGCAGTACTTTGGAGAGTTTTATGGTGGTGCTCAACCACACATGTGCACTACGGTGGTTATTATTTTATGTATATATTACTGTTTTAATTTTGACCAGCCATCCATTTTATTTCTGACGATCCATAACTACATGATTTTATACATAGCTATCATGCAGTACACCTGCCAGATTTTATGTGGTGCATTGTAATACGCAGTTCAATTTCAGTGACACCAGATGATGACACCATCGAATATATAAACCGGCCGTCTTGAATAAATAAAATAAGAATTGCGAGCTTGGTATCCATCTTTCCATTACGTTGGAAACTGTTATATAGGGCAACGTGTTCCTGAGTTCTAAAAATACTGCTCGATTTTTATGGCAAAATTGCTTTTTCATCTATTATTTAAAAATAGTAAATAAGTTGAGTTTATTCGTAGTTTCACAGAATAAAGAGAAGGAATAGGAGCACAAGAACAAAAGTGCACTACTCGTGAGAAAGTATACTTATGGCCATTAAAATTGCTACACCACGAAGACGTGACACAGACGCGAAATTTAACCGACAGGAAGATGATGCTGTGATATGCAAATGATAAGCTTTTCAGAGCATTCACACAAAATTGACGCCGGTAGCGACACCTACCACGTGCTGAAATTAGGAGTTTCCAACCGATTTATCATACACAAACAGGAGTTGACCGACGTTGTCTCGTAAAATGTTGTTGTGATGCCTCGTGTAAGGAGCAGAAATGCGTACCATCATGTTTGCGACTTTGATAAAGGTCGGATTGTAGACTACCGCGATTGCGGTTTATTGTACTTCGACATTGCTGCTCACGTTGGTCGCGATCCAATGACTGTTAACAGAATATGGAATCGGTGGGTCCAGGAGGGCAATACGGAACGCCGTGCTGGATCCCAACGGCCTCGTATCACTAGCATCCGAGATGACAGGCATCTTATCCGCTGGCTTATGGCTGTAATGGATCTTCAGCCACGTTTCGATCCCTTGGTTAGTAGATGGGGGCGTTTGCAAGAAACGACCATCTGCACGAACAGTTCGACGACTGCACGAATGGCAGAAAGTCATTTTTTCGGATGAATCCAGGTTCTGTTTACAGCATCATGATGGTCGCATCCGTGTTTGGCAACATCGCGGTGAACGCACATTGGAAGCGTGTATTCTTCATCGCCATACTGGTGTATCACCCGCCGTGAAGATATGGGGTGCCATTGGGTACACGTCTCAGTCACCTCTTGTTCGCATCGACGGCACTTTGAACAGTGGCCATTATATTTCAGATGTGTTACGACCCGTGGCTCTACCCTTCATTCGAACCCTGTGAAACCCTACATATCAGCAGGATAATGCACGACCGCATGTTGCAGGTCCTGTACGGGCCTTTCTGGTACGGAAAATATTCGAATGGTGCCCTGGCCAGAACATTCTCCAGATGCCTCACCAATTGAAAACGTCTGGTCAATGGTGGCCGAGCAACTGGCTCGTCACAATACGCCAGTCACTACTCTTGATGGACTGTGGTATCATGTTGAAGCTGTATGGGCATCTGTACCTGTACACGCCATCCAAGCTCTGTTTGACTCAATGCCCAGGCGTATCAGGGCCGTTAGTACGACCAGATGTGGTTGTTCTGAGTACTGATTTCCCAGGATCTATGCACCCAAATTGGGTGAAAATATAATCACATGTCAGTTCTAGTATAATATATTTGTCCAATGAAGACCCTTTTATCATCTGCATTTCTTTTGGTGTAGCATTTCTAATCACCAGTAGTGTATAATAATAATATTAATTATTATTAAGTGTAACATTAATGATGATAATGCTAGTAATAAATAATTGCTAGATTGGCTGCACTTTTACGGGTAGGGTACATGTTGTCCCATATAACACTAAATGAATACAGTTGTAGAACAATTTCCAGCGTAATACAGAAATGACTATGACGTTCAGTCACAATGGGGTACAGTTAAGTGCAGGGTATCATAGGGGTCTGTTTTGGGACCGCTGTTGTTTCTAATTTATATAAGTGATATGCCTTCAAGTATAACAGGTGACTGTAAAATGTTTTTGTTTGCTGATGATAGCAGCTTGGTAGTGATTTTTATTTATTTATTTTTTATTTTTTTGTAATATTGACACAGTATCAAATGATACAGTTCAAGGGATAAGTTCGTGACTTGTAGATAAAAAGTGGATGTTAAATGACAGTAAAATTCAGTTTTTTTCAATTTCTAAAACATAACGGTACAAAATCTGACATTTTGATTACACATAATGGGCATATGATAAGTGAGACTGATCAGTTCAAATATTCAGGTGTTCAGATAGATAGTAAGTTGGCATGGAAATGTGTTCAGGATCTTGTTCAAATACTAAATTCCGCTTGATTTACCATTGGAACAGTATCTGAAATAAATTATTACTCATCACGAAAATAGTCTATTATGCTTCTTTTCATTAACGTATGACGTACGGCGTTATCTTTTAGATGGATTCGTAGGGTTTAACGTCCCGTCGACAGCTTGGCCATTAGAGACGGAGCCAGCGCTCGGAGTTTTTGGGTTAGGATGAGGAAGGAAATCGGCCGTGCCCTTTGAAAGGAACCATCCCTGCATATGCCTGGAGTGATTTAGGGAAATCACGGAAAACCTAAATCAGGATGACCGGAGGTGGATTTGAACCACCATCCTCCCGAATGCGAGTCCAGTGCGTTACCACTGCGCCACCTCACTCTGTCTATCTTTTAGAGTACGTCAACTGATACAAACAGGCTATTTTTGCCTCATAAACGAGCGGTTCCTGGAATATGAAGCGTACGTTCGCGATTGTCGTGTCGACCTCTTTTCAGCAGTCTGGGAATTCTGACATTGGAGTCAAAATACGTATTTCCTTTACTGTTGTTTGTTGTTAACAATACCAGCTTATTCCCAGGAGCTAGCAGTTTTCACTCGGTGAATACTAGACAGAAATCGAATCTACATTTGGATCACACCTCCTTGACTCTTGTGCAGGAAAGTGTGCAGTATTTTGCAGCATCCATTTTCATTAAGCTGCCACAAGAACTCAAGAATCTCAGTACGAACTCATGCGTTTGTAAATCTAAATTGAAGGGTTAACTCATGGCTAATTTTTAATTGTGTCGAGGAACTCCTATAAAAATGTAAAAAAAAAACTATGTAATCACTTTTATTCGTTATTGATTCGTTTTTACTTATGGTTAAGATTGTCATGGTCATAGGACTACTTTTATTTTACCGTTCTTGTGTTAAACTTTATGTAATGACTTGTTCCATGACCATGTAGTCTTGCTCCTCAATTAGGTCCTACGGAACCGAAAACCATAATTTTATTATTAAAGAAGAAATAGCATCTCCAATACTTGAATCCAGCACCATGGAAATGACAAACGTACGGACTTCAACACGACGCACTCTCATAGGTATGTATTTCCTGTATTCCGTAGGACAGGTGTTACTTATTACTTCCCGTTTAAGCACGTTCTCATGGATGGCAGAAAATAGCACGAATTATAAGCTTTGGTTGATTATCGATATAAAATGTTTGGTACCGATCTGTTTGACATCTGAAGGCTTGGGTGCAGTTTTGAAGCTAAAAGATAAAAAAAGGCGCAATAATGCACAAATCGAAATTTATATTTGTGCAAAATATGAAAAATTTGTGCGAAATATTGCTAACAGAATGTTTTTGGATTACGCTAATACTGAGAGTTTTAAAAGTGAAATATGGTTATGCTGAATTGATGTTAACAGTTTTCTGCTAAATCAAATTTTATTATCATTACCTTTTTTTAAATTAACTTATACACGTATGGATCTACGCCTTCCATTTCTTATGTACACTGCACCTAAACTGGGAGTATTGATTAGTTTATTTTACGTTGCTGTATATTACTTCAGATTAGAATGTGTCGGTTATATGTACAATCCACACACTCAATGTCTTTTCAAAATGGGAGTCTTTGTCTATAAGTTTTATAAGTCTTTGCACAGACAGTTTCTGTTTTTATTTCGTTCATGCAACTACAACATCGCTCGCAGTCAGCTGTGTGCAGAGCAATACTGGAGGCGTATCCTATAATTAAAGCCGCAATAGGGAATTGTTCACTTATTAACATAAACGAACTCTCTGAAATTCTACCGTTCAACACCTTCCTCCGATTTTTTTAGGCTGCATTTCAACCTCTCAACGATGTAAGGAGTCACCAGAAAGGACACGTGGTTTGCTTTCCAAGTTAAGTTGTATGTCCCCTTTCCCCGGTTGGATAACTAGGGCAAGTCGCCGAAGTGTCGTCCAATTGAAAGACTTGCACCAGGCCAATGTGCCACACGAAATTATTACTATCTTAAACGATGACCATTCCAGTGACAGATTATTTAACTTCTTAGATCTGGCAGGATTAATTAGTACATATATTTATGAGATTTGCTTATTGCTAATTTTTATTTTCCTTTATTTTATTTTATTTTATTTTATTTTATTTTATTTTTTTTTTTTTTCGTGTGTCAATTTTTATTTTCACTGCGTCTACGAGTTAGTTCCCATTTTTTTCTCAATGCAAATTTATTGAATGCGTCTTCAAATGTACAAATATACACAGCCTGTACTTGACAAGCCGAACAGATCAGTAGTGATATCCAGAAGCTGCGAGGGAAAGCGGCGTATTGTTTCTGCCTGATCAAACGTGAGGGGCTGTGTTTCTGACCTCTATTGTTTGTTTGTGTGGCAGAATGTTGCCGCATTTTTGCGAATGCTATTTTAAAGCTCTTCGCGTCTCTTAGATTTCGATTAGTATAAAGCGACAAAACCAGCTGAACTAGCTGATCCCCATCATTTATCTCGAGGTGTATGCAATTTGCATTTAAAACGATCTATAGAATCCTTTTTGTCCAAAAAAAAAAATGGGGCTCCGCAAACCGTGTATTAAAACCATCCCATACCGGCACTTTACCTACATCTACATAGACACTCTGGAAATCACATTGTTTGCTTGGCAGAGGGTTCATTAACCACTTTCATAACCTTTCAGTGCCGTCCATTCTCTTATAGAGCGGGGGAAGAAAGAACACGTAAAACGTTTCGTTTTCAATCTGATTTCTCTTATTTTATCGGGATGGTCATGTCTCCCTTTGTAGGTGGGTACTAGCGAAATATTTTCACATTAATAAGTAAAAGTCGGAGTTTCAAATTTCGTAAATAGAACTAGTCGCAACGTATAATGTTATTTTTTTGATGATTTCCCCCTCAAATCGTGCAAAATTTCCTGACGCCCCCCCTCCCCCTGCGATAAAACAAAACGAGCTGCCCTTCTCTGAACCCTCTTAATTTCTCCGCCAGTTTCACCTGGTGAGGGTCACACACTGGGCAACAGTACTCCAGGAGAGGACCACAAGTGTGATGTAGGCAGTCTTTGGTGGAGCTGTGGCATTTTCGAAGCGTTCTGCCAATGAAACGTAACCTTTGGTTCGCCTTCCCCACAATATTTTCTATGTGTCTCTCCAGTCTAAGTTGTTCGTAATTGTAGCTCCTAGGTATTTCGTAGAATTTACGACTTTAAGGCTTGGCTGATTTATCGTGTAATTGTAGTTCAGTGGATTTTGCCTCGGTGGAGTAGCCGAGCGGTCTAAAGCGCCTCGCTGCGGAGCGCAAGTTTGCTCGCCGTCGGAGGTTCGATTCCTCCCTGGGGCATGGGTGTGTGTGTTGTCCTTAGGTTAGTTTACCTTAGTTTAAGTAGTTTGTAAGCTACGGACTGATGAGCACGCAGTTTGGTCCATAGGTTTACAAACATTTCAACATTTTCAGCGGATTTCTTTTAGAGGTCATGTGAATTACTTAACACTTTTCATTATTTAGTGTTAATTGTCAATTTTTGCACCATGTAGAAATTTTGTCTAAATCGCTTTGCAGTTACTCTGTTGACTTCACTAATCGATAAACGACAGCATCGTACGCGAAGAATCTAAAGGAGCTATTCAGATTGACTCCAAAATCGTTTATAAACACAAGGATGAGTAGGGGACCTATAACGCTTCCTTGGGGAACATCAACGTTTCCTCCCCTAAGTGTCTCCTCCTGACGTAAAGTGCCGGTATGGGTGGATTTTATTCAGTTTTAGAACATGGTTGACGGAGCCCCATTTTTTGGACAAAAGGGATTTTATGGAAGGTTTTAAATGCAAGTTGTTGTTGTTTGTATAGTTTATGGGACTTAACTATGGGGTCATCAGTCCCTAAACTTACAAACTACTTATGAACTAGCTAAGACTAAGGACGGCACAAATATCCATGCCCAAGGGGGGATTCGAACCCCCGACCGTAGTGGCCGTGCAGACCGTGACTGGAGCGCCTCAGTCACCTCGGCCACCGCGGCCGGCTTAAATGCAAGTTGGTTACACTTCGAAATGAATGGTGGGGATCAGCTAGTTCGAACTCCATGTAGCATATGGTTATGATTTTCAAAATTAAATGCCAAATCGCACCTTAACAATTTATTCAATGACGACCGGTTTCGCTCAACTGTATCACCATCATCTGGTCACTTATATAGTTTACAAACAAGATGATGGTGACACATTTCAACGAAACCGGTCGTCATGAATAAATTGTTAAGGTACGATCTTGGCATTTCATTTCGAAAATCATAAAACGACCAGATCGCCTCCAAAACCGACTATGTCAGGTAATCATATATGGTTATGACTTGAATGAAATAAGCACCTGATGATGCAAATTTATTTTGCGGCACCGGTCGTGCGTTCTCAATAAAGAATTTTTAACAGTCTCAGCGGTGTGTTGTCAAGAAAATGAATCATATAAAATGATTTCCAATCCATGGTGTACAACAGCAATCAGTTAGAATAAATATTCCTTCAAACTGTCTTGATTGCAATTTTTTATTATTACTTAATTACGCGTTTCGCCCTTTAGTAGGGCATTTTCAGATTATCTGCGTGACAGAATTTTACACAAAATTACAAGGCGGAATTACAAACGGTTATAATGGTATATGGGCTTATTTTGTGTTGAGAAGACAGTATAAATGGTAAACAAAGCTTACAATGCGCTCTCCGTGGTGTGACACCGTAAGTTGTTATTGCGGTGTTTCTATTTTCCTGGAATTCCAGGAATTCGCTCTCCGTGGTGTGACACCGTATGTTGTTATTGCGGTGTAATTGCCTTGTAATTTTGTGTAAAATTCTGTCACGTAGATAATCTGAAGATGCCCTGCTAAAGGGCTAAACGCGTCATTAAGTAATAATAAAAAATTTATATACATGTGGCGTCTGTTCCGAAAGAACAGACGTCACTTTTGATCCTGCAGTTGTTATTATTTAATATTCACAGAATATATGACATCAACTGCGATTGGGCTAAGCTGAAAATGTGTACCCAGCCGGGATTCGAACCCGGGTCTCCTGTTTTCTTGGCAGTTGTGCTGACCTCTACACCTTTGGGGACACAGTGATCACCGCACCTGCAAGGACTACCTAAGCACGCCTCCCGTTAGCTACAAATTCCCAGCTTCACCCTGCCCACAGTACACAAACTCGTAGTTATGAAACTAATTCCCGTAAGGGTAAGGGCATCAAACTTGCCAACCCCTCCCCATTAACTATTTTTGTTTACATCTTCTGTCTTCATAATTATATCATTTTTTTTTCTTCTTTTTTTTTCTTTTTTTTTTTTTTTTAGTAAATGTTCAAATGTTTGTTAAGCTTAAGGGACTTAACTGCGAGGTCATCAGTCCCTAAACTTACAAACTACTTATGAACTACTTACGAACTAGGACGACACAAATATCCATGCCCGAGGGGGGATTCGAGCCCCCGACCGTAGTGGCGCCTGGAGCGCCTCAGTCTCCTCGGCCACCGCGGCCGGCTATATCATTTCTGCCCTGTGTCTTGTACTTAGCATATATACATATCTTTTGTCTTTCCAGCACACAGCCAAAAGATTTCCACTCCTCCGGAATATCTGTTCTCTTCTTTGTATGGGTGATTTCAAAGGCTAAGGCAGTCCCTTCCTGTTTTTCATTGCAGTTCGAACAAGACCTGTCTCATCTTTTCTAACATTCTCCTTCCCCTTTGCGGCACAATGAAGAGATGCTGAGACCGTCAATGGACGGGATTCCGTATTTACAAACATGAAAAATCGGCAGTCTACGAAAATTTTTGTATGCCGTCAATTGACGGGATTGGCAGTTAAAGTGTTGAAGCGCGCTCGGGCGACGGTGGCACGTGTCGAGAGAGCGGCGTGGCGGCGCGCGGAGTCGCCGTGACCTCTGGCAAGGAAGCGGCTGTTGAGAATAGCCGGAGAACCGGCAGCTCATCAGGCGGCGGCCGGGCGGCGGCGCAGCCCGCTACGCACCGGCCGGCACCCTGCACGACCGGCTCCCGGCGCCTGCAAATTGCAGACCGGGGAATCGGCGAGTGGCGGACGCTCAAAAAGCGAACGGTCAATAAACGGGAAATATGGCGGAGTCAGTGACCCGGGAAAACCAGGCAGCGGGCAGCGGGCGAGCGAGCGCTATAAGAGCGGCCCCGCCGCTCCAGGGGTGCATTCGCTCTCGAGGCACAGGCGCCATGGCTGTGCTCGCTCTGGCTGGGGCTCTGCTGGTAGCGGTGGTGGTGGTGCGGGCGGCGCCCGCCGAGGACGCGGGGCTCTACTCCAGCAAGTACGACGGCGTCGACCTGGACAAGGTGCTCGCCAGCGACCGCCTGCTCGCCAGCTACTTCCAGTGCCTCATCTCCGACGCCGAAGACCGCTGCACCGCCGACGCCAAGTACCTCAAAGGTAAGGCCTCCTCTACTTCCACTACTTTGCTCTCAAGTCGTTGTTCTGCATCTACATGGGATACTCTGCAAATCACATTTAAGTGCTTGGCAGAGGGTTCATCGAACCACCGTTATACTATTTATCTTCCATTCCATTCTCTAATAGCGCACGAGAAGAAAGAACACCTGAATTCGTAGCATGGATTGTGGCTGGTCAATATACAGGGTGTGTCAATAAGTGTGTTTGCCTCTGTAACTTATAAAATAATAGGTGACGGGAAATTTTAATGCGGTAGGTTCAAAATTGCTTGTATAGTTTATGGGACTTAACTACGGGGTCACCAGTCCCTAAACTTACAAACTAATTATGAACTACTTACGAACTAGGACGGCACAAATATCCATGCCCGAGGGGGATTCGAACCCCCGACCGTAGTAGCCGTGCAGACCGTGACTGGAGCGCCTCAGTCTCCTCGGGCACCGCGGCCGGCAATGCGGTAGGTCAACACAAGAAATGTTACACTTTCTGCGGAGCTATGAACATAGTTTATTGTATCATTTTCCAAAGAGTTACAGCACAAGGATATAATTTTTTAAATGGAACAGTAGGTTTTTTTCTATCATGCATTGGATTCGTTGAAACCAGCTGCGTCCAAATCAATTTAAACTACATTCCTATCACTATTAGTTTGGGAGCTACAACCATTCAAAGTGTAGGGTGCGGAGGCTCCGACAGCGTAGCTGACTGGCTGGTGGTCATGATACAGTGGGCCGTGCTCCAGGGGGTAGCCACTCGGCCAGTCAGATACGCTATTGCAGCCTTCTTGTCGTAACTGCTTGCCGTCGACTTCCTTCCAAGGCCACAGAACAGGGAAATGTCTTTAGAAAAGATAACGTGCCACTTAATGTACTACATCTGTTACCGAAAACATTACCCTTTCGATCATTAGTTCATTAATGTTTCAGGCAATTTAACTCGTTCTTTTAATACAATCAGTCGGTTTATTTCTGTACTCTTACTGTATTTATGCTTTTATTTCCTAATTTTAATCATGGTGTTCAGGCACTTATTCGTGGTCTTACAACTAATGCTGTACCAAAAGGTAGCAAACTGAATACCTGTTTTGGTAATCTTAGATCTCATTTACTGCATGTATCATTAATGTGGCGTAAGCGAGAGAGGCCGTCAGGCACGGTTGGAAATGACTTGTACAGTGCTAAATGCTATGGAAAGACTTGAGTTTCCGAAGGCAAATGGTACCTGTAAAGAGCAATGGCGAAGTATCTAATGTTGTGGAGCCCCTAACTTCTCTTAGAAATTTCATTACTCCGCTGCAAGTAAACTTTTCCAGTGAAGGTAGAAGTTTCACTTCTTAATAGAAATAATGGAGTGGGCATTATCTTTCAAAAACAAAAAGTAAATAAAATAAAAATAACAAATCTTAAATTCTCTGTCTTGTGTGTAATTCTCAATGCTTCATTGCTTGTTTCGGATATCATCCGATGTTTCTAGTGTTTAGTGTCAATGGCGAGTTCGTCCTGATATCTTATAAAGCTTCTCAGCGAGTGTACGGCGAGATTTTACCCAGGAACAACATAGATAAACATGGAAGCCACCGATTAAATACATTTCTTCCGTTTTATTTTACCATGAACTCTATCGTTGAACTCGAGAGAGCTATAAACAAGGAGCTCTGTGTCAGATACAAGTCTAGAGATAGATACCGATAATTATTTGTTAATTATGATACTTGTACGGAATGATACAGCAGAAACGACACTGCTCCAAAGAATGCGATAAGTCACGGGCTGATGGGAAGGAGTCTTCTCGTAGGCAGTAGACAGCCACGTGAGGAGTAGACTCTCTCAGTTCGTTCTTGAAACCACCTGGAGTCTTTTCATCTCTGGTCGATTTTTGCTCTTACATTGCGCGTGTACCCTTGGTGGAGCGTAGCTCACTCCACTCGTAGGTGCGGCGCTATGAACCAGTCTTCTGTTTGACATGACGCAGGATTCCACGGTATCGTATCCAGGGCGAACATTTGCTCTCCATATCCATTATCTGCAATGCCCAACAATGTTAGATCTTAACAGCTGTGTCCAGCAGCATAGGAAACAATCTCTGAGATCATAACACATATTAGTTTAATGGATTCAACGTATTCCTTATCTTACCGATACTATGAACAACCGTCTAGCTTCTTATCAGTGGAATTATGAACTGCTGAATACTTCTTGGGTTATGTCCGCTGTTTGAGATTTGAAATGCGCAGCTATAATATTGCGTATTTCAGACTCTGCACGTGGAGCATATTGCTATGTCAGTATGTTGTGATGGTAGTGGTTTTTTTTGTATGTTGTTTAGACGTTGGTCAAAATAAAATTTGGGAGCCATTGTACAACGTCACCGGAACCATCCGCACCATAAACGTAATGAATCAGTGGAACACATAGAGTCTTTGATGAAAAAAATATGCACGATAATGAAGAAGTTAAGCGGACTCAGTTACTTCACCTTCTGCTCATTACCATAGGGACTGTTGGGGCAGTTATTGTCTTGGAAATGCTGGAACTAAATGCCTACTGTCTGTTGAAGCTACTTTTAGAAACTACATGATATGTAGAAAAGAATAGCCGGAGAAGTGTTCATTCTTCCAGATTAAAACCTCAAAATGATAACTCCTTTCTCCATTTCATCCTGTGCATATCCATATAAGGAAAAGAAGTTACTGGATGAAGAAGATTCTATTCCCAATTAAATATAACATCGGCCTGAGATTAATTTCATTAGTTTCATGCCGCGGTGGAGTTGCAGAGCGTTCCAAGGCGCGTAGCAGCGGAGCGCGCCCCTGCTCGCCGCCGGAGATTCGAGTTCTCCCTCTGGCATGGACGTATTTGTTGTCCTTATCATCAGTTAGTTTAAGCAGTTTGTAAGCCTAGGGACTCATGATCAGAGAAGTTCCACATATTTACAATCATTTTTGATTGGTTTCATCTCTCAACTACGTGTTACGTTCAACTCATCAGAGTGAAACCAAATAAAAAAAAAAAAAAAATAAATAAAAAAAAAAAAACGTTCAAAACGTTTGTTAAGCTTATGGGATCATCAGTTCCTAAACTTACGAACTACTTATGAACTTATACTAAAGACAACAGAAACATCCCTGCCCGATGGAGGATTCGAACCTCCGACGGGAAAGGTCTCGCGCATCGCAGCATAGCGCCTCAATGCGTTCGGCCAGTTCGCCGCGCCGAAACAAAACAAGTTTCAGCACCTAGTGTGGACATTATCCACATGACGTTATTCTGTACGAAAATCATTCTCAAGCTCTGATATTAGTTACTACCAGTGTGTACATTTCATAGTGTAGGGAAGACCGGGGCAAATTAAATTTTGTAACATTTTAAGCAATCTTAAGAATGTATGCAAAATTTGTTACCACTGGATCTATAAGGGAAATAGTCATAATCAATTTATTAACCTATGCACTGTGGCGGTATTACCCAGAAACATGGTGTAATCTCACCACCTACCTGCGGTAATGACACCAATCAGTATCACTAGAGACCAAGAAGGGAAATCCATTGAAAAACTAATACACCGTTACAATCTATACTTTATTACAATATACCAATTGAGAAACATAACAAATAACAATTTTAATTTATATGAATGAAAAAAATGAATTTTGAACTTCATCAGATTGTTTCAAAATTTACAAACGTCACAAATGTAGTTTTCAGCTGTTTTAACCCCGCTACACTCTGAATACACCCACTTGCAACCACAAGAGTATATGTATCATAGTTCATCATGCTGGAGAGGTCGTGTCGCAACCCCGGTCCAATGGGCGGAAACGTAGATCTGGGGACATCAAAACAAACTGGAGTGCTCAACATTGTAGATTAAACTGTAGACCAAAACATCTACTTAATGTCATTCACAAAAATACAGGTATTGTTCCATTTGTAGGTACATACGTCATCTGATATGAAGCGTAACAACAGGATGAAACTGAAGCAAAGGAACGTTTTTCACTACGGAAATAAAACGACGTGCGCAAATTCCACGATTCACACGAGACGATAGTTGTAGCATCGTTTTCTACAATTCAGGAGCTGTCAAACCAGATAACATGTTACTCAGATATCGCGGATAGCGGCAATCCCCCGCTCTACCCTAATTTCAGCTATTTTATGCTAAACTCTCTCTTGGTGGTTGGTAGATTGTACGTAACATTTGTGTGGTATTTTGTTGCAGAGGTCATACCGGACGCACTCACTAACGAGTGTAGTCGGTGCCGTCCGAACCAAAAGGAAGGAGCCGAGAAGGTCATCAAGTTCCTGATACACAACAAGCCAGACATGTGGGAGAAACTGGAGGCAAAGTACGACCCGCAGGGGACGTATAAGAAGAGGTACCAGGGCGAGTTCGAGAGGGTCAAGGGTGGGAAGGACCAGGAGCCGTACTCCAGCAAGTACGACAACGTCAACCTGGACGAGGTGATGGCCAGCGATCGCCTCCTCAACAACTACTTCGAGTGCCTCATGGCCGACACGGTAGAGCGCTGCACCGCCGACGCCAAGTACCTCAAGGGTGAGTACACTAGTACATCGTGTGCCTGCTGAAAGAGGTAGCAAAATATACCACTGAATTATAGCAAGTGATGTGGAGGGAGACGTACTTTAAGACAGTCCGTGTAGTTGCTTTGGTTACAGCGCTGTGTTAGCTTCTAAAGCACTTTCCTAGTTTGTAGGAGGTCGCGGGTTCGAATCCCGGCCACAGCATAAAATTGAATTAAATGCCTTTCCATATGTTAATACCTTTGGTATAATGAGACAGTGTTGTCTCAAGGAATTCTATTATTTGTTGATAGTATATTTCTTGTTTAGTAAAAAACCGAAAAACTATAGAGACGCAACGTTCTTCAAGGTTGGAAGAAGCACAAGCTGTTTTCGTTTTCAAAAGCATCGCTGAACACACACACAACACACACACACACACACACACACACACACACAAAGAGGTAACTGAATATTATTTTCATGACCCGAGACTCAACCGTGAGTCTCGTTTGAAGTCTCGGAACGCCCTACCAGCGTCTTTCATGTATTTCAGAGATCAACTTCGCTTCGAAATTTCTCCAATTGTAATTAAAACATTGCGATGCAACCAACGAAATTAGTTTTGTGATTTTTCATGCTACGGAATGCGTAATACGTAATGCGGTGTATCCATAAAAGTCATGTTTGTTTTGAAAACAGTATTTGTTTACGTGTAAAACTGCTCATAGAACTTACATTCTTCAGCCCCTGCCGTACGTTAATGACCATGAATGTCATACTGTGCGAAATTAAGCAAAAATTCGAATACTTTCTAGTTTTATAAGCCATCACACTGAAAAGCTACAGCCCTTCCGGTCGCTTTTCGTTTGCAGAAGTCATCCCGGATGCACTGACGAACGGCTGCAGTCGCTGTCGCCCCAACCAGCGTGAGGGCGCAGACAAGGTGATCAAGTTCCTCATCAAGAACAAGCCTGACATGTGGAACAAGCTGGAGGCCAAGTACGACCCTGAGGGCGTGTACAGGAGGAAGTACCAGAAGGAGTACGAGATGGCGAAGAGCGAGCAGGAGATGTACTCCACCAAGTACGACAACGTCAACCTGGACGAGGTGATGGCCAGCGAACGCCTGCTCAACAGCTACTTCCGCTGCCTCATCGAGGACACCGAGGAGCACTGCACCGCCGACGCCAAGTACCTCAAGGGTGAGTCTCCCATCTCTAAAAGGAACAATCAAAAGAAGCAGTTAACTTAATCACTTTGAAGATTTGTTGGCTACGTTACACTGTATCTTTCTGTTTCTGCAACTAGACAATACGCAAAAGAAGTCCAAGTTTATACTGTTTTTCATTGAAAATACAATACAGTCCGATGTATTTCGTCGACATGTGGCGCCGCATGGAATACGTTTTGAGAGTGTTGGTTAGGGCAGGCTCCAGCTAAATATTGCAGAAACAATAATGCAGAAATCCATAGAAAAAAGTGATCCAATAAGCTAATCACCTTTTGGCTGAGACTCCCGGTATATACAGGGTGTCCCACACGATTGTTTTACTGAAAATATCTCTGGAACTACAATATATTGTAAAACGACTTTCGCGGTCATGAACGTACCGAAGTAGCTTATGAAAGTAAGTGCAGTGAGACAGTCTAAGAGGTAAATGCATATTATTTTCATGTCCCGAGACTCAACCGTGAGTCTCGTTTGAAGTCTCGTAACGCCCTACCGGCGCCTTTCATGTATTTCAGACGTCAACTTCGCTTCGAAATTTCTCCAGTTGTAATTAACACATTGCGATGCAACCAACGAAACTCGTTTTGTGATTTTTCATGCTACGGATTGCGTAATACGTAATGCAGGGTATCCATTAAGGTCATGTTTGTTTTGAAAACAGTATTTTTTCACGTGAAAGACTGCTCATAGAACTTACATTCTTGAGCCCCTGCCTTACGTTAATGACCGTGAATGTTGTTTTTTTTCATATATATTGTATTTCCAGAGTTACCTGGGGTGAAAAAGTTGAGTGCGACACTCTGCGTACTACTGTAATTACTTGAATAAGATTTAAAGTCTTTTAGTGGATTTGACTAGTTCGATTGCTTGCATCGTGGTCAGATTCTACTGTTGCGACAAGGTGTAGATGTTGTTTACTCAGCCTCCAGCTGATAAGCATCCAACGCCACGTTAAACAGACAGGAATGAGACCGAGTGTCACATGACGTTTATAAACACAGCCGCAAAATAAACTGAAGCGCTTGTAAGGGTGTGAGGAAATAAAACTGCACAGGCTACGAACGCAGGACCTTTTATTTCAGTGAATTGCACTACCGAGTTGAATTTAATGTGAACTTGCCAGTATAGGAGCATTTATCGGCATGACCTCGCTCCCACCCTCTGGGCTAGATCTGAATGCTTTCACTGATTAAATTTAGAAGGCTGTTGAAGACCCTACTGGATCCCTTTCTCAAGAAACTGTTGCAAGTGGTTCTTAATAATCTGGATATCTTGGAGCGTATTTCCAAAATGGCCCCACGGCAGCACGAGCGGATAGAGATTTAATAACATGTGAATCTGTGGCTAGAGGTCTCGAGATGTTTTTACGACCGGAGTGTCTCACCGTTATGGAGATAGATCATAAAATCCAGTGTGTGTGAGCGAGAGATGCCCTGTTGATAAATTACACCACGACACCATCGCATGAGCAGTAACACGTGAGATTGCAGTACGAGATGCCAGAACTCCCTCAGTCACTATCAAGTATGATATGCAGCTGTAGTTGATGGCTATCCACACCATGACGCCAGGAGTAAGACCAACGAGTCTCTCCAATACATTACAGGAATAGAACATTTTCACAGTTCACCGCGATACTCCCTGTTAATAATTATCCGGTGCACAAAGAAAGTAAGTTCAGAGTTGTTGACAACACAAGAGCTGACTGCTAATATTACGAATGGGGAAGGATATCGGTCGTGAGCTTTGAAGGAAACCTCGATTTAGGCAAATCACGAAATACCTCATATTCACAATGGCAAGTACGTACGTAATGTTGTTACAAAAAAACAATGAGTTCTTGACTGATTTACTCGAAATCAATCCATTAATTGTTTCTGTTCGCAGAGGTCGTTCCCGATGCTTTAACCAACGGCTGCGCACGTTGCCGCCCGAATCAGAGGGAAGGAGCCGAGAAAGTGATCAAGTTCCTCATGAAGAACAAGCCCGACATGTGGAACAAGTTGGAGGCCAAGTACGACCCCGACGGCACGTACAGGAAGAAGTACCAGAACGAGTACGCCTCGGCGAAGAGCGGGCAGGAGCAGGAGATGTACTCCACCAAGTACGACAACGTCAACCTGGACGAGGTGATGGCCAGCGAACGCCTGCTCAACAGCTACTTCCGCTGCCTCATCGAGGACACCGAGGAGCACTGCACCGCCGACGCCAAGTACCTCAAGGGTGAGTAAGTTCTGGACACGGCCGGCCGTTGACAGTGCGTTCATCTTCAGCACCAGAATGGCACCATCTCGCGTATTAGAGAGTCGAAACTGAAACCTGACGTCGACTAGCAAAGTACTCCTGTTATTCCAAATTTGATTCCTATACTATTTCTTTACAGAAAACGCTAGGTCAATAAGGTAAAGAATATAATACCTTTCTTCTAGTGCGGTAGTGTAACTGACCTAACATTGTAATTGTGTATAACAGAATGGCCAATTAGACTAATTATCTAGAACTTGCGGTTAGGTGTACTAAATATCATCTCTTGTTTTTTTGTAAACTCTTCTCCATTTTCCAGTCAGAAACATAAATATTTCGGTTTAGCTTGCTGCGTAATGAATTTTCTTAGCCAATTTAAAACTGTATTCTTTGAATATCTTATAATAGTAACAAAAGAATTACAAAGTGCGTTTACCAATGAAGCCGTGTGTCTCTATAGCTTACAAATCTATACTTTTGCTCCGATATTTAGGAATTTTTGCACACATGACATTTAAACCAAGAGGAAGGTCACTGGGTGAATAAATCCTTGTAAGGTACATGACAGAGGGTACCTTGAAAAAACTTTTCGTTTTCTTTTCCTAATAACTTCCAGCATGTTTCTTTCTTCTCCAACTCTTCTTAATACTTCCTCATTCCTTATTCAGTCTTCCCGTTTCACTTGTTCCATTCTCCTCCATATCCACATCTCTAGTGCCTCCATTCTTCTTTCATCTTCCTTCCTCAACGTCCTCGGAGTAAATGCAGTATCCTTTCCGTAATTTTTCTAAATTTGATCGCGCTTGTTTCTAAATATTTCGTTTGTCGATTTTTCAGAGGTCATCCCAGACGCTCTGACGACAGGCTGCAGCAAGTGTCGCCCCAACCAGCGTGAAGGCGCCGACAAGGTGATCAGGTTCCTCATCAAGAGCAAGCCGGACATGTGGAACAAGCTGGAGGCCAAGTACGATCCCGAGGGCGTCTACAGGAAGAAGTACCAGCAGGAGTACCAGAGGGCGAAGGACGGCCAGGAGATGAGCCAGAGGCTGCAGACCGACCCGGCCAACGAGCCCTACTCCACCAAGTACGACAATGTCGACCTGGACAAGGTGCTCTCCAACGACCGCCTCCTCAACAACTACTTCCAGTGCCTCATAGACGAATCTGACGAGCACTGCACAGCCGATGCCAAGTACCTCAAGGGTGAGTCAGTACATGCACTTTAATAACACTTATATTTTCACATGGCATCGCTTCTAAAGGGGATAAACATATTGCGTCACTGCAACCTAAAATCAGTCCAGAGACTGGCTTATATGGTAAACTAGCATTTACCCGCAGCTTCGCTCGCGTCGATGACCGTGCATACCAGTCAAAAGCAATCGAAGGGAAATAATTTAGCAACTTCGTTCTTAAATTATGTCCAGGATCATCAGGTTAAAAGAAAAGTTTCCAATTTTCCGTCTTTGATATAAACCGCGCACACTATGACGGTAAATACTATTCTCCTTTATCGAGATGAAAATAAAGACATTATTAAATACGAAAAGAAACTCTGTTTATTACTTCGTAAGTAAAACGCTGACTGAAGACGCTATACGTTGTTGAACGTATAAATTATGCAGGATTCAAATGTCATTGAAATATGTTCGGAGGCTTCAACACGTTGAAGTCTTGTGTAAGCATCGTATTACGTTGAATAGTATTACTTACAACATATCAACCATTAACAGTATTTTAATAAATGCAATACATTTCAAAAGTTACAGAATAAATATCTTTTCCAAGGAATCTTCAAACTTAACATAAGCTTGATGCACCTTGATGCAAGGCTGTTCCATATTTCGAGTTATATACTTAAAATCAACAAATATATTGAATTACACACATTCTCCTCCAGCGTTCAAGCTATCTCCATACCCCCTTTCGTTGATATCGGTTAAGCGGTTTAGCCATGAAAGCATTTACAAAAATATGACGTCGTATCTGCTGGCCAATATAATATTGTTGCTCCTTTCAGAGGTATATTTGGATATTGTTTGCGGAATGTGCTGCGAACAGAGTACTGGAGCCTTAACAAAATGTCAGACATAATGCATTATCTATTTACAGATGTCACGTTTATGATGTAATATCTCCTGAATTATGTGTCCTACAAAAACATTATTCACCGGACTCTTAGAGTGGTATATTGGGAAACTTCCTGCGAAATGTGTTGTCAATTGAGTTGGTAGTAGAGACGTAGTAAATTACGTCCTCACGCTTATTAGTGCAAATTTTCAAGCATTTCATTGTATCTGACGTCATAGCACCTGAACTATACTGAACTATAGGTCGTTCGCGAGAAATGTTACAGACAGTATACACACATACCAATGGAGACTAGGAATCTTCCTAGTGACTACACTGTTGCAACAGCAACGGAAGTTCCCGAAATGTAGGAGAAATATTCATGCAGTTTGTTGCATGCCTTCACTCGCGTACGGCCTTACTACAAGATATTATTCACACACTCTATAATCCCGTGCCCTTGATAAATGAGTCTGTCGATAGAGAATAAGAATGTGTTAGATAACGAAGTCATGAAAATATAAAATGGAGTGTGGCTATGAGAGAAAATAAGCGTTTATTAAGAAGCGAAATTCGTTGACATCCAATATTAGTTTAAATGTTCGGAAGTCCCGGACGATGCAGCCAGGTACTAGCAAAGCCCGCCATTGCTTAACTTCGGGAGCCAGTATGCGCACTGCGGCATGGCCGATGGGAGGTAGGGATTTAGTAAGCAGCAAGCAGCCCAGGTTTCACCACCTTCTCATTTCATGTAGCAGACTCTATTAATTCAAAAATTGTGATATTTTTTTGTCTGACAATACTTAACGGATAATACATTGTTCGCAGAGGTCGTTCCCGACGCTTTAACCAACGGCTGCGCTCGTTGCCGCCCGAATCAGAGGGAAGGAGCCGAGAAAGTGATCAAGTTCCTCATGAAGAACAAGCCCGACATGTGGAACAAGTTGGAGGCCAAGTACGACCCAGACGGCACGTACAAGAAGAAGTACCAGAACGAGTACGCCTCGGCGAAGAGCGGGCAGGAGCAGGAGATGTACTCCACCAAGTACGACAACGTCAACCTGGACGAGGTGATGGCCAGCGAACGCCTGCTCAACAGCTACTTCCGCTGCCTCATCGAAGACACCGAGGAGCACTGCACCGCCGACGCCAAGTACCTCAAGGGTGAGTAAGTTCTGGACATGGCCGGCACGTTGGCAGTGCGTTCGTCTTCAGCACCAGAATGGCGCCATTTCGTGTATCAGAGCCGAAGCTGAAACCTGATGTCGACTGGTATAGTACACCTGAACACAGTCATTCCAAATCCCATTCCTATACAACTTTTCTACAGAAAACGCTAGGTGAATCAGGTAAAGAATATGATACTTTTCTCCTGGTGCGGTAGTACAGTATAACAGAATGGCCAATAAGATTTATTATCTAGAACTTGTGGTTTGGGGTGCCTAATGTCATCTCTTGTGGTTTGTTAAAACAGAAACATAAATATTTCGTTTGAGCTTGCTGCGTAATTTATTTTGCTATCAAATTTAAAACTGTATGTTGAATGTTTTAGTAATAATAGTAACTAACGAATCAGAGAGTTTGGCGACGTCCCGTTATTAGAGATGAAACACAGTTTCGGATTAGGAAGAATCGAAAAGGTAATCATTGCATTTGCCTTACGGGATTATGGGAAACCATAAAAAATATAAATCCTCATTGCCACCAAGAAATATTAACGAATCTGCTCTGTACGATGCAGGGTGGTGGTTGGATTCCCGCAGAGGGCAGGGGGGGGGGGGTTGTGTGTTGTACTCATCATCATTTCATTATAATCGCCACACAAGTAGCACCAACTAAAGAAACTTTGAACAAGACGTCCTCACCTTAGTTTGGTATTTGCTGGAGAATAAATTCCGATCAATACCGAACCGTTGAGTTTTCCAAGGGAATAGCAGAATGAAATCAGCCGACTTCATTTCAACGGCGATCAAATAAATATGTATGTAAGTGTATATAAGGCAGACACAATTAGCCCATTATTGTTTGTGTTTTGCAACTTAGCTAAGTTCCACACGGAAAAGCACACTCCTCTGAAATATGAAAACAGTTCTTCATATTTCCAGTTAATGCTACCTAAGCTACTACCATTCACTCGGATTTAGGAGGCAAAGTTAGTTGCAGTTATCAAACAAATAATGTATGAAGTGCGGAGCAGCTTTCACGTGGTATGTTTCGACTATTGATGCACTTTTTATTAGTATAATAATTGGTGGCGTTGTAACTTTCCATATGTTAAGGTTAAAGGTGATATAAGAGGTTCATTGACTAGCTCCATCTCACTTAGTGTTGAATTTGAAATTGTGTCTCAATTTTCAATGAAAGTATACACAGTCTTTCAAGTGTTTGTAAACATATAGGACTAATCGACAGTGGTCATCAGTCCCTAGTCTTACAAACTAGTTAAACTAGTCTAGGAACAACACAAACACACACACACACACACACACACACACGCACATGCATAAGGGAGGATCGAATCCCTGTCGGGAACAGCCTCGCAGTCCCTGACAAGACGGCTAGAAACGTTTTGCTATTCCTCCGCTGCCATACAGTCTTTAGTATTATCTACACTTGCCCACTTTAATAAGGTAAAAAGTACAGACCGCCTAGAGACGTTTAGGTAAACTATTATCGTTCACTTATGTGCTTTTCTATGGGATTGTTACTACGCTCTGCTAAACTACTATCGAGTTACCAATTAATTTCTTCTGCATTTGGATCACTGGGTTTGTCACTATTACATAGCACACTTCATAAGATGTAAATATTGGGAGAGTAACTTTTACTGTCATCCTAAGAAATAAAGCCAGTTCCTTACCACTAATCTAACATTTGTCACCTATTCTCATGATTCTTTGTCGGTATTTGTTCCATGCTTGAAGGATAACTCCCCTTACTGCGTTTAACTTACAACCACAGCATTGTGGTGATTAATTAGTGGCTCATTGTTTACACTAAGAAGCGTCGGGAAAATATTAATGGGACGGTTAATTGAAACTAGGAATCTGTTTAGGGACTACACTGTTGCAACAGCAACGGAAGTTCCCGAAATATAGGACAAATATCCATGCAGTGTGTGACATTCCTTCGCTCGCATACACCCTTAGTAACAAGATATTATGCACACACTCGATAATGCCGTGCTTTTTGATAAGTAAGTCTGTCGATAGTGAAAAAGAATGTGTTAGATACCGAAGTAAAGAAAAAGTAAAATGGAGTATGGCTATGAGAAGAAAAGCGTTTATGAAGAAGCGAAATTCGTTGATATCCAATATTAGCTTAAATGTTCGGAAGTCCTTTCTGAAAGCATTTGTCTGGAGTGTAGCATTGTATGTGAGTGAAACGTTGACGATAAGAAGCACAGATAAATTGATGATAGCAAGCTTTCGAAATGTGGTGATATGGACGAATGATGGTGATTAGATGGGTAGATCACGTAACTAATGAGGAGGTGCTCAACAGAATTGGGGAGTGGGGGGGGGGGGAGAAAAGGAGTTTCTGTCATATCCTGACTAAGAGTAGGGGTAGATTGATTAGACACATTGTGAGTCATCAAGGAATCGTCAACTTAGCCTTAGAAGGAAGTCTGTGTGGCAAAAATAGTAGAAGGCTTCGAGATACACAGCAGGTACTTACTGGCCTCCACATCAACCTCCGCTCGAAGGAGAGACCGGATGCGGTATGGGTTTAAACGTGGTCAGAACGCCACTCTCCCAGCCGTTTTGTCGGTTTCCTTGACTGGAGCCACTACTCAGTTTGAGTTGGCCTCACAAGAGCTGAGTGGACCCCTCTGGCCAATAGCAATTAGCAGAACCGGACGATGACACAGCCAGGTACTAGCCAAGCCAGACATTGCATAACTTCGGGAGCCAGTATGCAAACTGCCGCACGGCCGTTGGCAGGAAGGAATTTAATAAGCAACCAGCAGCTTAGCTTTCACCACCTTCTCATTTCATGTATCAGACTCTATTAATTCAAAAATTATGATTTTTTTTGACTGACAATACTTAACGCGTAATGCATTGTTTGCAGAGGTCGTTCCCGACGCTTTAACCAACGGCTGCGCTCGTTGCCGCCCGAATCAGAGGGAAGGAGCCGAGAAAGTGATCAAGTTCCTCATGAAGAACAAGCCCGACATGTGGAGCAAGTTGGAGGCCAAGTACGACCCCGACGGCACGTACAGGAAGAAGTACCAGAATGAGTACGCCACGGCGAAGAGCGGGCAGGAGCAGGAGATGTACTCCACCAAGTACGACAACGTCAACCTGGACGAGGTGATGGCCAGCGAACGCCTGCTCAACAGCTACTTCCGCTGCCTCATCGAAGACACCGAGGAGCACTGCACCGCCGACGCCAAGTACCTCAAGGGTGAGTGACTTCTGCTCAGAGTATTCAGAAGAGCAAACAGACTTAACGTGCATTATGACGAATTCCAAATGTAAACCAAATGCCTGTCACGGTTCGCTTATCTGCGCTATTAGAACGTCTGACTCCTGTTCAACATTTTCTACTGTATGTTTGCTGACGAGACTAAAAATTGATTTCAGTAAGTCTAAAACTACCAGGAAAGAAAAGACAGTTTGGTGCAAATTGACGTTAGCCGCGGATGTCGAATTGGGGAATGTTTTCTTCAACCGTCTGAAAAGGAGCCAAATAAATTTAATTGTAGGTGACTACAGCATTCGAGTTCACTGGGGAATCATATTCTATGATAAAAGGACCAACAAGGGAAGCCGATTTTATAATATCTGTGCACGCCGGCCGCGGTGGCCGAGGAGACTGAGACGCTCCAGTCACGGTCTGCACGGCCACTACGGTCGGGGGTTCGAATCCCCCCTCGGGCATGGATATTTCTGCCGTCCTAGTTCGTAAGTAGTTCATAAGTAGTTTTTAAGTTTAGGGATTGATGACCCCGTAGTTACGTCCCATAGACTATACAAACATTTGAAAATTTGATATCTATGCACGAATCACCACAACTATATTACATGGCGTGCCTCTTCTTTCTCATTTTTTTCCCATTTGAGTCTCCTACCATCCCTTCAAAACATCCTGTCTCACACCTTCTTAGAAATTACAAGTCACTCCATTGGAAGAACTAAAATTAGTAACCTTCTGTTACTAGAAATGATCACGAAATAAACAGGAAGAAATAAAGAAAGAACAGAAATAAACGAGGATAAATACTGAATAAGTATAAATTTGAAACAAATGATTATTAAATCATCAAGGTTGTCACCGCCCCAGTGTCTGTAAACGAATGGATGAAAAAATTGTATGTGTACGGATGAAATACCTGACCCAAGCAGTAAAAAAAAAAGCATTTCCGTGCCACAGTAAAGGAATCTGCTCAGCTTGTGGAAGGCGAGCATCCATCCACCTTCTCATTTCATGTAGGAGACTCCATTGATTCAAAATGTGACTTTTTTTGTCTGACAGTACTTAACGAATAATACATTGTTTGCAGAGGTCGTTCCCGACGCTTTAACCAACGGCTGCGCTCGTTGCCGTCCGAATCAGAGGGAAGGAGCCGAGAAAGTGATCAAGTTCCTCATGAAGAACAAGCCCGACATGTGGAGCAAGTTGGAGTCCAAGTACGACCCCGACGGCACGTACAGGAAGAAGTACCAGAACGAGTACGCCACGGCGAAGAGCGGGCAGGAGCAGGAGATGTACTCCACCAAGTACGACAACGTCAACCTGGACGAGGTGATGGCCAGCGAACGCCTGCTCAACAGCTACTTCCGCTGCCTCATCGAGGACACCGAGGAGCACTGCACCGCCGACGCCAAGTACCTCAAGGGTGAGTCACATGCTGTACACGCTGTTCTCCTTATGGGCTGTTGGTGCTATTTAACTGGAAACGTTACGATTGTTCACATAAGTAAGAAATCAGTTCGGCCACAAACGGGAAATCTCTTTCACTATTACATTTATACACTACCAATATTTATAAAAGAACATGAATTCCACGGGCCAACAGATGGAAATTATTTTGACACATTCTAGAAGAGCCACGAGCTTTCGTACTGACACGAGAGCGCGTGCAATGTCAACATTTCGGTTCCATGTATACCCTCCTTTTGCAAGCTGCAGTTCTGCTATAGAGACTATCGTAGAGGTGCTGACTATAGTCTTGCGGAATGACCCGTCATGCAGTTTCCACCTGGTGCCTCAGTTTGGCCAGAGTTCGTGTCGGTCGTACAGACTGCGCAAGATGACGTTTTGTCCGGTCCCAAACAATGGAATATGGGGTCTTGCTGTGTAGGGTACTTCAAGTACATATTGATGAGCACGTTGAGAAATCATATCGCCTTTTTCGTGCATGAACAGTAGCCAGACGCGTCGAAGGATGGTTTCAATGTTTCACGCAGTGTTCCCTCGACAATCACCAGAGGAGAACGACCAGTATAGGATATGGCATCCCACACCATGATGCCGGGTGTTGGCCCCGTGTGTCGCTGTCATATTTACTCTACATTTTCGTACTTCCTTGCAAAATGTCCATCAGTGGCCTCGAAAAATGACTCTCATCACGACAACGACACGTCTACATACGTTCTTCCATAAGAACCTATCGTGAAACTGCTGGAGGTTGGCTGAACGATGTTGGGACGTGAGCGAAAAAAGCCGTAACGACGTGTCTCTAATACTTTGCAGTGTAGTAAGAAAGTGCTTTACACTTTTTGCTACACTAAAATGTGTCTACTTTCTTGTTTTTTAAAATATGGAAAAGTATATCTGAAAAAATAAAAACTGCATTGAATAGAATGAAGAAATAGTTAATTCGGTTCCTTTGGAGAAACAGCACTAGCTTGAAGTCGTGTAGACTTCTTCTCTTCCATTGAAGTAAGAAAACTGATAGGGCGTCTTCGTCAATATAGATCTGTGCTTACAAGCCTGGAAGCATAATTCGATCGAGTGCGTGCGACACTTGGCTTTTTCTTTTCAGTAAAGGCATTTCTGCACGTGAAATTAAATGCGCGTAACACATTAAGAGTTTCCTTAATGAAACTGACAGATTGGGACTGTAAGAATGGGTAAAGGCACCAGCAGGGTCCTGAAATATGTCCGCTCTTTGCTACGTCACCATTGATAGCTTGAGAAACAAGTTTTTTATCGTCTTGAGTCATCTATAGGCCTTTTTCATATGCAAATAAACCAATGGCTATTCGGCCAAAAATCAGTAAAATGTAGAAATCAATCTTTACAATTGGCTTATCTACAAAACTTGAAGCATTAGACATTTTACTTTAATTGGCTACACCAGTTGTTGAGCATGTTAACCCAGAGTTGTGATTACATATGGTAAAATTTCAAAGTACGTTGTATTCCAATCGAATGAACTTGACAGCCACACATTCTTATCATAAATGGTTACATTTAAATACAGTATATAAGGCTTCTTACTTTTTCGTTTGCTCAAACAGCAAGTGCGGAAGAGCTGCAAAGGGCCTTCCCTGCTTTAGTATCTCCATATTAACCCAATATTTCACCTGCCAGAATGGTATTTTCACGAATTCTTGTAGCACACGTTTCTTATCTATTATGAACAATTAGCATTAACAACTGTCCTATGAAATAAACAGTACTAATACAGCCGTTGAGAACCGTAACAAACACAGAATCACGCTCTTTGTTACTTCAAATTTCAAACGCTATGCAGAGTTCACAAGACCTGTGTCCGTTCGGCACATACTGAAGACACCCGCCTTACTCGTCAGAAGCTCTGTCCTCCCCAGTGTTCAATGGTAGGGAACGAGACATATCCCTGCATATGTGCTAACAGTCGATAATTCGGTGACTATATTCTCAAATAAGCACTTTTATTTGTAATAGTGCATTGTAACTTAGAAGCTTTTGGCAAAAGTATACGAAGGCATCTATTCTCTGGGATAACACCAGCTAGCTGGCCATGTGACTTTTATGTATGAATCTTGGACATCAGTCAACTGTACCTGCACTATGGCGTTTTAAGAGAATCGTGAAACCTGTTGGTATAATATAAAACCCTGTGGCTCAGTCAGCAAAAATGGTTTGGTCAGTATTGTTTGTCTTATTAGGAACAAATCAGTGTCAACTCTAAAACCAATTCTGCAACATGCAGTTTTTCCAAATCTATTATTTATTGTTACGTCCTTGTTAATTTGGGAAACATATTACATCATATATATTTTACTGGCAATACTAATTTAAAATAAATTTATTGCAGAGGTCGTTCCCGACGCTTTAACCAACGGCTGCGCTCGTTGCCGCCCGAATCAGAGGGAAGGAGCCGAGAAAGTGATCAAGTTCCTCATGAAGAACAAGCCCGACATGTGGAGCAAGTTGGAGGCCAAGTACGACCCCGACGGCACGTACAGGAAGAAGTACCAGAACGAGTACGCCACGGCGAAGAGCGGGCAGGAGCAGGAGATGTACTCCACCAAGTACGACAACGTCAACCTGGACGAGGTGATGGCCAGCGAACGCCTGCTCAACAGCTACTTCCGCTGCCTCATCGAGGACACCGAGGAGCACTGCACCGCCGACGCCAAGTACCTCAAGGGTGAGTGACGCCGCTAACTTCTTGTCTTTAATGTTCTTTCGTACTCCACACCCTGTGTGAGCGAGTGGTGTTCAGTCAACCGAAACCTTTATTTGCCCTTCACCTAAGCAGTCTAAAACAATTATAATTTTTCTGACACTGATTTAAAACAGATATTTTGCACAATGTTGGGTTGCATAATTTAAAATATAACAAAGTAGATTTGTTGAGTGATGCAGATACACAGGGACGTCCCGTAAGACATGTAACACACTATTTCCAGATATCGACACCAGGTTGGCAGCAAATTATTGTGACTTTAGGGGCACGTAACTTAGTACGTGATTATGTATTGATCGAGGTGTTGAATCGAGTACTTTTCAATGTAACTACATTCAGTACCACTTGTAAGGGCAATTTTTCTAATCTCATCCTCGTCTGTTACTTGAAGTACTCCACATTCCCACTCTCCCACATTTCACCTGTAAAAAATATTGCAAAGTTCCCTCTGCCATGCTCCATATGAAATCTGTGATATTACTCTTCTTTCGAAGGACATGTTTGCTAAATTTCATCAAGGTCGGAATCAAACCATAGATTTTTTCGAAGTTCATAGATTCAGTTCCGATTACCACGCACCACACAAATTTTTAAATGTTCAAAAGTTTATACAACTTACGGGACTTAACTGCGGGGTCATCAGTCCCTAAACTGACAACAACTTATGGACTACCTTACACTAAAGACAACACAATCATCCATACCCGAGGGGGGATTCGAACCCCTGATGGGGAGCGGCCCTGCGCATCACAGCATAGCGCCTCAATGAGCTCGTCCGCTCCGCCGCGTCTACACAAATTTTACGTAGATAGTAACACTCCTCTTGTTGTGAACATCAAGTGTGCAAAATTTCTTCAAGATCAGAATATGACTGTAGACGTTGTCGGAACCTGTATTTGAAATAGCCTCCACCATTCACCTCACGAAATTTTATATCGACAGTAATCTTTGTCTTGCTTTAAAGGTGTGTAAAATTTAATGAAGACCTAAAGATTTTGTCGAGATCCGTAGTAAAAGTACCCTTTGCTAACCACGCGTCATATCTGCTGAATGTGTCGTAGGCAGTTCTCTCCCCTACAGCAGTTGTTTCTCAAGTTAATTAATATATGCTCGAAATTTAATTGAAGTCGGTCCAGTGATTTAACAGCAGATTCCCAACATTGTCGAGCAAAACATTCAGTTTGTCAGGCGTTTCATATTAATGGCTTCATCTCAGATGAACTGTGTGTTCTATTTGATCCTTGCACCGAAGGAGACCTTCCTCTTTGATTGAAGGTCAAGTAACCAGACTCGAACTTACATCTAAACTGTAGATTTGTATATAATACAAACACACACACACACACACACACACACACACACTCAAATCTACCAACACACGGTCACTCAGTACCTAATTCGCTCAAAACGCGGATACTTATTTGTTCGACACTATTCTATCTTTTGTCTTGGTCAATTTTTTTCCTCGCCCACTGCTCTCTCCCCTCTTTTAATTTTTTTTTTCTTGCACCTTTTCCGGATGCGCAGGTTCGGCAGGGTTGTTTGGTTTCGTCATTCAGACTTTAATAAAAATCAGCCGTCCAAGGAAGATGACATTCGTTAATCCTTAGACTGTGATGGGTACAAAACTCAAACCGAAAGAAAAACATCTGAAAATAAACAACTCCGATTACGTAATAACCATATTTATATAGATATCAAATTTCCATAATTGCATCTTTATAAATTTCGAGGCACAGATGGATTTGGCAGTGAGAGGTAATTTTTAACTTAACAGACCCACTCCCGCCCGATTCTAAAACGTAGCGTGTTAAAAGTATGAAACACAGACACACTTACGGTCTACAAAGCTTGCCTTTTTACCTGTTGAAGAATAAATCCATAAAATAAACCAAATATACAATACGACAGAAGTATCACTCGTCACTGGACCGTGCCCAGAACAAAATTATATAATCTTAGCTTTCTGAATTTAAGCTTTACGTTTAGCTGCTAAAATTTCCTCAAATTACTTCTTTTTTGCAGAGGTCATCCCTGATGCGCTGACGAATGGCTGTAGCCGATGCCGACCAAATCAGCGAGAAGGAACTGACAAGGTCATCCGGTTCCTCATAAAGAACAAACCCAACATGTGGAATCAGCTTGAAGCTAAATACGATCCAGAGGGCGTCTACAGAACCAAGTACCAGAAAGAGTATCAAAGGGCCAAGGCCTAGACAACGCCGACTCATGACATTCTTCTACTACATGTGGTTTCTAAACCAAATAAAACATTAAAAAATAATGTCATAACTCTTATTTCTCTTCAAACCACACTTACACCCTACGTTACCAAATGATGAGTTATAAAACAAGCATATGGAAGTAAACTTGAATCGTCATGCATGATATAGTGGATCATTCGGCAAGAGGGCACTGTTTCATGGATATTACATGAAAAACCAGGTAGTTCTTTGTTGGCTTGCCAAAAAACTTTGGTACTAAAACCGTAACGAAGGTCACAGTAATCCAGTCATGAGATTTGTGTGAGGGAGGAAAAATTAACCTCTTCGCCACTGATGAGCATGAACCATAGATATTATGAAACTTTATGGAAATGTGTATTTATATATGTGTGTGTGTGTGTGTGTGTGTGTGTGTGTGTGTGTGTGTGTGTGTGTGTTTTACACAACACCTCCCGAATGAAAGAACAGATTTCAACCTTTCAACCAAGTAGTTGCACATACTCCTTGTTGTCAGGAAACAATCGCCAAAGTTTCAAAGGGATGGCAATAAAATAACGACAGCCTGCGGCCCATACGTATACAGGCTTATTTCGCACATTTTTAGAGACAGTGGCCACTCGGCGACATGTAATGAACTTTAAACACAATTTAAAACATTTACAAAATGATAAAAGGGAAAAATTATCAGTTAATAGTTTCCACTGCTTATACTGTGAAATTGCTGAATGAAGAATGTAGTTATGCGTATACACTTCTTTGAACAGAAGACTGCTACTATGGTAAAATATTCAAAGATATTAGGTGTTTATTTATGAGAAATTGAATTGGCAGCATCACATTAATGATCTACTGAAACGTTTGAATTCAGTAAAACACAATGTTAGGGTTATTTCAAAGTTTGGTGACAAATATCTTAGTACATTACTTTACTAAGCCTAGTTTCATTCAGTTCTCTCATACGGCTACATATTTTGAAGTAATTCATCAATGAGTAAAAAGTATTCATTGCAAAAAGGCGTGTAATCAGAATAATATCTATAGCCCACGCAAGATCGCCATGGAGACACTTCTTTAAGCAGCTAGGGATCTTCGCAGTAGTTTCACAATATGTATACATTTATTGTCTTATGAAATTTGTTTTTAATAACCCAATCCAATTCAAAAGTAATAGCAAGGTAAAATCTATGTTTAGCACACGAATTACTATTACTGTTACTTCAGACTTAAATTGGAAAGAACACGTAGATAATATCGTGGGAAAGGCGAACCAGAGACTGCGTTTTATTGGCAGAACCCTTAAAAAATTCAACAATACTACAAAAGAAACTGCATATACTATGCTTGTCCGTCCATATTTTGGAGTATTGTAGCCCAGTGTGGGATCCTGATCAGGTGGGTTTGACGGAGGACATCGAAAGAGTCCAAAGAAGGGCAGCTCATTTCGTATTGTCACGATACAGGGGAGACAGTTTTACGGAAATGATACAGGTTCTAAGATGGGAATCATGACAACAACGGCGCTTATCGCTGTGGCGTGGCCTATTTGCGAAACTCCACTCGCCAACATTCTCCTCCAAATGCGAAAATATATTGTTGACTCCCACTTACATATGTAGAAATGATCATCAGAATAAAATAAAAGACATCAGAGCTCGAACAGAGAGATTCAGGTGTTATTTCTTCCCGCGCGCTATTCGAGAATGGAATGGGAGATAAATAGTATAATTGTGGTTCGATGAACCCTCTGCCAGGCACTTAAATGTGATTTGCAGAGTATTCCATGTAGATGTAGATGTAGAGGGGGGCGGGGGGGAGGGGATTACGCTGCCACAAATGTCTTTGGTCACCTACCAAATAACATTAAATCTCTGAAAGATAGTCAATTACCTTGAAAGAATTGACTTGAAAGAATTTATGAAACACAACTCCTTCTTCAGTAGATGAATTTTTACATAGAAATTAGTGATTTTACTGAAATAATAATAATATAAAAATAAAAAGTGTTTCATGTAATGTTATTTTTCACAAAATATTTTAGGCCTTATATCTACGAATAGGCCTGACATTACTGACGATGTCTGTGTAGAGACAGGAATTAGTGACCATGATATCGTCATAGTGTCGATAGTTCATAAACCAATCAAGAAGGCTAGGAGCGTGTTTTGTTGAGAAGAGCCGATAAGCAATTGTTAGGATCGCACTTAGAAAATGAATGGGCATCGTTTAATTGCGGGACTATGGATGTAGAGGAATTGTGGACTAAATTTAAGTGCATTGTACATAAAGGGTTAGAGAAATATGTGCCTGTAAAGTCGATTAAGGATGGAAAAGATGCACCGTGGTATAATAATAATGTTAGAAAGCTACTGAGAAAGCAAAGACTGTTGCACTCTCGGTTCAAAAAAGAACGCACAAAATATGCCAGGCAAAAGTTAGTAGAGGTTCGTGCGTGCATAAAAAGATCGATGCGCGAAGCATACAATAATTACCACAGCCATACCTTAGCAAAAGATCTTTCCGAGAACCCGAAAAAATTCTGGTCCTATGTAAAATCGATAAGCGGGTCAAAGCCCACTATCCAGTCAATCGTTGATCATTCCGGGGCAGTAATAGAAGAAAGCAAATGAAAAGCTGAAGTTCTAAATATAACCTGTAATAAATCTTTCACGCAGGAGGACCGCACTAATGTACCATCATTTGATCAACGTACTAATTCCGAAATGGAGGACATCGTAATAGGTATTTCCATGTATAGAAGCAGCCAAGAGAGCTAAATACGAAAAAGTCTGCTGGTCCGGATGGAATACCAGTTCGGTTTTACAAAGAGTATTCAGCAGCATTGGGCCCTTACATAGCTTGCATTTATCGCGAATCTTTAATTCAGCGAAAAGTTCCTAGTGATTAGAAAAAAGCGCAGGTGACTCCCGTTTATAAGAAAGAGAACTGACCCACATACTTACAGGCCAATAGCCAATATCGTTGACATCAGTTTCCTGTAGAACTTTGGAGCATAGTCTCACTTCGAATATAATACATTTCCTTGAGACGGAAAAGCTTCTTTCTGTGAATCAGCACGGAATTATTAAACTCGTCCATGTGATACTCAGCTTGCCCTGTTCTCACATGACACTTCTGCGAGCCATGGATGAAGAGCAACAGGCGGATTGTGTTTTTCTCGTCTTCAATAAGGCGTTTGACACGGTGCCACACTGCAAACTGCTAACGAATATACGAGCTTATGGAATAGGTTAACAGATTTGTGACTGGCTGGAAGACTTTCTAAGTAACAGAACTCAGTACGTTGTTCTCGACGGCGAGTGATCATCAGAGACTAGTGTATCGTCATGCGTGCCCCAGGTTAGTGTGATAGGACCGCTATTATTTTCTATCTATATAAATGATCTGATGAACAGAGTAGCTTGTAATTTGCGGCTGTTTGCTGATGATTCAGTGGTGTACGGGTGTCGTCTTTAACTGACTGTAATAGCATACAGAATGACTTAGACAAAATTTCTAGTTCGTGAGAAGAATGGCAGCTAGCTCTCCATGTAGAAAAATGTAAGGTGATGCGCATGAGTAGGAAAAACAATCCCATAATGTTCGAATCCAGAATTAGTAGTGAGCTTCTTGATGCAGTCGCCTCGTTCAAGTATTGCAGAGCGATATGAAATGGAACGAAAATGTAAGGACGGTTGTGAGTAAGGTGGACTGCCGACTTCGGTTTATTGGGAGAATATTAGGAGGATGTACTTCATCTGTAAAGGTGACCACGTATAAAACGCTTGTACGACCACATCTTGAGTATTGCTCAAGTGTTTGGGGCCCGCAGCAGTTCATTTTAAAGGAAGACATAGAAGCACTTCAGAGGCGAGCAGCTAGGTTTGTTACTGGTAGGTTCGACCAATGCGCGAGTGTTAAGGAAATGCTCCGGCAACTCAATTGGGGATCGCTGGAGGAAAGACGACGTCCTTTTCGTGAATTTATGTTGAGGAAATTTAGAGGGCCGGAATTTGAAGCTGAGTGTACCACTATTTTGTAGCCACCTACTTACATTTCGCGTAGTGATCACAAACACAAGATAAGAGAAATTAGGGCACGTACGGAGACACATCGGCATTATCTTTTTCCTCGTTCTATTTGGGAATGGAATTGGAAAGGAAATGCCTAGTAATGGTACAGAGTACCCTCCGCCACACACCTTACGGTGGATTGCGGTGTATGTATGTAGATGTAGAAAACTGACAAGTTCCACGTGATTAAGATATCTCGCATTCATGATCTATGACACAATACTAATATAATCTAATTGCATATATCACTGTACATTCAAAATTATGACATGGTACGACATATAGTTCGGAAAACACAATTAGATATACATTGAGATACAAATAGCCGATCACACATGAGATTTTATTACATCCTTACCACTAACTCTATTCGCTACATACTTCGCACCTAATATATTGCAATAAACGCCTCTGGAAAATCATATTGAACCAATAGAATATAAATGTTTGATTCTATTATTTGAAACCTAGGAGATCCAGCATGACGATGTAGCCTGTACCGGGATAAAGACTACAAAATCGGGACGCATAGCAACTTTAGTTATATGTGTATTATAGGTTGGACAAATTTTTTACTGCAGTAGAAAACCGTTTCTTAGACTGTAAGTGCACACAGAAGTGTGTTTACCTTAGCATCTCAGGAGCACAGGGAGTTGGTGATGATCTGTGTTTACCACACCGAACAAATTACACAAGAAGTTGGGTTTAGAAAGTCTAGTGGGAGATGGTTGCAGCTACTGGAGTATTCTGTAGTGTAATTTCCAGGACGTGGACGACATTTCAGATGTTGTTTGTTAAGCTTATGGGACGAAACTGCGGGATCATCAGTACATAAACTACCTTATACTAAAGACAACACAAACATGTATGCCCGCGGGAGGACTCGAACCCCCGACGGGTAACGGCCTCGCGCATCGGAGCATAGCATCTCAATGCACTCGGCCACTCAGCAGCGGCGAGCTTTCGGAAAACAGGGACTGTTAAAAAAAAGGCAAGGCCAAGATCGTCTATGGGTAACATCCTCAAGAGATGATCGTTGTCCCCCAGTTAACAGCCTGTCGAGAAATGAGGCTGTTCAGCAACAGGACAGTCGTCGATCCCTCGTCTGAAGAGAACGTTTAACTCAGATCAATGCCGAGTACGTGCAGGAAACATCACCATATGTGTGGGCAGGAGTTAGTATTAGAGAATATACGTATCTCTATGTCGTTCATAACGGCACTTTGACAGTTCAGAGGAATAGAGAAGAGTTCCTTCGCCTTATTGTTGTGCCCTACGCTATTGTTATAGGAGACTGGTTCCTTCTGGTGGGCGATATCCACACAAAGTTTCGCTAGTGGACAACAAGCTTCAAGCTGTGAGTCTTGGACGAATGGAGTGGCCTGCACGTTCACCGTACTCAAACCCGATAGAGCAGCTAGGGGATGAACTTAGACGAAATGAAGCCAGACCAGCACCTTCCATAACGGTTGCAGAGTTGGATATTGCACTTATGATAGAATGGCCAAAAATCCGCCAAGAGTTGATTGTTATCCCCATACTGTCCATGTCACGCAAGTGTGCAGCTGAACTGGCATATTAGAGGCCAATGTGAATGACATTTTCACTATTTTCTATTTCCGTGGTGCCTGGCTCTAAGTAAACGCCTTGTAAACCTCAAGTAAATAGCTGAGACAGCAAAATATCGCACTGTACCATACACGAATTACAATTGTAACCAATTTCTGGATAATGTACATCGTCATATGTTTATTGTGTATGGTATCTCACCTGATCTCAAAACTGTTTTGAGCAGTGTACTTTAAATGTTAGGGAATCCATTCTGAAAGCATTGGTCTAGAGGGTAGCGTTGTACGGAAGTGAAAAATGACCTATACAAATAGTTCCGATAAGATGGGGTAGAAGATTTTAAAATGTAGTGCTATAGAAGATTACTGAAGGTTAAATAAGTAGAATGCGTAACTAATTAGGAGGTACTGAATAGAATTTGGGTAGAGGGGGAATGGGGTGGTTTAAAAATAGAAGAGTAAAAGATGAATACTGTAAGAAAGTTCAACTTGTTGCGGTTCGTATCAGGAGATAAAGAGGCTTCCACAGGTTGAAAAGCTGCACAGTTCCAGTGTTCTGGATGAAGAACGCACCAAAAACAGCACAATTACAACAGACCTTAACATACAGTACATGGTACTTAAGCAAATAGAGTACGATGCACTGATATATTGCAGAAATTGTCCAATGAGTAGACAATTGCAGAACAGACTGTAAGTATGCACTGGAGAAACAATGAAAATCGCTGCGGCTACTATGACGCAGCGCGGGTCGTATTTGTGTTGAGAAATAAATATTATAATTGTAGTTCGATGAACCCTCTGCCAGGCACTTAAATATGATTTGCAGAGTATTCCATGTAGATGTAGATGTAGAGGGGGGCGGGGGGGAGGGGATTACGCTGCCACAAATGTCTTTGGTCACCTACCAAATAACATTAAATCTCTGAAAGATAGTCAATTACCTTGAAAGAATTGACTTGAAAGAATTTATGAAACACAACTCCTTCTTCAGTAGATGAATTTTTACATAGAAATTAGTGATTTTACTGAAATAATAATAATATAAAAATAAAAAGTGTTTCATGTAATGTTATTTTTCACAAAATATTTTAGGCCTTATATCTACGAATAGGCCTGACATTACTGACGATGTCTGTGTAGAGACAGGAATTAGTGACCATGATATCGTCATAGTGTCGATAGTTCATAAACCAATCAAGAAGGCTAGGAGCGTGTTTTGTTGAGAAGAGCCGATAAGCAATTGTTAGGATCGCACTTAGAAAATGAATGGGCATCGTTTAATTGCGGGACTATGGATGTAGAGGAATTGTGGACTAAATTTAAGTGCATTGTACATAAAGGGTTAGAGAAATATGTGCCTGTAAAGTCGATTAAGGATGGAAAAGATGCACCGTGGTATAATAATAATGTTAGAAAGCTACTGAGAAAGCAAAGACTGTTGCACTCTCGGTTCAAAAAAGAACGCACAAAATATGCCAGGCAAAAGTTAGTAGAGGTTCGTGCGTGCATAAAAAGATCGATGCGCGAAGCATACAATAATTACCACAGCCATACCTTAGCAAAAGATCTTTCCGAGAACCCGAAAAAATTCTGGTCCTATGTAAAATCGATAAGCGGGTCAAAGCCCACTATCCAGTCAATCGTTGATCATTCCGGGGCAGTAATAGAAGAAAGCAAATGAAAAGCTGAAGTTCTAAATATAACCTGTAATAAATCTTTCACGCAGGAGGACCGCACTAATGTACCATCATTTGATCAACGTACTAATACGAAAAAGTCTGCTGGTCCGGATGGACACCAGTTCGGTTTTACAAAGAGTATTCAGCAGCATTGGGCCCATACTTAGCTTGCATTTATCGCGAATCTTTAATTCAGCGAAAAGTTCCTAGTGATTAGAAAAAAGCGCAGGTGACTCCCGTTTATAAGAAAGAGAACTGACCCACATACTTACAGGCCAATAGCCAATATCGTTGACATCAGTTTCCTGTAGAACTTTGGAGCATAGTCTCACTTCGAATATAGTACATTTCCTTGAGACGGAAAAGCTTCTTTCTGTGAATCAGCACGGAATTATGAAACTCGTCCATGTGAAACTCAGCTTGCCCTGTTCTCACATGACACTTCTGCGAGCCATGGATGAAGAGCGCTTGTGTGCGCTAGTTGCAGATGTATAGGGTAAAGTGGTACAATTTCGATCATTTCGGACAAATGTTATTGTAACTGGAAATGTATTGAGAAAAGATGTAATTTTAATTATAGCACTTGTTCCTGAATGTTTAACTAACATGTAACACAAATATTAGAATATTACAAATGTCTGTATAAACACATAAAAAAGTTACAGAATTGAGAAAAATCGATCGAAAATGTACCACACTAGGTACAATTGTGATCACTTGCTAGTAGAATTTTGACTTAGGGCATCTTCCACATAAAAAAGCACTTTTTCCGTCAGGAACCAACGCATACTTCGTGGTACCAAACATTGCATTTTGGTTAGAGAATCTAGTCACCCTTAAATAGAAAATTTATAAGAGCTCGTTAGACTAAGTAGGTTCACGTACCTCCTAACGGGAAAAAATTTATCTCTCCTTAGCACAAAGTGGTGTATTCTTGGAAAAGACAGGAGGAGCTGTAGAAACCTGCTGCGCTACAATGCCAGACAACGAGACACTATGAGACTGACAAATGGCGCGAAAATTTATGTTGATCAGAATTGTACCTATATCGAATTTGTACCACCTTACCCTATCAGAGTTACAGATGAGCATATTCCAAACACCGAGGTAAATAAAGATACGAAAATTACTTAAGGAATAGGCAGGAGAAATACATGAGAAAGAGGCGAGGCAGCCTGCTTCTTTACAAATAATTGTCATCGAAAGAAATGTGATGCCAGTTCTAAACTTCTCTTGACCATGCAGAAAGATGTTTTCTTGCTGTATAGACCATTCCCGATTTAGCTACCGGCGGACAGACTGTCAGCGAAATGCGTGCATCACATGCCATCAAGAGGATATGTGCACATTTAAAAATTCTAAGTGCAGAAGCATATAGTTAAAGCACATAAATTTGTTTTGGCCAAAGGGCAAATGTGAGAATTCAACAGGTGTTGATTCCAGAGGCAGAGGGTTGGAGTATGGAAAGAAAACAAAAAGCGATGTCTTGTGATGTCAACAGGGGTAGATGAAGCAAGTGGCAACCTCAAACCATCATACCGGCACGATAGTGCGAGCTTAAACAGACCGCAGTTGTAGCCACCCAACCGCTCCTGCGTAGGCAAGTAAACATCGCCTGGTTAACTGTGAGGTTTGGTTTCAGCTGTGGCTTCGCTGCCCTTTCTCACTCTCAAGCGGTAGCTGCAAGATTTCTTATAAAGGCACATTTTATTTGAATTTTAAAATATATCTGACGTCTCGCTTCCCGAGTAACAAGTACTGAAGTCGTTAAGACACGGTTTTCAGTGATATAAGTTTTATATCTCAGACCCCTCCTATAAAAAAAAAAAAAATAAAAAAAATATTTGTGCAATGACGCGTTTTTTGTCAAAATTATTATGACTTTAGTGAAAGATAACGTGAAAACTTAAACTCGTGTGTTTCATTCATAATTAACTAGATGTATATGAAATACGCACCTGCACTATGTAAACGTGAAGTCTGTAACTCTTTCAATGTAAATGTGAATTTAAACACAAAACGATATTTTGAAGTAAAGTCTCCCATTTATGTAATAGCTTGCCATTAAGTGAAGACGATGCTGAGTAATGTTTGAAGCTAGAGTACTACGCTTACGTATATCAAACCTTGTAGAGAGCATATATTGCTGACATTTCTGCCGTGGGGGGGGGGGGGGGGAGGGAGGGCGATGTATAATTTTTTATTACAAAGAAAGACAGATGCCCAATATCGTATAAAAGCTATATTTTGACTGGTTTCGGCACAGCGAAGCTACCAACATCACATCTTGTATATTGTTAACTGAACATGACTATCATGTCAAACATTGGCCCTGGATTAAATTAGGAGGGCGCTGGTACCTTCAATGTTTTACGTTACTTTCATTATGCTATTCGTCTTGACATACTGATGGCCTCAGCATCCTCCAGTTATAATCCAAGGTCATGTTTGACATGAGAATAATGTTCAGTCAATAGTATACAAGCTCTGATGATGAAGATTGGATTTGCCGAAACCGGTCCAAATGTGATTTTTTTTTATTTTTGCATTATTTGCCATTTCACGGAAACGATAGCTGTAAATATCCCTAAAGAGTATGGGAAAGCGACGGGGACTGTGCCACACGTTGTCTGTCGAGACAACATTCTTTTTCCTTTCTGTTCTTTTCTTTTTGTGTGTAATAGACTGCGATAATAAATTCCTCCGAAGTCGAAGACAGAACTATACACAATGACTCTTCACTCTGACAAGTTAAAAAATAATAGTATTCGAGATACTGAAAAAGAGATGATCATTTGTTATTTATTGTATGTTTGCCTTGTCCGAATGTCCAAAGTTTCAGAGGCTCAGGTCTGTAATACCTAAGGTATGTAGCTCTAGGTGAAAATATTGCAATGTTTTGTATTCATGTAAAATAGCATCCTTTACCGTATACTAAATTGATCGAGACCATGTGCTGACAACATTAACGCCTGTATAATATTACCAATATGCTATTGTTGGGGGCTATTACGTCAACCTGTACGTCTTTATCGTATTATGACCACAAGAGCCGCTAATTTAAAAAATGAACTAGCTGATTCCGCACCTTCCATAAAATCTCAAATGTTTATTAACAAGCAATGCATTAATCTTAAATCATTTAGTCTGCACCGGTTAACGTAACTTGTTTACGTTGCCTTGATATATATATATATATATATATATATATATAATATATATATATATATATATTATATATATATATATATATATATAAGGTAAACACTAGTGATGTAAAAGATCACTCAGACGACGGTTAAGAACCGTTTGTAATGTACGGTATCAAATGAATTCTGGAAACGTACAAACATGAAATTAATATTGCCATGTCGATATTGTCATCACTTCATGTGAGTAAATACGTAATTGTCCTTCACAATAATAATACTTTTTTTAATGCTCATTGACTATAATACATAGATCTGTTCGAGGTAATTAATAATTTATTAAATTGTAAATCAGGCATCGATCGCATTACTCATTCCAAAAAAAGAAAAAAAAAAAAAAGAAAGAAAGAAAGAAAGAGAGATGGCCGGGTTTGGCCTCCTGGTGAGCCATCATGAGATCCATGTGGCTCTGGCATAACTCCACACACCAAACACGTCAATCAACAGGCCAAAGACGGTCATCATTTGTAGAAATGATGATTGTGAACATTGACTGATTAACAAATTAGTAATACAAGATCACTGACTCTGCGTACATGTTGACAAAAGGTCCTAATTCAAACTGCCTGAACACAGTATATGTTGCAAAACCATGCTGCAAATAGTCGTCGAGTTGTTATGTATGACTGACTAGTAAGGAGCTATTCCATCAACTCACTTAAGTGGTATACAGTCTATGCCAGTAGACTTACTTTAATTAAGCGACTAGCTTATACGCCCGTGCTTCGCAACGGTTCTTAAAGAGGGACCTGTGTATATCATTGTTTTTTAGGTCAGCAAAAACAGAATCCTTTTTGGTTCGCTCTCTCAATGAACTCAGTTCTCCTAACCAAGATGTCAAATTTAAGTAGAAGTAATTGTCGAAAACGATGAATGTTCATAAAGTTTTTCATACAAAAACTGAAATTAATTTCAGTTCGTAATCCGGAACGATGTAAATTAAATGTAAAGTTGTGTTCATAAGACTGCGGTGTGTAATTGTCTGTTTGGCGCAAACTTCTCAGAGCACTTCTGTCGTTGACATGAGAAATAGCAATAATAATAATAATAATAATAGTACCATGTATCCTTTGCTTTTTAGCCCCCATGAAACTCCCGTGTAGTACTTTTGGACATTGGCCTTTGCAGATAGATAGTGACTGCTTTTAGACAAATGTTTAAATTATGACATCTTTATTTTCTCTGGTCCGATTTTGATGAAATGAAACGTGTATCCAACCGAACGATATGCGCAAGCTACGGCTGAAATTCCTTCGAAAATAAACATGTTCTAAGAGACAGACAGACATAACGGTCGCAGATACAAAACTTTAAATTACGATTTTTTTTCGTAATCCCCTTTTATGCAACGAAGTTGTCCCATGTAAATCCGTGAAGTACTTTAGGAGATTTGTAATAGATAGCTGTACACCCGTGCTTCGCAGCGGGTATTAAAGAAAAGATACAATCGCTTGTAGAGAACTACACCGTTATCATGAGCATAAAATAGCAGCATTAGTTATTTAGTATACTACGTAACTAACAGGGCCTCTATTTGTAATTTACTGTACTAAACCGTTTTCTAGGCATTTCTAAAGAGAAGGCACTCAAGAGCTTATATGCACGCACGGAAATCAGAAAGGAAACTACATAAATTCGATCTTCCTTGCAAACAATTCTTATTAAATGAAAACATCAATAGACGCGAAGGAACGTCTTTACTTCTTAAATTAAAATTATACCCGTCGAAAGATGCACTTCTTTTCTTGACATGACATTGCAAAGCATGTGGGATACAGCTGCGTTAAATTTTACTTGCAGTGGCAGCGGTTTAGTTTGCTATCGTTGGCAACGAACTATTCGCTTTAGGAGGATTATTAACTTACTCATCAGAAAAGCATAAATTATTTATTTCATCTTGAACGTAAGGAATTATTCCCCTCATTCCACGTGACTGAATTTCAGAAAGCATTGAACGGCCGTTGCCAACATCAGCACACTACGCCGATGCCGTAAATAAAATTGTACCCCTTGTTGTAGTGTATTACACCACAGTTATGAGAATGAAAAACCGAAGCTTCGGCATCTGTTAGTTATTTTGTGTGCTATGTAACTAACATCTCCTCAATTTGTCCTTTCCTGTATATGGCATTTTCTACGCATTCCTAGATGTAACGAACTCAAAATCTAATGAGTATAGGCCTACACCGAAATCAGATAGGAAAGTACATAAATTCGATCTTCATTGTAAAGAATTCTTATGTAAATACATTCAAAGAATTCACATGTAGGTAATTTTGGAACTGGCAATGCAATTTTACCACTTGAGCAGCATATACTTATATATGACTTACGAACTTTCTATCACAGACATACATTAGCGTATGTCTAGAGTCTGTGTATTGCCTGTGTAGTTAATGTATGTCTGTGTTTCCTTTGAATCTATCTCGATTTAAGAATTATGCAGTAACCGTATTTTCACATGTACGATAAACTTCGTAAGTCTCGGAGTACGTATTTTTTCATAAAAGTATTTGGTACAATTGCATTTAATGCGGCCCGGCTACTGCTCGCTAGGTGGCGTAAAGACAATTCCTATCATTCCTTGTGAATCGGTATGTTTCTCCTGCTCTATGGTTCGAAAGTTCTCAACGTGCCCTTGTCCGGTTACTAAATTAGTAATCTTATCATTCCCTGTGAATAGGTACACGTGACGCCACCTATAGAGCGCTATCCGGGCCGCATTAAATGCAGTTCAACAATTTATTTATTGCTCTAGAAAAGCTAAAATAAAGAATACAAACACAGATTACTCACCTAAATGAATGGTATTAATCTGTAACGCGATACTGTCCGCTAAACCAAAGTAACCTATGACTTACGAACTTTCCGTCACAGATATACATTAACGTATGTCTACAGTCTGTGTATTGCAGTGAGCTCCAAGAAAATATGAAGATGGCACTATGTATTATGAACACGTGACGCTCGACGTACAATTGTCAGTATTTTGATCCTAAGCACTACAGTTGTCTTTCCATTGTTTATATTGAGATCACTGGTGTATTGCCCTTGTAGTTAATGCTCAGTTAATGTATATCTGTGTTTCCCAGTGTTTTATCTTTGAGTCTTTTTATCTTTGAGCATCTATTGATCGTCGTATTGCTCCACATTTTACGGATTTTTGTTCGCCACACTCACCCACCGCCAGGGGGGGGGGGGGGGTGAAACTCATTTAGGGATTTCCGGTAACACGATGTTGATTCGCTGCCAGGCCACATAGAGCGCTGCGAGCGTTGCGATTTTTCATCTCGCTTTCCTATTGGATGATTTACGTTTTACAGTCCTCCATACTTGTTTTGATTCGGAGGTGGGTTCTGTGCTGAGGTTCTATAGGAACGTCTTCCTAATTGCGATCTTCTGTGTGCATGTTGTGAGTTTCATAAATTTCATTTATTTGAAGTGTACAGAAGTTCCATTTCATATGACTGAAGATGCATAAATAGTAATCAACAGAAATAAAAATAAATTGGTTTTTGTAGACATTACAGCAGGCCTACATTCTTGTTTGCAGGAAAATATGGCTGTAAAATAATTGTACAACCTACTATTCCTCTTTCGGTCACATGACTGGATATAATTGTGCCTTAGCGTATGTGAAAACTGAAAAATCATTTACATGGATGCATGCAATAACAGATGATTTTTAGTCTGACATACGCAAAATCACATTTATTTCCATGTGATAACGCCACGCGGCGAAAATCGCTTTATCGAGTTTCAGAAACAAACAATTTTACGGTCAAAAAGATTACTGCGACATCATTCACGAAGTTTGGCCGACTGTAAGCAACAGCCACAAGCAATTAATGTTAGTTTTTTATTTAAATTTCTCTTATATATTACTTTGCAAGCTCTCAAAAACCTTTCAATGAGGTCCATCCTCGAAGAATAAATGAAAAATAGCAATAAACGTTTTATCATTCGTGTATTTAGAAGTAAACATACGGATTTTCGCGCATTTTACGGACTGAAAGTTCACTGCCAGGCCGCTAGTAGCGCTGCTGTCGTTCTGTGTTTCCGTGTGATAACATGGTCTTTGCACTTCTGTTATTTTTGGTGTTATGTGCCCATCGCCACACACCGCGACCAAAACACCACAATGCACACCGCGAACCTAAAGGCTTCTCTCATGCATAACCGCCATTGGTCTGCAGTGAATAATTTTGGCTACGAAGTGAAATATAAGGAAACACGTCCAACGTTCCATTTTTATATATGTATATTGATTTAAGATCTGTGTTAAAAGAGCGTCAATTTTTTTTGTGAGGAGGTCCGAATCAGGTTTGGAGCGGCTGATACTTCCTGTCTTTCAAACAGGAAGAAACAGATTTTGTGCTCCTACGGCATCGATTTTCAGCAGGTAATTTGTAATTTATGTCACTCTTTATTACGTCGCAGTCTTATCACGTGCTTGCTGTATCCATGTTACTTTGCCTTTCTTCTCGGAGCTGGCCTAAGAGACGGGAAAGCTGGGGGACAGCACAGTTACGGGCATATTTATGTTCACTGCTGCTGTACTTACCAATACCCAACCACATTGAACATATATTCAGACGAAAGGGGTTCGTCAACATTTTAATTCCAGATAACTTAAGAAACGTGATGCGGGGTTTAATCGTGTGATGACGAAGTGATAAGAGGTGTAAGCCGATGTTGGTCCTGGTAACGAAGTTGTTCCTGCCAAATTATACTGTACACGTAATTCCCATATGGGACAATAGGCTGTATGGCTTATTCTAATATATAAAGCAGAGTGTCCGTATGTTTGTACGTGTTCCATACAAATTTACAGTTTTGTTCCAATCATTATGAAATTTTGTACACGTAAGCTTCAATCCATGAGGACGTTCGCCGTACGTGTAGGAATCACATACGATATATAGTTCACGAGATATGACGTCATAAACAATGAGATGCGCGAAAAACTGCTGCATTTTGCAAACCATTGGACCGATTTTAACCAGACTTGGTACACACATTCTTTACCGTGAGATAACAATGATCTCGGAATACGAACAGCATACGACACATGGTTCAGAAGATATGACGTCATAAACAATAAGAATCTCAAAAAACTGGCACATAATGCGGCGAGACCTTATAAATACGCTATATGAGAATGAGAGTACTTAGCGAGTGGCAACAAACTTTAAACATAATTTCAAACCTTTATTAAACTTTTTCTCGCTGACAATCACAGCAAAATGATGAAAGGAAAAAAGTTTCTCGCTTACTACTTTTCCGCTGTTTATGGAGTAGAACCACGACATTCGGTATTACGTTGCAGTTTATAATTTCTGCACTACAAATTGTAGCTGTAGGATATTTTACAGACATTAAAAACACCCATAGTTGAATATACCTTCTAAATTGTATCACAGTACGCTACGTAGTTCACGGGACTACAAATTGTAGCTGTAGGATATTTTACAGACATTAAAAACACACGTAGTTGAATATACCTCTAAATTGTATCACAGTACGCCACGTAGTTCACATAAACAGTAATGTTCATGGAAAACCGCCCCATCATACACCACGTTTTAATCTATTACTTCTTTACTCCTAATTGTATTCCCAAGAGATTTTACAGACATACAACCCTTATACAAAAGAATATATACCTGAAAAATGGCAAGAATAAATAAATAAATACCCGGGCAACGCCGGGTATTCAGCTAGTCTTTATATATAAAAATGTTGTGTTGGTTTGTGTGTGTTTCAAAATCTCAATAAGTTCTTCACCGATTGAGCTCCAAATTTGTCACAACGTTGCAGTGTAACACAAGAAGGTTTTCAGATGCCTGTTTATTTAATAAATTACACGTAACCTATATATGACAATTTGTGATTTTTGCTAACAACTTTATCACACTGTAAAATTTATATAAATTCATATGTGACATATATTTAAAAATTGGTACGTAAAACATGCGCGTATTCCAGTAGTACTTTGTATCAATATTTCAAAGCATACGGTCAAGACATAAAAGATTTTTAACATAACACTAAACATGGTTCTAAGTTAGATTTCTGAGGCGAGATACTGGAAGGGTTGGCAATAACGAAGAGGGGGAGGGGAGTAATACACGTACTATTTTTAACTGTAACCAAGTCTCCAAATACTAACTTTTGTAATTCAGGCATCAAAACTGGCGTAATAGCAGCATTTTTCAAAAATCGATTCATCCCCTATCTCTCCCCCTTAATGGCTGATTTTCAGAAAAAACCGAAAGACCCCCCACCTTTTTTTTAACCAAGAATACATATACCAATTTATGTAGGTCTAGCTTGGAAACTGACTGGATAACAGAGTATTTTCAAAAAACTTTTCATCCCCTATTTGACCCCCTTAGGGACGGAATATCGAAAAATCGCTTCTTAAACGACGCCAACGATGTAAGATGAACGCCCTGTACAAATTTCGAGTTTTTATCGTCAGTGGTTTTGACTGGGCGATGATGAGTCATTCATTTAATCAGTTAGTCAGCCAGTCACTCGGAACATTGTCTTTTATATATAGATATTACGTGTTACAAGATGTGATCTCTCTCGGTGGTGGTCTATGCAGTGTCCCCTGTTATGTACTGAGTACTACCAAAAAAACGCATCGGAGTCGCTCACAAAATCGCTTACTAAGTCGGACGACCCAACCACTTAACGAATCGATGCACGATGAACATCGATTCCGTGATACCCAAATAACAGCCCCCCCCCCCCCCCCCCCCCACCGAGCAAAGAATCATTGGTGATAGTGGATAACACAAACGTCAGGGATATGCAAAAACTTGTATAATTTCGTCACCTTTAGAGTTTTAAGCTAAATTAAATTTTATCTAAGGCGGCGGAGTAGTTTGATAATGTTGGCAACGGAATGTTCGCTTCATGAGGATAATTAATTTACTCTCAGGACAAAAGTACATACGAGAAACTGTCAACTAGAGAGCAAGCAGGGACGTAATTGTCAAGTTATTGGTTGTTCAGTCCAATTGCACTTAGGTTGTCTCCAGCTAGAATAGTAATGTTAGCAACGCAATGTTCAGTTTCCAAGGTTGACCGAACAGTGCAAGGAGGTTAGAATAAGGGGAGGGGGAATTACCTATGGTGAGAACACGCGCTGGATGAAGCCATGGGGCCATGCTTTTGTGCCCAAAACAAGGATGTTTTGCTTAAAATCCGATATTAATAGTGCCCTCTTTACGTAATGTCACTATATTAATAGTCACATCGTATTATTTACTTAGATATGACGTACATTTCACTTTACCGAATAGTACGACCAATGTTTGGGGCACAAACAAACACGTTTCCAGTATTAGGGCATCTCCAGAGATTCTAACCTCCTTGGGACAGTGGTTCGTACAAGAACGTATTAACGACAGAGCAGGAACTACATTAAATGGCTATTTTATGGTCAACAAATAGATTCATTCAAAATATTCAATCTGATAAGAATCTCCTTCGAATTATCACTTCGTTACAGAAAACAACAATCCCTAGTAACACTCGGGAGCCAAATACTTCCTAATAATATTTACAATTCAAGTAGCCGGTTCTCTAACGATATTTATCGAAAGTGCACTTCTAAATCCATGCCGACAAAAGATGGACGTTTAGAACCGTAGAATTACAGTACTTAGAAATGAAGGTTTAATGTTACTTACGGCGGCTGCGGCATTCGCTGCTAATGAAATATTTCATGATAAACAGGGAAGATTATTAGCCTCAACTGAGTTTTCAAAGAGCAGTCAAGCGATTTTGGCAACATCACCCGCTGCCGCAAGTGAAATATTTCCGAAACCATTACACAAATACATCAACATGAAAAATAACGTATCGATTTTCGATTAATACAAGGAGGCCAGAGAAACTTACATAATTCAAAAGGCGCTTTGCCATAGATGCATGCAAAACGAAAATCAAGTGTATAAAAAGGAAGCAGATGTTTTCATATCTATAGGTCTGATCACGCTTTAAATTGTCCAAGTGCCAAATAAGTGACTTTCGAAAACTGAAGTGGTACCAACTTCTGCCTTGCATACCGGTCAAGTACTATGTAAAATGCTACATTAAAATAACAGCTTTTCGTGGAAACGCATTCTAGGTACGTCCATGTTTAATGGTTAATTTTCAGTGAGATGGATCATAATGTTAGTAGTGGAAACCGCAACACCATACAAACGAATTCTGAACAAAACGTTGTTTATGGGCATGGTTATTTCATTTAATTTATGTACCAGTATCATTGTGATAGTTTCCAACAAATAACACATATTTTGAAGCAATTTCCTAATTTTTAATTTATTCATTTTATATAGGTACGAGGAACTAAAGTCGATATTGGCATAGAGATAGGTGGAGGAGGAGATGGATGGAAGGAAAGGGAGTGATGAACAGAAGCCGGGGATTAGATGGAGGATGAAGAGGTAGATAGTGGGGAAGCAGGAGATATTGCGGATGGGAAATAGGTGGAAAGAATATAAGAATTTAGAAAACAATAGGTTTTTACTAAGGTGAATTATATGTCACATGGTCCAGTGTCGCTAAACTGATTTGTATGTTTGTGGAGAAAATGAACGACAAAGAATGTAATCTATCTTATCGGTTTACAATAATGAGTATCTGCGAAACAATATTTTTTTGTAATTTTCGTTTCACATAGCCACAGTAGCCTAATGAACGATATTGATATGACTGAAGCATTCTCTCGGTGATTCTGTGTTCTCATGAATTACAATATTTCCTTTTCTATGTCTTTCATATGAGAGTGAGCCACGAAAACCGTGGCCGGGTGTAGCTAGTCTATATATAAATGTAACATGTTTTTAGAAAAAAGGAGATGGCCAGAGAGAGAGTGGTTAGGAAAAGTACTAACTCATGGCTCGAATAAATAAACGCCGGGTTTTTAGCTAATATATATATATATATATATATATATATATATATATATATATATATATATATATATATACTAGCTAAAAACCCGGCGTTGCCCGGGTATTTATTTATTTATTCGAGCCATGAGTTAGTACTTTTCCTATCCACTCTCTCTCTGGCCATCTCCTTTTTTCAAAAAACATGTTACATTTATCAGAGAATATATAAGAAATAAGAACTCACACGTAAAAATGCACTCGTTTCGAAGAATCCGATCACGAAATTCAACAATAATGACAGTAATATTTTCACAGATCGATCACTTGATGTAATGCGCGAAACGTCAAATCCATTTTTAAAGAGATTTATTAAAAGAAATTTCTTATTTACTGCTTTATTTATTTATTCTTATATTTCCTTATTCGTATGCTTATCCTTACGGAGAAACAGCTGAAGACATTGTAGCACGCATAGATCACAGAAGTGGTCTGTGGCATCACGTTTCGCTGTATGTAACCTCCTTGCTATAAAGTCGCAAACGTCATCGCTGGCGTTCGTCCGAAATCTTTTTATAATTTGACGACTTTCAACCACCATATCTTCCACCCCCTTATAGCTATCGGCATGGAACTGCTGTGCTGTAGAACGGGAGACTTCGGACAACAAATTGCACATACCATTAGTTTGCGTTCTGTAGTTTTCGCTGCAGAGCGAAATATTAACTCACACACGTAGAATTTTATATACACCGATAACTTTTCATCGTAATATACTCCACCCTTTTATCATTATCAACCCTCAAGCAACAATGCAACAAATAAAACCATTTTGAAAGAGTAATTATTGATCCGCATTTCGCGTTATATTCTTCAAATTACTAAATATCAATCAGATCGCTATAAAACCGTGATAAAACCTTCCTCAGGTATAAATTACTAACTGTACAAATATATAAGTCTTTGCGTCTTGTCGTTCGGACGTGATAAGCGTACAACGAATAGACATTCACATTAATGTATATAGATAAATAGCTATCCGATAGCCATAAAACCGTGCCTAAAGCCTTCCCCGGATAGACAATAGTAAGTGTACAAATTTTTAGCTCTTTATGTCTTGTGGTTCAGACGTGATAAACGTACACCGAACATTCACATTTATATATATGTAGTATTTAAATACTAAGAAGTGTTGCTGTTATTACTGTCTTTTCGGCGATTTCTGATTATTGTACTTCATCATATTTTCCAATTATCTTCAGTAGCACAAGATTACTGTTGAGTGTTTCATCGAGTCACCTACTCGTTGCTGGACTATTCAAAGTTTCACAGTCATTTCTAATTATGTGGAAACATCGTGCCCTGTTTTTACTCATACTTTTTGCAGTAATTTCTACGGTAGCTTGGTTTATATTCAGTTATGGGTTATTTACAGCAATTTAAATCACAACACTTAACTTACGATCTATGAGAAACAGTTCATTGAACCTTGAACTGTCAACAATGTTGCATAGAGTGAACGGAGTTGCAGACAACTTTATTTATTTTGTTTATTGTTATTTCAATTCCCCTAAATGGGGCGGGCGGTCAGCACACTCCACAATTTCTTACTCATTTATTGCTACAAATAGTGAAAAACAGGACTGTTTTGGACCGCATTCATTAGAAAATAATGCAACCTTTGGAACGGAAACTCAATGTCTTATACATAATGAAACCAAGGAAATTTTATTACAAAACTTTATTTAAAACAATATTGATATCCCGTGCAAACAACGGTAAAGGTATAAAGTAGCAGAAGTTATCACAGAAACACCGTCTGGTAGACGTCAGGAGTTTACGCGGAGACCTTCTTGAGCTCCGGGCCGTACTTCTGCCTGAAGCTGCCGCTAGGGTCGTACTTCTTCTCTAGAGGCTCCCACAGGTCGGGCTTCTCCTTGATGAGGAACTTGATCACCTTCTCCGCTCCAGCCTTCTGCTTCTCGTTGCACTTGGCGCACTCGTTGGTCAGCGCGTCAGGAATGACGGCTGTAAAAAGGCAAACAGTACAATCAGAAAGACAGTTGTCACGAAAACAGTTCATTAACATTTAGAAAAATGATTTGTATTACAATTTTCATGCCACGATAAAATAGAATTTTTCAGAAAGGTACACTGATAATCAAATACGATCAACGCCCAAGATAACTTCCCCATTTATTTTTCAGTCCCCTATTATGAGATTCCTCTCCTTTACTTTAATCAAAGCTGGCCTCAGTGGCCGAGCGGTCTGCGGCGTGCCAGTCACGGTGTGCACGGGCGCTGCGGTCGTGGTTTCGAATCCCCCCTCGGGCATGGATGTTTGTGCTGTCTTTAGTATAAGCTAGTTCATAAGTAGTTTGCAAGTTTAGGGACTGATGACCCCGTAGTTAAGTCCCATAAGCTATACAAACATTTAAACATATGATTTAATCAAAAACTGGTTCCATATGAGCAGTTGAGGAAGTGGTCAAAACATTGGCTAGCCTCTAAATTCTGCCAGGCTAAACATTAGGTACTTAGACGTTCTGCAACCCTCTTGAAATAACGTAAAACATCTCTTAGGCTCACGTCAGTTCTTCCGTAAAATCACTACTTCCGATCACAATTAAAAGATCCAGATATTACCAACATAATTAGGGCATCGTTTATGAAACTATTGGTACCCTGATGGCGACCTTAATTTCTAACATGAATGGTCGGAAACTAAAAAAGAGAGAGAGAGAGAGAGAGTTTGAGGCAAATCAAACGCCCATATCAGTGGTTGAAGGCAACTTGTTTGGTTTACATTTTGTTAGAAGAGCAAACGAAACTCTAAAAGATACAGAATTTACTCTTCGAGAATAAAATTTATCTCTGGCGCTCGCTGACGGTAGTCGTAGCCCTCCCTTGTGTATGTGTGTGTGTGTGTGTGTGTGTGTGTGTGTGTGTGTGTGTGTTGTATTTGTCATACGTTAGTTTAAAAAGTACTTAACTGTCGCGATCCATGATCTCAGCAGCTTGGTCGGTTAATTTTACAATATAAAACTGAATTTACTTTATTTATCTTTTGAAATATTTCTTATCATATTTAATGAGAGCTGTGAGACTTGTGCCTCTTATGGGGAAACAAAGAATCTGCAGGAATTTGAAAAGTTACTCTGTAACATTTGTCAATAGAATAGAATGTTTTAAATAATAAGCGCACAATTTTGACTACCACAGATACTTAAAAATAGAAATGTTATATTATTTTTTCAGCTACTTTATAAAATATTTCCAATATTGTATTCATTAAATAAATTATTTTTATTCGTATAACTGAGCTTTTTTCTAATGGTAACGCAATATATACGCTAATATACAATAGAGGACTATTCGAAACTTGGACCATAAATGCAAATTATATCAACTTGCTAATATTTCTAGGAATCTAAAATAAGAAATACTGGTAGGTAATCACATGTGGTACATGAAATTTATCACTTAGGATGAAGTTCTTAGATATGGTTTTTGATCATCTATACACATCACAACACAGGGCAAACTATCTTTTTACACTTACATCAGCATACCGTTGTTCCATGACACACTATATTATCTTTGATAAAATACTGGGTTACGTTGAGGTGGAAGCGGAGCTAACAAACGACAGATCAGTTCAGATACGTAACAGCGAATAAGGACAAAAAGTACATGTTTTCCTCGTTAGGACACGGCTTCATATGAAACCAAATAATTCTGAGACGTCCAAACAAAGTGATAAGTACTAAATCAAATGTTCAAACGTTTGTTAAGCTTATGGGACTTAACAGCGGGGTCATCAGTCCCTAAACTTACAAACTACTTATCAACTACCTTATTCTAAAGACAGCACAAATATCCATGCTCGAAGGAGGATTCGAACTCCCGACAGGGAACGGCCTCGCGCATCGGAGCATAGCGCCTCAATGTACTCGACCACTCCTCTGCGGCGAGATAAGTACCACTGGTTACCGAATCTGCAGTTTGACTGATGACATTCTGAGGTTATATGCAGTCGTAAAAATGTATGAACGTCCCCACATGTCCTAGACTTAAAATGGTTCTCTGTATACAACCTACCATTCTGCAACATTCTTTACTTATTTCAGAAACACCCGGAATTAGTGGAGTATTCAAGGGAAATACGGTCTCGAAACAATCCCTATCTGGTAGATATCCCACACTGATCGGCAATATTAAACTACTGGTCGCAACAAATAATTATGACCTTCAAATTAGGTACGATCAAGATATTTTGCGACGAATCTTTGATAAGAAAAGCTCACAAATGTGTTAAACTTTACTTAATAACCAATCATATCTCGGTGAAACCGACAGTGAAAAGTTTATTTATATTCCTTTTTGGGGAAACTTATAGACTACTAAAGATTAAAACTTCTACTGGCGATAAAATATGACTACAGAGTAGCTTTTTCCACCAACAACTACTTAAAGAAAAATCTGGTCCGTACGCTCAAAACCGTTGTGGTCCCTTTCTCTAATTCTTGAGTTTACGAGCTAATTTGCAATAAAAATGTTCAAATGTTTGTACAACTTATGGGACTTAACTACGGGGTCATCAGTCCCTAAGCTTACAAACTACTTATGAACTAGCTAAGACTAAAGACGGCACAAATATCGATGCCCGAGGGGCGATTCGAACCCCCGACCGTAGCGGCCGTGCTGACCGTGACTGGAGCGCCTCAGTCACCTCGGCCACCGCGGCCGGCAATTTGCAATAACTGCTCCGGTTACTAAAGAGGACAAACAGGTAGGGCGATTAAAGCAAGGTATAAACAACACCTGTTAGGGAAGAAAGGTGCCAATGTACATAATTCGACCTTGTCTGAGCACTTGCTTATTGCCGATCATATTCCGAGGTCTTTGGAAGACGCTATAACATTACACAAGGAGGTTAAAGGAAGGGAGTTAAATTTCTGGGAAGAGTTTAAAAAATTTAAACATCTTGCCCTTAATGATGGCAATATTCTTAAAGTCCATCTCCGGCTTGCAAGTAGGCACCACCTAGAAGGCTTCAAACCTGTATTATTTGCGTCACTTTTTGGTAGTCAACATTGGTTGCTGTACGATGTTTAGAATCCTCAGAATTCTAACTACATTGTTGTAGTATTGTTTTTTGGTCCGTATTGAGCGACGTTAAGCTTTAACCCCCCACCGTTTCGTGCGCTGTGTGCTTTCATCTATGACGTTTCGTACCATGAGATGGCCCTCGCATGGTGCATGAATTTCAACATTCTTCATCTCTCTCTTTCACGCAAACACGCGTATATATATACATCGTTCTGCCGTCATGGCTAACCTGTAGACACTATGTACCTACTCTTTTATTACCTTTCTCATTACTTACCCGTACTTATGTCGATTTTTTTACATTTTTTCCTTCTTTTATCAACACGTGCACATTTTTGCTTTTATCAGCATATTCATACTTTGATCACGCGACTATGCGTACACTCGTTCGACGTCGTGGCGCCATCAAGCGCATGTCACAAACGTAAAAAGAAAAAAAAAATTGAAATGTTTGTAAATCTAAGGGACTTAACTACGTTGGTCATCATTCCCTAGGCTTACAAACTACTTTCACTGACAAAGAATCTTACGCTAAGAACAAAACAAATACCCACGCCTGAAGGAGGACTCGAATTCCCGACGGCGGGAGCCGGTCGCACCGCAGCAGGGCGCCTTAGTGCTCATGGCTTTTCTGCCGCGGCACTAGTATCCCTACGCCTGTCAGTAAGAGAAGCTCACTCGGCCTGTGCCTGGCATTACTCCACAGTTTTAAATTTGACATGTCTACAATAACTTTTTACATGTTAACTGTGTGACATGGAGTAATGATGCGCTTCATTAGAGCATTTGTTCTTATTACAATAACATTTATTTGATTAGTGATTATATTCTCATCAATACTGTATTTCATTTTTAATTGTTACTTTTATATTTTCCAAATAATTGTATATTATTATTTGGCACGGTACTGTTCTCAGGTCCAACTTCAAAAGGAGACAAAATTAATCTTGTCGAAACCCAGGTAAAGGTTTTAATTAAACCCATTTTAACGCAATTGGTGGCTGATATTTATTCGAAAAATTTATACAATCTACCCTTGCTGAATTGCAGCCATGTTCAGGCTTTTGAATTATGAAGCTACTTTCTTTGTTGACGAAATGCATTTCCTGGGATTCTTCCAATGAAAGTCAGCAAGACTAGTTGGAAGAAGTTAGGCCTTGAAGAACTTTCACAGTTTCCTGGGAGTGATTGGTACAGAATTAATTAGAGGACCAGTGCGAATACTTCGTACCGTTAGTGGACTGACAAAAAAGTTGGTGGAAAATGGAAGTAAAGTTGAATGTTCACACATAGCTTTCTTCACAATCAGTCTATGCAAGTGAAACTTCCTGGCAGATTAAAATCGTGTGCCGGAACCGGGACTCGAACCTGAGGCCTTTACCATTCGCGGGCAAACGCTCTACCGACTTTTTTTCTTTTTTGCTCTTCAGGTAGATCTTTAGTTTGCGGTCGTTGTTTCAGGTCGTTCATCTACATCTACATCTACATAGATACTCTGCAAATCACATTCAAGTGCCTGGCAGAGGGTTCATTAACCACTTTCATAACTTTACCGTTCCATTCTCTAGTAGCGCGCGAGAAGAAAGAACACCTAAATCGTTCCGTTTTCGATATAATTTCTCTTATTTTATTGGGATGGTCATGTCTCCCTAAGTAGGTGGGTGCTAGCAAAATATTTTCACATTCAGAACTAAAAGTCGGTGATTGAAACTTCGCAAACAGATCACGCCGCAATGAATAACGTCATTCTTTTAATGATTTCCACCCCAATTCGTGCTACATTTCCGTGACGCTTTCCCCCCCCCCCCCCGTAACGTGATAAAACAAAACGAGCTGCCCTTCTCTGGACCTTCTCAATATCTTCCGTCAGTCCCACCTGGTGAGGGTCCCACAAGAGGCAACAGTACTCCAGGAGAGGTCGCACAAGTGTGATGTAGGCAGTCTCTTTGGTGGAGCTGGTGCATCTTCGAAGCGTTCTGCCGATGAAACGTAACCTTTGGTTCGCCTTCCCCACAATATTTTCTATGTTTTCTCTCCAGTCAAAGTTATTCGTAATTGTAACTCCTAGGTATTTGGTAGAATCTACGACCTTCAGGTTTGACTGATTTATCGCGTAATTAAAGTTCAGCGGATTTCTTGTAGTGGTCATGTGTATTACTTCACACTTTTCTTTATTTAGTGTCAATTGCCAATTTTCGCATCATGCAGAAATTTTGTCTAAATCGCTTTGCAGTTGCTTTTGATCCTCTGTTGACTTCACTAACCGATAAACGACAGCATCATCCGCGAACAGTCTAAGGGAGCTATTCAGATTATCTCCTAAATCGTTTATAAACACGAGGAAGAGTAGGAGACCTATAACGCTTCCCTGTGGAACGCCAGATATCACTTCTGTTTTACTCGATGACTTACCGTCAATTACAACGAACTGTGTTCGTTGCACATTTGGCTCAGCTTTTTTGTTACAAAGGGCATTTAGCCACTGCGCTCAGCTCCGACTGAGCTACCACGCCACATTTCACTGCCTGTCCTCAGAATTCTACTTCTGCCTCCTACTTTCCCGCGAAAGGCAAAGGTCAGCGCAGATTGAAAGTTTCATTCTGGAATCAATGCAAGTGATTAAAAGCACAAATGAAAGAGCTTGATCCGCTGAGTGCTGCTAGGTCAAAAAGAACTGCGTACCTTAATTAGAACCGAAGATATCGTACAACAAACCGATTAAAATATTCAATGCAAGGACAGAAGGATACCGAGTTTGAATAAAAATAAAGGTTGGAAAGAGTTATGAGACTTGGTGACAAATTTGAGAATTAATACCTTTCGTTTAAAGCAAAAATGAAGCAAATCGGTCGAATAGAATGGACTGACCGACTGACTTAAGTTACAGCAAGGACATCAACATAACAAATATCAGAAAGAAATCGCGTTTGAGTATACAGAGTAAATCAGCTAACACTTGCAACGCAAATATTGCAGAAATTGAAAGTGCGATTGATGTGCAGTTTTCACAAAATGGATTGGTAGTCAAGGCCTCGTATTGTTACCCAATAAACAGATTGTAAAAATACCTAGTGTATTTTTTATGCAAACATACGATTTCTCAAATGAAACACTGGTTGTTTCTATCATGCACTGGAATTTTTGACACCAGCTGTATACAAAAACTTTTGAATGACATTTGTATCACGTTTAGTTTGGCAGCTACAACCATTCATAGTTTTGGGGGCATAGCTGACTGGCTGGTGGTCATTAGACGGCTAGCCATTGGGCCAGTCAGCTACGCTATCGCAGCCTCCGCCTCGGAAACTTTGAACGGTTGTAGGTACCAAACTAAACGTGAGAAAAATGTCATTCGAAATTCTATGTACACATCTGGTGTCAAAAATTCCAGTGCATGATAGAAACAATGATTGTTCCATTTAAAAACTGTATGTTTGCTTAACCCATTTCTTCCCAAACATAGAAATCGTGAAAAAGTGTTATATTTAGTCATCAGGTTCTCTTTAAAATAATTGAAATAACATTACAAATATTACAAACTAGCAGTATGTGTTGTAATTTGCACCACCCATAAATTTGCGCTGTTTCCTAGTAAAAAAACAGAAAAAATTAGTTTTTGTGATCACTTTCTTCTATTTGTTAAAACTGCGCATTACTGTCTATTATATAATAACACTGACTTACATCGATGGTATCACTCATGAAATATTGAAAAACACTCTGTGTGAAGCTGAACTTGACATTTCTTGTGTATGTAGATCGTCTGACGTTTGTAAATCTTGCGTCTTTTTAGCAAGTGTTAAGGTAATTGTGAAACTTTAACATATATATAGAGAGCTCGTGTGGTGAGTTTTGTATAGTAAGTCCATGTCGACTGCATTTTGTAAGACTAAATTTTATGTTGCGTGTACGTAACACTGGGAAGAAATGGGTTAAAAAATGAACTTTGTAAGTAATATTACAATCTGTTTGCTAGCTAAAAATACGCACTGCTGAGTACCAATCCATTCTGTGAAAAGCGCACATCAATCGCACTTCCCGTTTTCGCAATATTTGCGGTGCAAGTGTTAGGTGATTCATTCTGTAAAACAAGGTAGGCGATGCGTATGTAATTATAATACGTGATGACAGATCTGTGGATGAATACCTTTCGTTTAAAACATAAATGAAGTAAATCGGCTAGGTAGTTTGGTACGGACGAATGTCTTTAGTTTTCGTAGATTATTGTAATATATAAGATGGGAAATATGCGTGTAAGAAAAACGACGACCGACGGTAAGGGAAGAGGCTGACGTTTTGAGTAAGAGATGTTGATGTAAGCCCCTGACTTGCAGACTGCTAACGAAGATACGAGCTTATGGAATAGGTTCACAGATTTGTGACTGGCTGGAAGACTTCCTAAGTAATAGTACGCAGTACGTTGTTCTCGGCGGCGAGTGTTCATCAGAGATGAGTGTATCGTCAGGCGTGGCCCAGGGGAGTGTGATAGGACCGCTATTATTTTCTATCTATATAAATGATCTGATGGACAGAGTAAGTTGTAATTTGCGGCTGTTTGCTGGTGATGCTGTGGTGTATGGGAGGGGAGGGTGCCGTCTGTAACTGACTGTAATAGCATACAGGATGACTTAGACAAAATTTCTAGTTGGTACGAAGAATGGCAGCTAGCTCTCAATGTAGAAAAATGTAAGGTGATGTGCATGAGTAGGAAAAGCAATCCAGTAATGTTCGAATACAGAAGTGGTGAGCCTCTTGATGCTGTCGCGTCGTTCAAATATCTAGGCGTAACATTGCAGAGCGATATGAAATGGAACGAGCATGTAAGGACAGTTGTTAGTAAGGCGGACAGCCGACTTCGGTTTATTGGGAGAATTTTGGGGAGATGTACTTCACCCGTAAAGGAGACCGCGTATAAAACGCTTGTACGACCACGTCTTGAGTATTTCTCAAGTGTTTGGGACCCACAGCAGATCAGTTTAAAGGAAGACATATAGGCGGTTCAGAGACGAGCAGCTAGATTTGTTACCGGTAGGTTCGACCAATGTGCGAGTGTCACGGAAATGCTCCGGCAACTCAATGGGGGATCGCTGGAAGGAAGACGTAGTTCTTTTCGTGAATTTCTGTTAGGTAAATTTAGAGGGCCGGAATTTGAAGCTGAGTGTAGTACGATCTTGCTGCCGCCTACTTATATTTCGCGTAGTGATCACAAAGACAAGATAAGAGAAATTAGGGCTCGTACGGAGACATATAGGCATTCTTTTTTTTTTTTTTTTCCTCGTTCAATTTGGGAGTGGAATAGGAAAGGAAATGCCTAGTAGTGGTACAGTGTACCCTCCGCCACGCACCTTACGGTGAATTGCGGAGTATTTATGTAGATGTAGATGTACTCACCCTTGAGCTCCTTCCCGTCAGGGGTGCAGGAAGCGTCACTGCTCGAGACGAGGCACTCGTGGTACTTCTTGAGCAGGCGCTCGTTGTGCAGGATGTCGTCCAGGTCGATGTTGTCGTACTTGGTGGTGTACGCGGCGGCCGCGGCCGCAGCCACCAGGCAAGCCAGCAAAAGAGCGGAAGAACACGTCTTGTTCATCGTTGGTGACGGCTTCTGTCTGCCGATCGCAGGCCCCGCGGCCCCATATATACCGGATAGTGACGTCACAACTTGGGCTACGCAAGTGACGGGCAGCGCGTGGGTGACCTCGAGGGGTCCACGCACCCGGGCTGATTCCAAGAACAGGGAGCCTGTTCCGCGGCCAGTGGATCCAGTTCTGGGCAATGCGGTGTGTCCAAAGCGTCTCACTGGAAACCCTTTCGCTCACAAAATAATGCTGCAAAGGCAAATACTGTCTACGAGCAAAACCATTATTTACGCCACTTCTCACAGAAATCATTATCTACATCAAGGTTGTAACATTAATACGGGAACGGTAAAATTAATATTCCGATATTTAATACGAAACTACAAGGGATACGCAGAAAAGTTGGAACTACTTTTTAAAAGCTGTATATATTGAAAATTTCAACAAAAGACTTTATATCCTTCAAAATTCCGTCCAATAAAACTTATAGATTTGTCCGACCCAGGCTTCTACAATTCGAAGCATGTTTGTAGTGCCGGTCGCGGTGGCCGAGGGGACTGAGGCGCTTCAGTCACGGTCTGCACGGCCACTACGGTCGGGGGTTCGAATCCCCCCTCGGGCATAGATATTTGTACCTTCCTTAGTATAAATGTTCAAATGTTTGTTAAGCTTAAGGGACTTAACTACGGGGTCATCAGTCCCTAAACTTACAAACTACCTATGAACTACTTACAACTAAGGACGGCACAAATATCCATGCCCGAGGGGGGATTCGAACCCCCGACCGTAGTGGCCGTGCAGACCGTGACTGAAGCGCCTCAGTCCCCTCGGCCACCGCGGCCGGCTCCTTAGTATAAGGTAGTTGATAACTAGTTTGTAAGTTTAGGGCTGATGACCCCGTAGTTAAGTCCCATAAGCTTAACAAACATTTGAACATTTTGAACATGTTTGTAGTAATCTTTATAAATGGCCAACAGCTTCTCCCCTGTTTTGTTTTCATTGTTGTCAAATTGGTGTCCTTACATTCACCGCCTCACGTGTGGAAAAAATAAAAAGTCGCATGGATCTACATCAACATCTACATCTACGTAGATACTCTGTAAGTCACAATGAAGTGCGTGCCAGAAGGTCCCTCGAACTTTTAACCACACGTGATACACGTGTTGGTTTCCGCGTCTCATCACTTCCCGGTCTTGAAATGCCGTCTGTTTTCCTGACTCCCATCAGTGGTTTCTTTATAAGATAAAGCGGGAATATTATTTACCTAAAGACGACCACACCGTGTTGTGGGAAGGTACCCTGAAAGCTGGATGCTGTTCTAATTAATATGTAATCATTTTCTTATGTCATCCACCTGAAGATGCATCTTTACTGATGAGAAACCGGTAGTGTCGGAATAAACACATCTTGACAGCTGTTGCGATTTTATTCTTTACGCATCTCCACCTAAGACATCATAGAAGTCATTTTAATTTTCAATCTTTATTTTTTGTGTGGTGATTGTGTAGAGAATTCCATTAAAAAACTTTTATATTTCTCTATAGTCATTCTTTAATAGCTCGCGGGAAAAAGAAACACTTTAATCTTTCTGTTTTCAATATGATTTCTCTTATTTTAGTAAGATGATCATGCCTCCATGTGTAGGCGCCTTGCGGCGCGCCAGCCACAGTCTGCACGGCCGCTACGGTCGGGGGTTCGAATCCTCCATCGGGCATGGGTGTTTGTGTTGTCCTTAGAGTAATTTAGTTTAAGTTAGTCAAGTAATTTGTGTGTAAGTCTAGCAACTGATAACCACGCAGTTTGGTCGCATAAGAGCTCACACACATTTGAACTTTTCTCTTTTTTTCTTTTTTTTTTTTTTTTTTTTTTTTTTTTCTAACAAAATATGTTCGCATTCTAAAGAGAAAGTTGGCGAAAGAAATTTCGAAAATTGATGTCGTCATAACGGATAAAGCCTTTCTTTTAATAATTTCCATCCCAACTCGTGCATCATTTCCGTGACACCCTCTCCCCTTCATCGCGATAATACAACACGAGCTGCCCTTCACCGAACTTTCTGTAAATCGTCCGTCAGCCTCACCTGGTATGCATACCACGACGCTCCCTGAGCGATCTTCCTAAACGTGGTGGACAGGTTTCCAGTCCGCGCATGCGCAGAGCGAAGGTCAGACCGTGCAAACCAATCCTCGTGCACTACACAGCGCGTCACCTCTATTGTCTGAGCCGCCGTCTTTATTGTGGATCATTTGCATGTAGTTGGTGTGAGATCGTGTTCTTCAGTAATCTTCTTGGGTTAACAAATGGAGCTATTAATTGAAGAAGCACGTACTCATCCAGTGATTTGAGACTCCAAATGTTCAAATGTTTGTATAGTCTATGGGACTTAACTACGAGGTCATCAGTCTCTAAACTTACAAACTACTTACGAACTAGCTAATCCCAAGGACGGCACAAATATCCATGCCCGAGGGGGAATTCGAACCCCCGACCGTAGTGGCCGTGCAGACCGTGACTGGAGCGCCTCATTCCCCTCGGCCACCGCGGCCGGCGATTTGAGATTTGAGACTCCACATTAGAAGACTTCAGAGAGGGGAAAAGCACGGAATGGAATTGGTGATCAGCAGGAAAATGAGGAACAAGATGATCTCCTCGGTGATATGGAAAGTAATGTCGATGATGTAAAAAAAAAAAAAAAAAAAGGACAACATGGTTGCAACGGGGAAAGAACGATGAAACCGATCTCCAAGAGGATACACGAAGCTCTAAATTTCTTGCTTAACAAAGAAAAGAATACGAATTCTTGCACAAAAAATGTCCCTGATGAAATAGACCTATTCCTTGCAGTGCAGCCCAAACGGTTCGGAAATTACCGCAGCGGTTACAAAGCAAAGTAACAATTGCGGTGCTAAATAACATCTGCAAAGCGAAAGACGAAAATGGTTTGCACTACAATTCAGCTACTAGACCTAATTCATCTTCATCGTTTTTACCGACTCCATCACCTACCGCTTCACACTATCAATCCTCGTTTTCTCCTTTGTCAACTAATACTGGACTTTCATCTATCCCTTCCCCAACTGTACTGATTTATCCCTTTCGACAATTGGGTATTTCCTTTAACCTGTCAAAGTCGGAGTTGGCATCTTTCTGGATACTGCCCTAAGACATGGCAGGCACAGCATCGCAACTGTCGCCGCTGTGTGAATTGGTACGTGGCTAGCGTAGCCGGCGTGGCGTACATCCAGATATACGCACGCCACGTGTAGTGCGGAATGGCCTTTACCATCAGTTACAACGTACTGGGTCCTTTCTGGCAGGAAATCACGCATCCAGTTGCCATATTGTGGCGATATTCCATAAAAACTCAATTTAATTAGAAGACGCTTGTGAGGTACAGTATCAATAGCCTTCCGGCAATCTAGAAATAAGGAACTATTTGACGTCTCTTGTCGATAGCACATCACGTGAGTAAAGAGCTAGCTGTGTTTTACAAGAACGATATTTTCTGGATCCGTGTTGTCCATGGGTCAATAGTGCGTTCTCTTCGAGATAGTTCATAATATTTGAGGAAAGTACGTGTTCTAAAATCCTGCTTCAAAAACTACGTCAATGATATATGCATTTAATTTTGCGGATCAGTCCTATTACCTTTCTTGAATATTGGTGTGTCCTGTTCAACTTCCCAATCTTTGGGTACGGAACGTTCGCCCATCGGGCGGTTGTATATGATAGGTTTGGGGCTATTCCATCAGCATACTCTGAAAGGAACCCAACTGATATACAGTCGGGACCGGGAGACTAACTTTTGTTGAGTGATTTAAGTTGCTTTAATACTCCAGGGCTATCTGCTTCTAAATTAACCATGGTGTCAGCTGTTCTTGATACCAATTCTGAACTATTTTCTTCGTCTTCTCTGGTGAACGAATTTCGGAAAGCTGTGATTGATTGTGTTTTGCCGATAGTATACTTTACATATACCCAGAACTTCTTAGGATTCTGATAAGTCTAGTAAGGTGCATGGGTCCGCTGAACCGTGGCATTTTTACACACAATCTGTCTAACGGAGATGGCTGTATGTGTAGGTGCGTCGTCGCTGTGAAAGAAACACTTTGTTCACTTACAGAACGAAAAAAAATGAACATCAGCGCCAGCACAAACAATCACTAAAAAACACAGACCAAGCCAGGTCAACGACACAGGCGTCGCTGAACTGGCAATGAGTTGTCTTTTTTTTTTTTTTTTTTTTTTTTTTTTTTTTTTTTTTTTTTTTTCACGCTGTCCCAGTAGAAAGGCGTCGAGGATTTTTTTTATCACCGTAGTTCATTTGGTGTCACTCACTTAAACAATGTGACTGTTCGCCAACTTTTGCGCTTAGCGCATGCGCATTTGCTACTTAGACCAGTATATACAGACGAACGCAAGCACAGCTCAGCAGTGTGTTTATCATTTGAAGATGTTGGCTAGTTGTGCTGATGAAATGTCATAGAGTTTTCACAAAGATACCCGACACTTAACCCGCGAACCATGTGTACAAACTTAATTTTCTTTGTTGCTTATCTGAGAATGCCTATTAGAGGCGAAGCGTACAAAATTCCGCAACTAAGGCTGTTTACCTATATCGTATATCAAAGTATTTTTAAACGCACAAATAGTCAGCTGAAAAATTACCATGTCGGAGCACAAAAAGGCAAATAGGTTCCCGTTTACCAGAAAAACTGGGTAACATTTGTATCAGTCCTCATTCTACCTTCCTCACAAAAACTTTATAAATCCTTTTCTCTAGTCTGTCACTGTAGTCTTCATACAGTGTGTCCGTAAACTCTTAGTGCAGTTTTAGCTTTTCACAGGCAGTCAAAGTAGATTGCACCGTGAAACCGAATTCCAGTTCATTCGAAACACGAAGAATATCAGCAGGCGTTATGTTTATTAACTCGTTCTCCGTTGTTCGATAATTTCTGGATACATCATTTCCTCAGAATCGGATAGGAGGAGTTGAATTTAACGAATGGTGAGCACAATACGCGGACTTGAGAGTCCTATTCTTATGAGATGCTTCTGCCAGGCACGTAAATGTTACTTGCAGAGTAAACATGTGGATTTAGATGTATTTGAAGCGATATGTGTGCAATGTTCGTATCAACGACATTGACCATTTAAAGGAGAATTAAAGTATTCATCCTTTTACATTTGATGTTCTTCAACGTGTGTGGAATGAACTAGACTATTGTGTAAACGTCTGAAGAGCGACAAATGAAAGTCATATTGAACTGCACTTAATATGTATGCAAACTTGGAAAGTTTTCTTTCATTTGTGGAAGGTTTCACACTTCTGTATTGTTTCGTTGGGTATCTGCAAAAATGTTCAAATGTTTGTATAGCTTATGGGACTTAACTACGGGGTCATCAGTCCCTAAACTTACAAACTACTTATGAACTAGCTAACACTAAGGCCAGCACAAATATCCATGCCCGAAGGGGGATTCGTACTCCGGACCGTAGTGACCGTGCAGACCGTAACTAACGCGCCGCAGTCCCCTCGGCCACCGCGACCGGCTGTGTATCAGCGACCTGTTTAGCTGCATCGTAACGGACACAATGTACGCAGCGTCTTCCTATCACTGACACTGTCTACATGTCTCCCTCCGATAGTCTACTTTGTCTTCCTTTGGAAATTTGTCCTATCGTCTCTCCAATTCTAACTACCTTCATCGCTGTCTCTAGATCTGGCACATTGCAACTATCTCTACATTTCTCATAGCCCGCTCTCTACAACCAATTCAACCACGTCAAGCAAAACTTAAGGACATCCATCATGCAGTATTCCACCTTCACTAATATCCCAGCTCCCTTCCCTCTCCAGAAAACCGCAGAAGTACCCCAAAGTCCAGTACTTGAACATCACGCAACAAACAGAAAACAGCCCACGACATAAAAGAAGTACCGTCAAAGGGGGTGATTTCGGACACCGGAGTGAGTCAGATGATATGGTTTATCTTCTCTTTCCCGCTGCATAGTAGCGAAGTAGCGCTAATTTCCACCTCCGCGCACTACTTATTTTATGCACCTGACTGTAATTCCCGTGCCCCGCGCTCCCATGTTTGGATCGATTGTTTACCGACGCAATAATCAGTCGTACAGTCTCATTGTTGAAAGTTCTCTCTGTTTCAAGGAGCGGAAACATTCTATTCAAATGTACAAATGTTTGTAAATCTATCGGACCAAACTGCGTGGTCATCAGTCCGCAGCTTACAATCGAAGCTAAACTAACCTAAGTACAATACACACACACACACACACACACACACACACACACATGCTCCAGGGAGGACTCTAACTTCCGATGGCGAGCAACCGCGCGCTCCGCAGCGAGGCGCCTTAGACCGCTCGGCTACACCACCGCGGCGAAACTTTCTGTTGTTGTGACTGGCGGAAAAGTATTGTAGCTTCAGTTGCCAACGAGATCAGTAGGCTGCGGCTCTGTGAGAAGTTTTGCACCAGTTAGTCACGAGTTCTGTGTGAAGTTTCAAAGTAACGAAGGTTTTTTGGAAATTGTGTACTTTGTGGGGTGATTTCGGACAATGCCAAAAACGTATAAAAGTAAGAATGGTGTTCAAGACCGGTGTAATTATAAGCCGGAAATTTTAAAGAAAGCAGTTTGAGATATTGAGTGTGGCAAATTAATGTATAGAAAAGCCTTTAATAAATAAAAATCCCCGTCTCAGTCCTTATTCCTTATTTTAATGATGGACGACCTTAAAATATGTTAAAAATCACTAAAATCAAACAGAAAGAAAGTAGAATAAAAATAGTCAATTTGTGTCCGAAATCACCCCGCACACTTCGAAAAACCGGACAGAGATTGAAAATACACATGTGTCTGAAATGACAAGTCCATGGGGTGATTTCGGACACTTTATTTGTCTGTCTGAGGAAAAATCAGATGCACATAGACGTTCTGTTTCTAGGGTATTTTGTTGGCTATAAATATACCGCACCACTTCCGTAAGAAACAATGAAATCTGACAAAACCTACGAAAGTTATAGTCAAAATACTTTCAAAACTGTCCAAAATCACCCCGTTTGACGGTACTGCACAGAAAAGGCAACTAATCCCCTAGTACCACTTTTCTAATTACACCTCAAAATGTGCCCCCACTTCCTCCTACCCTATCCACGGGAAACTTCCTTTAACTGTGGGAAACATTCAAAACGCTCCTCCTCTTGAAATCGCAATGAACAGTTACTGGCATTTTCTCGTAGCATCCCATCTGCCTCATTTCCGTGTCTAGCACAATAATCGGTTAGACCATTTAGGCACCCATCAATCAACATTACAACTACCGCAACCTCATTCCCAATAATCAAAGGTGGTTAATAATACCAACATTTACAGTTTGCATTCATCTAAGGCGTGCCACAAGACTGCATCCCCCTCCCGTACTTCTGATTTGCCGAAACCACCGACATCAGGCTATTTAGTTCTGTATGTTGATGACAACGCCTTTCTCGACTTCTAGCCTACAAACCAAAAACTCTAACAGTCCTTCGAAATTCAGGACAGTCTCTTTAACTCCTGTGTAAACATCTGCTAGCAAGTAGAAGGGACTTATTAGTTGTTTTACTGGTGCAAAGCATGTGCTCACTTGGTAAGTACATGGATATTTATTAACAGACACAGATTTAGACCACAAAATACACTCCTGGCCATTAAAATTGCTACACTATGAAGATGACGTGCTACAGACGTGAAATTTAACCGACAAGAAGACGATGCTGTGATATGCAAATGGTAAGCTTTTCAGATAAATGACACAAGGTTGGCTGCGGTGGCGACACATACATCGTCTGACACGTGGAAAGTTTCCAACCAATTTCTCATACACAAACAGTAGTTGACCGACGTTGCCTGGTGAAACGTTGTTGTGAGGCCTCGTGTAAGGACGAGAGGTGCGTACCATCACGTTTCCGACTTTGATAAAGGTCGGATTGTGGCCTATCGCTATTGTGGTTTATCTATCGCGACATTGCTGCTTCCGTTGGTCGCGATCCAATGAATGTTACCAGAATATGGAATTGGTGCGTTCAGGAGGGCAATACTTAACGCCATGCTGGATACCAACAACTTCGTATCACTACCAGTTAAGATGACAGGTATCTTATCAGCATGGCTGTAACGGATCGTGCAGCCACGTCTCGACCCCTGAATCAACAGATGGGGACGTTTGCAAGACAACAACCATCTGCACGAACAGTTCGACGAGGTTTGCAGCAGCATGGACTATCAGCTAGGAGACCATGGCAGCGGTTACCCTTGACGCTGCATCACAGACAGGAGCGCCTGCGATGGTGTACGCAACGACGAACCTGGGTGCACAAATGGCAAAACGTCAACTTTTCGGATGAATCCAGGTTCTGTTTACAGCATCATGATGGTCGCTTGTGTGTTTGGCAATATCAAGGTGGACGTACATTGGAAGCGTCTATTCGTCATCGCCATACTGGCGTATCAGCCGGCGTGATGGTAGGGGTGCCATTGGTTACACGTCTCGGTCACCTCTTGTTCGCATCGATGGCACTTTGAACAGTGGCCGTTACATTTCAGATGTGTTAAGACGCGTAGCTCTGCCTTTCATTCGATCCCTGCGAAACCCTACATTTCAGCAGCTGTATGGACGTTTATGGATACGGAAAATGTTCGACTGCTGCCCTGGCCAGCACATCCTCCTGATCTCCCATCAATTGAAAACGTCTGGTCAGTGATGGCCAAGCAACTGGCTCGTCACAATACGCCAGTCACTACTACTGTGGTATCTTGTTGAAACTGCATGGGCATCTGTATCTGTACACGCCATCTAAGCTCTGTTTGACTCAATGCCCAGGCGTATCTAGGCCGTTATTACGGCCAGAGGTGATTGTTCTGGGTACTGATTTCTCAGTATCTATGCACCCAAATTGCGTGAAAATGTAATCACATGTCATTTCTAGTATAACATATTTGTCCAACTAATACCGGTTTATCATCTGAGTTTCTTCTTGGTGTAGCAATTTTAGTGGCCAGTAGTGTACGTAGCATCGCTTAACAAAAGCCATTGAACTCCCCATGAACTATTCGTGGTGCAAAAACTCCCCACTGTAAATTCATTTCTCAAATAGCAGCTCCTTGGTTCGCGTCCGCGAATCTTCCCAGTCCAGCAAGCAGTTCTGAAGTATGGCTTCCTACCTGACTAACGGCTCGCTTTCAAACTCTCTCAACTGATCGGGTGTGACGGTGGCCTCCACCCTCTACACTTCGCAAATCCACAACGCTCGCAATCTTTCGCCAGATATTCCTGTGTCTATTACTGCAGCTTCCTACCTTGCTGATCGAACTACAGGTCAACTTCGAGCTAAGCTAAACGTTTGAAGTAAGCTACACTTACTACTTTACCATCTCTGCTCCTGAAACCAACCTTTTAAAATTATAAGTATAGCCCATCAGAAAGACGCCACATTCTCTCACACAAGAAAACGAAAGAGGAAGTGTGTGACTGCAGACAAATGTTACGAAATAAAATAAATGAGACGCTGTTGACACTTTCCACATCCAGTAATTGGTAACCTTCATGATAAAAGCAATTAAAGTGGTTTTGCATCTTCTTAGGCTGCTGTGTATAACTTAAATATACTGATTACAGCGGTACACTGTGAAAGTTACCAATTACATAAATATAATTAAAGTGTGTCTATGTGTATATCAGGACATAAAATAACATGTTAACTGGGCGACACTTGCGTCGCCCAGTGCTAAGATTTTGTCGCCCAGTGGCTATGGCTAGTGCCGGCAATTTATTTTTATTGAAAGACATACCAAATGTACCAGGAATTAAAAAATAACCTCTTGTAAATCTTTTAGAGCACAGGTTCCCAACCTTTTCAGTCGTACAATGAATTTCTGCTTATTCTTGGCCGTCACGATTACTAACAAAGATTCAGTGACACCCAAATTTCGTCATACAGAGACAATGGTTTGGAATCCGAGATTTCTCCTCTCACTCCTTCGCCACCTATATTGCAGTACAGAAACCCTGTAATGACTAGCGAGGTGCTTTATGTTGTAGGGGAAGTGATAATGGAAGGAGTGGTCACACAGTTAAAAAACTCGGAATGTTTTTCCATCCAAGTTGATGGCTCCGTAGACAGATACGGAGTTGACAACAAGTTCATTACTGCACGGTTCATTACAGAAGATAATGAGATGAAATCTGTGATTCTAGGTGAAAGCAAATCGAGTCAGCGAGGGGCAGAAGGTATTATGGAATCGGTCAAAGTTTTATTGGAAAATGTAGAACTTGGTGATACAGCAACAGATAAGTTGACAGGATTGACTACAGATGGAGAGAATGCTAATACAGGAAAATCCAGTGGCCTACGGGTTCGAATGAAAGAGTACTTAGGAAGAGACTTACTTTGTATTTGCTGTGTGGCTCATCGATCTGACCTAGTGTCAGACTTCGAATCAGCAGTCATTGAAGTTCAGCACTAGAAGACACATCTAAAAGCCGTGGAAATGTTTTATAGGGCATCGACTTTACGCTTTGAAGAACTTGAATAGCTGGCTGAGTTAACCAAGAAAACTGTCTACCGTTTCCAGCACACCTCAACAATTTAGCCCAAGCAGTTTGGAACAACCTTCCATTTATGCAACAACATTGGAGTACTGTTCTTGGAACGACTGATTCCTCAAAAGTTGAAAAAGCTTCAGCACGTGGGTTTCTACGTTTGTGATCTTCTGAAACGTCTGGAAAAATTGCAAAAAGATTGTCAGAGGTCATTTGTTACATTCCCTGATATTGAAGTATCTAAATAAATACTTGTTGATTCATTATTTTTGATGGAAGAAAATTATTATCTACATCTACATCTACATCGATACTCTGCAAATCACATTTAAGTGCCTGGCAGAGGGTTCATTAACCACCTTCATAACTTTTCTCTACCGTTCCATTCTCTAATAGCGCGCGGGAAGAAAGAACACCTAAATCGTTCCGTTTTCGATCTGATTTCTCTTATCCTGGTGGATATGAAGAAAAGTTGGAAAGAGAAGGTGCAAGAGAACTTGAAAGTGACGAATCAGATACTGAAGACCTTCCTAGACGTCAAGTAAACCGATTTGTTTCAACAAAGGGACACTGGCCTGCAGCGAGAAGAGAGGTTGTAATGAGCTGCAAAGAGTTTATCTTACAACGGCTTCCCGAAGACCAGAAGGACATCCGCAGTAGGATTAATTGATTATTAAATTCTAAAAATCCTATTGAGCTTGTGAACGCAGTTCGTGCAGACGTTGGAGGCACGTTTGGTAGAGATAAAATATCAGATTTTACTGATGACGTTTTAGGGTTGTTTGCAGCAGAAAAACTTCCTGCTCCGTCTAGTATAACATCATCTACTGAAAAGCTGTACCACTTTTTGAAAGTATCTCAACCTCACTCGATCCTAAGAAAGTTGGTGCAGTCGTATATTTCTCTGACACCGTACAGCGCAGGTCCTGAAAGAGCAGTGTCACTACATACGACTTTAAAATCAAACAAACAATCTGGCCTGTCACGAGAATCTCTCAACTCTAGAATGCACATCGCTCTCAACGGTGTTGGGACAGCATTTTTCGAACCAAGGCCATTCGTGGCGAAGTTCTTAGAGTAGAAAGAGAGAAGGAAACTGACCGATTTTGAACTGTATCAAGACCAAGAGTTTGTAAAAAAGTATTTTGCAAATGACAGTAACCTTTAAATTTGATGTTCTTCGATTCTTTTAGTTAGGGACTTTGTAACTTTTTTTATCAAAACATTTTGTAAACCCAGTAATTTCATTATACTTAAAAATTTTGTTGTAGGCCGATTTTAAAATATTTCTTGAAAATTGCATTAAAACATTTATAAAAACGGTACTAGAATTGTTTTTACCTACAATCTTACAAGTGAAGGTATAAAATTACTGTTCAGTACTCTTTGAAATAAAACTAGAACTTTACGTTCTTTAAAGACGTTTTTAGCACTAGCATCTTATGACTCATTTTCTTCATAATTAAGTACTTTTCTTAGACAGTTTAAAATTGTAATTGTGTTTCTTTCCCGTTGGTGTAGAGAATTCTCTAGAGCAAATATACAAATTGAGGAACCATAACGTAATATGAGCTTTTAAGACAAATAATGGTTTATTAGTTTTTACAGAAAGTGCACAGGTAGGTATTTTAAGTAATCATAGTACTGATATTAGTTTAATTTAATACTATTATCATTTAATAGCCATATCAAATTAAAGTGAACTTATAATAGGTACTGTATTCTATTTAACTACTTAACAAATAAAAGACAACAAAAACAATTGAAAGATTGCTTAACAAAACTAGGAGACATAAATGATTTCTTCAAAGTCCAATTTTAATATTGTTCCCCAAATATTTTTATTCATCATTAAAAAGATATATGAATAAGAATCTGTTAAGGAAAAATTAAGCAGCTTTGATTTTAATAAAATAAAAGGCTTCAAAATACGGTTTTAGGCATCAATATTTTGAAATTTTTCCGGGGGAGGGCCCCTGGAACCCCGGGATCATTCTTCCAATGTCGCCCAGTGAAAATCACTTAAAATATGCTCTGGTGTATATGTGTCTGTGTGTGTGTCTGGGGGGGAGGGAGTCAACTGAATTGTTGTGTGATTCAATTTGTGTGGAACAGATTAATTTGCTGTAAGGCTGTCTGTGATTAACAACAGGAATTACAAATAAAATTTATAACTGATGAATGAGTGAGTGAAACATAACAGGCTAACTACGCAGTGTGAAATTAAAGTCTGAGTATCTAACAGAAACAGTGCATTATTAAAAAGAACGGGCTGAGAACCTTTACTGAATTTAAATCACCTTACTGGACCTGAATTTAGTGAACACATTGTTTGAAATTTGTGCTGCAATTCAGCGTGTGAGCAAACTTCCCATTGCAAAATATTGAAAGAAAAAGGCCCAACTTCCCATTGCAAAATATTGAAAGAAAAAGGCCCTTTTTGTTAAAACTGCTTTTCCCTTTAAAACAGTCATATCGAGTGAAAAAACAGATTTAAGGCAAAACTACATCTGTGCATTTGTAGGTGCGCAACGGATAACATTACTGTGCACTGCAAAACAATCAGTTACCAAGTGGTGTAATTATATTCCTCAGCAACACTACGTTAATTGAAATCATGACTTTTGTGACTTGCAGCATTCAAGAAATAAAGAGAAAAATATTGGATATGAAAATGAACAAGCAGTACCAGGGAATTTAAATTGCGAGAATGAGCCAACAGAGGGCTGATTCAGGTACAACTTATTGTTTCATTTCCAACTGCTATTTACGCAAATCATATTTCAGATTAAATCATGCAAACTTTTACATACTTCATTCCGTTTCAAAGAAAGTGAACTGCAATCAAAAAACTCTCCTACACTGCTTTAACATCGACGATGAGGATGAATGACTAACAAACTATATTGCACTATGAAGTTATATTTACCATCAAACTTCATCAACATATTTCAAATCACACAAAATCCACTGCTTTGTAACAAAATACTAGTTTTCAAATAAATTACATAATTCAGGTTGCAAAACATGTCCGTAGCAAGAATCAGACTGACCAGTACTTTACAGATATATCATTAAATTATAAATAGATGAAATGCAGCAACCAGTTGCTTGTCGTTATTTATTTTGAACTTCAACGACCGGTTTCGGGCGCTTGAGTGCCCTTCTTCTGTTCTCTATACAGACAAACAAGTGCATTTGTATACAATAAGGCTATAGAACGTATAAAAGTCGATTACAGAAATATGCAGCAGTTTCGAACCAAATAGAATGTAATAAAGATAAGTTCATATAATGGGATGAAATTAACACTGTTAATTTCATCCCATTATATGAACTTATCTCCTAAGCTGATTGTGTGGTAGTTTTCACACTTGTCAGCCCTTCCTGTCTTCTGCATTGAGTGAAAGATTTTTATTTTTCCAAATGTTCATTGACACGTTGCCAGTCTCATAGATTGTACACACCATCGTGAATAGTGGTCCGGTTGCCACTCCCCCCCTCCCCCCTAGGGTTTTAGAGATTTATATTTACAATATAAAATGCAGAGTAGCAATGGGCATAAATCCGTTTTTGAAAAAGAGAAATTTGCTAACAACGAATATTAATTTAAGTCTACAGAAGTCTTTTCTGAAGGCATTTGTGTGGAGTGTTGCCTTGTATTGGAGTGAAACATGGACGGTAAGGATAAGGAGGCTTTAGAAATGTGGTACTACAGAAGAATGCTGAAGATTAGGTGGTTGGATTGCGTAACTAATGAGGAGGTACTGAACAGAATTCGGCACAAAAGGAATTTCTGGCATACATTGACTAAAATAAGAGCTCGACGGGTAGGACACTTTCTGAGCCAAGGAATCGTGAATCCATTGGACTAAAGTGCGTGGGGTAAAATTAGCAGAGGGAGACCACAGTAATCAGATTCAAATGATGTTCTTTGCCGTTTTTAAAAGGAGATGAAGAGGTTTGATCAGGAGAGAGTAGGTTGGAAGGCTGCATCTAACCAGTCTTCGGACTGAATACCACAGCAATTACATGTAGTTTTATCGATTTATTTTGCCTAATTATTTCAAGACTTCCTGTGTTTTACGAATTTCATTTTCTATAATGTTACAAACAAGAACTCTTCCGAGCTCTCTGCTCTTTATTTGCTTATCAGTGGAATTACATTGCATTCTTATTGTTACCACCTTAGCTTTTAACTTCACCTCTAATTGTTCTAAATTTACCATATGCTGAGACAGGGCATTGTGCGATCATTCCTTTGTCGGTGTAATATGTGATGCTCCAATTTTGCCTTGGTTTACCTGGCCATCTAATTTGTTTCATTCTTAAATGACATTTATTTCTGTACTCTTGAATTTTCCTTAACATATTTATCAGATGATTTCTCCGGTTAACGCTAGTTCTGTTGCTTATTTTCTACTTTAGTTTACCTTTCAAACATTTTCAAATAATTCAACTGTAATTTTTCTGATTATTTCAGTATTTCGTGTCGCAGTATCTGTGCCTTTATCGAGCGTAATCAATATTCGGTACTTTAGTATATCATTTCCTTTCACAATGGTTCTTTCGGACGACTCTCGTAAACTACAGTCCGCTCTTTACCATTTCTAAATTGAACTGAGTCTATATCAACTCCTGTGTTCGAATGCCATATGTGCACTACTGTGTAAAAATTGGCAATTGGCTCTAAATAATGAGAAGTGTGAAGTCGTCCACATGTGTACGAAAAGAAATCCGTTAAACTTTGTTTACAAGATAAATAAATCAAATGTGAAGGCCGTAAACGTCACTATTACCTATGAATTACTATTACTTCAGACTTAAACTGGAAAGAACACGTAGATAACGTCGTGGGAAAGGTGAACTAGAGACTGCGTTTTATTGGCAGCACCCTTAAAAGATGCAACAGAACTACTAAAGAAACAGCAGAAACAACGCTTGTCCGTCCTTTTTTGGAGTTTTACTGCCCAGTGTAGGATCCTTATCAAGTGGGTTCGACGGAGGTCATCGAAAGAGTCCAAAGAAGGGCAGCTCGTTTCGTATTGTTACGATACAGGTGAGACACCGTAACGGAAATGATACACGATCTGGGATGGAAATCATTACAACAACTGCTCTTATCGCTGCGGCGTGGGCTACTTACGAAACACCAATCGCCAACATTCTCCTCCGAATGCAAAAATATATTGTTGACTCCCATTTACATAGGTATAAAAGATCATCAGAATAAAATAAGTGAAATCAGAGCCCGAACGGAGAGATTCAGGTGTTCTTTCTTTCCGCGCGCTTTTCGAGAATGGAATGGGAGATAGATAGTATAAAGGTGGTTCGATTAAACTTCTGCCAGGCACTTAAATGTGATTTGCAGAGTATCCCATATAGATGTAGATTTCGAAATCTCCATGTAACCATGATACAATTCAGACGAAACATTCCGGTTCACATGTCTTTTCTCGTTGAAAGATTATCTGTAATTTCTACCGAAAATTTTTAACACAACTAGAATAGTCTTACTTCTCTCTCATTTTACTGCTTAGTACACGTTATCCCACAACTCTTCCTCTTTTTCTTTCACTTACAAACACGTTTAAATGCCTCATCTACCTTAATAAGTCTTCTATGACCTTTATCATGTTTGTGAAGTTAGCTTGTATAGCCCTACCTCAATTACAGTTTGTTAGCTTATTTTTCATGATCTATCGTTTGTAATATCTGCTGGTTTGCTGCCGGATCCATATTTCAAAGTTATTCAATATTTCGGCGATACAGCAATTCGTCACCTTCCAGAACACTGGTGTCGCCGCTTACTGAGTACTAATAATTACTATAGTAGCGGCGTTCCTGAAGATAACGAAAGTTTGTATTGCCCAAGTATTGAATTGGTTTGATTTTAGGATGAGGTAGCAAACCGGCAGTGATTACGAAGAATTACTAATCTGGGAAAGCCTACGAAGACACAATGAATTATCGATTTCGATGTTGTCGGATTTCTTGAGAACAACTTTTTCAATAAACTTTTCGCAGTAGCTCACTCTCTTCCTCAATTTGCTGCTCATAACGAATCCTTCACTATTTTCTGGTGCTGTTGATATTACACTATAATGCAGAGATTTGCATTTTCTTTCAATGGCTACTTCCTAATAATGACACTACATACGTATATCCCCAGGACACAATTTCAATATTATTAATGAGATTATATTGGAAAAAACGATACTTTAAAGTTGTCTTAAATTTATGATTCAAAAATTCAAATTTGTAAATGCTTTTATACCTATTGGACCAAATTACAATGGTCATCAGTCCCTAGACTTACGAACTACTTAAACTAACTTACACTAAGGAAGAAAAATAATTAAAAAAATAAAAATAAAAATAAAACACACACACACACATATACATACACGCACACACATACTCGTGGGAGGCCTTGAAGCTCCGGTGGGAGTGACCGGCCTGTACGTGGGATGATGCCTTAGATCACGCTGCCATTCCGTGCGGTATTAATCATTCACTATCAGTAGAATGAAGCGTTGCATGAAAATTTCAAGTATGTCGTTCTAGAGGTTTTCAAGATTTTCTGTTAAAATCAAACCAAGAGATCATGTAAATGTTCCTAATCTCAAATCCCCGAATGCTTCGAGCAGCTTCTTTGTTAATAAAATTAATAAACAAGGCGTAATGCCTAATGGAGCAGCTTTTGATGTGGATCGGCCAAACGTTTTTCATTTGCGTTTCATTGCAGCTTCGACATTCGACAATGAAAGAAATTCCATCTGATCACAATCACAAAATTACAGTCAACGTAGTGCCTCACTTTCGACAAAAATACTAAAAACACCAGGTTCGTCAAGACAACGTACAAAATATCTTCTGTTGAATATGATAAGCGTAAATTGAATACACGGCGGAATACTACAAAAATAGACACATAAAATACGCCTGGATTTGAATGCACCTTTGTGTCAAAATTTCAAGTTAATCGGTCAAGAACTTTCCAAGATTTATTACTAAGAACACATGAAGAGAAATATAAATGTTTGTAATCTCAATTCTAGTAATATTGTAGGCCGATTGCACTGTAATTATATAGAATGTTGCATTGGACGTTTTATATTATGTTTTAATACGTTTGCGAAATGCGTCTCGAGTAAGTATACCTTCATGTATATGTTGTAGTTTTCGTCGTAGAATCAGTGATATTTGCAAGTTAATATGTTTATTTCTTGATTATTTATATCTCTTAAAAATGTACCGAGGCTAGGAGAGTAAAAATATCGTAAGTATTTATAAATTAAGTAGAACTGTTATTGAAAAGATCACTTTTCTTTCGGTTGGGTGTCTCCGCTAGGGGAGCTTCATAACAGGGACTGTCACTTCAAGTTTTTTGTTACCCCGCGTAATTCCTAAGGATGAATCTACATGTCCGAGAATTTTAATTCGTTCTCTACCGAACTTCGATTTTTCTAAGTTGGCAGTAACACCAGCGTTTGCAAATTTAACTAATACTCTTTCAAGTATATAAATATGTTCTTCCCACATTTGGTTAGCGATTAGCAGATCATAAACATTCAATATTATTTTAGGTAAAAGTCTGGTCCGATAGCTGCTACGAAAACACCGGCACTATCGTTCAGAACAAATGGAAAAACTCTGAACCGATAGCGTTGTCCTACAAACATTAATGTTGTGTATTTCCTTGACTGTTTTCTTAATAAAAGTGCCAATTTGACGATCGCAAAACAATTGAAGTGAGATATTTAGTACCACAAAATTTTTGTATTTGTAGCTCCACATTTTCTGGTCGTGTACGTACTGGAATTATTATTTTGTTGATTTCTATGACAACCAACACAAGTCATATGCTTCCTTCTGTCTTAATCACAGGGACCAAAAAAATGTTCAAATGTTTGTAGAACTTATGGGACTTAACTACGGGGTTATCAGTCGCTAAGCTTACAAACTACTTATGAACTAGCTAAGACTAAGGACGGCACAAATATCCATGCCTGAGGGGGGATTCGAACCCCCGACCGTAGTGGCCGTGCAGACCGTGACTGGGGCGCCTCAGTCCCCTCGGCCACCGCGGCCGGCTCACAGGGACCAATTAACTACTATATGACGAATGTGAACATTTTATTATTTATTTCATTAGTAACTGCTGGTATCATGGCCCATGAGACGGAGTAAGTATTGCTACAGTATATATTATCCGGTATTACTTCAATATTATGAACTTATTCCTTTAATATTCCAGGCTTGGCAGAAAAAACACTAACATATTCCCAAGAATATTTTTTAGTTGCTCCTGCTGTTGAAAATCAAGATACTGTGATTCTTTAATCTTTTGACCGATTAATCGTAAATTCATTTGTGGATCCTCTTCAACCAAATTGGTACAATAAAAATCATTGTTTGTCACAAGGTTATTCATGTGCAGTAGGTTTGAGTTTTCGCATTAGATTTTTACTGTTATGCAAAATTTGTCATGTGGATGCAGCGCTATAAGCAATTCCAGCGAAATAGGTCTATTATCATAATTTAAGACTAATCTGCCTTGTGGGAGGTCGATCGAAGTCTTCCTCTCTCTTATAAAATCACATCCCAGGATGCAAGGTACATTTAAATTTTACAGAACGAGGAAGGTGCAATTTATTTCTTCCTACCCGAATGTAATTGCTATCCGCATCCGGTTTTTCAATTATTTGAGATTGACCACTTACAGCTCCTGTGACCTTGTAATTTGCTACTGGAAATATCTGTATTCTATCCACCTGACGTAGCCTTTTATAAAATTCTGCACACAACACTCATTGTTGCACCTGTGTCTATTATAATATCGGTCGGAGTATCACAAATATTTTAATACTGCAGCGCGTCTGCGTTCTTTTCATTGTCAGTGACTCACTTAATCTCACAGCCTGCAACGGAGAGCTTACTACAGCCGTTATTCGTTTAACTGCTGCTGTGATGTCGAAGGTGTGGGTTGATCTGTAATCTCCGCTGTTCTCACATTATTTGATCATTGTTTTCAGGGCCGGCGCAAACCAAAGTACGGCCCCGTGCGAGCTGCTAAATTGCCGCCCTCCCCCCCCCCCCCCCCGCTGTTTTCCCTGAAAGTTTGTTGTGGAATATCATTTAAACAAATCTGAATCGTAATTTTTGTTTCTACTTTTCAGATCTGCCTAAGTTTCGGCCACTGAGTGGTATCCACGGATACTAATGCTAATCGACATATATTAACTCCCTACACTACGGTTGTTCATTTCAAAGAACTGACACTCGACATCTGTCGTAATTTCCACGTGTCAGTTCTTTCGTATCTGATTGTGAAATAAGTGGTAACAAATTAGTCATCGCCATATCACTTCACTTTTCTTTACTTTATTTTCATTCCAGCTATTGGAATGATGCGTGCTTATTTGCCGACTTGCGAATTTTTTAAGTAACAGATCATAAGAAAAATAAATTTTCCTATTATGAAATCTTAAAGGAGAAAAATTGTAACTTAACAATAACGTGCATGCCCAATACTAATTGTACATTATATGAAAAGTACTTTCCTGTTACATCCCAAGTTTCAAGAAATTTTTGACGCAGCAATTCTTCTGTTCTTACGAACCGCAATGAAAGTGCCTCTGACCAATTTTGACTTCCTCGACCAACTACCGAAACTAATTATGTAGCTTACGATGTAGAGAATGCAACATTTCAGATTGCCTGCAAAGTAGAGTTGGCTACGGTTTCGTGGTTTCGAAACCAGGTTTCGATACACACAACAGTTTCAGTGTTTTAAAACCGGCATCTTTCACGGTTTCGAAACCATGCTGTTTCATTCCGTTCTGTTTCGGATCACATTCGCGGTCGACTGTCGTTACACTGAAACCGTTTCTTCCTGTCGGTTTCACGGTTTCGTGTCGGTTTCACGATTTCATGTCGGGTCACGACGCCGGTATTTCAAAACACTAATGCAGAAAGGCGGAACAGACTAGTGGTATCGAAATGTGGTGTTTCATTTTACTGAAGCTCCACACAGTTACACACATAACTTACTGGTATATAAACCATTTAGAGAGTATCAAATTGTAGTTGAGACTCTTGAGTCTGCAGCTTATGATTACTGATATCAAGATTCGTTTGCAAGAGACTGCTGTATTCCGAAATGACATAATGTCTGCTATATAAATTCTAGTTTTATCTACCATATTAAAAACACACGAGTGAAACTACATTCTTTTAAAATAAGATACAACATGAAGCCTGAAATGACATTTTTTATACTAACAAGGGTAGATCGCATATTTAATCTCGTGTTAAACAGTTAGTTTCTTATGAGCGAAAACGAAGTTACCTACTGTCGTTATAATTTTTCGACACTCATGTTAAAGGAATTGCGGCAGTGGTGTAACGGTCAAGACGTACAAGTGGTGAACTAGTCTCTTATTTTATTATTTTTGTAATACCATAGCATTATTTGTGATTATTTAGTGTGCCCTTTATTCCCTATAATTTATTTAGTATGTACAGAAAGTAGCATTTATGATCCATCATTGTAATATGCGTACTGTATTGCAGTTTGTGAGTTCCTAACGGGGTAAACTTTTACCTACCATATCGGCGACCTCGTGTGACTATGTTCGCAACATCAACAACACGGGAGAAAATCTTTATCAACATGTTTCGTACAGACCAAGAAGTAAATATATACTCTATAGTTGACAGGTTCTTGTATGTACCCTTGTCCACATAGTGAAAAATATTGCCCTCCTAGAACGAAGATTTCGTGACAAAACATACATTGCTTCACGGTTTCATGGTTTCGAAACAACAGATGGTACGGTTTCATTTGTTTCGAAACCGTCAGATGTTTCAGTTTTCCCATCTCTACTGCAAAGGCGAAGTGGTAACGTGGCAGTGTCAGGAACTAGGTCACATGACGAGGTACAGCGAAGCTACGGTTAAACTAGAACCCAAGAATAAGAACGAAGAAGCTCACAGAACGTATGTGACCGATGATATGATAAATGTATTATCAGGCAGCAATTTCTAGGCATTACGAACAATACTAAGAAATACGAACTTTGTGAAAACTGCACAAATTTTGTCAAACAGAAATGAGCTTCAAAGTTAGCAAGGAAACCCTTACAAGCAATGTTCTGTCTATGGATTTTCGTTTTAGAAGGTGTCAAAATTAACAGTTTTGTGCGGACGAGAGGGCATTGTTGCCAAAAGACAATACTTTTTCAGGTTTTCATCAGAATGGAAGCGACAAGTAGTTTACGTAGATGAAACATGGATTCACACACATTATACAGTAAATAAATGTCAAAGTGATAGTGTGCGAGTAATATAGTCAAACAACACTGCCTGTCAGAGTTTAATTGTTGTTCATTCAGGTGTAGATTGAGTGTTTCTGGCTCAAAAATCAAACCCTCCGACTATCACTCAGAAACGTATAGAAAATTTTTCAAAAATACGTCAAAACCTAATTTATGCTAGGCTTACTACCAACGTCTTTATCCCTTGTAATTACTCGCAGCGTATTTACCCAGTCGGAATACTTCTAGTCATTGTAGGTGTTGGACATTTTTGACGGTAGTAATGTTCAAACCACTTTTTTCCATAATCCGAGAATAATAAACACTCGGAAACTGCCATTGAAGGGCTTAAGGCTTAACATGTAATTGCAGTATCGAACATTGCATTCTAATTTTGAAATTACATTTCGTCTTCTGAAAAATTAGTTATGAGAAAACGCACGGTCTATAACAACCTGGCAGTGCTCCACTCAGAACACCAATCCTAAGAATACTGGCTAGAGTTGGCTACTGTTTCATGGTTTAGAAACCATGTTCCAAGACGTAAAACTGTTTCACAGCTTCGAAACCGCCATGTTTCACGGTTTCGAAACCGCCCGGTTTCATTCTGCTCGGTTTCGGATCACATTTGCGGTCGATACTGAAACTGTTTTGTCCTGTCGGTTTCACTGTTGCAAAACAATGCTGTTTCAGACCAGTAATTCAGGCAGGCGGAACCAACGAATTGTATCGAAACCATGGTATTTCATTTTGCTGTACCTCTGCAAAGATACATATTTCACTTACTTGCATACGAACAGCTTAAAGTGTGTCGAAGACTAATGGACAAACTTGAGTGTTTAGCTCAAGATTATTGTTCAAATGTTTGTATAGCTTATGGGACTTAACTACGAGGTCATCAGTCCCTAAACTTACAAACTACTAATCAACTAACTAATATTAAGGACGGCACAAATATCCATGCCCGAGGGGGGATTCGAACCCCCGACCGTAGTGGCCGTGCAGACCGTAACTGGAGCGCCTCCGTCCCCTCGGTCACCGCGGCCGGCTCTCAAGATTATTGAATCATGATTGGTTTCTAAAGTGACTGCAGTATTTCGAAATGTTATAATGTGTGCTTCATAAACGTAAATGAACAATAAAACATTTCTCACTATTTTCATTGAAATATCCAGTAAAATTCTCGGTTTATCTATCCATGTAGTTAATAATATTAAAACAAATGACTACAATTACAACGTCATTTTAAAAAAATAATAAGAAAGAATATAAAGTCTAAATTGACAGACTTTACACTAACGAGGGAAGATCGCAAATTTAATCTCGTTTTAAAAAGTTAGTTGCTTGCGAGCAATGTTGGCCGGATACAATGTAGAACAAAAGATATTTTTAAAAGATATAAATACATGAAAATCTAACATAATGTGCCGTATTTGACGAATTTCTTATTTATACTTTCATATTACGAAAGTTTGGACGGTAAAGGAAACCGCACATTAAAGATATCTCCAAAACTCGAATTTTAAGATAAGCTTTATTTTACTTAAGTACCTAGGAGTGCGATAACGATGTGTAAAAACTTAGGCCCTCCCGCAATGTTCTCAGTAAATGTTATGTGATAATATACCTTCTCAATTTCACATGTAATTTAGTATATGACAGCTATCAATATTAGACACTAGAATAGAGGAAAGCGAAATGTATTAATTATATATACTTCGATAAAAGCAGTATATTAGACATAAAAACATCAGTCCTCAGCAAATGGGACAGCAGGAACATCACTTATTGCGAAAGCAGTGCATTTGATACAGGGTTTAAATTTTAGTTATCGTCCTAGCGGCCTCGCGTGATAATGTTCCCAGTCATGTGACGTTGGCATTACCGAATCGCATTACAGTGCAAATGTTGTTTAATGAAATCTTTGTTGTGCGAGGACAATTACTTCACTGAGCGGACAAGGGTACATTCAAGAACCTGCCAACCACAGAGCAGGAAGTATATAAACATCGTGGCAAAGATTTTCTACCGCATTCTTGATGTTGCCAACATAACGTCAGGCAGCCGGGTTTTAGGTAAAATTTAACAGGTGTAGTAAATACATAACTGCCAAGACATTTGAATGAAAGTTTTTTCTCCTAAAGTTGCTGGCCTCGAACTGTGTGGTTCTATAGGAGTACATATACATTACACATTGACGATTTTACAATAAATAGGCCCATACTATTACAAAATACACACGGTTTCATCGTTTCGAAAGAGTGTTTGTTACGAAACCTCGCAGTGTATGGTTTCATTTGTTCCGAAACCGTCAGGTGTTTCATTTTTCCCATCTCTAATGCTGGCGTGTACGCCAGGCTGCTTCCCCCTCTCTGTTCCTCCGGCGTAAACACGACGGTGCTGCCACAGCGACGAGGAAGAAATTAGTCCTCCTCCCTCCCCTTGTTCAACAGGAACTGCCAGCAGGTAGTCGAGGCGATAAGCCACCGTTCCAGAAACTGCTCTCTCCGAGATTTCGTTTCGAATCCCCTCTTGGGCATGAACGTTGAGTTTGTCCTAAAAAATTAAGAATTTGTCGTCCCTCGGAAAATGCCGCTCTGGGCGGCCGCACATTTCGCACGGATTCCACCAATTTTTACGTTGCTTTTTCTATTGTTTTCCTAGCATTGTAGAGAATTTTCTCCTCTACAAATTCGTTTATTCAATTTTCGTGTCAGATTAACGGTTAAGCCGTTACTTTCATTTAAATTTCGGTCAACAGGCGATCGCTAAAATCCACTTTTTTTGTTACTACCGTAACCTAAAGTGGGCCAATTTGTACCTATTGTACAAACTGATATAGTCATCTGTCCCTAGACTTACAATCTACTTAAACAAACTTACACTAAAAACAACACACACACAGCCGTGACCTGCGGCAAGCAACCGCGCACTCCCCAACAAAGCACCTTAGAGGTCTCGGCTACTCCTCCGAGACGCGTGGCGATTATCCTCACAACAGACATGAATTCATGCACTAAGACGTGGTCGTCTCCTTGAACAATATCTGTGACCCAACGTCATCGGTCGTGAGCCCACTGTTTTTTTTCTCTACGGAGAGCTTTCAAAATTGAATGTCGTAACACATCGGGATATTGTGCAGTAGCAACAAGGGTGTAACGGAAGCAATACTATCAGAGTATGATAGCAATGAAAATTCTTTAAAGACTACAAAACATTCTTCTCTTTGTTCAGTCCACTTTCCTTATGTATATTAAAATGAATTATTGTACATCTTCCTCTATGGACTCAAAATTAGCAGGAAATTTCTAATTAGACCAAAGGGCGATCCTGTGAAGTTTGGTAGAGATCGGATCATGATATTTATTGATTTGATGAATATAACGATAAATAGGGAATAATAATTAATATCTGAAAATGCTATTATCCTATATTTCTTAAAATCGTTGTACTGCTTGAGATGCTCAATGAAGTACGATTCAACGAAATGAATACAATGCTTTTACAATCCTCAGCGTGTTTAATCCGCATTTGCGTTCCAATACCGTAGTCGAACATATACCTTATAATGTCCTTCAGTTTTAATTAATGTTTGTGGCAATAAAATGTGATATGAAGTAAAATGTGCAAGACAAGATGTGCTACTTGTATAAATCCAAAGTTCCACCAAAGACTTTCATATTTTAACTAAGAAGCTAATGTAATGTCATTATATTAATAGTATTTTTATCTATGTCTTACTAATGTATAAACGTTTGTAACATAAAAAGAAGGTTCTTCTTGTTCGCTAGTATTTTCGTTGTGATAGGGCGTATGAGATTTTTAATAGTAGTACAGACGTCGCTAGATTGTTTTTCGATATTAATTGATTTGATCAGCAAAAAAGGGCGTATAAATAAAAAACGTTGCCCATATATCTTAAAAATATATGTATTAAAATGCGTGTGTTGATTTTCAGTTCGTTGTGTTTGTAAATTATAAGAGCAGCAAAATTTATTAGTAGCTTTTGTGTGAACGTTATAAAGTGGTCACCTGAAGAGGAAAGAACTGACATCGAGTCTCATTTGTGCAATAAAGAAATGCCAGGGGCAAAAGATTGGACCCATGTTAGAATACACAGGACCAAAGAAAATCCAGAATTTTTTTCCCGCTTCACTTGCATATGGTTTCAGCAAGAGACGCATTAAAGACCTATTCTGGATCGGTCCAAGATATCAGACTATTCAAATGCAATATGCACACACAGAAAAACAAATAAACAAAGAAATTCTGATTTCTGCCTTTAATTTCGGTACAACAACATTGCATGGAAATCGACGACATTGGATAGGAAATCTGGATAGCACGACATTTGGAACTAATGTAATTTTGAATTCTGTTAACTTGTACAGGTGATTTTATAACAATAAATAAGAGCGTACAATTACAGGAAAAACATACAGTAGACTAATGTGTCCAATTCTGAGATAAATTCCATTTTGAACAAGGGCGCATCGTCTATCTCCACTACAAGGTGCCAGAAAAATTTGCTCGGGCAGCATCTGGCTACTTGGCCCTGCTTCCTAGCAGCTCTTCGAACACCTGGCGCCCCACTTGAAGTAGCCAAATTCGGGGCCAGGCGCTCTTCAAACACGAACTTTCGTACTGCGCATGCGCGGTAGCCAGAGAGCAACTCTTCGAACGAAGCTATTGGTAGCGGCGCATTGAATGACGGGAGTTGAAGGTAGCCAATAAGAAATGGCTTTACATTTTAACTTTGCAGATAGATCGGCGTTGCGTATGTCAATGTTTTTATGACTAGCATTCTGAAAATTCGTTACAATATCTAAGAACAATTACACATTCCACTTTCGGTGCAGAATGAAATATATCTGGAGAAAAAGTTTAAAAAAGTACACCGAGAAGCAGTCACTACATGGGTATAACTGCTTTAATTTGGCTGAAAAGTCTCTTTCAAGTGACAACGAATTAAAGTTATGACTAATAAATGTGGTCACATAACATTAAACAAACCATTTTCATATTTTACCATTTGGTGGGAATCTACGCCTAATACAGTGTAGCTGTTAAAAAATCGCAATTGCGAATAATTTCATCAATTCAACAGCTGTAGAGTTGGAATTACAGGAAATTCAAGAGGACGAAGCATTAAAGGGTATGAAACTTGGCGGTTGTTCAACTGTTGAGTTTTGGTAGGAGGACCCAGAAGAGAAATATCCTGCAGCACTAGAGGATGCCAAGAGACTGATGTCCATTTTTGGGACCACTTATATCTGTGATGTACTCAACTCTCAAGTTTATTGAATCCAAATGTCGATCTGAACTATCTGATGAACATTTATGTGAGGGACTGATGACCCCGCAGTTAAGTCCCATGAGCTTTACAAACATTTGAACATTTATGTAATCTTGTCCGCACTGGACATACTATTTATCAGTCTGGACATACTATTTATCAGTCAGACCTCAAAAAACTCACAGCAATCATAAACACTCGGAAAGGCACATCACAAATGGAAGTTCCAATTTTTTTAAAATGAAATAATTCAATATTACTATTTTTGAAGCACTGTTTCTTCATTGATAGTAGTTAAGGAATACCTACTGTTGCGGCGACGCAGTGTGCTGATGTTGCCAACTGCATGTTAGACAAGAGCAAGGTTACAAAAGAAGAACGTGTCAACCATAGAAACAGCATTAATATGGACTTACGTACACTAAAATATCCCCCTCATTCTAAATGCTTGAATTTTCAAACAGCATTCAACATCATCACAATACCTCGCCAGTCACTTCGTCTTCCCAGTTGACAAAAGTATTGGAAGAAAAAGACAGACAAATGTTTAGTGCGACTTTGTCAGGTGCTCTTCCCACTGCAATGCAAAAACTATAACAGCGCTCTAACTATAAATGAGAAAGGATTTAGAAAATTATTAAAATTATGCTTAACATTTATTGAAAGTCACTAAATGCTCTCATTATGAAACACTGGATGATTATAGTATGCATAATTTGAGCTTTAGTTTAAGAAAAAGCATTTCTTTCTCGCATCTCATTATTTATGATGACATATGTTCTAAAAATTCAAATGTTTACTATCGTATCGGACCAAACTGCGTGGTCATCAGTCCGTAGCTTACAAACTATTTAAACTAAGTTAAACTAACCTAAGTACAACACACACACACACACACACACACACACACACACACACACACACATGCCATAGGGAGGACTCGAACCTCCGACGGCGAGTAACCGCGCGCTCCGCAGCAAGGCGCCTTAGACCGCTCGGCTACTGCACCATGGTATGGCATATGCCCTGAACTACGGAACTACGTGCCGTACTGTGATATAATTCGCTGGTGAATTCAGTGACACTGCTAATTGATGAGTCACTAGACGACTTGTGCGAATACTTTGCACCGTTAGTGGAATGACAAAAAAAGTTGGAAAATATGGAAGTAAAGCTGAATGTTTACGCATAGCCTTCTTCAGAATCAATCAATGCGACTATTTAAAAGCGCAAATAAAAGAGCTTGATCCGGTTAGTGTCGTTAGGTCATAAAGAATTGCGTACCTTAATTAGAATCGAAGACCTCGTAAAACTAACCGTTTTAAAATATTCAGTAAAAGGACAGAAGGATACCGCGTTTGAATAAAAATAACGGATGGAGAGACTTAAGTTAATTCTGATACTTGATGAGAAATCTGCTAATGAATACCTTTCGCTTAAAGCAACAATGAAGGATATCTCTCAGGTAGAACGGCCTGTGATATTGCAGGTACCGGGGGAAGCTGTTTGTTTCCATGTGACAAGCGGATTTTGTCAGGCTGTTGAGTTCCCCAGCCGGCCGGCTGACAGTTTGAACCTAGTGAATGGAATACAGGTAGTTAGGGTTATCCTAATCCGCTCGGAAACCGGAAACGATGCCCTTGGCTGAGCGAGGGCGGCTCTCCCAGATTGCAACTGAAATACAATGTAGCCACACACACTACTCTAAAAATCCATATAAAATCAGGGAATGATCATACGGCAAATATAATTATATGAATGGATTCAGGAGACTTGTAAAAATCAAACGTAGTAATTACAATTTCAACGTCCCTTACAGATAAAAAGCCAACAAATTTCAGTACTATAATCATAATATTATGAGACTTAAATTCAATTATTGATATATAGTTTTTATCAGTAACAGTTTAAGAAGCATATGGGCAGCATTACACCTCACTACCTCTCTTAAAAGACGCACCTCGTTATTTTCGTATACTTTCAATAACCTTTGTTTTATTCTCTTCTTCTGCTTTTCGTTGAGGTAGTAATATTCTTGTGTCGGAACATAGATTCCACCACAAAACACAAAACATGAACCCAGCAAAGCGCATTACATTTATATATGTATTTTATTATATTAATATTATTCTTAGTAACGTTCGTTTTATGTTGTACACTGCAACTTAAATATTTCATGGCCGACTAAAAGTAGTAGATATGCAGCAGGCAATATATGTATAAACAATTATATGTATTTGTGTACAAGAACTGAATGTAATTATATATTTTTGACGATGTTACAGGGTTCAATGAATGAAATAAATCGCAATTTGCGATCAGTTATGGCTTCCCTGTACTAGGTTTAGATGGAATACCAAAGTACGGCGAATGAAAATTTATGCTCGGCCGGGATTCTAAACCGGGATCTCCTGCTTACTAGGCAGACGCGTACGCTACTGCAGAGAGAGAAGGCGAGTATTCGACGATTATTTTGCCGCAAGACGTTAGCCAACAAAGCAGTTCTATCCAAGAAAAACACCTGCTGTTGAGTTCAGTCGACCTATGGGAAGAAGCCCATCGTCATACCCTAGACGAGGTCGCTCCCCGACGCGCCGCAGCCGTTCACCCTCGCCTTACAGAGGTACCAGCCGCTCCCCTAGACGCCGCGCCCAGGAAAACTAAGCGAGGCGACCATCTACGGAGGTTATGCTGCCGCATATGAAAATCCTCCTTGGACGACAGTCGCTAAGATGTTGGGAAATCTCATCGACGTCATAATCGGCGGCCAACCTATCCGGTCACTTGTTGATTCAGGAGCGTCTTTCTCTGTATTGTCGGATAATTACCGCTGCATACTGAGGAAGTAAACTGTGCTGAAGGTCACGAATAGAAAGTACGTCCAGCCAGCAGGAACTTGTGTCGCAGGAATAACCATCAACAACAGGATCCAGCCGTTTAAATTTGTCGTGTTAACAGAATGTAGTCGCAATGTCATCCTCGGATGGGACTTCCTTCAGGTATCCCAAGCTAACTGTGGAAGAGCTGAACTGCAAATTGAAGAAGTTGTTCCGATGGGACGAGCATGTAAGGACAGTTGTGAGTAAGGCAGACAGCCGACTTCGGTTTCTTGGGAGAATTTTGGGAAGATGTACTTCACCTGTAAAGGAGACCGCGTATAAAACGCTTGTACGACCACGTCTTGAGTATTGCTCAAGTATTTGGGACCCGCAGCAGATCGGTTTGAAGGAAGACATAGAGGCGGTTCAGAGGCGAGCAGCTAGATTTGTTACCGGTAGGTTCGACCAATGCGCGAGTGTCTCGGAAATGCTAAGGCAACTCAATTGGGGATCGCTGGAAGAAAGACGACGTTCTTTTCGTGAATTTCTGTTAAGTAAATTTAGAGGGCCGGAATTTGAAGCTGAGTGTAGTACGATCTTGCTGCCGCCTACTTACATTTCGCGTAAAGATCACAAGTAGGACACATTCTTAGACATAGGGGAATCGTAAATTTAGCATTGGAGGGAAGTGTGTGGGGTAAAAATCGCAGAGGGAGACCAAGATACGCGTATAGTAGGCAGATTCAAATAGATGTGGGTTGCCGTTCTTATGAGGAGATGAAAAGGCTTGCTCAGGATAGAGTAGTATGGAGAGCTGCATCAAACCAGTCTCCGGACTGAAGACCATAACAACAACAAAGATCACAAAGACAAGATAAGAGAAATTAGGGCTCGTACGGAGGCATATAGGCATTCTTTTTTTCCTCGTTCAATTTGGGAGTGGAATAGGAAAGGAAATGCCTAGTAGTGGTACGATGTACCCTCCGCCACGCACCTTACGGTGAATTGCGGAGTATGTATGTAGATGTAGATGTAGATGGGTACACGTAATACAGAATTTTCTGGGAAGTTATTTGCCATCGACAACGTGACGATCCCGCCATTTACGATGAGAAGAGTTGCAGTCACAAACACAGATGAGCGATGAAACTGTGAAGTGCTTGTTGATAGTAATACGTTTATCAGGCTCACCAAAGAAATTTACATACCAGCGGCTATCATAAGCATTACTGGAGGTCGAGGAGAGATTTGGATCACTAATTGTCACGAGAAGTCGCAACTTATTCCCAAAGGAATGTGTATCGGGACGGCTGAACCAATCCAGGACGGTGAGCTCAACGTCATCAACGAAGACCCATGCTCTGCTGTTAGTACAGACAACACGCTGGAGAAAACAATCCTGGAACTGCCAATATGGCCCGGACTGACCAAGGAACAACGCCAGCGGGTGTTAGCTACACTACGTCAATTTTCGGGTACATTCACACCTCAGCAGGGGAAAAGTCAGACGAAACGGCCCACGATAAGGCACGATATAAATACTGGGGATCATCCACCAATTAGCCAGCGATCGTATAGAGTGTCGCCAGCTGAAAGACAGATAATTCTGGAGGAAGTGGAGAAGATGTTACACGATGACATTATTCAACCTTCGGAGAGTCCTTGGTCGTCTTCGGTGATCCTTGTAAAGAAGAAGGGTGGCACGTGGCGATTCTGTGTCGACTATCGACGGCTGAACAAAATCACAAAGAAAGATGACTACCCACTGCCCCGCATTGACGACACCTTAGATTGCTTGAAAGCAGCTACATACTTTTCAACTATGGACATGCAGACAGGTTACTGGCAAATCGAGGCTGACGAAGCTGACAGGGAGAAGACGGCTTTTATTACATCTGACGGCATCTATGAATTCAAAGTAATGCCATTTGGATTATGTAATGCTCCGGCCACATTCGAACGCATGATGGACAAATTACTTCGACACCTTAAGTGGACGACGTGTCTTTGCTATTTAGATGATATCGTCGTTTTCTCGAGAACATTTGAAGAACATCTCAGTCGCCTGTCAACTGTGCTGAAGTATGTTCAGGCTGCAGGACTCCGCCTCAATCCAAAGAAATGCCTCTTCGTCGCCAAAGGGATAAAAATCCTGGGGCACCTATCAACGGAGATGGTGTCCGTCCTGATCCAGATAAAGTAAGAGCAGTCACAGAATTTCCAACTCCTCAGCACATTTGTGGTGTGAGAAGTTTTCTCGGGCTGTGCTCATACTACCGACGTTTCATAAAAGCATTTTGTAACAAGGCACGTCCATTACAAGAACTTCTGCAGGGAGACGCCAAGTTTCACTGGGATGAGACAAAAGAAAGAGATTTCTGGGAACTGAAGAGTTCCAACTTATAAACGGAACATTGTATCAGAGCAACTACGATCCACTGGGCCCGAAATGGCTACTGGTCGTTCCAGCTCACCTGCAGCCAGCTATTCTCAGGTATTTCCATGATGCTCCAGTATCCGGTCATCTGGGATTCATGAAGACCCTAGACGGAATCAGACGCAGGTATTACTGGAAAGGTCTCTACCGATCTGTCAAGCACTATGTGAGTCACTGTAAAGAGTGACAGCGACGGAAGCCTGTGCCGCAATTACCTCCAGGACATCTCGTACCGATTCCGCCGGCAGCAGCTCCATTCCATCGAGTTGGCATCGATCTTTTAGGGAGATTTCCCAAGTCGACAACCGGTAACCGATGGATAATAGTCTGAACTGACTACCTCACACGCTAAGCTGTCACCAAACCTAGTATCAGAGGTAATGTCACGGTGCGACATTGTCCACATTATAACGCATATGTTCGACTACGGTATTGGAACGTAAATACGGATTAAACACGCTGAGGATTGTAAAAGCATTGTATTCATTTCGTTGAATCGTACTTCATTGAGCATCGCAAACAGTACAACCATTTTAAGAAATATAGGATAATTGCATTTTCAGATATTAATTATTATTCCTTATTTATCGTGATATTCATCAAATCAATAAATATCATGATCCGATCTCTACCGAACTTCACAGGATCGCCCCTTGGGCTAATTAGAAATTTCCTGCTAATTTTGAGTCCACAGAGAAAGATGTACAATTATTCATTTTAAGATACATAAGGAAAGTGGACTGAACAAACGAAAAATCATCTGCAACTGTGTTGGAATATAACATTGCAGTGTAAAAGATTAGGACGGAGTGAGCGAGCTGCAGCTGCGCTGTAGGGATGAGTGCTAATAACGCGCTCTTGTACATTGATACGCCACTAACACTAATTTTTATACATACAAGGGGCCGGCCGCGGTGGCCGAGCGGTCTACGGCGTGCCAGTCACGGTCTGGCAGGTTCGAATCCCCCCTCGGACATGGATGTTTGTGCCGTCTTTAGTATAAGCTAGTTCATAAGTAGTTTCTAAGTTAAGGGACTGATGACCCCGTAGTTAAGTCCCATAATTTCTACCAACATTTGAACATTCAAGGTGTATAAAATGGTTAACAGATAAAATGAACAGTCAGAATACAGAAACATCAGGAAAAAGAGTATGACGCTGGGCACCTTATGTCAGCTCCACAAACTACTAACGTAGTGAGTTATTTCAAAAAAGAGAGTTTAAATGAAAAATACCATGAAGGACAGTGTCATTTATGCATTAAACATAGCTATGCTACAAAGTCTTTAAAAAATACAAGCAGTTACATTTTTCAGTTTCAGCATATAGTAACGGATGTTAAATGCAGCGACATCTCGATTTACGTGCATGTTACACATTACATAGAGTTGACCATACAAACATTACATTAAACAGAAAAAAGCAGAGTATTCATAAAACATTAGGCAAAAGGTTTAAGTGGTACAGGATAGTGTGATCAGATGCTAAAAAATGTAAAATAAAATAACATGGCGAAAGAAAGCAGACACCATGCAGTGCAGCCAACGTCTGGGAAATGTACTCGCAGTATGAGCATAAGGCGTGTGGCGATATAAAGACCAAACATTGTACATGTTTGTCATCCTTTCCGCCTGGTAGCAGGCATCGCCGTTACGATTGTCTCCGTAACTCTGCTGTGCTTCAAGGACTGCCGCCGTCCCTGCTGCCCGTCGCCGTCGCCGTCGCTGTCGTCGTTCCAGTGCCAGGAATTTCTGCTGCTTGCCGCTCCCGCTGTCGCCGCCGCCCAGCCCTGCCTGCAGGCGCCGCCGCCAGGAGGCCCTGCCAGACGTGCTCGCCGCCCCGCTACCCCAGTCCAGCTCGGGAATCGTCTCGCCGCCGCCGCCACCGCCGCCCGGAGGTTCTGCCCCGGCGGTCCCGCTGACCGCCCGACCGGTTCGCCGCCCCGTCGCCACTGCTACGGAGCCGCCCCGATCCCCTCGGGTCGGTCCTCGTCGTCTCCGCCGCCGCCGCCCTCCAGCCAGCTGCTGGTGGTCTCCCGCCTCTCCACCGCGGCCCGAGGCTTCCGCCAGTTCCAGCCGGCCACCTGCAGTGGTCGCCACCTTTCGCTTGAACTGTCCACCTTTTCTTTCTCTTCGACTTCCTTCCCTCTTTGTCCGTCGCGATGTCCAACACCCCTGTCACCGTCACCACCACCGCCGCCCCCACCGTTACGACTTGAAGCTCCACGCACGCCCGCCCTTCCCACGACATCCCACTCTCCGTGCTCCTCTCCACCACAGTCGCCTCCCACGTCTCTGCCCCACCCCCAGCCACCGTGTATCTCCCCCTCACCTCCCCTGCAGACTTCCCCCCCCCATCTAACCAGCACGGATCACCCATCGCCGGGCCATGGTGGCCGACACCCCGCAGTCGCCGCCTTTTTACCGCCGCACCGCAACAGGGCCCCGCCCCCCGCCACATCCCCATCGATCCTGTTCCAGCTTTCTCCTCTTCCACTGGCGCCCATAAAAAGACCACCAAACGTGGAAGCGCGGACCCCATCCCTTACGCCTCCAAGAAGGCTCCTCCTACCCCTCCTCCTCCACCTCCACAGCCTGCCGACATCATGGACACTGCACCCATCCCCCCCAACCGGATCTGTACACCTACCTCCTCTCACGTCCCGATCCCCACTTCCTCGACAATTGTACCCTCTCCCTGGAACTCCGGAAGTACTTCCCTGCCGCCCCTAACGCCCAACTCATCCCCCGTAGGGACTCTGTCCTTATCAAATTTCCCAGCCCTACTTTCCATACTGACATGCTTCAGCGCCTCCCTGCCATCCACCTCGGCCCTCACGCAACCCTCACCCCATAATATACCTCCACCTCCCCCCATCAACCTCTCCCTCCCTGCCGTTCGCCCATCCTCACTGCCATGATAACCAAACTTAGTCCGGTTATCACGGAGGAGGAGGTGTTGGGCCAACTCAACGCCCACCCGGACATCTCTGTTCCCTCTGCCAAGCGAATCCATAATGCCACCGGACCCACCTACCTGATGCGGATTTTCACTGAATCCGCATCCTCCATCGATCGCCTCCTCCTTGAGGGGGCCCTTTTCTATGACCGCCGCCACAAGGTAGAACCCTCCCGCTTCCCACCCCAATCCTACTGCTGTGCCAGGTGACTCGTTTATAACGATCACCTGACACAGCACTGCCGCAACCCACCCACCTGTCCTCACTGCAAGTCCAATCACCTCCACAAATACCGTCCCAACTTCGCCTCCCCTCCTGTCTGCAACTTCTGTGGTGGCCCCCATCCCATGTACTCCCATAAATGCAAATCCGTCCCCGCCCCCACCACTCCCGAACTTACCGTCCCTGTTTGTCCTGTCGATCCCCCTCTCCATCCCAACAACTCCCTCTGCCCCCCTCCAACCTTAGAGGACGTCATCTGATTTGTCACGAGCGTCCTCCAGAACATCCATCCCTTCCAGCGTCCCCATACCCTCGCCCTTGCCTCCCGTTCCGTCTTTCACCTCGAAACCTTCGCCACCATCTCCCGTGCACATTCCCACTTCACCTTCTCCCGGCATGTTACCCTAGTCTAGACACACCGTACCCTCTTTTCCCGTCGCCCCCTCTCCCTCCTCTCGCCCTTTCGACCCCTATGGCAAGCCCTTCCTATACCTTCCTCTATCATAAAGTCCGCTCCCTCCCTTCCAATAAACACCTCCTTATGCACACCCTTTCCCACCACCGTGTGGATGATTTCCTCCTGAACGAAACCTTCCTTCAACCCCTCCGTCTTATCAGCACCGCTCCCTACATCCTCCACCGTACCGATGGCCCCCCACCCCTCGCCCAAGGTGGAGTGGCGATTGACCACCTCCACCAGCACCCTGTCCGGCTCCAACCTCTCCATAATGACCCCACCAAACACCTGATCCTCAGCCTCTTCCTACCATCCCTTACTGTCACCCTCGCTACCATCTATATCCGCAGCACTGCTCCCCTCCCCTATGCCTTCCTCTCCCACATAGACCACTCCTTCACAACCTATGTGATTGCCGCCGACCTTAACCTTTCTTCCCGTCCGCCCGCTGAACTCCGATGGTGGTGTCAGTTCGTCACCAACTCGCTCCGGGGCGACGTACTTCCTCTTCCCCACCCAACCTGCCCCGAAAGCAACACCACACCCGACGTCGTCCTGGCATCTCCCAACCTCCTTGGGCACATCACGGCGGATGTCCTCGACCTTATAGGCAGTGACCATGACCCTGTCCTACTTACCCTTGACCACCGCCCCCGCACTGGCCGTGCTCCCCGTCCTATGCCCCCTCCCAAACTCGTTCATGATTATTCCCATGACGACTGGGATGCCTACCGTCACTCTATTGACACCTCGGTCGCCAGCCACCCACTTCCCCTCCGCACTCCCGACGATATTGATCATGCCTCCTCCTTCCTCCAGCAGACCTTTGCTGACGCGGTCCATGCCCACATCCCCACCTGGGCGATTTATCCTCACCGTCCTACCATTCCTCCACAGGCCATCCTTCTCATTCGCGAATCCCGTTGTCTGTACTGTTCCTTCCTCTGGACACGTGACCAGGACACTCCAACGCCACCGGCAAATCCAACGCCATATCCGAAACCTCTTGTCCGCGAAAAAACGCCGGGACTGGCGCCAGACATGCACCCGCCTCAATCCACGCTCCCTGTCAACTCCTCCAAGTACTGGCATGCTTTCCGCCGCCTTACTGGCAGTCACTTCTCCCCCCACTACCCGCTTCTCCATGATGACCGTCCTTTTCCTGACAACGCCAATAAGGCAGAACACTTTGCCTCCTACCTCTCCAAAGTCTTCTCCATTCCTGATGATCCTCTCTTTGACTATTCTCTCTTCCCGGACGTCCATGAGGGAACCAATACCTCCACTCCCCCACTCGCCCCCAGCTTCCAGTACTTGGACCACATCCCCCCCCTCAGAACTGAACACATCCATTACTGCCCGTGACATCATTGATACTCTTCGGACTAAACGCAATACTGCCCCCAGTCACGACTGGCTGACCTACCGCCACCTCCGAGCCTACCCCCCCTCCTCCACGAAGCTCTTGCTACCTTATAAAATGTCATCCTTTTCACTGGCTTTTACCCCGACCTGTGGAAGACCTACCGTATTCTCTTGTTCCTAAAACCTGATAAGCCCCCATCCCAGACCTCATCCTACCGTCCCATCAGTCTTACCTCCGTGTTCAGCAAAGTCCTGGAAACCATCCTCTCCCGTCGTATCCATCAGCACCTCCATCGCCACCAGTTCCTCCCCCTTTCCCAATGTGGCTTCCGACCCTCCTTCTCTGCTGATGACCAGCTCCTTCGCCTTACTCATCGCCTATCTGTCCAACTCAACTCCTGTCGCTCCGCTATTTTTGTCTCCCTTGATATCCAGAAAGCCTACGACCGTGTATGGCATTCCGGTCTCCACTTCAAGCTCCAGTTCTACGCCCTTCCTAATAATTACGTCCGCCTCATTGCTTCCTTTCTCACCCACCGACCCTCCTATATCACTATCTGCAATTCCGACTCCCGTTTGTTCTACCCCTCTGCCGGGGTGCCTCAAGGCTCCGTCCTCTCTCCTGTCCTTCATCTCATCTACTCCGCCGACATGCCCCAACCCGAGCCTCCCGTTTACCTTCTACAATATGCTGACGACACCGCCTTCCTAGCCCTCGCCCCATCCCTGGCCCGCTCCCAGTTTTTGCTCCAGTCCCACCTCACTGAGTTCACCTCATGGTGTAACCAGTGGCTCCTCTCCGTCAATCCTGACAAATCCCAGGCAATTGTCATAGGTCGTACCACCCGCTCCTTCCGTCTCCATGACTTCTACCTCATCCTCCACAACTGCCCTATCCGCCACACCCCTACCCTGAAGTACCTTGGCCCATCCCTCGACCGTAACCTCTCCTGGACCCCCCACCTACGCACTGTCCGACAGAAAGCCCTCTCCCACCTTAACCTCCTCAAACTCCTCACTGGCCAGACGTGAGGTCTCAGGCCCTCCACCATCCGCTTCACCTACCGCTCCCTCATGCGTCCTGTCCTTTGCAGCTTCCATCCCGCCTGGATCTCCGCTCCTACATCCTACTATAAAACCCTTAACTAACTATATGTGGTTTTAATCATCTGTCTATTGTCATGTACTCCAAACTGTCGCCTTGTCTATGTCACTTTATCTCTGTTGTTTTATCTCCTGTTATGTATTTTAATTCTCCACTCATATATGTATTTTTACTCTCGGCTGAAGAGCAGCCCATGGGGCTGCTGCCAGCCTACCGGTATACTGCTGGTATAAAAATACAATAAAGGAAAAAAATACATGTTTGTCTCCTGTATACAGCAGATATGCCTAAATCTGCCCCTCCTGTACACCTCCTCAACCACTTTCCTTGCCTTAACTCGCACCCTCACCTGCTCCAACCGCCTACTCCAAAAACACTTTAACCTTTTCGCCATGCCGAGGTGGAGTAGCCAAGCAGTCTAAAGCATCTCGCTGCAGAGCGCGCGGTTGCTCGCCGTGGAGGTTCGAGTCCTCCCTGGGGCATGGATATGTGTGTTGTCGTTAGAATAGTTTACCTTAGGTTAAGTAGTTTGTAAGCTATGGACTGATGACTATGCAGTTTGGTCTGATAGATTTACAAACATTTGAAACTTTTCGCCACTTTGTGTAACTCCAAAAACATTTCAACCATTTCGCCACTTTGTTTAACTAGTGGCTCCTATCTATAAATCCTGCCAAAACCCAGGCGCATCACTTCTTCCTTCCACCCCCGTGATTCCTACCTCACTGTCCATAACTGTCCCGTCCACCTCACTCCCACCGTTATTTGGGTCTCACCATAGATATAACCCTCTTCTGGACCCCCACACCTCCGCATCCAAGAATAAGCCCGCCTCCACATCCTCAAACTCATTGTTGGCCGAACCTGCGGCCTGTACCCTTCCACTATCGTATATACCTACAAATACCTCATGTGCCTCATCCTCTGCATCTCCTATCCTACCTGGATTGGTGCCCCCCCCCCCCATCCTTCTACAGTCTCTAGAGATCCTGGAACGGCATACCCTCTACTTCACACACCCTATCCCTTCCTGCCCCTCATCCCTCACATGGCTCCTCTATGACCTCATTCCCTTCCCCTGCCTTGCCCTCTTCATTGAGCACCTTCATCTCCGCCCTTCTAACGGAAACTGGATCCCCCTCACGCTATTGTCCAATACTCGTCACCAATCCTGGTCCATTGCCACCTCATTACCACTGTATCCCCCCTGTTCTCCACTTGTCCATGCTCCTTACCCTTTTCTGTGGTATTTTCCGCACCCTCCCCCTTGCTGACGATGCCTTCCGCCAGACATTTATCCCTCTTACCAACTATGATGCTCCCACTTCTCCTCCACCCTCCTTGATCCCCCTAGAGAGCCCCACGTCCTCAATTCCTTCCTCTTCCCCTTACACATACCGATCCCTCTGGTATCTCCCCCACTTCTTGCAGCTTTCTGGGATCTCTCACCCCCTTCTTCCCCACGTGTCTTTTTGACTCATTCCCCCTCCCCATCCACCTTCCCCTCACCTCTACTCCTTTCCTCCCTCCAAACATCTATCGCCCTCCTCCTTGCTCCTTCCCCATCCACATTCATTATAACTGTGTGACTTGCCAGTATTCTGACGGTGTGACTATCATCAGTGAATTTTTAACCAAACTGAACAGCCATCCCGCTGCCGACGTCTGTGTTTTTTACATGTCAATGTATCTCTGTGCTACAATGTTGTGTTTCACTGTGTTTCATCGCCTTCATGTGTATATAAAACTTCAGTTTTTCACTCCATTTACATCATGTTTTCTTCAATTTTTCGCCATGTCTACGTTTTGTATTCTCCTGTTTTATCCTCCATTATATTCAAGTGTTCTTTTCATGTCTTGTATTCTGTCACCTGAAGAAGCGCCTCATGTGCTGCCAGTCCACCCCACCAGGGGAATGAAATGACAAACAAACAAAAAGTGGGAAGCCCTCCTCGTACCAAAGAAGAATTCACTGTCTCTATCCGCCCCACTGATCCCCTTATCCCGGGCAATAATTCCTTGTGCCCTCCCCTACTGCAGAGGACAGCATCCCCAACCCTACCATTGTCCTCCAGAACATTGTACCATTCCAACGCCCCCACAACCTTCACCCCGTTTCCCTTGCTGCCCGCTCCCTTTTCAAACTCTACTTTAAGGCCACTAAATCTCGAAACCACATCCACTTCTCCTCTTCCTGCACCATACTGCTAGGTTAGTCCCTCTCTACCTCCTCTCTTCCTCCACTCCTTTCCTCACACTCATCATGGCACAATTACAATTTACCCTCATATTCTCCAACATTCGCTCCATTCCCACCAACAGACTCCTGAACACCAACACCATGTCGATGCATTCCTTCTTAATGAAACCTTTCTCCTCCCTCCTTATCTCCTCCACCGCCATGACTCTCCCCCCTACCTATCTTCTGCCTAGCTTCTGGCCACCTACGGCACAACCCAGTTCAGCCACATCCCCTCCTCAATATCCCATATGAACACCTCATACACACCCTCTTTCTCCCCTCCCTGTGCAACCATATATGTCCGTTCCTGCACACCCATCCCTTATGACTTCCTGGCCCACATTGACAGCACCTTCTCGACCTACGTTATTGCCGCTGACCTTTATATTCATTCCCACACTCCCGCCAAACTCTGCCGGTGGCATCAGTTTCTTCCCACCATTAGTGGCGATGTCGTTCCTCTCCCCTCCCCCCCATAACCGCTCTTGTAACACTACCCCTAATGTCTCAGTCATGTACCCAAATCTCCTGGGGTGCATCACTGCCGAAGTACTTGACCCCATTGGCAGTGGCCATGACCTGATCTCCTCACTTTCACCCTGAATGTCCGTCCCCTCCAAAAATCCTCGCCCCCTCCACTTCCCAAATTCGTCCACTACTATTTCCAGGCAGACTGGGATGCCTTTCGCCTCTCCATCACCCACGAAGTCCCCTGTCCCCTCCACACTCCTGATAATATTGACCATGCTGCCCCCTTCCTCCAGCAAACCTTGACTGACTTCGTCCTTTCCCATATCACATATCACCCCACCGCCTTATCCTCACTCCACAGGCTGTACTGCTCCCACAGGAAACCCGCCGCCTATATCGCTCTTTTCTCTGTACCCATGACTGGGATACACTACTCCACCACCAGCAAATCCAGCGACACGTACGCAGCCTCCTGACTGCCAAACAACACTGACACTTAATGTCCATCTTACAATCCACTCGTCCTGGTATTGGAATGTATTCCACCGCCTCACTGGCTCCAACCCCAAGCTCACCTACACCTTCCTCAACTTAGACCAGCCCCTGCCTGACAACGTCAGTAAAACTTACCATTTTGCCTCCTTCCTCTGTGATGTCTTCTCCATCCCTGATAAAACATTGAGTATTCCCACTCGACGTCCATGAGAAAACCAACGTCTCCATCCCACCACTATCACCTGGCATCAAATACCTGGACTGCATCCCCCCATCAGACCTTAATACCCCCACACAGCACACAATATACAGTTAATACAATGCACTAAGCTTAACACAGTTTCCAGCCAAGACCACGACCTACCTCCACCTCATGAATGCTCCATATCATTCCTCACCACCTTGGCTAGTCTCTACAATACCATCATGTACACTGGCTTCTATTTCAGCCTGTGGAAAACGTCCTATGTCCTCATGTACCTCAAACCGAACAAACCTCCATCTGACACTTCCTCTTACTGACCCATCTGCCTCACCCCGGTGCTCAGCAAGATGTTTGAAACTATCATTTCTCGATACATCCACCACCAACTCCATCAACTTCTGCCTGACACCCAGTGTGGCATTCGACCTTTCTTCTTCTCAGACGATAACTCCTACACCTCATCAAACTCCTCTCATTCCAGCTCAATTCCCGTCATGCAGTTATCTTTGTCTCCTTGGACCTGGAAAGGGGCCTATGTCAGAGTCTGGCATCACAACCTGCTCTTCAGACGCCAGATCTATGCACTTCGCATCAACCTCGTCTGGGACATTGACTTCTTTCTTTCCAATCGCCCTACCTGCGTACAGTCCATAATTCTGACTCCCATCTCTTCTACATCTAAACCTCTGACTTGCCAAAGCCTGCCCCACCCATCTACCTCTTCCACTACGCTGATGACGCCTTACTCGCCCAGTCCAATCGTCTCCTCTGGCTCCTCTCTATCATTCTCACCAAAACCCAGGAAATCATTTTAGGTCGCACCACCCCTTCATTTCGTCCCCATGACTTTTACCTCACCCTCTATAGTCGACCCATCTGTCTCACCCCCACCCTTAAATTCCTAGGCTTTACAATAGATCGATCCCTCTCCTGTACTCCCCACCTCAGCATTATCCAAGACCCCATCTCCGCATTCTGAAACTCCTCATTGGCCGAACTTGGGCCCTTTCATGGTCCTTTACACCTACAAATCCTTCATCTTCAATGAAGTTTAACGGATTTATTTTAGTGGTAAGTATTAAGAGTCAATCGCCAATCTTTTCACAATGCAGATATCTTAACCCAATCATTTTGCAGCTGCGTTTGATCTTCTGGTGACTTTACTAACTGATAAACGACAGCATCATCCGCGAACAGTGTAAGAGAGGTACTCATATTGTCACCTAAATCATTTTTAAAAGTTAGGAACAGTGGGGACCCCATACCACTTCCCTGGGTGACGTCAGAAATCACTTTTGTTGATGACTTACCCTCAATTACGTCTACTCTGTCATTTATGACAGGAAATGGCAAATGCAGTTACACTCTATTTGATTATAAGACGCTTGTGAGGTACAGAGTCAAATGCTTTTCGGAAATCTAGAAATACAGAATCGTTTTGACTCACGTTTCCAAAACACTGCTCACATCATCTGAGTAAAGAACGATACTTTCTCAATCCATGTTGACTATGGGTCAATAGGCCCTTCTCTTCGATGTAGTTTATAATATTTGAGGAAGGTATATGTTCCACAAACCTGCTGAAAATCGACGTCAATGATATAGGCCTTAATGTTTGCTGGTCACTCTTTTCCCTTTTTTGAATTTTGGATTGACCTGTGCAACTCTACAGTTATTACGTATAAAACGTTCATTGAGCGGTTGTATATGATTGTTATTGCTATTGCATTAGCATACTCTGAAAGCAACCTGATTGGTATACAATCGGGAATGAGAGACTTACTTTTGTTAAGTAAAAAAGGGTGTGTGGTCACCTTGGAAGGCCAGTTTGGCACGGACAGTATGGGGTTCTGAATCAGCTCGTTAGGGATATTTGACCATTTTTCCATGAGTGCAATATCCAACTGTGAAACCGTTGTGAGAGGTGCTGGTTTGGCTGCAATGCGTCTGCCCTGGTGAATAAGGTGGCCACTCTATTGAATTCACTCAGCTTCATACATGATGTCCACCAGTGCTTTTCTGCGGTGACAAGTGTCGAGTATTATCGTCCGCCAGAAGGAATCCATCGCCTGTGTCACCAGCGTAGGACATTTCAAAATGTCTTACGCTCTCGTGTATATATATATATATATCTGAGCAGTCAAAGAGCTATTCTGAACGACATAGAGGTCCGTACGTCCGCCACCTGACACTCTCCACACCATTCGTCCACCGTCATGATATGCACACAAGCTGGATTGTTTCAAGTTCCATGTTCTGCCCAGATGAGTAAACGACGATTTTCAGACTGAACACAAAATCTTGGCTCTTGCGACTCCAATTCTGATGTTCCTCCGCCCAGTTGTTGCGGGCTAAACCGTGTCATTGTTTAATGAGACACACAATATGCCTACGTGCGTTAAGGCCACTTTCCTGAGGGCGGTTTAGGACTGTGTTGAAATGTTCAAATGTCATTAGACATACTGAGTGAGTAAGATGGGGCGCTCCGTGGAACTCGCAGACTCCGAAGGTCGTCATGTGATTGTGTGTCACTTGTGTCAGAAGTCTGTACGCGAGATTTCGACACTCCTGAATATCCATGGGCCCACTGTTTATGATGTGATGGTGTATTGAGGAACGTGAAGCGCCACATACAGCAAGAGAGCGTATACGCCAACCTCGTCCATTGGTTGAAGAGGGTCGTACAGTGTAATAGGTAGGAATCTATTCAAAACAAATGTTCAAATGTTTGTAAATCTATCGGACCAAACTGCGTGGTCATCAGTCCGTAGCTTACAAACTACTTAAACCTAGGTACACTAACCTAAGGACAAACACACACACCCATGCCCCAGGGAGGACTCGAACCTCCACGGCGAGCAACCGCGCGCTCCGCAGCGAGACGCTTTAGACCGCTCGACTACTTCACCGGGGCAACTGTGTTAATATTGCGCATCCTGTTGCTGGCTGAAGAGAGTGTTGCAACTAAGTTACATTCAGGCCTCTGTCTCGACGGACTGTTAACTGGAGTTAGCGGTCATCTCTTGCTGATGTTATCCATGAACGACCTTGTCCGTGCTTTCTTTTAAAGATTCTTGTTGGCTGAAATCGCTTTCAAATACTGTAAATTACACTTTTGAACACTTCAATAGCTGCAGTCACCTCCAACCACCCTATGGCTCTCCACGTCATAGCTCGAGTAACACATTGTCGCTACATTGCACTACCTGCTCACTACATTATCCGAAACCAACTGTTTGTGTATTTCGTTTGGTAGACAAAACGCAAGTCAACACCAACCTCTTTTGCAGTAACTTACTGTTATTACCACTTTCTGGGTTACCGTAATGTTGTCTCCACGTCGTAGAACCGACATAAAGACGTTGAATCATTTTAGATCATACTGCAGATGACAATAATTCAGAACCGAGATATCTGAACTGATCGCTTAATTGTTTTGACCACTGTGTTTATATCATTGATTGAAGGCTTTCACGACCGGTTGACATATTGGTTAATAAATCTTTTGGGTAGTCAGACCATGTTCAGATCATGTTCTAAGAAACTTGCTGCTTTCTGAAGTTTCGTCTGGTGCTGCGTCGGAGTTTTTCTGAGGTTGTCCGTCTGCAAGACTCAACAGATGGACAACATCCGACGAAGTCCGACGCAACATCGGACGAAACGGCAAGATGCATTAAGTTTCTTAGAACAAGGCCTTGATTTGATTTGATTTTTCCAGGGAAGCCAAAACAGTCTTGGTCCAACCCGCCACTGCCCGCACCGAAACTAAGTTTATTGTGCGGTATCGCTCCCTGTACATCTAGTAAAGCCAACCAATGCCCTTGAACACTGCAAGGAGTCCCTTTACCAGTTCTTTATTAGACACAATTTCTTCGGGTCTGGTTGTCCCAAATGTTCTGTGCTTTTACTCTCCAATGCAATGCATTCAAAGATTAGATGTGATGCAGTTTCATCACCATCATCACAGATCCTACATTTAGGGTCCTCTTCTGTTATTCCCATTGTAAGTAGGTGTTTTTTGAAATTCCCATGGCCTGTCAGCAATCCAACTATGCGTATAATCTCTCTCCTGTTCATGCCCAGGATTGCAGAGCTTCTTTTAAAACATCTGTCGACGTGTTCGTTGCCACTGATCCCCGAGTGGCCAGGGACCCACAATAGGTTTACTCTATTGCTTTCCCCTAGCTCCACCAGAACCATGCGACATTCTGCAACAGTTTTAGACCTTGTTGCAGGAGCTGCCAGTGATCTCAGGGCTGCCTGGCTGTCTGAATAGATATAGATGCTACGATCTTTGTAGCACCTACGCAAATTCTCCTCCACACATGCCCTGATGGCAGTGATTTCGGCCTGGAACACTGAGGCCAGTTTCCCTAGAGAGATGACGCCCTCCAGTCTTGGCTGCACCCCGTATACCCCGGCCCCAACGCCTTGGTCCGATTTTGACCCGTCAGTGAACCAGACAATATCCCCGGTACGGTGTCGAACTATTTTCTCCCTCTGCTCCCTTCTACCAATAGTTATATTGAAAGGCTTGTTGAAGTAGTATGGGTAGTATAATATTGTTGAAGTAGTATAATATAGTCGGCTGGAATTTCCCCAACCTTTCCTATATTTACCTCACTCACTATTTTAGTGTGTGATTCTGAATATCCCAAAGAGTTCCAGTTGTTGCCAGATTTGAGTCTGTAGAACAAGGCCTTACTACCAGAAGATTTATTAGTCAATCTTTATATAATCGTTAGCTTGTCTTACCACTGCGGCTCGCGGCATTCTCATGTACCACAGAAATGATAGACGACTTCAAAACAGCGGCCAAAGTAGGTACCTAACATAAATTGCTAATTCTGATTATATATCGTGTGATAAAGGCTGCTGTGTCAAGGGGGATCTCGTCGGGTTGTTGCAACGTTAGGGAGTGTCTTCCAATATCGATGGCCGTGGCTTTCTGGTAGGCATTCCACTCGGCTCGAGAGTTACCACGGACGACTTTTAGGCCTCTTGCACACTTGCGGTTTTCAGTAGCGATGATTATCAGTGTAGCTCGTCCGCCACTGTCATGTTTTGTTGCTCAGCGTAGCATTAGAGTTGTTGCGCATAATTGGCGCTGCTCACTACGTGCTACGTACCGCGTAGCATTGACCCAGCTTTGTTGAGCCTAATAAATATTGAAAACACTACTACTACAAATGTTCAAATTTTTGTATATCTCTGGGACTTACCTGCTTGGTATTTTCTCCTTAGCTTACAAACTACTTAAACTAAGTTAAACTAACCTAAGAACAACACGAACACCCATGCCCGAGGGGTGAATCGAACCCCCGACGGCGAAAGGCCGCGCGCACCGCAGCACGGCGCCCCAATGCGCACTGCTATCCCGCCGCGGCTGTCTACTACTCGTGCAATATACGGACACTCCTATACTGCGTGTAGAGAATTACACGAAAACAGTGCGAATTCCTTCAACTACAGCAAGATGTCAATACCGATGTTTGGGGAATAATTTCGTTTCCTGAAAAGACGTGTTTCACACTAAAAGAGTTGCATGATAAACATTATTTCTGAAACGGAAAATTGGCCATCACATTAAAATAATTAGTAACGATTTTTGTAAAATTATTTTAATTTAGGTATTTGTGTTACACAAAAATTGACAACTCGTTTACACTACCTATAACAGATCTCTGATGTATCAAAAAACTGATACGCCGTCGACGCCCATTGTGGTGACAGCTGTTTGCTGATGATGCTGTGGTGTATGGCAGAGTGTCGTCTTTAACTGACTGTAATAGCATACAGGATGACTTAGACAAAATTTCTGGTTGTTGCGAAGAATGGCAGCTAGCTCTCAATGTAGAAAAATGTAAGGTGATGCGCATGAGTAGAAAAAACAATCCTATAATGTTCGAATACAGCATTAGTGGTGAGCTTCTTGATGCTGTCGCGTCGTTCAAATATCTAGGCGTAACATTGCAGAGCGATATGAAATGGAACGAGCATGTAAGGACAGTTGTGAGTAAGGCGGACAGCCGACTTCGGTTTATTGGGAGAATTTTGGAAAGATGTACTTCACCTGTCAAGGAGACCGCGTATAAAACGCTTGTACGACCACGTCTTGAGTATTGCTCAAGTGTTTGGGACCTGCAGCAGATCAGTTTAAAGGAAGACATAGAGGCGGTTCAGAGACGAGCAGCTAGATTTGTTACCGGTAGGTTCGACCAATGCGCGAGTGTCACGGAAATGCTCCGGCAACTCAATTGGGGATCGCTGGAAAAAAGACGACGTTTTTTTCGTGAATTTCTGTTAAGTAAATTTAGAGGGCCGGGATTTGAAGCTGAGTGTAGTACGATCTTGCTGCCGCCTACTTACATTTCGCGTAAAGATCACAAAAATAAGATAAGAGAAATTAGGACTCGTACGGAAGCATATAGGCATTCTTTTTTTCCTCGTTCAATTTGGGAGTGGAATAGGAAGGGAAATGCCTAGTAATGGTACAGTGTACCCTCCGCCACGCACCTTACGGTGAGTATGTATGTAGATGTAGATGTAGAAATTAAACGGTCAGTATCGAAACTCATGGTGCTATGATATGGGATGATGCGGTGATGAACCGGTAAGTGTGAAAGATGCCGGTCGCGAAAACGCCGCGCCGGCAGCGGACATCCGCTGGTGCACAGTGGCGCGCGACTGCCTCTGGAGCTGGCGTACGAATCGCCCTGTTTGTGAGTGTACCGACCATCTGCCGTATGCAACGCGGACCACTACTGCTGCGCTGCTCAGCAGCGCTGCCGGGAATAGCGTGTGCCGACCGCGGTGGCCGAGGAGACTGATGTGCTCCAGTCACGGTCTGCACGGCCACTACGGTCGGGGGTTCGAATCCTCCCTCGGGCATGGATATTTGTGCCGTCCTTAGTACAGAGTAGATGATAAGTAGTTTGTAAGTTTAGGGACTGATGACCCCCGTAGTTAAGTCCCATAAGCTTAACAAACATTTCAACATTTGAATAGCGTGTGTGTGGAAGAGGTCTAAATTGGAGGTTACTATATATTCGAATGAGCCGTGCTGGCTCTGTTCTTTGTATCTCAATGATTTTATTCCAGCACTTGAAACGTGTCCATCAAAAAAATTTATAAGAAAATGTCTAATATTGTGCCTCCTGTTTTGTGTCGAGTAACTTGCTTGCAAGAAAATGTATAATATTGCTTCTACTGTGTGTATCGATATGTGTACTTAAGTCTGTGAAGTTTCATCTTTGGCAAAGATTATGTGCCGCATACCATTGTAGCTCGCGCAGAGAGTGTAGGACTTGTGGTTTAGCTCGCTTAGAGAGCGGTTGAGTTGTGTGTATGGCTCCGATGTAGAGCAGAGGCTGCTGTGCCAGCAAGTTGATTTGATTGTATTTGGAATATATATTGTAATTTTTATTACTATGAAAACGTTGTACCGCCGCTGGAATGAAGGTAATTGCATCTGATGTCATTAGGAAAAAGTTGTATTATGTAGGTAATGTAATAGTGATTATTAATAATAAGTAACAAAGTTGACCTTTCTTTCCTGTTTTATTTACGTAGCTACAAGATTAACCAACTTCCTTTATTTGATAATTAGTTATTTGTGGATTTAAAGTGTAGTATTGATTTTGGTAATCTTGTTGAACAGATGTCGTTATTTGTACCATAGTAAATGATTGTTATGAAACATTGCAGTTGATTGATTATGATACAGAATTTTGTTAATCAGGTACTGATCTGCATAAAATTCTCGCAGTCAAACATTAAGAAAGCAGTTTGTGGTATTTTAATATCTTTCTCGCAGTCAAATTTTTGAGTATAGTCAGTGTGTTTTTCATGTGGTGACTTGCCACAGTTGTTTTGTTAAAAGATCCGTTGCGCACATAATCAGTTTAATGCACTGTTTCTTATTTAATAATATATACATCAATATCAGGGCTATAATTAAACCAAATTACTTTGTTAATGAACAATCTGTTGTCTGATCAAAAGATAGGTTCAACATCAAACTACACGTACACAGCTTTTACACTTTTTTCGCTACCTCCTGACCTGTTGTTTCTGTTGGTCTGCAGCTCATTCGTTTCTAATTATTTATTGTCTGACTTGGTAGTACCTGGGTGCTATGATTTCTGACGCTGCCCTCTCTATCGATATGCTTTGCCTCCGGCAATCGCAGCGCTGCATATTCTAGCGCTCGTTATACGTTTGCTAGTACGCAGTCTCTTTGCGAAAAGCGTTGCCTTATGTAGCGGCGCACGCACCGCGCAAAGGGGGTTCTAGCAGCAACAGAGAGAGGGAAATTTCACGCGGGAGTTGCTTAAGGCTGGTTTACACGACGACACTAGGTATCATGAAACTGCGCTACTGGCCAGTGCGCATGCGCGGCAAGCGAAACTAAACAGTTTCGGCACCTTCCAACTATGGCGAAACTGACTGCGCGCGTTTTTATGTTAGGTTATATCCAATACAGAACAAAACACAACATTAAGGGGGGAACGAAAGAAATAATTCGGTTTTTGGACAGATATGCGATTCATAGGGGTTTTTTGAGATTTTAGTTATGAAAATTTCAGGAATAAGCAGCGGCGTTTTAGTGCTCTTGAAGCACTTATTTGTGAATAAAATATTGATGGGTTGACGATTAGTGAATTACAGACTAAAATACATTCAATTCCAAATACCTGTACAAACGGATGATGGCAATTGTGGATTTGGGAACACGGTACAGGTACTGTAGAGACGAATATCTACTTGACAAATAACGTAATGCAATTCGTAATTTCAGTTCTGGTAATAACGCTTCACGCATAACAGTATCTTGTTTCGTTATTGCATTAATAACTCTGTTTAAAAGGAACGTAAACTGCTCTGGTGACTTTCTAAGTTGATTAAAATATATTCTAGGGTCTTCAATTGCAATTTCTTTCAGCAGGTTCGCTAAGCAACCGAGCTGACGTCTTTTTTAAAATCCAAACCCAAACACGTTTCTTCTTCTTTTTATGTTTAGTCTTAGGCAGCGATTTCGCACACAGAAGCAATAGCTCTGCCACAACTCTTACAGCTACCAAAACGTTCATTCTAAGCCGACTACGGCACTCACAGAACAACGAAACTGAAGTGTATAGTATAGGCGCCGTGTCTACGGACATACATGAAACCAGTCGCGCGCAATTCATTTCACGCTACCAGTGTCGCAACCTAGTGTCGTCGTGTAGACTAGCCTTTAGATGAGCTGATAGCAGTTTAACACGTCGCTCGGAGGAGAGCTTTCCGGAAACTCGGACAGCGTCGCTCCGTGGTACCGCGTGGGGCGTTTGCCTAGCTGGGCGGCTGCGCCCGTGGCCCTGGCGTGCCGCGTCGACGCGAGTTTCGAGGAGTGTTCCGTAACAAGTGCCGAGCAGCTTAAGTTTGGTTGAGCCGGTGACAGAGCACTATGACTGCAACGGCGGATACCGCACTCCCGGCCTACCTTCTTCGTGCTCTGCAGGCGCCCGTTCTACTCACAAGGGGAACACCAACGGAATTTGATGGGTCGTAGGTATACGGAAGCCCTTTATAAAAGTAGTGGTAGTATAAAACAGTGGTAGATATTTGTACAATAAATATTTTTTTCTATATTTGTACACGTTTGTTTTATATAACCAAATGGAATTTACTTTGTGGACATACTTCGACTATTACCGTCACCGACTTCAATACATATCCTCCCCCCCCCTCCCCTACAACGTCCGTCCAGAAAGCAACATAACTTATGGTGTCCAAGTCTCTCACATCCTCCTCGGTGATCACGTACCTGTTCTGCTCCCCACAGCCTACACACTAAATTGCCAAGTTCGATGATACAGTACAGGTTTAAGTAAAGGGCAGAGCTTCAAATAACAATGTATTACATATTGTTACCAAAGTAATCACACAGTATTAATAAGGATCTTTCAAAATAAGAACTGAAAACTGATACATGAGACAAGAAAAAATGACTATAACCGTTCCCCACCCCCTTTTTTTTGTAAACTTTGAGTAAAGTAATTCGGTCTTAAGGACCCACAACTAATACGGTTTAATAAAATGTCTTGAATTGTGAACAACGACTCAGTGGTCAAACCTTTGCTGTTGAGCAAATCAAACAGTAAGCAACAAGTAATGCTTAGTAACGGACGGCTTGAAGAGCCTTAGCAAATTACGAAATGGTAACAATAGATGAAACAGAACACAATTACTACCGACATTCCCTTACATAAATTGAAATGGCTGAAGGCCGAGAAACGACCAAAGTTTGGTTTGATACGTGTGAATTGGCCATGAAATAGTAAAAGAGAAATAAGCACCAATAAGATTAAGGCATACACAGTCAAGTTTATCACAAGTATGGGGCAAGATACACTCAAGTCAGGCCACTGCAACCCAGGAAGTGTGTCAGGAGAGGACTTTGGCTCAACAAGGGGTGCTTGCCCTTATCCCTGCGCGAGAACACCAGCTGGGACAGGCAGGGACTTTTCGAATAAAAAGAAAACTGCCAAAAATACATCCGCACGTGAGGCAGACACAGAGCGGACGGAAATATTTGCTGCGCAATATCAAAATAAAGCCTCCAGTACACTTAGCAATTTTGGTTGATTTGAATTAAACGGCAAAGCGGTAAAACGAAAGAAGGAAAAAGAAACCCTAAATAAACAGGAGGACAGTTAAAAGACAAGCCTGTTTGACGCAGTTTATGAAACATCGAGCACTGAGAACAGACTGCACATTAATGGAGTGAAATGTGGCTTCAGAATAACCAACTATGGCACTGAACTTCGTGTATAGAGTAGTATTCTAACACAGGCAACAGTAGACGCCGAAAAATTAACTAGCTGCAGCACAAGATCACTTAAATAGTAGAAGTATTTCGCGGTCTCACGATAACACACCAGGCACAGAACGAAGTCGTGTTCACATCAATTACTCACACTGTCCAAATGTGGCTGGAATAGATGTTTGCAGACCGACGGAAGAACAGACCATCAACCTAAAAGGATTTATTACAATGGGTCTTGATTTCTAAGAAAATCGAGATCAAATGTGCAACAAATTACCACGCTGCCATGCAGGCGACCTGGGTTCAAGTCCGACAGGGGTCAATTACTTTTCACATCTGTCCGATGATTGTGCATAATTATGTATTTTTATAACCATTTTTATGTAAACGTTTGCAGTAAATGGTCAGGATAAAAACATGTAACATTCGCTCAATATGTTATGTATTGCGCTACGATTATTTTATTAATTTTGTTTTTTCAAAGCACACTTTTAAGGCGATTGAAGTATATATCGAAATCTGTAAACAGTCTTTTGTTAATACCTATAATATTTGGGCAACATTTAATACCTATGTTTACAGTTCCTGACCGTGGTGTTTTTATCTCGTCCTATGGCGTGTGTACCCACCTGACGCGTCCCAGTGGACTATTATGCTACGCCCAATCAGTTAGTCATTCGTAGCGTGTCGTTCATGCGTGCGGCAAGTAGTGCAACGTGGAGGACAAATGTGCTATGAAAGAAGCAGGTCCATCACACGAAACCTCTTTGGAAATGGATGTGTGTGATGAGCAGTCAAAAGGTGAACTCACTAACGCCTTAAAATACGCCGAATGTTTGCTTCGCAATTGGAATCTGCTCACAGACACACCGCTAAGCATGATATCCGGAACGTCCCTTGCAATAGGCGAAGAGAATGCCAATGAAATACTTCACATGTTGGCAGACAGATAAGTAGTTCACGTCGAGGAACACATAGGTGTTGACGAGATAGATGAACACCACGAGTATACATCGGTAAGTATTGTTTTTATTAGCGTTACGTTGACGCATTTGTTTTGGTTTTTCAAAATGCAAGTGGAAATTCCAGAATCCTTTACACTGCAGTGCAAGGGTATACAGGAAGATGACGATAAATATATTGCCGAGGAATTCAAGCCAGTGCCGAAAGATTACATTCCTTTGTGGTACACTTGACAGCAAAAAAAGTGGATTACTCCTGAATTCCAAAGTGGAGGCCGCACCTGACGCTATGCAACCACCATAGCATAGCTGTGTCGCAGATCGTGAAATCATTCCACAGTACAGTTGTTACCTACCCACAATAAGTACTAAGTAAGTCTCCTATTTTTCCTTATGGCATTCAGGTAAGGTGCAAACCATTACTTTCGTACAACAAATATTAGAATACATGTCATTAGAGATGGCACAGTAACACTTGTAAATTAAATTTCGTTGCAATAAGTGAAAAGTCAGATACGTTATCGCACTTCTTTAATGACATGATATGTTTTTGTACGTGATCTGAATCTTAACGAGCTGTTAAGGAAACAACAGTTGTTTGCGATTGCAGGTCACGCACTTTTTCGTGGCCTCTCTCTGATCGGCGGATATCGGCTGAGTTCGTGTGTCTACAGAATGTTTATTCTCTCTACCAGCCTTACCTCGTAACAGCATTGTACAGCGTAGGCCTCGTCAATGCATTGTTGATTTGTGCTTGGTATTGCTTATTGTTTACACTTCGATATTTGCTAAAATACGTCCACATACGCCAACGACTTCTTTTAGAATTAGGAAGGCTGTCCTTGAAAGTGGTATGAAGAATGTTAATTCTGATTGTTATTCAGTAACGACTCTTTTTAGCACTCTGCATTAGATCTAGACGTAATAAAATATGTATTCATCTTAGAAATGTAAGCATTTTGTTAAATTAAACAGTTCTGGTGGCAACAACACAAATGTATACGTGTAGTATATCATTCACGTTTTGTGCACTAATGAAGTGTTCTAAATGTGTCAGTTTTTCGTAATGGATTCATAGAATCGCTTCAGTTTCTCGACTGATCCACGCTTATAAGAAGATAGATAAAAACAGGTTCCAAAAAAGGATATGTGCGAGTTCTAATTACCATTATGTTATTCTTAAAATTCAAATCAAATGTTCGAATGTGTGTGAAACCTTATGGGACTTAAATGCTATGGTCAACAGTCCCTAAGCTTACACACTACATATCTAACCTCTTCTAAGAACAACACACATTCCCATGCCCAATGGAGGGCTCGACCCTCCTACGCGAGCAGCAGCCTGATCCAGACATGGGACTTTAGACCGCGCGGCTACTCTGCGCGGCCTTCTTACAATTGTAACATCATACCTTGTACGGTAATGATTACAAAAGCTCTTTGCACTCGTAGGAAAATGTTGGTCATTGCAATCTGAATGCTACACTGAAAACGAGATTTGTTTTCATATTGCGTCACAACCTCACCCCCCTGCCCTCTCCGCCCCCTCCCCAACCTAAATAAGATAACGGAAAACATTCGAGACCTTCTTTCCGCTAATTCACTATACCGCACAATGTGATATCTTTTTCCAACTTTTTCAGTGTCCTCCCTCTATACCGTCAGGTAATAATCGCACATTGCTCAGCAATACTGCGGAAGAGATGAAGCAATTCTAGGGTTGGCAGTCTCCTTGGAAGACGTTTAAAGTTTCTAATGGTTATAACAGTAAGAGGCCGCTTGTTTTATCTTCGCCAAAACATGTATTTTTCCCGGTTCACGTTGTTTTCAATTTTACCCACAATAAATTTCGTTAGACGTATAATCCTTAACGATTTCTCAAGACCTGATGAAATTTTTCTGGTAATCATGTTGTGAACTATACACACATTGATGTTTAGGGTCAATTGTCGCAATTAGCGCGGTGAAGATATAACTTCATTATCATTTTAAAATTGGTTTTGCTTTTCTGTGATGTTTACTAGACAGTAGCATAATCTGCCACAAATATTTCTCAGTTCGATATAGCAATTTTTAGCTCTGTCAGAGAGTGGGTAAAATGTTACTTTCGCTCCAGTTTGTAATTGAGAGCTGCAGCCTCTTAATATTTAGAGAGCTTCGACATTTTCATGTAGGAAGCGAACAGCTGCAGCGTGAATCGCCTCCTCATTGCCCTTGTGAAAGCTGATGAAGATAATACCGAAACTAAGGACCGAAAATAATAGTAATTGCTCCGTAAAAATCATTACCCTTGTCTGTAATCGTATATTTGATGAGTAAATGACACACCGAAGTTCAATTTTCAGACATTTTTATTGGAATACCACCAATAAATGAATCTCGAAGATTCTTCTATATACATATAATTCTGGTGACCGTTCATTTTAAAGAACAGACCCCACATAGATATACATAATTAAGGAGAAGATGACAACAGATCCAGCCTTTAGTGCAAGTGCATACTACGTTTGAATTCTTGAGGTAATCGGCAAAGTGCCACGAGCAGTGAGTGCAAATTAGAAACGGCAACTACTTAAGCAGTGTGAGGAAGTTTGAGTGTTGGTAACGAGGAGTGAGGGGGGGTGTTGCCCGCGCACCTGCGATGATCGTTGTTTTCCCTCTCGTGCAATGGTTACCGTAACTGCTCAGAGAGCAGTAGGAACTGGGCCCGAATTCCGGCTGAGCACAACTGTTCAACTTCCTCAGTGCGTGCACTAGAGGTCTGCATTATGTCCGATTTTTACCGGCGAGTCCCGCTCGCCCCTCTGGCTCTCGGGAGTATGCGGCCGAGCGTCCTCTTCTACCGGTTGCGGGCAACCGATCGCCAGCGCTCGGCCGAGCGCGCCGAACGCTCGGCCGGTCGCCAGTGACCGGCGCACTCAGCGACGGCGAGCTGCACCGCGTCACACTGCTTACATTAATACTTACACATTAATACTGCTTACATTAACACTTGTTCTGTAGATCATGAATTCGACACTTCGTGATGATGTGTAACGTGTCAGGTTAATAAAAGGTGCCTGTACAAGATATTACATTACACAGAATGTTATACGACACAAATATATTTTGTATTGTTTTTTCTTTTTATTATTATTTTTACTTTTTTATATTTTGTTTTTAGTTTTACTAATTCGTATCTAAAAATCTATGCATTGAGTAGAAGGAGTTGTCATTCAGAGGTTCTTTTAATTTGTAAATGCTAGTTAGCTATCAGTCAGGTTTTGATACTGTTTGATAGGTGACCGAAGACTTTTGTGGCAGCATAATTCATCCCTTTATGTGCCAAAGTCAGATTTAACCCTGCGTAGTAATATCATCGTTTCTCCTGTTGTTATACCTATGCACAGTGCTATTGCTTTTGAACTTGGTTTGCCGCGGCGGATTAGCCATGCGGGATGCGCACGGCCGTTCACAATCTGGGGTTCGGGTCCCCTCTGAGGCATGGGTATCTGTGATGTCCTTAGGTTAGTTTACCTTAGTTTAAATTGTTTCCAAGCTACGGACTAATAACCAAGCAGTTGAGTCCGATAGATTTAGAAACATGTAAACATCTGTGTGAACTGGGTTGGATTATTAACAGCAAATTTCATCAGTGAATATATAATACTCTGAATTAGCTGTTAGGATATCTAAATCGTTAAATAGGTGTCTCCAGGATGATCAGGGGTCCGCTCCAGCAGTTATTCTGATTACACGATTTTGTGCAATGAATACTTTTTTACTCAGTGGTGAATTCCCTTAGAATATGATACCATTCGAAAGCAGTAAATGAAAATAGGCGTAGTAAACTAATTTACTGAGATTCTTATCGCCAAACTTTACAAAAACCCTAATAGGATACGTAGCTGAACCCAAACGTTTAAGCAGACGATCATTTTGTTGCTTCAAGTTTAATCTCTCATCAATTCACACATCTAAACATATTGAAAAACTCTGGTTTCCCTTCAAAACGAACGAATAATTTTGAAAATTCTACCTTACCTACAGACTTCAGTTCAAAGTCTATATTTATTGCTGGAGTTGTGCCATTTACTGTACGGAACGGTATATGCTGTGTTTTATCAAAAGTTAATGAGAGTCCGTTTGGTTAGAACAACTTAATAATTTTGTGAAAGACGTTATTTACGATTACATCAGTTAGTTCTCGATTTTTTGATGTGATTACTATACTTGTATCATCAGCAAAAAGAACTAACCTTCATTAATGTAGAATGGCAAGTCATTAATGTATATCAGAGATGAGAGACCACCGCTTCATATTAACAACTTACTTATTTCTTTTACAAATGTCTTTCGTTGTTTACTATCAGTTCTATAACCCAAATACTACAATTGTATATGTTACATTTGATGTTGTAAGTTTAGGGAATCATGACCCTGCAAGTTAAGTCCCATGAGCTTTACAAACATTTAAAGATTTTTAACTATTTTGCAAACTACTGAAGTGTCGACCATTGAGGTGATCATGTCTTCCAGTATCTGCAACGTTAAAAACTGTAATTTCCGTGTATAGTATTTTGTTCCGTTCGGTAGACAAACGGTAATACAGTAGTCTAATCGTGCGTTATGTGCAGAGTATCTCCAAACTCGGCCACGTATACATTGCACTAATATTGACTGCGTTGCTCAAAGCCAGGTCGGTTTCTAATGCGATTCCACAGTGTTGAGCGCGTGGCGGTCACGCTGTCACCGGCCGAGACTATGAGCGCGCTCGAGCGCCCGGCAGCGCTCGACGGTTGCGCCGGTAACCGAGAGGCGGAGGCGACCGGTCACAAAGGCTGCATCAGACGGCCGCAGCCGTACCGCAGCGTGCGCCTACCCCAGCCGTCGAGCAGCGCCACGAAACGGGAAACACTCGAGCTGTTGTTTTCATCGAAATGCAGACCTCTAGCGTGCACTCAGTGGCCACAAGCAGCAAGTGTCGGATTATTTCTTTTGAATTGAATTATTTTGTAAAGTCTATGGGACTTAACTACGGTGTCATCAGTCCCTAAACTTAAAAACTACTTATGGACTACTTACGAACTAGGACGGCACAAATATCCATGCCCGAGGGGGGATTCGAACCCCCGACCGTAGTGGCCGTGCAGACCATGACTGGAGCGCCTTAGTCCCCTCGGCCACCGCGGCCGGCTTATTTCTTTTACTCTACATTCTTTTGTCATTTCAGGAAGCAGTACAACTTTCACCAGACATGATCCACCATGTTGTCATTTTACTACCATAGTCATACCAGGAAGATCATTCGTCAACAGACAATGTCTTTCTCGAGTGGTCCAACACCTTAGGAGAACACCTTGTGCACGCACGATGCAATGGCTTAATTACTTCTCCTACGACGTGAGGTCGAGCATAGAAGTTATAGTGAGGGAGACGAATGGATGGTTGCCAGATACACAAAGAAAATAAAAGTAATCCACTGAGTTACAGATCCATTGTATTGATATCGACATGTAGCAGGACTTTTGAACAAGTACGTTTTCTAACATCATGAAATATCTAGAAATATATCACGTATTAACAACAAACTGGCAAGGATTTCTAAATATTTACTCTTGTGATACTTTGGCGATACTATATCTGCATGAACTACTGAGTACTCTCAAACTAATTCCATATTTATAGAGTGCCGAAACGATTTTTGGTATCTTCAGCCATAATCAGCTTCGAACAATATAGCTTTCCTAAGGAGTATAGTCACAGAAGTGCGACTTGGGTCGTGATGTCCTGTCTGCAAGGTAATATTTTTCAGTACCTGACGAGGAGTCATCTAGTGAAAAGGATGTGCCGACTGTAATTCTTCCAGCAAACTGAAGCAGACTTCTCCTTTTTCGAATATATATTCTAAATATTTAATGAGAAATCAGAATATTGCTCTTAGATTTGAGCAGTTAATGCGAAACTCAGAAAAGCAAAGTCAATTCAGAAATAATTTTGAATTTGTATCTTCACGGCGCAAAGGGTGACAATCGATCTTAAACATCAATATGCATTTGGCTCTGAACATGGATACTAAAAGAGTTTCGCCAGCATTCAAGATATCGATAAGCAAAGCAAATTTGAAGTTTATACATATAACGAAATTCCTGGGGGTGCAATTAAAAGAAATGTTAACTGTGAATAACACATATTTTGGCGAAGGTGAAATAAACGGTCTGTTATTGACACATACTATCAGGAGATTTACACTTCTCCTAAGGAGACTTCCAACCCTACAATTGTTCCACCTCTTCTGCAGTATTGTTGAGCAGTGTCCCATTATTACCAGACGGGATGGAGGGAGGACATCGAAAAAATTGAAAGAATATATCAAACTCGCACATAAGAGTGGATCAGTCGAGAAATTGAATTGATTCTATGAACCCATTCCGAAACACTTCACTGTGAATAATAGAATAATCGTGTAAAAGGAGGGCCCCAGCAGAAGGTAATTTCCGTTGTGTAGCACTTATTGTTTCAGTCACATTAAGAATACTTTATAAGTGCACAAAACGTGAATGACATACTACATGTATACATTTGTGTTGTTGCCACCAGAACTGTTTAATTTAACAACATGCTTACATTTCTAAGATGGATACATATTTCATTACGTCTAGATCTAATGCAGAGTGCTAAAAAGAGAGAATAGTTTCCTGTGTCGTATGATTGTTATCTAGGTGAAAAATTATGTGGCAGTTACGTTTATCATGATTCTATTCTATAACTTAAATATTTGAATGAAATGTCAAATAATAACATGACTACTCATTTAGTTGCAAAACAGCTCTATCTGTGGTAGTTTATACTGTACATTCGGGTAGGTTTGCAGAAACTTTTGATACTTTGAGGGTTGAGCCTGGTTTTGCGACCGGGTCCTGTGTTAGCCGTGGCTTGTGAGCTACGGGCAGGCCGGTCAACCACAACTGGTGCCGAGGCGAGGCTTGGCGGAAACAAGCCAGCTGGCGGTCGCGGTGCCAGGCAACAGCCGTCAGCACGGCGAAAAGCGGGGCTCTGACGAAAATACAGAATGTTTACTTCCTGGCGTGATAGTAAGAGCGGAAAGCAGAAATACAAATCAGGCCATCTTGCTGCGAGCAACTAACTCGATGTAGAGTTGTCTCTTTTATTGAAGAGAAGCTGGTCCGTGCGTGGTCGAACGCATTGAAGAGCTATGCTACGATGTGCGAGGCCATTCGCCGTCGTGGGTTCGAATTCCCCCACGGGTATGGATGTTTGTGCCCTCTTTAGTATAAGCTAGTTTATAAGTAATGAGTAAGTTTAGGGACTGATGACCCCGCATATAAGTCCCTTAAGCTTAACAAACATTTGAACATTTTAAACAAGTGACAAGTCACAGTTTGTTTTAGAGCCGTGAGAAAAGGAACGGATGTTTTACAAAACGAAGGATGGGTTATCGGAGATATAAAAGAACACTGCTTCATGGAGAGGACCGATGGACTGTAGAAAGCAGACATTAAAAGAGACAGTATGGTTTTAATGGAAACCACTAATTTTTTTTTTACGTCTTGGGGGAATAGACCAGAAGAACGACTGAGGTTATAATGTAAGGGAGGTGGTAGAAAGAAAGAGAGAGAGAGGGAGAATGGGGGAGAAATTAACAACGAATAAATGCAAGACCGAATCGTTTGCATTTGCATACTTTGTGAAAGTCAGAGAGTGTATTAATGGATGGAGGGGAAGAAAGAGGCTCATTTGATATAACAATACATGCTTTGAGTGCGCTAATGTAAACCGATTACTCTGTATGTATGAAGACAGGGTATAAATGAAGTAAATTTAGATTAATAAACGGACTGTATATTAAAAAAGAACACTACAATTAAAAAGGCAACTAAAAAGAATAACTAACTCACATTTTATTTCTTTTGCCAAGTGATCTTCCACCGGCTTTCACTTCGGATGAAAAGAAAAGGAAGACGTAACAAAACTTGATAGAGACTTTAATATTTTATCCAGAATCCCTCATTATTTTTTACTTCTATCATGCGCCTTGGCATAGACTCTATAAGTCGTCGGACGTAACACCTTGAAGAAGCAACTTCCTCCCATGTGTCCAGAACGCAGTCCCAAAGAGCGTCCGGCGTAGTTGGCTGGTTTTGTGGCCAGTTCTCTGTTAACGTCCTGGCGGCATCAGCCCACGTATCTTCCGCCCGCAGCGGCCAGTCCATGACATTGACACCAGTCGTGGAGAGCCGCTGCTGGACGAATGCAGACTTGTGAACAGGAGAATGGTCCTCTTGCAGCATGAAGTCCTCTTTCATACAGCATTCTCACTGACGGAAGCATCACGTTTTCCAGTATGTGGGCGTACTGTACACTGTCGAGGATGTCTTCTATCCTATGAAGGATTCCTGCTCTTCGTGCAGATATCCAGCGCCAGCAGGAAATGGATATGGGCCCACTTCTTCTCGTCGTTGTTACATATTCTCGTCGATGGCGAGTCCCTCGAGGCCTGTAAACGACCCTTGGACCATCGTTACTGGTGGAAAACGCTTTCTCGTCAGTGAAAATAATGTTTTCCCATGCTGCCCTAAGTTGGAGCTCTGCAAATGCCAGCCAGTATGTAACAATTTCTTCACCGGGTTCTTTTTTCACAGCGGACAGTTGTGCATGTAGTCCAGCGTCCCTCAGTCTTCGGAGAATCGTGGCAGTGGAGCCGCAACTGCTTTCCATTCCAGAACGAATTTAGTCAGCTCGTAGACAGTAGCTCGCGATCCTCCTGCAGCGAGCTTACTCTCTTCCTGCCTGATCCAGGAGCTCTCTCGGTGGTGCCTCTGGCAAGGTAGTTCCTCCACCATCTCGCAGCAATGGTATATGATACTCCAGATCTTCTGCCAGTCTCTCTGATGGAGCATCATCCATCTTCAATAAGAGCGACGACTCTGTCTCTGGATGGTCTTTCCCAGTGAGCCATTCCCACAGATTGCCTGACGCCTACTTCCCTTGTCGCTCTGATATACCAGGAGAGGCAGTTAATACATTTACGCCAACATGAGCGTCAGAGGAAGAGCCTGGCCCCTCACGGCACGGCACTGCCTCGCATCGGCGCCACGCTGTTTCTTGTCGGCCAGCCCATCATCCATCCAGCCCGGCTGCCCCGTAGTTCGCGAGCCACGGCGATTACAGCTCCAGGCTGCAAAGCCACGTTCACCCCTTGAAGAATCAAAAGTTACATCTAACCTACCCAGATCTGTAGTTTAAACTGACACAACTAGAGCTATTTCTCTATAACCTGAGATGTCACATAATCCTTTGACGTTTCATTCAAATATTTAATGAAGTTAAAGAATATAATCACATATTTATGGAAACATTTTTGTTTCACTTTTATTTATTTTTTTTTTTTTTTATTTTTTTTTTTTTTTTTTTAGTATCAGCAATCTTATTTAAATTCATATATAGAGAACAGTCTAGAGCGCAATAATTTATTTTATTCGACTACTTTCGGTCTTCTTTTAGACCATCTTCAGGTATTTTAGCTCCATCGATGTTGTGGAGCTGGCAGGTAACAGGGAGCCTTCCATTGGGTGACTGGAGCAGTGACGCACTGGAAGGCGCCAAAGACAACACAAGTGCGAATCCGAAAGCCCCAAAACGATCATATACGTTTCCTCCATACATCGTGCGTTAGTTACCGCCGTTTCTCCCGCAGGCGCTATTGTAACTGATATCAGCTAAAGTAATCACTACGGTAGCGAATGCGCGAGTTCTACTTACTCTTATGTTGTCACAGTTGTAATAACATACTTTATGGGAAAAAGCTCTTTGGATTCGAAGGAGAAGGTTGGTGATAGAAAGGTCATGGAAAATTCTGAGCCGGCCGCGGTGGCCAAGTGGTCTGCGACGCGCCAGTCACGGTCTGCACGGGCACTACGGTCGGGGGTTCGAATCTCCCGTCGGGCATGGATGTTGGTCCCGTCCTTAGTATTAGCTAGTTCACAAGTAGTTTGTAGATTTAAGGACTGATGACCCCTAGTTAAGTCCCATAAGCTCTACAAATATTTGAACATTTGAAAAATCGGAGAGCAGTGAAGACGTTTTTGTTTTAATTTTGCGTCCGTCCTCATCCCCCTTCCCTCTCCCCCCCTCCCCCCCCCCCCACCAACTTGAAGGAAAAAAACGGAAAACAACCGAGACGTGGATTCCCATAATTCACTACATTGCACAATCTGATACGTTATTTCTATTTTTTCGACGTCCTCCCTCTATCCCGACTGTAACCAAGGGGTGTAGAAACCTCTTTGGTAGTATCAGCAGCTATCGATATTGAGCCAGAGAGAACGATGCAAAGCGAGCTATCACACCCCCCATTCAGACAGCCAAAGATTCTCGCACGCATTTAAAAGTAAAACAACTGCACATTCTCACAGAGACAGTGGCGTAGCGGAGAAGCAGTACTTATGCCATATTAATTAATATAATAATAAATTATTAACATAACAAAATAAGAAAAACCTAGCAATATTAACTAATATTCTAACACATGAAATAAAAATATTATTCCTCAAACCTTGAAAAGAGTGAGGTTCAAGTTTTAACAAACTGATAATCTAGCGACATTAAATAAATTATAATTTTACAGAAACTATCGAAAAATACATTGAAGACGACAGACTGTCGTCTTTCAAGCTTACTACGCGGCTAACTAACTGCACAAATAAGTAGTTTAAGTGCAGGCATATGTCCACTAAAGTCTGAATTACAATCTGATTTAGACACTACCATAAGTGAAGGCACGTGTGCACTGTAGTCTGAATTTAAGTCTGATTTAGACACTACTATGAATACATTAAAACATGATTTGAACGAAAATTCGTCAAAATTTGACACCTATAGGGCAGAATTTTTTGGTCAAATGATTTGAATGAGGAAGTCAGTGATTTAACGTTCCAGTATGACACTGTCTCTGCAGAAGTGAATACATAAGCGATCCAACAGACAACGCTTACTATAGAATTAGATTCCCTTCAGCAGCAATACAAGGATGTACCACAAAGTGTAGAAAGCATATCTACCACCCAAACACAATTAAATAATGCTGTAGGTGATTTTTAAAAGAAAGTGCACGACATTGTATCTGATCAGGAAAGTGCTGTCAAACAAGAGGTTAGAGTACAAATTAACAACCTACAGAAACATAACACTCAGTGGATCTCACAAAGAGAAGAAGTAAAGTTGAGCTACCGCGAGTTGTAAAGGATACTGTTAACGATAGGGCAAGTGAACGGTTTTGTGAGCAGTGCATAACATAACCTAGGATCAGTAAACAAAGATCAGATTTCTACAAATGTCGATAATTATGATTCATATTTTAAGAGAATCTATTTTAAAGAGACTGCACATAATGCCGACTCACCTGCCACTCAGGGAACAAAACTTAGAAACAAAGTTTATAGTAATAGTGGACTGTCACGTAATCAACTCCTTGTGAGATTGGGGCAGTGCCAAATACACAGTATATTTCAAATGGACTGTACTCGAACAATGCATGTCAAGGAATGGGGGCAGCACCACCGTTATCATCAGTATTGATAGACGAAAGTTTAATTAAACATCGCCAATTCCAAGCGTTTATCCCCGAGAAGCGAACTATTCACCCCGTTGTTTTACTGAAATCTTTCAAAGGTACATTGCCCTATGCGTGGAAAGACTCACTTGTTCAATTTATAGCTGGTTATGTATGAGGTGAGGCCGCCTTATGCGCAACAGAAACCGCCGAACAAAGTAGTACTTATGCACAGTTTGAGCCTGTATTTCTTTCACAATTTTGGTCTGTATCTATCCAGGAACGCTTACGAAATGTAATAAGGAATCTTGAAACGTTTAACATCAGGCGAGGAAACCTTGGCAAGTATTTTGAGGAATACCTTAATAAAACCTGCTACTGGCATAAACCAATGGATACCAAAGATGTTATAGGCGTACCTAAAGGAAAGTTGCCCACCGAATTAAGAAATCAGCTGTTACAAACACCGGTACATAATCTTGACTATTTCCTCTCGGTATTAGTTTCCTTACATTTGATAGGAGAAGACAGTGGTGCACTATACCGTAACAATAACAGAAGCGCCGCGCCATCAGCATGGAATGCGTAGCGCAACGCTGTTGCCAACGTAACACCCGCGGGCGGAGAGATCTCCGAAGCAGATAGTAAAATTACACAAAATGATAATGGGTATTTCAAGAAAAGGAATAATGGACACGGGGGCAAATATTAAAAGGAAGGAAGGAAGGAATCTTGGGGTTTAACGTACCATCACAGCCTGGTCACTGAAGACCGACTTTACGTTTGTTGAAAACAATTTATTTTTCCGTCACAGTTACACTGTTTTGGAGTTAATGACTAGTTTCGCACTCAATCGTCCATTTTGAAACTATTGGCCTTTTTCCAACCGTAATAATACAATGCATGCAGCAAATGGCTGATAAAATCTTGTAATATTAATTTTTTATGTTATTGGTGACATGTATTAACAGTGGATAATGTACAAGATTTTAACAGCCATTTCCTTCGTGTATTGTATTATTACGGTTGGAAAAAGGCCAACGGTTTGAGAATGGACGATTGAATCCGAAACTAGTCACTAACTCAAAAATAGTGAAACTGTGACGGAAAAATAAATAGTTTTCAATATATTACCAGTCGCTGATCCTACACCATCTTTATGATGAATTTACGTTTGTTATTTTTGGGTAAGGAACCATCCCGGCAATTGCCTCTAGTGATTTAGGGAAATCACGGAAAACGTAATTCTAGATGGCCGGAGGAGTATTTCAACCGTCGTCCTTCCGAATGCGAGTCCAATGTGTTACCACTGAGCCACCTCACTCGGTCAAACATTGCAACAATTATGACCACATTACTTATTTACTAATTAGAAACTTAATCCATATCAATTGTTTTTAAGCTGTGATGTTTCTTTTTACACCTTAAAAGTGTTCAAATGTTTGTCAGTCTGTCGGAGCAAACTGCGCGATCATCACTCCGTAGCTTACAAACTACTTAAACTAAGGTAAACTAACCTAAGGACAACACACACTCCCATGCCCCAGGGAGGTCTCGAACCACCGACGGCGAGCAACCGCGCGCTCCGCAGCGAGGCGCCTTAGGTCACTCGGGTTTTACATTACGTGAACGAGTATTGTTCGAAGCAGTGCTTTTCCCTCCAACGCTAAATTCACAATTCCTTTATGTCTAAGAATGTGTCCTACCAATCGATGCCAGAAATTCCTTTTCTCCCCAATACTGTTCAGTACCTCCTCATTAGTTACGCGATCCACCCACCTAATCTTCAGTATTCTTCTGTACCACCATACTTGAAAAGCTTCTATCCTCTTCCTGTCCGCACTGTTTATCGTCCATGTTTCACTTCCATACAAGGCAACACTCCACACAAATGCCTTCAGAAAGGACTTCCTTAGGCTTAAATCAATATTCGTTGTTAACAAATTTCTCATTTACAAGAACGCTTTCCTGCCCATTGCCATTCTGCGTTTTATTTCCTCTGTACTGCGACCATCATTTATCATTTTACTGCCTAAGTAACAAAACTCATCTAACTCCTTTATAGTTTCGTTACCTAATCTAATTCCTTCAGCATCATCTGATTTTCTTAGACTGCACTCCATTACCCTAGTTTTGCTCATGTTTATGTTCATCTTATATGCACCTTTCAGCACACTGTCCATTCCGTTTAACTGCTCTCCCAGATCGTTTTCTGTCTCTGACAGAATTACTATGTCGTCGGCAAAACGCAATGTTTTTAATTCTTCAACCTGAACATTGATTCCTTCTCCAAATTTCACCTTTCTTTCCTTTATAGCTTGCTCAATATTACAAATTGGAGAAAGGCTACAACCCTGTCTTACTCCGTTCCCAACCACTGCATTCCTTTCAAGTCCTTCAACTCTGACAACCGCTGTCTGATTTTTGTACAAGTTGTAAATAACCTTACGCTTCCTATATTTTACTCCTGCTTGCTTCAGAACTTGAAAGAGTTTATTCCAATCAAAATTGTCAAAAGCCTTCTCCAAATCTACAAAACCTAGATATGTAGGTTTGCCTTTTCTTAATGTATCTCCTAGGATAAGCCGTTAAGTGAGTATTACCTCCCGTGTTCCTACATTTCTCCTGAACCCAAACTGATCTTCCCCGAGGTCGGCTTCTACCAGCTTTTCCATCCTTCTGTATATAATTCGTGTTAACGCCTAATGTGAAAAAATTAAAAAGACGTAACACCTGGTTCTAAATCACGTGTAGTTTTATTTCATTGAAATACTGTTTGAACAAAGCCTACAGTCAGCTCCATCGGGTAGTATCTCGCAGTGTAAGACAACATGTTTCGATACGACTTCTAAGAAAATGTAAATCACGTCACGAAGTTTTTCTAAATAGATTTATTGGCATAATTTCTTCAGACGTTATTGGTGCGGCTTCTGTTTACTGTGTGTACGTACAGCAAAAACAGCCAATGCTCTATGCTGGAGTATATTCCACTGTGACGTCATGGAAACTACATTAAAGAGAACGGCGGCGATCGGCCGCGTGACCGGCTACCTGTTCTAGGGAACTAGCAGCAGAGTGGCAAGGCCAAGGCTAGCGGCCGCTGCCCGCAGTTTGCGTTGCCAACTCCGTGACGTCAGGCATGCACGTATATATACATGTAGCACTGGAGACGGAAGCCGACGAATCAGACCGCAGCCGGCAAAGAAGCAGCGCCTTACTAGACTCGCAATGCAGAAATACACTCTGTTGCTGGCGTGCCTGGTGGCAGCGGCGGCTGCGTACACCACCAAGTACGACAACATCGACCTGGACGAGATCCTGCACAACGACCGCCTGCTCAACAAGTACCACGAGTGCCTGCTGGCCGACGACGACGCCTCCTGCACCCCTGACGGCAAGGAGCTCAAGGGTGAGTACCGCGCCGATTCTAATCGAGGTTGTCCATGTCGTGGTGAACGTTATCGTGGGAGTACGTAAATATTTATCAGAAACGGAGAAGGGGGGAAGAAACCAATACATTTCTTTCTTTATACAACAGAGTTATTGAATCACTTGCAGGCTCTAACGATTTTCATACAATTATGACCCTCCTCCCTTCCACTGCAGTTTAGCCCAGCGATGTAGTTATACTCGTATAGTGTTCAAGGATTTGGGTCATAACACTCGATGGAGAAGGCAAGACGATTCTTCGCTTAATTAATGTTCATCAGAATTCTCCGTTTTGTGAATTTTATGCCTTGAATCAAGAAAATTTTAGTCCGTATTTCGTTTACATTATTTAACCAGAGATATTATTTATCGTTGCCTGGCGATACATTCATTTAGTGGCTTTAGTACACTTATTAACAGATTTCTCGCTCCGGTTCGGTTTAAATTCTGTCATTTGACGGAATGCACTGTTATTTTATATTCTACATATTCAAAATTAATAATACTGCACAGTAATACATCCCCGTAACAAGATTTCCGTATTTTAAATATTCGGGTAATGTTCGCACCAAAGATACATTCGCGAAATAATGTTTGTACCGATAAGTAAAAGTTCACTTTCGTATATTTTAACAGTTGTCTCTTCGGATGAAATGACTGATGATGAAATGATACCTAATCATTCTTGAAAATCTAAATTAAAGTTCTCATCGCTATTGAAGTCTTTCAACTTCATTAATAATCTAATTGAAATATGTCCGTGCTATATAATGTTTGCCACATTGCTCACGCTATTCCGTATCAATCTTAGACGCGATCTGATTTCGACTTTTCTATCTTCATCAACCGCAAACTAACTGAAATAAAACTTTAAACTTCTAAAAAAAACGCACTTCCGAACCGAAATAATAGCAGATATTTTGTAACAATCTCGGAATTTTGCTTATATACCCCAACATGGAAAATATAGCAATAGACTATTGCATCCTCTATGCCGTTACTTCCTCCTTTACTTTGCATTTATATATCCTTTATGACCGAAAATCTAATTTCCTACTATATCTGCATATACACAGTAATAATTTCCCAACTATAAATACCCGAGCTAATAATTAAGTTAATATTCCTATAAAAATCCAATATTGCGTATACAAAAATCCTAAAACATATAACGAACGTCATACACTATGTGATCAAAAGTATCCGGACGCCCGTAAACACATATATTTTACATATTATGTACATTGTGCTGCCTTTTTCTGCCAGGTACTCCATATCAACAACCTAAGTCGTCATTAGACATCCTCAGAGAGCAGGATGGGGCGCTCCGTGGTACTCGCAGACTCCGAAGGTCGTCATGTGATTGTGTGTCACTTGCCTCAGAAGTCTGTACGCGTGATTTCCACACTCCTAAATATCCCTGGGCCCACTGTTTATCATGTGATAGTGTAATGGAAACGTCAAGGGACACATACACACATACAGCAAGAAAGCGTATACACCGACCTCGTCCATTGGTTAAAGAAGGTCGTGCACTGTAATAGGCAAGAATATATCTCACAAAGGAATTCCAAACTGCATTAGGGTCCACTGCAAGTCCTATGACAGTTAGGGGGATTTTGTGGTCGATCGTCTACAGATCATGCAGGTTAATGCCAAACGACACTACGCTTGGCGAAAGGAGCTTAAACAATGGAACAGTGGAAAAACGTTGTGCGCAATGAGGAATCGCGCTACAGAATGTGGGGATCCGATGACAGGGTGTGGATATGGCGGATGCTCGTTGAACGTCATCTGCTAGCGTGTGTATTGCGAATAGTAAAATTCGGAGTCGTTGGTGTTATGGTGTGGTCATGTTTCTCATGGAGAAAGCTTGAAACCCATGTTGTTTTTCTATCACTATCGCAGCAGATATCTACATTGAATTTTTCAGTATCATCTCGCTTCCTACTGCTTAATTCAGGGGTTCAGATGTTAGTTAAGCTTAAGGGACTTAACTGCGGGGTCATCAGTACCTAAATTTACAAACTACTTATGAAATATCTTATACTAAAGATGGCACAAACATTCATGCCCGATGGGGGATTCGAATCCCCGACGGGGAACGGCCTCGCGCGTCATAGCATAGATCCTCAATGCGCCTGGCCACTCCGCCGCGGCAATTCTGGTATGGCGATTGCTTCTTTCAACACGATCACCCGCTCATAATGCACGACCTGTGGCTGAGGGGTTACACGACAATAACATCCCTGTAATTGACTGGCCTGCACGCTGTCATGACTTGAATCCTGTAGAACACCTTTGGGATGTTTTGGAACGTTGTGTAGTGTAGCCAGGCCTCATCGACCTACATCGATACCCCTCATCAGTGCAGCACTCCGTGATTAGATTAGATTAGATTAGATTAATACTATTTCCATAGATCATATATACGACATTTCATGATGTGGAACGTGTCAGTCTAGTAAATGTTGTCTACACTTGACAATCAGTACTTTAAGGATTTTTATTACATTTTTTTTTACTTTTTTACTTATTTTATTTTTTAAAGTTTTATCTCAAAATTCATCTACATTGTAGAAGGAGTTCCCATTCAGAAATTCCTTTAATTTCTTTTTAAATACTAGTTGGCTATCTGTCAGACTTTTGATGCTACGTGATACGTGACCAAAGACTTTTGTGGTAGCATAATTCACCCCTTTCTGAGCCAAAGTTAGATTTAACCTTGAATAGTGAATATCATCCTTTCTTCTAGTGTTGTAGCTATGCACGCTGCTATTACTTTTGAATTGGCTCGGATTGTTAATAACAAATTTCATGAGTGAATATATATATATATATATATATATTGTGAAGCTACAGTGAAGATCCCTAAATAAAGAACGGGCTGCCATTCGCTAAGAAGCCTTCCAGCATCTGATTGAACAGATGCCTGTGATAGTGGAAACTGTCATCAAACCTGAGCGTGGGCCAACACCATACTGAATTCCAGCATTACCGATGGATGGCGCCAGGGACTTAATATTGATATGAATAGTGGAAAACAGCCCCAAAATTTTCCGGTAGAACCAAATTAGGCAAACTGTTCCGCATTAAGGTTACTCGGACACTTGAAATGATAGTAACAATATCTTTTTCTTATATGGTGGGATGAATGCTGCTCTGATGAGATACATTAATGTGACAAAAAATCATTGGACAGCAGTTTACGCAGTTACACAATTTATAAAAGAACGATGCATTTGTAGAGCTGGCATTTGACCTTCTGTGAGCTATGTGCAAATATATTTTACTAGATTAGATTAGATTAGTACCTGTTCCATAGGTCATGAATACGATACTTCGTAATTATTTGGAACGCGTCAAGGTAATGAAAGGTGTCTTTACAATATATTACTTTGTACTAAATATCTCATGACACAATTTTTTTTAGAATTACTTTTATTTTTTATTTATTTTTATTTATTATTTTTCAAATTTACTAATTTATATCAAAAAATTCATCTATAGTGTAGAAAGAGTTGCCATGCAGAAATTATTTGAATTTATTTTTAAATGCTTGTTGGCTATCTGTCAGGCTTTTGATGCTGTTTGGTAAGTGACCAAAGACTTTTGTGGCAGCATAATTCACCCTTTTCTGTGCCAAAGCTAGATTTAACCTTGAATAGTGAAGATCATTCTTTCTCCTAGTGTTGTAGTTATGTACACTGCTATTGCTTTTGAATTCGGTGGCATTGGAAATAACAAATTTCATAAGTGAATATATATACTAAGAAGCTCTTTAAATAAGTGTCTGCTGGATGATCTTCGATGGGCTCCGGCATTATTCTGATCAAAAGCTTTTGTGCAATGAATACTTTTTTACTCAATGATGAATTACCCCAGAAAATGATGCCATATAAAAGCAGAGAATGAAAATAGGCATAGTAAGCTAATTTACTGAGATTTATATCACCAAAATTTGCAATTACCCTAATAGCATAAGTTGCTGAACTCAAACGTTTCAACAGATCTTTAATGTGATTTTTTTTTTTTTTTTTTTTTTTTCAGTTCAACCCCTCATCAATGCTTACACCTAAAAATTTTGAATATTCTACCTTTGCTACAGATTTTTGATAAAAGTTAATATTTATGGATGGTGCCATTCCATTTACTGTTTGCAACTGTATGTACTGTGTTTTATCAAAATTTAATGACAGTCCATTTGCTGAGAACCACTTAATGATTTTCTGAAAGACGTCGTTTACAATTTCATCAGTTAGTTCTTGTCTGTCAGGTGTGATAACCTTACTTGTATCATCGGCAAAAAGAACCAGCTTTGCATCTTCATGAATATAGAATGGCAAGTCATTAATATATATTAAGAAGAACAGCAAAGGGCCCAAACCGAACCTTGTGGCACCCCATTTTTGATTGCTCCCTAGTTTGAGAACTCAGCTGTTTTTTGCATATTATGAGAACTATAATGTCAACTTTCTGCACTCTTCCTGTTAGGTACGGTTTAATCCATTGGTACACTTCCCATCCTTACCACAATACTTTATCTAGATTGTGGCTGCATGGAAACAATGGTAGTTGCAGCTGAAAGCACGACACATTCCGGTTCGGAAATCAATAGTGGAATCAGTATTCAGAGTTTGTGTCAAGAGGACGCCGAGAATACCATAAGTCAGGCGTTACCTTCACCACGGACACTGAGCGTTTGCAAAAAGATGTCAGAGCTAACAGACAAGCTACAACGCGTGAAGTATTTGTCGAAATCAATGTGGACCATACGCTTAACGTAACTTGCTGCGTTATTTCGCTTTAGACAGCCATCTCAACTGCCACAGCGCCTCTCATGCGCTCGAGACCTCATCTCTTGGACCCAAGGCGATTGGAAACCCGTGGTTTCCTCAAATGTATGCAGCTGGAGTCATTGGAGTAAATAAGGACATCTCTAAAGAGATTCGACTTGCTTTATGTTTGTTAGTAGCTTGTTCGTTTGATGTTGTCTTATTTTTTGAACAAATGCTTTAATATGTTTGGATCTGTTATATCTTCGGAAATTACTCATTTTATTCTTATTCTGCCTGAGCTATAGAGATCCTTCTATCGTCAGGCTATCTACACCTATCACAGTAATACACCTGAGATATAAATTCATTTCTCATTTTACTAAGATACCTATAAACAGGTCTCGCGTATATCGGTATGAACAGATAAATTAGGTAAATTACTCCATTCAAATTCATTAATTTGTGAGCCTCTTAGAACTGAGTAGTTTCAATGATTCACTCACATCATTAACGCTCTGATATAGGGTAAACAATTTGTTATTGTCGTCTTGGGAATACTACTCAATGTAGCTCTAAAACTAAATGCTTGCAAAGCGCTTAGATTCTCATAAAATTTACCTTTTATTTTATTAATTACTTTAGATATCTTTAACCTTCTGAGTTTTTCCTCTATCTGTTACACAGCCGCCATTCCTGATGCGCTGACCAACGAGTGCTCCAAATGCAACGAGAAACAGAAGAATGGAGCGGAGAAGGTGATCAGGTTCCTCATCAAGGAGAAGCCCGACCTGTGGACGCCTCTGGAGACCAAGTACGACCCCAGCGGCAGCTACAGGCAGAAGTACGCCGATGAGCTCAAGAGGGTCTCGTCGTAAACTCCTAACGTCTACTAGTCTTGGTCACTGTGATGCAGCAAAACTAATGTCTCGTAGAAATTACAGTTTTCCAATGTGATATGTACCTCTTTAAAGATAAATTAATCCTACTGAAAGCTTAATCGTTTTTTCTTAATTAAGAATAAAAAACATATCCTTCAATGATTCCATTGGAAGAATCTCGACAAAAGTCGACAAAAGGTATAATTTAAGTAACATTACGTTTCTTAGAACGTTTCATTTATTTATCTACTAATACGTTCCATATGCTTTCAGAAGGACTGGATGGTATAGAAAGACTTTCTAAATGATGTAAAATTCTACAAGTATCTATAATATGAAAAGAGGAGAACACTAACAGTAACAGTGATAAAAAAATCAGTGACGGTATTAAAACATAAAAAGTAAACCATCAGTACTCGATGGCAGTTAGGCAAACTGAAACTGAAAAATCTGTCAGCAATGGAATGGAAAAAGTGAGAGAGGAAATGAAACTTGTTGAAATAGACGTAAGAGTGGGAGAAGAAACTGGAGCGACAGATTTAGCGAAGATGAAGATATTTACTTTACTGTTGAATAGAGATTTCCTATGTTGCAAAGAACTTTAATTTCTATCATAAGAGTTGATAATTGTTGTGTTACACATATTTTAAAGTAATACATCGGATGATACAGTTCAAAACATTACTATTTGTGTTTTATGCCTTGAAGCGTCAGCCAACAAGGTGGTCGCATTTATATGAGTTTAAAACTATCGTACCAGTATTGAACCCTGAAACAAATAGCATTCAGGTTTTAATTGACATAAACTACGGCTAACTACTTAAATTTTCTTCAAAGCGTCGTCCGACTAGCTATCATATTACAACAGCACACAAAACTTGATAAAACAACATTGCGGTAACTGATATAGTGATAATAACAGAAAGTTAGTGTTGACTTCAAACGAAGGAATTACACAAGTAGTTGGGTTCATATAGTGAGCAGGTAGTAAAATAAAACAATGACGTGACTTACCCGAAGGTGTGGCTTGGAGAGCCATTGGAATGTTGGAAGCGGGACAGACACAGGAAGAGGTGGCTGGAGTTATTGGAGTGTGACCTTGACGCGATTTCTGACAACAGAAACCGTTAAAACAATGAAAAGTCAAGATCGTCCATGGAAAACATTGTAATGTCACAGCTGCGTCCACCTAATCCTCGATGGGCGAAGTTGCCGTTACATTCTATTTGCTGCTTAATCATTTAATAATTGTTCCAATGATTTGACGGTATGGGATGTGGACATTACTAGGTTGATCCATAACAATAAACTTTGTTTACTTCCTTTATTACGGAACGACAAATGTTAATAACTCTTCTTTAAATACACTAATTGAATAACCGCTTGCCACTACGATGAATGTCTACAAGTCCAAACTGAAACATTTGAATACGCAACTGCAACCGAAACTCATATGCGATTCGACTGAAGGGCAAAAACTTTAGCCACCGCTCTGAGGTCGGCGGGAGACTGCAGCACACCGGCCAACAAACAAAAAACATTCCAACCTAAGCATTGTTGCCAGCAGCTCTCGCTGCACCCCAACGATAACTATCATTCGACCAAAACGTACCAAAGAGGTTACTGACCTAAAACCCTGTATCCTCACAACATCAGCAAGATACAACAGTTATCTCCGGTAAATAGTTCGTCGAGATAGGAGGCTGAATTTAACTCAACTGCAACGCCTCCTCCAAGCAGCAACAGAAAGCGCAATGGCAACACAAACCTTCCGAAATCGCTTTCGGAAATATGGAACAAAAGCCTGTGGTGTGTGTCCCATTAAATCCACGACATCGTTTAGCTCGCAAAAAACTAGGCAGAAGAAGCGGAGGAACATCAGCACTGAAGTCGTAACGAATGGCGCCGGGGTCTGTTCACCGATGAGTCAAGGTTTTCTGTTCAGCCTTCATTCGCGCATTTGGGGAGATCGTGGAACTCGGCAAAATCCTGCTTACGTGCATATCATGGTGTGGGAAGGACGTACGGCCCTCCATATCCTTCAGAATGGCGCTTTGACTGCTAAGAGGTACAGAGGCGAAATCAAAAAATGTACAAATGTTTGTTAAGCTTATGGGACTTAACTACGGGGTCATCAGTCCCTAAACTTACAAACTACTTATGAACTACTTACGAACTAGGACGGCACAAATATCCATGCCCGAGGGGGGATTCGAACCCCCGACCGCAGTGGCCGTGTTGACCGTGACTGGAGCGCCTCAGTCACCTCGGCCACCGCGGCCGGCGAGGCGAAATCGTTAGACCTTTTTATGTGGCTGGTGCCACAGGAGACGGGTACCTTCTGGTAGACGATAATGCGCAACTACACATAGGTGCGTTGGTTGACAACATGCTTGAAGCTGGCGCAATTGAACTAAAGGAGTAGACAGCTTGTTCACCGAACGTAAACCGATTGAGCATGTCTGGGATACACTTCGCAGAACAGCACCTCTCTCAACGTTTGCAGAGCGGGATATTGCTCTCATGGCAGAATCGCCAAATATTCTTCAAGAGCTGATTGATAACCCCATAATCTCAGTGGCACACAGGGGTGCAACTCGACTGATCGTCCGAGGTGACACAGCTCAAAGACACAGAAATGGCTTTTTACAATTATGGTAGCCCCATGGTGCCCCTCTCTAGTTAAACGCATGTAAACCTGAGGTAAGGAGTTGAGACGACAAAATATCGTACTGTATCACGCACACATTACAAATGTAATTAATATCTGAATAAAATACGCTATCATATGTATATTGTGTATGATATCTCGTCTGATAACTTAATTATTTTCACTAGTGTAGTTTACCGAATGACCATTATCTATAAAATGATCTTCAGCAGCTGACTTTATTGATTGTAGCAAGTGTGTGTATATTTTGTATTCTCTACGTCTCTCATAAACGGTTCATATTGTTAGACCTATATATGAATTTTCAATATTTGTGATATACTCTCGCCTAGCGAAGCAACAAATCATCCTTCACACAATCGAGTAAGGCTTCAGTCTTTATAGGACGCTTTTTCAAGCATGTGGCTACTCATCGAGGAAAGAACACTCAAAGAAGCAGACACGATCTTGATATGAAGGCGTTACATTCTTAATTAGTGTAGATGATGTACTTGCAATGTAGAATTCACGTTGAATACTCTGAAAATCTGTTGCAGTGTGTATGCATTAGTTTTGAAAATTGTTCTGAGGTGTGCGAGCTCTTTCTGCAAGTACTCATTATAGGATAAACAGTGCGCCCTATGGCCCAAAGTCGTAAGGACATCTACGGTTTATGAAATGTGGCAGCTAATGGCAGCTAATGGCATGTAAATATAGATTTGTATGCGTAGTTTGCAACTTACTGCATGTTGTAATGTGCCATCACTCTTATGCTGAACGAAACATAAAAAAAGGCTGGCAGCCATCCTTTTCCATTTCCAAAGTTAATACTAACAATGCAGGAATACAAATGGTCTACTAATTGATGCAACTCATTACAAAAATAAGTTACAACTCATCATACAAATTGCTGTGGGGAATGGTTATGGCACAAATATTATAGACAAACTGAATTACAACATTAAAACAAAGATTACCATCACACATAATGCACAAAAACAAACAATTCACCTTTAACTGACTGGCACTGACACACGAAAGATCAACACAAACATACACAAAATAAAACACATATGGCTAATACACAAGGAGAACACAAACCTTTACATGAGTACAAAACACCTGACATAACAAGTAAACATCTCATCTAGAACAACAAAATAATCCATAGTATAGGCAACATACTAAAAAAACAAGGATTAAAAATAGTCTACAGTACCGACAACTCAACCAACACAAACACTGACAAACACAACACCTCTGGTATTTCTCAACTGGCATATCATGATTGCATACCTATGTACATTGGACAAAAAAGCAGAAACTTTAATGCGATATACACAACACAGAGAGCGCTGAAAGATAACAGCTGTCACTCTGCATTTTTCAAACAGACATAATCACAAATGTAAAAATTCTCAAATCCAAAAAATTAATGAGTGAAAACAACTACCAAACACAAGAAGTTATGGTTAAAGGAAAACAAATAATAAATGAATATACAGCTCCCTGCAATGGAACTACATTTTCTGCCCTCAAAGAACTGGCAGACATCATCAATCTATGAACACACACACACACACACACACACACACACAAACACACACACAATAAAGACATAATAAATAAAATTTAAAAAGCAATACTAAGAATCCTGCTATATGTACATACAAATCCGCCTACATACACATACACACACATGCACGCGCGCACACACACACACACACACACACACACACACTCACACGCACAACCATTGTGAAAATTCGAACTTCCTACCCACAACAACGTCAACTGTCATCCCACGTACCATCATACCAAGATTCAAACATCCCAATGAAAACACAGTCAGCTGTCCACTCGACTCACCTTCTTGTTTTCACATTTCTCAAACAATGATGGGAAATATTTAAATATTGCTATTTTCCTTCAATATTCCGCCAATGAAGACACCAACACAAGTAACTTGAACATACTTCACGAGAAAACGAATAAATGAACACACAAAAATTCCATTCACGTAAAATTAAATAGAGCTAGACCAAACCATAAAGATGAAATAAAAAGCAGATCAATTATTTCGATGTAGAAATGTTTTATACGTAATTGCGCTAAAGTTGCAGATGACAAACTGTCTAGAATAATGTAGGATATCTTTAACCAGTTCATACATAAATTTTTTGTATTAATTTCCCAGTGCTGATCCTGGACAACAACGTATTAAATGTTGATTTATACCGTATTTTGCGCATCAATCCTTAAGTTTACATTTTTTTATGAACAACATTCTTCTAGAACGACATTTTGCCGCTTGGTACGGCGTATAGCGACTTCTGACGCATTAATCTGTCCATCTTGGAGGTTGCGTTGCGTTACCCTCTGTATGTGGCTGAGAGGGTGTGCGTGAGTGTGGTTCCTTTTATTTTATTCCAGCAGTGAACTGTCTTGTGTTTGGTGCTGTGGCGAACATTATGCTAGCATTATTGATCTGGTATTGTTAACTATCAATTAAATAAACGTCTAAGTAATAAAATACCTCGATGCAAACGACTGTGTTGTGCATGAAATACATGACATAAAAAAATCAATAGTGCGACCAAAAATTTTAAACACATTTTTTGATGTTTACTGCACTGTATTGATTAAAACACTGAATTTTAATTTTTACAAACGTGATTTCATAATGTGGGATTGAAAGAGTTGACTATATGAACTTATAATAACCTGAGCATCTAAAATTATTCTGCTTTTCAATTTTAGCCAATCCTTGCCCCACTGAAGATGCTACAAATGCAGCGAAAATATATGGGTATAGAAATAAAAACCAGCTTCTTGCTCAAAGCATATTCCCATAAAGAAGAAACTAAATATTCCCATACTACATTTGTACTCAACTCCGAACGTTCAACACTGTCAGGTCTCATGCATCACAGCTGTATGCGTCACATCTTAAGGAAGGCGAAAACCGAAATTCGTGAAATATTCATTACCGTCACGTTTATGTGATAGGGCAGAAGCGGGTTTAGTAGTATTGTTAAATATCTCATCTGGAAAACAACTGTCTCTGTACCTGTTTTCTATTTCTTTTTAATTAAATAGACATATATTTGCTCATACTAAAATTTATGCTTCCCCCTCGTTGCAGAAAATGATGCAATCTGACAACCTAAGCACGTTTCAAAACCGGTTGCTTATACATGGGCACGAAGATCCATTGTCTAAGTGAAAAACTGCTTTAAAGACGCGTATTTCCAAAATAGATGTTGTTTAAATGACCAGCAAGTGTTATTTCATGACAACAGACCCTTATTATTATTATATTTGGTCTCTATGTTACAGTACATCTATATACTATGTTTCTCCTCCAACAAAGCCAATCGATTGCAGAAGTTAAAAGAATGTCTCAGAACAAGAATTGATGGCTATGGCACTGTATAACTCTACATACGCAGCATGACTTTATCCAATAGCACGTATTTTTCAGGTCACAATTTTTGACATATAAACATGCATTTTTCTCAAATTATACTAATGAGTATTCGGTTTCACCAATTTGACGTAGATTTTTGTGCGAATAGAGCAGTCAGCACTTTCGTCAGACAGCGTTATACACATATACATTTTAAAGACAATTTTATTATGACTAGTACATTAGTGTAAGAAAAATCGATATTTTTGTGATGTGATTTGCGAGGACGAATGATTTATGTGATACGGAGTATATTACAGGATGTAGATGAGTGATCTCATGATGAAAAAGGTATAGTTTTTATGTAATAATAATATGATAAAATATAAGGGTTGTTTTTTCTAACATATTTGAACTTGCTCTAAATAACAACTATCAGTTTTTTTTATTTTTATTATTATTTTTTTCACTTTAGGAGATTCTCATTTCATTACTTGCTTATGAGTGTCTTATCTTGCTTTGCTGTATTGCATTCTTTTGTTGCTGCGCCATTTTATTGAACAATTATGTCTGTCATTTCTACTGTAGCTTCATCTAACAGGATTTCTTCTCAAGTTAATCATGAGTGCACTTAAATACCAGTAATGCTATTTGACATTTGTTTTTGACGCACTATTGACGACGCAAAGATATGCTCAGTGTGCTAAGTGAAATTTTTGCAAACATCCCCATCCCTTATCTGTTATCCGTGTGTTTTTTCTGTGTTTTGTGTGTTTTGCCTGTGTGTTTTGTGTTTCCTGTAATCTTTTTCTTTTGCTCGAGCATATCCTTTATCCCTCTGGTTCTATAGCGTATGATGAAATTTAAACTGGTAAAAATTGGATAAAATATTGCGTGGTCTTTTCAATTGATCATTTTTTAATATGCCAGGATATATGTTCATTGTCATGCCAAGCAAAGAAGCCAGAAATATCGTTGATATGAAATTGATATCTCAAACATTTTCCTCAGGAGTATAAAGCAACAAAAGATGTACAATTTATATACGATACGGATTTAGTGTAATGAATGTTGCACATGTATAATGATATGACCTGATATTTCACTCTATTGCTTACAGACATGGTTGATGATTTGCCCACGACATATGTATACAGATATACTTAATTTGTGGCTTTCCTTGTTGAATTAGAGCTGCAATGTGCCCACGATATACAAGTTTATTTCATTTTATATGGTTCACCAAATGCAGTAATTTTTGTTCATATTTGAAGTATGGTTCCATTCACTTTTACATTTTCCGCTCACAAATGATGATATTTTCACTTACATGATAAAGAAACAACACTTCTGTAATACATTCCCATGTATACACAAGGCGATCTTTCTCCAATTATTTAGTTATTTACTTTGTCAATCATTTTGCACTACTTCGTTGTATATGCATGATTTAGTTTGTTATACTGTTTGCACCACTACATAACACTGAAATGTTATTTCATTTTATGTAAGTTACTCATGTAGACTTGACACAGTTTATATAATTTTTCTTTGTATAAATATTTACCATTACTCAATCTCTCGAACTTAAAATGATGAAAATACATTCTTTATTCGTGTGAAAATGCACAGTGACTATGAAGTGACATAATAATCCCGTGACATTACTCAATGAGCATTGAGCTTCCCTGATTGACGATCTAGTGGCTTTACTAAAGAATTGTTCAGTGGGCTCAGTAGACTTCCTGTATGATGATCCAGTGGTTTTACTAAATGAGGATTCAGTGGCTTATGAGGCATACGTACAACTGTTACTGATCTTACTGCTGACATATGTACATCTGGCAATAAGAGTGTACAGTGCATTCTTCAAATCATCCGTTAGTGAGACTCACCTGAGGCTAACTACGAGGTATATGTTTACATATGAATTTTATTGGACTGTTTCGTCTAACGGCATTTGGATACTTTTTGCACTATTTCTGTCTACACTCTAGAGCAGTGTCGTCCTTGGACATAAACGTTTTGCTCCAATTATCGACTGTACAGGGAGCTTCTTCCCTTATTTTGTTGTTACACCAGCCATGTGGAGATCCTATTATCTTTTTTTTAAAAAAAGCAGACATTTGTCACTGTATATTTAACTTTTATGTGCACATTGAAGTCCAGTATTCATTTTTTACTTACATTTTCTCTATCATGTCTGTGCCTTGCAGTTTTTTTGTGTTGTGTGCGTGGGGGGGGGGGGGTAATTTTTCAGACTAAACCTGCCTAAAAACCAGATTTACTCTTCAGAATTCTGATCAGAGAGACCGGAAAGTTATTTTAGGTGTCTGTTCGGTACACAGCATAAACAAATCGCTGATTACGTTGCTACTGAAATGTCTCTGTAAGACTCGTTGGTTCCGTCGCGCATCGAGTGCTCAGCCAACACCACCTAGAGAGAAGGCCGCGGCGCTCTCGTGTGACGTCATGCAGAGTAGGCACCGTTCGCGTAGCTGACTGGGTGGCCACTGGGGCACGGCCCACTATGCCGTAGCGTGCAGCCAGTGAGCTACGCGAACGATGCCTACTCTGCGTGACGTCACACGAGTGTGCTGCTGCCTTCTCTCTAGGAGGTGTTGGCTCATCCCTGCTATTGACGTAGATGTAGTCGAGTAATGACAGTAATTTTTTAAGTTAATTTGCGTCGTTTATAGGTTTTTCTCAGACAGTCATTGTCACTATATTTTCACAAAACAATGTTATTTTCTCCAGATTATTATTTTATCTTGTAAAGGCGCAATTTACTTGGTTATGAGATAACAAAACAAAGTAAGGGACATGTTTTATTTTTAATCTGGTAATAAAGGAAATCAATGTATTACAAACAGAGTATGGTATATAGTAAAAGATTTTGTTATTGTTCATGCCAATTAATGTTCATTAAAATCATAAATTAAACTTCTTGTGACAGTGCTGTTGTTTCTACCTGCTCACGGAAGTTTATGTCTGAGAAAAGCCAAGTTGGTAGCTAACTTTGTTTTTCAGGAAGAGTATTATTTCTGTACTTAAGATTATCCCAGCAGTTTCGCATCTTCATCAGTTTGCATTCGAGAAATAAAATGAAATTTAATTTATTTGAAAAATATTTTATCAGATGATCAGTTCATATACAGAAAAATTATCTCGGTGTTGCAACAGTCACTAAATGTCAAGGCCAACAGCAATACAAACAGTATCAACAGCCAGCTTTCAAATGAAATTTAATAATGAATATTTTTTGTTGATCAGCTTCTACACAGTTATTTCATCTTTTTATCTTAACAGTAATTAGTCCAACACAATTCCATATTTTAATTTTAATTTTATTTGTTTCACTTTCAAGTGCTTAGATATTCTTTATTGTACTTTCGGTCAGGAGTAGTTCAGGTAGGAGAATTTTATTATGTAGATGTACAAGCAATTTATTTTATTGTATCAATCTCCCATTCAATCAATGTTCATTCACACACGAATCCAGATGGAACAACAAACTAAATGGGGATTTTCATTTGACAACAGCACTACAATTATACTTTTAGACAAGTTTTATTCATGTTTATATATCTGTCATAATAATGGGCGGGCATACTACAGCTATCGTGCAGCACAGCGTCAAAATTTAAACATCACATGCTTCCTGCAAAACTGCCGCAATGAAAAAGGATGTTTTGTGAGAAATCAACAAAATTAATATCTTGTTGTTGTGTTGGTGGTGGTCTTCAGTCCGGAGACTGGTTTGATGCAGCTCTCCACACTACTCTATCCTGAGCAAGCCTCTTCATCTCCTCATAAGACCTGCATCTCCATCCATTTGAATCTGCTTACTGTATTCTTCTCGTCGTCTCCCTCTGCGATTTTTACCCCACACACTTCCCTCCAATGCTAAATTCACGATTCCTTGATGTCTAAGATTGTGTCCTATCAGTCGAACCCTTTCTTTAGTCAGGGTATGCAAGAAATTCCTTTTCTCCCAAATTCTGTTCAGCTCCTCTTCATTAGTTACGCGATGCACCCACATAATCTTCGGCACTTTTCTGTAGCACCACATTTCAAAAGCCTCCATCACTTTCCTGTCCGCACTGTTTATCGTCCATGTTTTACTCCCATACAAGGCAACACTCCGCACAATGCCTTCAGAAAAGACGGCCTTACAATTAAATTAATATTCGGTGTTAACAAATTTCTCTTTTTCAAAAAAGCATTTCTTACCATTGCTATTCTGCATTTTATATCCTCTGTACTGTGACATTCGCACGTTATTTTACGGCCAAAGTAACAAAACTCTTCTACCACCTTTATTGTTTCGTTACCTAATCAAATTCCCTCAGCATCGTCAGATTTTCTTAGACTGCACTCCATTACCCTTGTTTTGGTCTTTTTAATGTTCATTTTATCATAATCTTCGGTTACCAAAAGACGAACTTTGGGGAAGGCCTCCTGAGTCATATTGTGCGTTTTTTTTTTCTTTTTTTCGGGTTCCTTCCCTTCTTCCTTTTGCCCTACCTTCTCCTTTGGAGCGAAAGTTTCCTTGTACGCCTATCCATATTAGTGATTGCTACTCTGCCAAGGGTGACGACATCGGACCTTCATTGGTGGCATCTTTGGGGAAAGTGAAGGATAGTCGCATAGAAGATTATAGTAAATACCATATCAGCTGGAGGTAATGCAGTCGTTCACGTCGAAATGGATAAGAAAGTGTGTATTCAGGTAAACTGATGTAAACAAAGTAGTGAATGCATTGTCGTAGCCAAGATAAATATGAAACACAGTAACAAATGTTTACAAGCGAACTAGCTCAACAGATGATGACGAAAATATATGATGGCGTAAGATAAATGTTCAAATATTTGTAAACCTAAGAGACCAAACTGTTATCGGTACCTAGACTTACAAACTACTTAAATTAACTTACACTGACGACAACATACATATCAGTGCCAGAGGGAGGACTCAGACGTCCAACGGGTAGCGCCCGCGCAATTAGTATCAAGGTGCTTCAGACAATACGTCCATTCTGACGTGGCTGGCGTAGTGTTAAGGCAGAGGAAAAGTTCAGAATGACGGGGTACTGGAATTCAATAGAAAACGAAGAAAGGGAAATATATCAGATGAATATCCACTATGGTAAAGGACAGATAAAGGAAGATGACTGGTAACATTTTGCGCAGAACACAGTTTCAACGTCACAAACTCTTAGTTAAAGCCACTGAGAAAGAAAATTGGATACAATTAAAAGGAAATTTGTAATGGTAAGACATTCATTTCGGAACTAGGTTTTCAACTGTGAGACATATGGAAGGATCAGATACTGACTCTGGCCACAAATTATTTGTTATTAACTCTTGTTGAAAAATTAAGTAAAAAAGGTAAAAAAGTGAGCAGTGGAAACTTTCAGAGTGGAACATCCACTCTACAGTGGCGTGTGGGCTGATATGAAACTTATTGGGCGAATAAAATTATGTGCCGGAACTGGGATTTGAAAGTGGGGCCTTTGCCTTTCGCGGACAAGCGCTCTAGAGCAGTGATTCCCAATCTTTTCAGTCCTGTTACCCCTGAGACCAATTATGAAAATTATTTTTCCCCTCTTACTCATTTAAAATATTATCAAAGAAAACAGTTCATGAAAATACAATGTTTATTAATCATAATGAACTGGATAAGATACACAATTATTTTTTTATTTTATTTTATTTTATTTTTATTTATTTATTTATTTATTTATTTATTACAATTTCAATGTAGCAATTACATTCAGTGTGAAGTTTGGTACTGTTTAGCAGACGCAAGTTTTTTAATGTTTGGTTCAGTTTTGCTTAAGGCGCATCTCAAGTCATGTTCCACATTCAGACGGTTTCTGGCCTTAGTTTTTATTGTCAGCAACGTTGAGAAACCACTCTCACATCTGTAAGTGGTCCCGAATGGTGTTAACATCCTTAAAGCTCTGTCAGCAATAATAGGATATTCAGTTCCTACTTTTCGCCAAAAAGTACAAAGGTCGTAATTTTGAATTTACATTCTGAATGAATATTCACGCAATTCGAGAAATTCTACTTTGGCTGAAACATCTTTGTCTTTGAAAATTTCCTCTTCAACAGAAAATGGTCTCAATATCCAGGAGTTGAGCTGACGATTATCCATGTCTGAGAAATATTGCGTCACTGAGTTCATAACTGCAGACAAGTGCTGAACTATGGAAGTATCACACATGATTCTTTCTGTGGTGTCGCACAAGTACGAAGTGCGCGCCACGTACTTACGCCGCGCGCCGCCATGCACGCACGGCGCGGCGTTCTTACGACGACAGCCACGAGCGCCCTCTGCTACAACTCCGCTCGTGGCCACCACTGGACTGCATCGTTCACTTGGGACTGAGATAGGAACCAGCTAGCACTTGGGAATCAGATAGGCACCAGTTAAGACTTGGCTATCGGATAGGCATTAGAAATCATCAGTAGGCACACCTCTATCTAATCTATGTATCAGCATTCTGCAGTCAAGAACTATGTAAAAGTGAAGTATTACTAAGTCTCTATGAAATATATATATATATATATATATATATATATATATATATATATATATATATATATATATATATATATCGTTCTAATTTACTCAGTGTTTCTAGTTTCTGCTGTCCCACTGGCTGGTCACCTCCATACCGCACAAGCGTGCATCCTGTATTCCTGAGTCGATCTCTTTCTACTCGGCCACCGACACCTACGACAAGCGGCGGAACGAAGACACAAAACTTTCAGTTTCCTCATTTACGAACTGATCACACAGTTGTGTAAATATCGATAGATCTCCGACTTGGACCCGGCGTTGGTAAAGTTCCAATTTACGGCAGGCACAACCAAGATTTTAGGAATAAACCAAATGGATTCAGAACATATCACATGGTTATTGCAGCTCAACAACCAAACACCATTCATATTGCAAATACAGCTGTTGTGCCATGGTATGGAATTATATATAGCTGGAAATGGTGCGATACCATGTGTGACTATGGCAGACAGTTGGGAGTCACTGTCACACCCCTAGATGGCCTGGCTACATTTACTACACCTTTTCATAATTTAATTATTTTCTCAGTTTGTGTTTAATGCAGTTTTTGCTTACGTTTGATAATGATGACAGAGTTCATTGAAACTAGTTACGTTTTATAAATTAAAATTCAATTTGTGTGACGTGGCTTAACCATTATATATGTGGAATATAATTAAAAAAATCTTGAGTTCGTAGCACTGCCACGAATAAAATTCACAATTTTTATTACGTAATTCAACGTGCTTTGTAAAAAATCTGGAGGAAGAGTCTTGACAGCCAGAGCATAACGATGTATGAGGCAATGGTAAGACATAGCTTGAGGGGCAACTTGTTTCACGAGTGCTTGGAACCCAGACCGAATTCCCATCATTGAAGGTGCTCCGTTGTACAAACAACTTTGACCAGTTAAGTCCGTTTTCCTCGATAAACTGTTTCCGAATTTCGAATATGTCTTCACCGCAAGATGTAGTGCGCAAAGACTTGCAGAACAGGTATTCTTCTTTTATACAGTCGTCTTTAATGTACCGAGTAAATTCCAGTAATTGTAAACATGAAGCTACATCTGTTGACTCGTCCAGTTGCAGAGCAAACATATAACTTCCTTTAATTTCAGAAATAACTGTTGTTAAAATGTCTTCACTCATCTCTCGAATGCGACTTTGAATAGTTGTATTGGAGAGTTATATCTGTTTAATCTTAGCCACATGTTGCTCACCAATAACGAGCAAAACTGCATCACACAAACAAGGCTTGATGAGATCCTCTCCTGTACTGTGCGGCTTTTTGTTCAGAGCAATGCGATAAAAAATTTGATAAGTGACTTGAATACATGATTCATTTGCCTTTTGCACATTTCCTGTCGAGTCCAGTCGCGAAGATTTCGCAGCAGTCTCTTTTCTCACAAAGAAACCTAAATCTTTATCTGCAAACTCCTTATGAACTTTCTCGAAATGTTCTTTTAGTTTGCTAGGTTTCATGCTCTCTGCAGAAAGAACTATATTACACATAACACACTGAGGCTTTTCTACATTCTTATCAACAAGTTTTGTGAAACCCCATTGCAGAAATGCTTCTTTGTATGAACGGTTTTTTTCTGCATGTAGAAGCCATGGTACCTAAAACGAACGTAAAATACTGTCACGAAATGTACATGAATTACCCACGAACTTGTAACAGTATTTAGAAAAACACATAAAAAGTAGTGACATATTACTTATGGTACTTACCAAACGGGTGCAGGGTCTTGCTTTGAGAACGAAAAATCTAACGATCCGTGGGAGACGATGGCTCCTAGGAAGGCACAAAACACTGATCGCGCGGTGCGCTATTAATTACAACTGTGGGTATGCCGGGGCTGTCCTTATATTTTTGCCAACAATAGAATGGGATAGTACGCATTGTTTATATGCGGACCAAAACAAAAGCATTCAACAATACATGAATGACGCACGTGGCGAGGTGTGAACAACGCACACTTACTGGGACCACAAACTGCACGACATGCAGAAGTTACGCACAGAAGGAAAATTGGCTTTATAATATACTAGCTTAAATCCGCGGCTCCGCTCGCATGTTGGTTGATTATGATAGATAAGCTATCTTTCAGTAGTGTGCTATGAGACTGGTTTTGAAGGTTGAAATGAAATTCAATACCTTCTTTAGAATCAAACATTTTTATCGACATTCAAATAAAAAAAATAATGATTGTAATAATATCACAGATAGATCACTTGATGTTATGCGCGAAACGTCAAATAGATTTTTTTCAAAGAGATGAATGAAAAGAAATTTCTTTGTTACTGTTTTATTTATTTATTCTTATATTTCCTTATTCATATGCTTATCCTTACAGAGCTGAATACATTGTAGCATTCATAGACCAAAGATATGGTCTGTGGCATCACGTTTCGCTGTATGTAATCTCCTTGCTATAGAGTCGCAAACGTCATCGCTGGTGGCCTTCAGTCCGTTTTTTTTTTTTTTTTTTTTTTTTTTTTTTTTTTTTTTTGTGTACAACGGGAGACTTCGGACAGCAATTACACACTGACCATTCGTTTGAGTTCTGTAGTTTTCGCTGCAGAGCGAAATATTAACGCACACACACGTAGAATTTTATATGCACCGATAACTTTCCATCTCAATATACTCCACCCTTTTATCATTATCAACCCTTAAGCAACAATGCAACCAATAAAACCATTTTCAATAAATATAATTTTCAAAGGGTAATTATTGTTCCGCCATGCGCGTTATATTCTTCAAATTACTAAATTTCTATCAGATCGCTATAAAACCGTACCAAAAACCTTCCACAGGTATAAATTAGTAACAGTATAAATATTCTCTGCGTCTTGTCGTTCGGGCGTGATAAGCGTACACCGAACAGATATTCACATTAATCTGTATAGATAAATAGCTTTCCGATCGCCATAAAACCGTGCCTAAAGCCTTCCCCGGGTAGACATTAGTAACTGTACAAATTTTTAGTTCTTTATGTCTTGTGGTTATGACGTGATAAACGTACACCGAACAGACATTCACATTTATAGATATAGATTGTTAGTAAACGAAACTGAAATCGCTGTAGAATGGAAAACACTTGGAACAGGGTCGTGCAAACCAGTAACAAAGCAGACGACTATGGCTACAAAACAATGAATACCTCACACAACACGAGTATTTGGATAGTGTTGGCTGCTGCCAGGAACAAATGACTGCCGGCTAAAGCCTTCCCGACGTTTACCGACTCAGGACTAGGAAGAGGTCTGCCATCTACAAGGTTACACAATGTGTAGTAGTAGCCTATTTACTCTTTATTAACCGCGATTGTACCGTTACTGCGTCATCAAAAACATCAAATAGAAGAAAAAGACGACAAATCGCAATGCAAACATCTAATGCGGGAATTGTATAATTGTTGGTCATTGAACAACGAGAGGGAACATAAGACAAAAAATGTGCTGCGGAGCTGTCATTTGATATAATTCTTTAAAAAATTCTATCCACTACCGGTACCTTACATATTACCCCCACAGAATTCCTGTTTCCTCATTAAAAAACAAAAGGTTGGATTTTCAAAATAGTTAATTAGCTATGTAGGGTGAAAACCAAGTAATATCGAATGCAAATGTGCTCAAGTGTAAAATAATAGACAATCTATAACAGTAGTTGACACAACAAGGAACGTGTACAATGTAGGCCACTGTAGAAATGGCCAAATCGAAAATTCTGTAATTGACTAATTATTTAAAGTAAATATCAAGTTTAGGTTACAGAATGCAAAACTGACGAGGTATGGATTCTGTTGCGACCTTAACAATAATTATTGCGTGTACCGACACTTTCTGAAGATGTGAGACCTAATTTTATTATCTAACTAATTATTTTCAGCAAGTAGTGTAATTAATATTTGTATGAATAGGCGTGTCACAGGATAGACTAGAAATGCTGGTAGCTACCTGCTAAACTAGTTGGTTACGACTTCTACAACTTCTTGTATTAAAACTGTAAGAGCATAACAATTTGAGGTATTTAGTATGTGGAAAATGTTTAACAGAGACTCAACAATTTGCCTCTCTACTCGTAATACGAATCATGAAAAAATTTAAATTCACTCACCTCTTTTCCGATGGCACCAGCTTGGACACTTGCAGTACATTAAGGATAAAACATAAATGAAGTTGAAACTTGTATCTATCCTACCGTTACTGTTAAAAATCACGGCTTACGATAGCTTGCCAATACTAATTAAATCTTTCATTTTAAACAAATACGGAAGTGAAGCTATCATCTAAATTGAAGTGGAACAAAATTATAAGTTATAATTATTATAGTTATTATTATTACTTTTCAAACATCACAAGTACAATAAAAATGTATAGAAAAAATCAAAGTTATCAACAATCCTAACTGGTTACAATAACTCTCTCAGTCTCTTGCTTTCCACCCACTCCTGACTCCGTCTTTCTACTTCCACTCTTAGACTACTGTCTACACCTACTTGCCACCGACGACTCACAGTTCACAGCAATCAACCTGTCTGACCAGAGAGTGACAATTATAAATTGTAGTGTTGTCACCTTTCAACATCATACAAAAACATAGAAGATAAACTGATCAATGTGCCTGAACATGGCATGGGAAGTTATTAAGAATAGTCTATAATATAGATAGTGCATAAGAGCGAGAGAGGTTTGACCGAGAGCTAGGGAACTGTTACATATTGCCAAATAAATGTCAATGAACATAGAAATTCAACAAACAAATCTATAATAATCATGGGGGCATTGGCGAACATCAAAACAGAAATAGTCAAAAAACATCAATAAAAAGAGACACTATGACGAAATGTTCATTTCCGGCTATAATAAAAGTTGAAAAGTCGTTTCAGATACAGTTCTAATCGTAAACAAAGCTGAGTTTTGTTTTTGAACAGCTTACTATCTGAACACCTAGAAATTTGAACTGTTAAATCTCTCTTATCGGATGCCCATTATATGTAATCAAAATGTCAGCTTTTTCTGATATGTGTGTTAAAAATTGTTTGTGCTGAGTTTTGCGCTGATTTACCATAATTTATTTCCTATAAGCCACGAACTTATCTCCTGAACTGACAATATTACTACAACATGCTTCACTACTAAGCTGGTATCATCAACAAATAAAAATATTTTACAATCATTTGTTATACTCGAAGGCATATCATTTATATAAATAAGAAACAGGAGCCGTCCTAGAACAGATCTCTGAGGAACCCCACACTTAACTGTGCTCCACTGTGACCCTATCATTCGTGTAATGTGTTACTTACCCTCCTATTCAGCGAAATCTCTCTCTCTGAACACCCATTATCACAATACTTACAGTTATCAAAATTTCAACTGAAACTTCCTGGCAGATTATAATTGTGTATCGGAACCGGGAATTTTCCTTTCGAGGGCAAGCGCTCTACCGTCTGAGCTATCCCGGCACGCTTCACGGTCCGTCCTCACAACTTTACTTCTGCCAGTGCCTCGCCTCCTACTTTACCGTGAACCGTGCCGGAATAGCTCAGATTATAGATAGGAAAGAGACAGCGTGGCGAATGGAGATTTGTGTGTGGCGGGTGACGTGCAGGGAAGAATCCTCTGCAGTCGGGCTGATCACTGTGTCCTCGGTGGCGGAGTGGTCAACGCGTCTGCCTAGTAAGCAGGAGATCCCGGGTTCGAATCCCGGCCGGGCACAAATTTTCATTCGCCACAGTTTGGTATTCCACCTAAACCTCTTACAGTGATGCCATAACATCGCAAATTGAGATTTATTTCATTCTAGAGCAGCGGTTCCTAACCTGGGGGTTAGACTTTGAAGTACCTCACTTCAGAACCATTGGAAGATGGACGTATATATTTTATTTGTGACCAGAAATTTTATGTTTGGCGACGCCTCAACCTGGATGTACTCTTTTAGTATGTAAAAAACGTTGTGAGGTTATGTAACCATGTAATTGTATATAGGTAGTGTCTTGGCAATCATGTATACAGATCACTTGTTAAACTTTGTATAATACGTCTGAAGATGCGTCGAGCACGCCAAACCGGTAACATAATAAATGAAAAATGCGATCTTGGCTGCAAAATCATTATTAAACAATTATAGATCGCCCCATTGAACAATGAGTTCCTTATATACAAAAGTCATTGTTCCTGTTTCTGTTAAAATATTGGGTTTAAAAAAAATTGCTTGCAGACGGTCTCGCACGCAGTACCTTCGACAGCGCATAGCGATGCCGCTAACCTCACGGCTATTCTTCCTAGGTGGACAGTACTGACTTTTTATTTTTTTTTTTATTTTTTTTACGATCGTATTTTCAGAAGAGCTGTACCAGCTCCAACGACATTGCTAAAAGCGGTGTTTCCCCTCACCCCTCCCTGCCGCGGGAGCGCCAATATGCCTCCTCCAGGGGGTTCAGAAGAGAATTTGAACCTCAGCCGTGCATGCGCATTGCAACGCTGCGGCCACTGCCGCCTATATGAAGCGGTCGCGCTACGATTTGTGTACGTGCTGTCTCTACGACGTAAAACCTTTCTCATAAGATAAAAATACATTGCATGTACATATAAAATGATCTGATAGAAGAACGAAACGAAGAATGCTAGTTTAAAAACACTTTTATTTTACTTATTTATTTACTTTGCTTCACGACGAGCTTTTTTCTGGGGGTGCACTGAACCAATGAACACATAGGACGCACCACCCCCATTTATATGTAACATCAGGTTCGTCTCTGCATTCACCTCTGGACACTGAAATAAGGTTTAGTGGACAGCGATATAAGGTAATTTGAAATTCACATGTATGATGTAATTTAAAATTTTACATTGATTGTGGACATATGAATAAGGAGCGTGTGAACATAAGTCTGTTATACTGGTAATGCTTATGTTCTTGCATGATGGTAACAGAATAAATATTCAAGTTTTGCGCTAGCAAAAACTTCAGTTATGAAGAATTTACTGTCAACATTTAAAGATGACGTTTGGTATTACTCAGTCGGATATATCAATGAGAATGAAAATGTGGCAAAATATTAACTAACTGTTCATAGTTACTAAATATAACAAAAATTGCATCAATGAACACATCGTGGTCCTGGGACATTTAAATGCTAGGACAAACTATTGTTCAACGACTGGTAATTGGCAACGACGATTTGACGTTAAGTGGCGGAATGTATGCAAACAAGTTTGCTTCCCTACATAGATCTCTGAACGATGCCTGACTGTAGTGTCACAACAGTAGCAACCGAAAGGAGTCGTGAAAGAACTGTACCTGCATTATGCAATAAATACATTAGAACCTAACCAGTAACTTCATTCTACAGCCAATGCATCTTTTAGTAGCTTTTAGTTATCCTGTGTATGCTTTTATAACATGTAAACAAACTAGCTTACGAATCGAGGTGACGAACCCAGTGAAGAGCTGATGCATTTCAACGTTGGTGGCGCACTTCTGGTGTCAAAGGGGAGAATACGTGGCTGTCTTCCCAGGCGGTGCGTGTACCTCAACATATAGCACTGTGGGAGATTTTACATCCGCAACAGCAGACAGTCAACGACGAGCTTTATCAAAATAATGATTTACATGAACTGAAAGCTAAAAATTTCCTAACATTCTGCGAAATGGTGAACTTGAACAACACCTTTTCTGTTCCGAAAGTATCATTTGGATACCTTATATGTAGAAATGTACCAAGAAATTCAATTTCAATATAAACGGTTGAAATCTTTTGTAGTCTGTGCAATTCCCACAATTTTTTAAATGATTTTTTGATTGGCTCTCATCCAGTTGGAGCTGACGCTTCGTTGACAGTCCATTCCAACAGTTAATATCAAACACTACAGTAGGTTAATGATATGTGTGTCTAAATAAAACCGTAATTAATTTAATGAGTAGTGAGCACTTTAGCAACACTCCAAATGCAAATACTGATAAATTCTCTCTTGATATTTTAGGGGGTTATAAAACGTCCCCTTCGAGATCACGTTAAAGTTACAAATGAGAAAACTTTACCAAAACAGGTGTTTTCTATAAAAGACTGTAATGTTACACACCTTGTTTAGACATTTTGTATTCTTTTCTGTCTGATGGTGATTGTCATAGAAGGAGATGAACATTTATGATTGCGATTTAACGCTCTTCTGTTTTATCGTTGTAGTCAAGTGGATTGATTGGTAATACAATGTATATTTTGGCATTTAATTGAAATATAATTTTGAAGGAAATGTGTGACTTTCTATTTGTGGATAGATCTGAACATAACGTCAACACTTATATGTGGGAAGAAATTGTTTGTAATTATGTAGGACTCAACGACTTAGGTTATCAGTCCATAGACTTACAAACTACTTAAACTAACTTACACTAAGGACGACAAATACACCCATGCGCCGGCCGCGGTGGCCGAGTGGACAGAGGCGCTCCAGTCACGGTCTGCACGGCCACTACGGTCGGTGGTTCGAATCCCCCCTCGGGCATGGATATTTGTGCCGTCTTTAGTCTTATCTAGTTCATAAGTAGTTTGTAAGCTTAGGGACTGATGACCCCGTAGTTAAGTCCCATAAGTTCTACAAAGATTTGATTTTTTTACACCCATGCCCGAGGGAGAACTTGAACCTCAAACGGGGAACGGCCACGAGCATGATGATTTGTTTGTTTGTATAGCTTATGGGACTTAACTACGGGGTCATCAGTCCCTAAACTTACAAACTACTTACGAACTAGCTAACACTAAGGACGGCACAAATATCCATGCCCGAGGGGGGATTCGAACACCCGACCGTAGTGGCCGTGCAGACCGTGACTGGCGCACCTCAGTCCCCTCGGCCGCCGCGGCCGGCAATGATGTGGTCATAAGTACATGAGTCTACCCTCTCCTGCGCCTATACTCATCTCTGAATATCAACGACAACCTACATTCTTTTCATAATGCTTTGTGAATTTGTATCTCGGTCTCCTGGTATTTTTCCACACAGTGCCCTACATTTCTAAACTGACGAGTCCCTGATATCTCAGAATGTCTCCTACTCTTCTATCATTTTAGTCAAGATATGTCACAAATTTTTCACGCGGATTTTTATCAGTACCTAGTCATATGATGTACCCATCTAGTTTTCAGCGTTCTCCAGCAGCACTAAATTTCAGAATTTGTATCATATAGATGTCTGAACTACTTCCTCAAAATCACATTAATATTTTATGTCAACAAATATCTCTTCTTCAGAATTGCTTTTCTGCTCATAGCCATTCTGCATTTTATGTATTTTCTACTTAGGTCATAACAATATCTTTGTTACATAAATACCAAAACACACCACTTCTTTTATCGTTTCGCTGATTAATTTCTTAAGCATTACTTCATTTTCGTAGGCTACATTGTATTACCGTTGTTTCTCTCTCATTGATGTTCGCCTTTTACACCCTTCGCAAGACTCTGTCAGTACCATTCAGTCGCTCTTTGTGGTCTTTTGCTGTCTTTTACAAACTTATAATGTCATCGGCAAACGGCAAAGTTTCTATCTCATCTTCCTGAAATGTAATTCCTGTACAAAATTTGTCCTTGCTTTCCTCCACAGCTTGCTCAGCGCCTACATTGAACGGCACTGGGGATAGGCTAAATCCCGCTCTTACTCGCTTCCCCACCACAAAGTCCCTTTAATGCCTTTCGAGTGTTGAAATTGCAGTCTTGTGCTTGTATGAGTTGTATATAAATATAAATAACTCATTCGATGTCCTCCGTCAAACCCACCTGATAAGCTTTGGACAGCAATACTCCAAAAAAGGACGGACAAGCGTAGTGTATGCAGCCTCTTTTGTAGTTCTGTTGCATCTTTTAAGGGTTCTGCCAATAAAACGCAGTCTTTGGTTCGCCTTTCTCACGACATTATTTACGTTTTCTTACCAGTTTAAGTCTGAAGTAATAGTAACTCCTAGGAATTTTGTGGAGTTTACGGCCTTCACTTATGATTAATTTATCTTACAAACAAAGTTTAACGGATTTCTTTTCGTACTCATGTAGACGACTTCACACTTCTCATTATTTATACCCAATTGCCAATTTTTACACCATAGTGATATCTTATTCAGGTCGTTCTGCAGTTGGGTTTGATCTGCAGATGATTCTACTAGACGGTAAATGACCACGTCATCTGCAAACAACCTTAGAGAGGTACTTAGATTTTCCCCTAAATCATTTACGTAAATAAGGAACAGCAGAGGCCCAATAACACTACCCTGTGGAACGCCCGATATCACCTCTGTTTTAGTCAATGCTTTACCATCGATTACTACTACCTGTGCCCCTCTGACAGGAAATCTCTTATCCAGTCACAAATTTGGGGCGATATACCATAACCACGCAATTTGATTAAAAGTCGTTTTTGAGGTACGGTTTCAAAACCCTTCTGAAATCAAGAAATACGGAATCGATTTGCGAACTCTTGTCGATAGCACTCATCACTTCGTCTGAATAAAGAGCTAGTTGTGTATCGCATGAACGATATTTCCCAAATCCGTGTTGACCTTGGGTCAATAAATCATTCTGTTCGAGATAATTCATAATATTGGAATACAGGATATGTTCCACAACCCTGCTGCAAATTGATGTTAATGAAATAGGCCTGTAGTTTAGTGGGTTACTCCTACTGCCTTCCTTGAATATAGGTATGCCTGTGCTACTTTCCAATCTTTTGGTACAGTTCCTTCTTTGAGAAAGCAGTGTATATGGCTGTTAAGTAAGGAGCTGTCGCTTCAGCGTAATCAGATAGAAATCTAATGGGTATACAGTTCGGACCAGAAAAATTGTTCTTGTTAAGTGATTTTAGTTGCTTTACTACTCCGATGATATCTACTTCTGCGTTACTCATTTTGGCCTCTGTTAATAATTCGAAATCTGGGATATTGGTTTCGTCTTCTTTGGTAAATGAGTTTCTAAAAGCTATGTTTAGTAAATTTGCTTTAGTAGCGCTGTCTCCCTTGGTGATAAATATTTTTGTAGAGGATTCTGAGAAGAAAGCACTCGAATCAGCAGTCCTTAAACCAACTGATGTTCGGAGGTATTTTTCTAGTGTGGCCTCAAGGCATAGAGCGGAGGTTTTACATGTAACACCAATAATGAGAACATTCTGTTTACCATCGAAGTAGAGAAAAATGGCTATCTGCCATTCTGAGTGTCTGGGTTAAACGGAAGTATGACGGTCTCTGTGCCATTCAGATTATTGCATGCCCACTCTCACAGATTCGTATTTTCATGGTGCAAGTTGTTATCATCCATCAGATAGTATGGGTGCCCTACAACCCTTGTACATAAACTCCATCCAGTGTCGGATGCAGATACTTTGCCTAAGGAGCTTGACCACTTACCAAAGTCTGAATTTAGAGGTAATGGATAGTCGGCTTGGCTAATTAACATAACATTTTCAGTTAATACCAGGACCCAGATAGTGGACAAGGAGAAAGACACACCAGTAAAGTCATCAACTTTTCTTTCCTCCGTTGGAAACCTTTCATTCAAATAGTAGCAATCGTTCAGAATTTCCAAGTGAGAGTAATTTTACACCCAGACCTGCCGGAATCGGTGATGGATAATTCGTTTATTTGGAAGGCGGAAATTTACAAAATACGTCGCTAATGCGGTGTGGCGTACATAAGGCACACAACGCTCACAGTGGAAGAACTCTGCACGGAAAATAAAAGTTGCACCCGCCTCTTGCGACCCAGTAAATCTCTGGTACTGATACCAGAGGTCAGTTTGATCGCTGCTCTCGTTGGCCACCCATGTCACCTAGGGGAGTACTTTCTGTGGAGAGCCCTCATCTCAGAAGTGTACCACAACAACTCTCAAAACTTTCAAGAACTGCAGCAAAACATTTCGTTTTGGAAGGCATTCCAGCAGTCCAGCTTGGTACCACCTTCAGCAACCTGCTGGCCATAGCCCAAAAGTGAATGATATGAATGGTGGTCACTTCAAACATTTGCTACATTCAGCTTAGTACTGTATGCCCTTTGTTCTGTTTCTTTGTACAACGGGACACTTTATATACCCCATCCTGTATGAGTAGGGTATGAGTGTCTGACACCAGACTAGAGTAAGTAGTAGATCCTAGCGGTAAGGCCAAACAACGTGCAGGGTGAAAGGCTCGAAAGAGTAAGGAGGAGGAAGGGGAAAAAGGAAGAGAATTAAAAATGGATAGGGGATGCATAGAAAACCGTGACGACGTGCAGCCTGTGGGTTAGATTATGAATTAATTAGAAGAGTACGAAGCGTCTTTGACTCATATTCAAATCGTGCTTGCTCACGAGCTTCAATTTTATTCCTTTTGAATAAAAACATCAACAATGGCGACCGAGAACTTTCGGCATTAGAAGTCAACCGTACCGACGGCCTCTGAGTTTCAGGGGAATTTTATGCTCTGGATGAGAGAAACCGAGGCAAGAAAAGTGGTGTAATCAGCAATGAGCAACGAGGCAATGAAAACCAGTGCATTAAAGACACATAATTACACGATCTCTAATTGAAGAAAAAGGAACATGATGATATTTCCACAAAAGTTCAATATACATATAGCATGGGTCATTAAATTCAGTTCTAATGGATCTCTGATCAGATGAATAAAAGATGCCTCATAACGTTTGGACCAAACAGATGATTGTGGATCTACAATCAATTGTAATGGGATAGGGAATCAATAGTCAAAAATAAATATTTATTGTGTTATCAGCATATGTCCCTGGACTACAACGTAGTTCACATTAACACGCAGGGCGAAGACCGGAAGTTTGAATATTTGCGAGGTAGAGGCGTAGAGGCTCCACCCTGCTCTTATTAAAAATTAGGAAAATAATAAAGTCTCTCAACAGTAAAAGATCACATGGAATTGATGGCATTTCCAGCAAGGTATTATAGGATTGTTCCCAAGAGAAAAGCAGGATTCTTAGCCATATATACATATATGGCTATTACATGTAATAGTTCTATAAAGTAGGGTATTTTCCTGGATAGACTGAAATATGCTATCGCTAAACGACTGCATCAAATGGGATACGTCTGATGTCAACAACTACCGTCTCATCGTACTTCTAACAGCTTTATCCAAAATTTTTGAAAAATTTACATGCTAGTAAAAGCAAAGTTCTAACAAAATATCAGTTTGGTTTTCAAAAAAGCTTCTCAACGCAACATGCTATATATATATAACTTTTCTGGAGATACATTAAATGCTTTGATTAACCGGACATCACCCGTTGGGACCTTTTGTGATTTCTCAAAGGCCTTTGATTGTGTAAATCATGGGATTCTTCTAGATAAGCTGAAGTATTGTGGTATGAGGGGAAAAGTGCACAAATGATTTAAATCATACTTAACTGGAAGAGTGCAGAAAGTTGATATAAGCATTTCATATGATATAGAAGAAACAATTAAATCCTTAACTAGGTATTTATCAAATTTGGAGTTGCACAAGGTTTGGTCTTGGGTCATTTGCTGGTCTAAATATATAATAATGCCATCCTAAATTCACAAAGATGCTAAACTGGTTCTTTTAACTGAATATAAGAGTATGGCTATCACGCCTGACAAGCAATAGTCAATTGATGAAATTGTAAATGATGTCTTACAGAAAATTATTAAGTTCTTCGCTACAAATGGACTCTCACTAAACTTTGATAAAAATTAGTATATACAGTTTCATACAGTAACTGGCATGACACCATTAACAAATTTAGTCTTTGAACAAAAATCTGTAGCTAAGGTACAATAAACGAAAATTTTAGGTGTTTGCATTGACGAGGGGTTCGAATTAGAAGAAACACATTGAAGATCTGCTGAAACGTTTGAGTTCAGCTACTTATGTTATCAGAGTCACTGCATTATTTGGTGATATACATCCCAATAAATTAGCTTACTATGTTTATTTTTTCACAGCTTTCATACGCGATCATATTCTCGAGCAATTCAACATTGAGTAAAATCGTATTCATTGCACAAAAGTGTGTAATCAAAATAATTGATAAAGCCCACCCAAGATCATCCTGCAGACGTTTAAGGAACAAGGCATCTTCACTGTAGATTCACAATATATATATATATATTCACACATGAAATTTGTTATTAAACAATCCAACCCAGTTCAAAATTAATAGCATCGTGCATAGTTACAACACTAGGAGAAAGGGTGATATTCACTATTCAACGTTAAATCTAACTGGCACAGAGAGGGGTGAATTGTACTGCCACAAAAGTCTTCAGTCACTTACCAAGCAACATCAAAAGTCTGTCAGATAGCAAACTGGTAATTAGTAAGAAATTAAAGGAATTGCTGAATGGTAACTCCTTCTACACTTTAGATGAATTTTTGGATAAAACGTACTTATAATAAACCGGTAAGCATCCATGATTTCAGCCGTAAATAGAAATTAAAAAAATTCTTAAAGATGTTTGTTAGGAAAAAATGACAAAAAGCAGATTTCAGAATACTTGACGGCTCAATAAAGAAGTTTTATCTCAAGTACAGATAGTGTTAAAGAACAGTGGACAAACTTTAAAGACATCGTACAATATGCATTAGATGAGTACTTTCCGAGCAAGATCGTATGAGATGGAAAGGAGCCACCGTGGTACAACAAGCGTGTTAGAAAATTGCTACGGAAACAAAGGGAACTCCACTGCAAACATAAACAAAGTCAAAGCCTTGCAGATAAACAAAAATTACACGAAGCGAAATGTAGCTTAAGAAGGGCTATGCGAGAGGCGTTCATCGAATTCGAAAGTAAAGTTCTATCTACTGACTTGGCTGAAAATCTTAAGAAATCATAGTCTTACGTCAAAGCGGTAGGTAGATCATAACAAAATGTCCAGATACGCTGTGTCGAAAATGGTGCCGGCCGCGGTGGCCGAGCGGTCTTCGGCGTGCCAGTCACGGTCTGCACGGCGGCTGCGGTCGGGGGTTCGAGTCCCTCCTTGGGCATGGATGTTTGTGCTGTCTTTAGCATAAGCTAGTTCATAAGTAGTTTGTAAATTTAGAGACTGATGACACCGTAGTTAAGTCCCATAAGCTCTACAAACATATGAACAATTTTAATGCAGATGGTATTCAAACAGAGGATGACACTCTAAAGGCTGAATTACTAAATGACTTTTTCCAAAGCTGTTTCACAGAGGAAGATTGCACTGTAGTTCCTTCTCTAGATTGCCGCACAAATTGCAAAATGGCAGACATCGAAATAATTGACAGAGGGATAGAAAAACAATTAAAATCGCTCAAAAGAAGAAAGGCCACAGGACCTGTTGCGATACCAGAATTCGCGAAGGAACTGGCCCCCCTTCTTGCAGTGGTGTACCATTGGTCTCTAGCAGAGCGTAGGGTTTCAAAAGATTGGAAAATGGCGCAGATCATCCCAGTTTTCAAGAAGGGATGACGAACAGATGTGCAGAACTACACGCGTATATCTCTAACGTCGGTCAGTTGTAGAATTTTGGAACACGTATTATGTTCGAGTGTAATGACATTTCTGGAGACTAGAAATTTGCTCTGTAGGAATCAGCATGGGTTTCGAAAAGGGCGATCGTGTGAAACCCAGCTCGCGCTATTGGTAGACGAGACTAAGAGGGCCATAGACATGGGTTCTCACGTTGATGCCATCTTTCTTGACTTCCGCAAGGCGTTTGATACAGTTCCCCACAGACGTTTAATGAACAAAGTAAGAGCATATGGTCTATCAGACCAATTTTATGATTGGATTGATGAGTTTCTAGATAACAGAACGCAGCATGTAAATCTCAATGAAGAGAAGTCTTGAGAAGAAAGAGTAATGTCAGGTGTGCCATCGGAAGTTCACTGAGGCTTCTTGCGGAGATTGCTGTAGTATATAGAGAGGTTGTAACAACAGAAAATTGTACTGAAATGTAGGACGCTCTGCATCGATTTGACGCGTGGTGCAGGGAATGGCAATTGAATCTCAATGTGGACAAGTATAATGTGTGCGAATACATAGAAAGAAAGATCCCTTATCCTTTAACTACAATATTGCAGGTCAGCAAATGGAAGCAGTTAATTCCATAGATTATCTAGGAGTAGGCATTAGGAGTGAATTAAAATGGAAAGACCATATAAATGAATCGCCGGTAAAGCAGATGCCAGATTTAATATCATTGGAAGAATCCCAAGGAAATGTAGTCCGAAAACAAAGGAAGTTGGTTACAGTACACATGTTCACCCACTGCTTGAATACTGCTCACCGGTGTGGGAAGCGTACCAGGTGTGGTAGAGAAGATCCAGCGGAGAGCTGCGCGATTCGTTACAGGATCACTTAGTAATCGTAAAACCGTTACGGAGATAATCGATAAACTCCAGTGGAAGACTCTGCAGAGAGACTGTCTGTAGCTCAGTGCGGGCTTTTGTCGAAGTTTTGAGAACATACATTTACCAAGGAATCTAGCAGTATATTGGTCCTTCCTACGTATTTCTCGGGAAGAGATCATGAGGATAAAATCAGAGAGATTAGAGCCAACACAGAGGCATACCGACAATCGTTCTTTCCGCGAACGATACGTGACTGGAATAGGGGGGCGAACCGATAGTGGTACTCAAGGTACCCTCCGCCGTACATATCCTATATATGATGTATGGACTAATAATTAATCTAATCTAATCTATGGGGGTTTCAAACAAGGTGTACTTGGAGGATAACATCACGAGTTGTGGGATTCAGCGATTTCACCTTGGGGTAGAATCATCCTTTCCAATGGAACTATGAGGATACGTGTTCCTTAGATGCTCGTAGACATTATCATCGAAGTGGACGGGTGCACAGTGCACCGGAAACAACAATGTGTACGTACATTCTCAAACGCCACGCGCTCTAAGACGCTTAGCTACGAAGTGCGCGGCCGAGTTTCGAGTCCTCCCTCGGACATGGGTGTGTGTCTGTGTGCGTTGACCTTATCATTAGTTAAAGTAGTTTGTATGTCTAAGAACTATTGCCCACTGCAGTTTGGTCAAATAAACATTTCAAAATTTTCAATAAAGTTCTTCAGGGTATTATCGAAAGTGACAATGGCGGCGAAAGCCTAAGCGTACAGTTCAACATTTCTTACATTCTCAAAAAATTATAGCAAAGTATCTCCCAGGAACACCAGATGACCATTCAAACGTGGGAAACTGTTTAGTCATCCTCGTCGCTATGTTTTTTGTCCTTCCCGGCCTGTCTTTCAGGAGAGGTTATAATCACGACGTTTGTAATGCGTTGACATCTAAAACAGCTGTACAGTTTAGTAATACAAGTTTTATTTACGAATATTTACAATTACTTAACTTTTGACATATGTCTGTCTCTTCCCACGGTGGCGTACTCTTGTAAGATGCTAGCTGCGCTGAGTCCTAGTGACTGCCTATTTTGGAGCCGAGTGCAGATGGGCTCTTCCAGACGCATGTCTGCCTAGATATAGCAGCTTGTAGAGAGCGCGCTTCTCGATTTCTCCCTCCAGGAGGCGCGGCGCTGAAGTGTGATTGGTTGCCGGTCAGCTGCAGCCTTGTTCACGATCTTCTCATGCGACTGGCGTGTGGCGCTGAACTTACGCCACAACATCCCCCCCTCCCAAAGCGCAGAACCGTTGTCGTGTAGGGAGCTCAACAAGGAGGCAGGCTCGTGGTCGTAGTGAAGGACGGAAGTCTATAGCTGCGGAGGACGGCAAACTACCGGCCGGGCCCCGCTATCCGGCCTGAGTTTGCGAGGGAACTTCCTTTGGGGCAGTGTTGCCAGATGGCAGAGAGAGGTAACTCTTACAGTCTCACAAAAATGTACCTACCTTTTCACTACTTTCTCCTTACCACCTCATTAAAGACCCTACATCAGGGGCATAGCCAGGATTTGGGTCTGGGAGGGGCTGAATCCAGGACTCTGGCCTGGGGAGGAATGGGGTTGGGTGGGTGGCATCATACCTCCACTGCTACACAAAATGCACTGACCACTAGAAAATCAAACAGTAGCTAATAGGAGAAATGAAACGAGGGTATGCACATGCAAGTCAAGACTCGACAAACAATAGGTTTCAGTTGGCGCTAAAATTGCCTGGCGAACCGCCTCTACTGAGCATGCGCACCTCTCAATCCGCCACAACTGTTTCTGATGTTTCGTGGTTTGGCCACCAGTGGCGGCGCTAGACGAAAACTGGGCGTCGGCGAACTAGTCTTTGCGAGACCCCTTTCATTTTTTAGTGAGGAAGAAAATGTTAAATAATATAATAATCATTATACTAAAATTTTATTAGTATAATATACAAGTATTATTACATTAAACAAACAAATATTAAAACAGAGAAACTTTTCGGTTTTTCGTGTCACTGAATTTTTTAAAGATCACATCATAATTAATAATAGCCGCTATTTCGGATTTGATAGTAATGACAACGCTGATAGTGTTTCTTGGCTAATTGTGCTTCTCAAGTAAGTCTTAATCGATTTTAACTTTGAGAAGCTTCTCTCGGCCGAAGCTGTACTGACCGGAACAGTGAGCATCATTCTGATTGTTATAGAAACATTTGGATATACTTGTTCCAAATTGTTTTCTAAAATGTACTGAAGAAGTTGTTTTGCGTCTTTGAGTCTAGTGGTTTGGATTTTAAAAGCTGGAGTTCCTCGTAAAGTTATAAAGGCTATATGTCACTAAATGTTCAAATGTTTGCAATTCTATGGGACCAAACTACGTTGGTCATCAGTCCCTACACTTACAAACTACTTAAACTAAGTTAAACTAACCTAAGGACAAACACACACATCCATGACCGAGGGAGGCGTCGAACCTCCGATGCGGGAGGCCGCGCGATCCGAAACGTGGCGTTCCAGACAGCTCGGACACTCCCGCGCGGCTATATGTCACTATTTTCGCCTTTTCAGAGCGTTATACCTAAATCATTACAATGCTTGAGAAGGTTCTCCTTTGATAAAGATTTCAAATAATTGACATAAATAAAACTAAATAGCTCAAAATATTCTTCGAGAGCTTTGAATCGATCACTGTGGACTATTAGAGCATCTATCATTGTATTAAAAAAATTAACTCGGTACTCCATTAACGCAGATTGTATTGGTTCATCAGTTTGTTCGTAATCCAACATACGTTTTCCTGTGCTATTCTTTTCTTTTTAAAAACTATTATTTCGTTACTACATTTTTCTACAATCGAGCTTCTGCAACGAATGTTTCAAATTCTGTAATACGGAATTCTCGAATCCAGTCACGAAATGAACGTAAAGAGTCAACAGCTATTGTCAGGTACATTTGAATCGACTGCCATGGTTTATTTATATTGTTCACACGTAGCATCATCTCGTACCATTGCAACAAGAAACTCAAAAGTTAACATTTCCTTCATGACTGCTTTACAGTCAGTAAGAGTTACAGAATCATCAGTTTTACTTTTCAGGTCATTCACGCTCTCGATGACAGCATCAAATTGGAATGATATAGCTTTTAGTGCTCTGATTCTGCTTTCCCATCTTGTTTCAGACAGAGCTTTTAATGTCAATTTTAATTTTGTTTTTATAAGTTCCCAATGCTTGCTAGACCTTGTAAACAGCACATAAATTTTATTGGTGAAGCCGAAAAATTTTGTAGCTGTTGTAGATGAGTTCGCTGTATCTATGAGAAGTAAATTCTAAGAAAGACATACGAATGGCGTGAAAAATGCTCGTGGATTAATATTGAGTATTCTTATTCTAACACATTTATTAATGCCAACCATAATTGGCGCCGTTATCATATCCCTGTCCTCGACAGTTTTTCTTATATATAGATCATTATTTTATAGTTCCTTTAAAACTGCATTTGTTAAATACTCTCCCGTTGTTTCTGTAACGACAATAAACCCAACAAAATGTTCCTTTATCTCCCCAGTTGAGATATTGCAAAATCTTAACATTATTGACATTTGTTCCACACGGCTCATATCTCTGGTACAATCGAGCAAGAAGGCATAATATTTTGCTTGTTTGACTCTTTTTACAATTTCGTCACTGACAGATTTTGACATTAATTAAATTAATTCCTTTTGGATCTCGTGGCTCAGATAATGCTGAGAAAGTTGCTTTTCATTTATACGTTGCAAGTGCTCTTTTAGTATCAGATCATATTTGGATAACATTTTAAATAAGTCTATAAAAGTTCCGCTGTTTCCAGTATCATTCAGGTTAAGACATTCTCAACGATCTCTAAATGCCAGATTGTGTAGTTGATAATATCGGTCAATCTTTCAAACAACTTACTCCAATACTTTTGTGTATCATAATCAGTCTCTAGTTTGCCTTAGCTATTTTTTCCCATATTGGTTCTTCTATAGAATTACATCCATTTAATCATATAGTCCATGTGCTCTTGACTTTGTTCGTCTTTGTAATATCCTGCTCAGATCTTTCTAGTCGCAACAGTCTTCTTTTACCATCTGTGTCTGCAAATGCGAAAAAGTCTACACGGAAAGCAATAAACTTTATCTTGAGATGTGGAGTAAACCAACCACCTGCGATGTTGCTCTTTACCGTTACTCAATTTTCTAGTAAAATAAAATTTAGTGAAACGTCTTTTATTTGCGTCTTTGGGGTAACTGTCATCAGATTTCTCGAGATTTTATTGGGGACCATTTTGAATTAAATCATGATGTTGTGAATCTGATACTGAAAACACCCACTTTCCCGGATCTAATTCTGGAAATGATTCTGTTTTATGAACAATGTCCTCTCGATTTTCTGAATCACAAAAATTTTCACTTCTTTCACTTCATTCCTCATTCGGCTCAGAATGTTGGATAACAGCAGTTTCGCTCAATTCTGATGTTGTATCAGAAAGGGTAACAGATTCATTCGACCCTGGTTCTGTTTTAGAGACTACAGAAACTTGGAGGACCGTTTCATCAGAGGCCTCTGGAGCAGATTCACCTGAAATAGGTTTCTTCAGAAATTTCATCAGGCTCAGACTCATAGCTTGGTTGGATACAGCTGTCTCAGTCTTTCTTCTTCTTTTTGATGCACTGGTCTCCCAATTCCTCCCTATGCCTCTTTCTCTTGAGGGTCGTCCAGACATGATGATCGAAAAATTATTTTTTGTTACGTACATTGATTAGTGCAGTTCCATCAAATGGGGTGGTTCTGTGCTGTTTTGGGCTTCTTTCTATAATAACTTCCATAGGTTGTATTACATTTCATTCTTTCTCAGTGAAGTGGGATGGTGTATGTAGAACGAATAAAACATCCTAAAAACAGAAAAGTCGATGTGTACCGGCGTTTGTCTGAGCCACATAAATAAAGTGGCTAATGACCTGTATGACAACTGCAGTTAGATCACTTTTCCCCTTGTCTGGACAATAGAAAATTTCCAATTCACGATATTGAGTGAAATGTTTTACCTCAAGTCTTAATCGGATATTTATCAAGGCTTACATAACACTCAAAACAAAAGTCGCGGAATGCAAAAATACAGTTTCTCACTTAAAATATATAGTGTACGAAAGTGAAAGTGAGCGGCAAATTATTGCTATTCAGCGGGAAAAAGCAAATATACCATTCTGTCCTAAATTAACCCATCCGACGGTGCTTAAAAGTACTCAATGTTATAGTACAGAAAGAATTTGCCGTTGTATCGTCAAATGTTCAAAGTTTTGTAAGGCTTATGGGACTTAACTGCGGGGTCATCAGTCCCCAAACTTACAAACTACTTATGAACTAGCTAACACTAAAGACGGCACAAACATCCATGGCCGAGTGGGGATTCGAATCCCCGACGGGTAACTGCCTCGCGCATCGTAGCATAGGGCCTCAATGCGCTCGGCCGCTACGCCGCGACGGCCGTGGTATCGTCATACATGGCAGCATAGTTTTTATTTTGCTATTTATAATGCTAGAACAACAAGTAATAAAATATAAGAATTATTTAAGAACTTTATTCGTACTGTAAAATGGTTGTTAGTGTGTGTGTGTGTTTTCTACATCTCTTACATGAAATTTGCGACAGTAAAATAAATAATGCTCTACAGAAAAATAAATATGCTAAGAAATGTATCTAAATACTGACTTACCTTACAAATATGAAATCAGTCCCAACAGTGTGATAAATGTATGAAAATATACGTATTAACTTATTTACAATAAACAAAACAAACAATTTTTCAGTCACTATCGACAAGAAACGTAGACGGAAGTTTTCTACGTGCAAGACACTTGAGTTTTGTGCGTTGAGTTTTGTGCGTCATTTCGTCACTGTCGTTTAGTGTGCATGCGTAGATTCATGACAGGTGTTATATACAGGGCCGTCCCGTCCATATAGGCAAACTAGGCAATTGCCTAGGGCGGTCGCTTTTGGGGGGCGGCAAATTTGTGGGGCGCGGTGCGGTATACTCTACTGTTGCGCTGCGGTTCCAGGCGCGACGAATTCTCGGTTACTGCACAAGGACAGAGCGACAGGCAGGAAACAAGTTGTAAGTCAATGTTACATACATACTCTTTGACTCTTCAGAATTTTGCTAGTGAGGGTTTAATGAATAGATGAGTAGCATTTTCCAAGTAACCATCACGTTATCAAAGCTAGCGTTACTGCAATAAATTCAATTGACGAGATATTTCATCAGAATCGTGTATTTGGCAGTCTGTACAACATACATGATGTACGAAATAAAACTCCTAAAGCTGTTCTTGAAGAATGTGTTAATTTGGCACACTCTCTAACTCACAAAGATTCTAAAGATATTGATACTATTGATCTATGCAATGAATTACAAGCCATTGCTAGCAGAGTACCCAATAACTCAGATTCACAGGACGTTCTGAGTTATATTTGTAAAAATGGACTTCATGACATTTTACTCGTACCTAATTTAGATACTGCACTAAGTGTGTTGCTTACTATTTCTGTGTCTGTAAACAGTGGTGAGCGCAGCTTCTCAAAATAAAAACTATAAAAACATTTCTACGATTCACAATGTCTTAAAAATACTTGTGGGGTTGGCAACTTTGTCAATTGAACGAGAAACAGCAGACACAATTGATTTACAGGAGATCGTCTCAGATTTTAGAAAAGGCAAAAGCAAGAAAAATGAAATTGTGTGACTCGTTGTATAGTGAAGCTTATAATTGTATCAATTATTGTCAAAAATCAAGTTTTTGCAAATCTATCTGACCAAACTGCGTGGTCATCAGTCCGTAGCTTACAAACTACTTAAACTAACCTTAGTACAAACACGCACACCCATGCCCCAGGAAGGACTCGAACCAATTATTGTCAACTATCAACCAAAACCTTTTTAAAATCAAAATGTAAAAACGATGGGAAAGTAACATATTGTATGAAAGTGTATGATGTGTTTCATTTTAATGGGGAAATATGTTTATGTAATGTATATGTTGATTATGTATTTGAATAAAAAAAGATGCAATGTTTTTTTATATTGATGTTTCATTGCGATTTTATTAAATGGGGCACCATTAAAACAATTTGACTATGGCGCCGGATTTGTTCGGACTGGCCCTGGTTGTATGGGAATTCCCTTAACAGATCGGTAACAGTCGACAGCACTCGTGAGACTTCGAGTCGTGCTGCGGTGACGGTGCTCGTTGTCAACTGCACAGAGTGAGTTAACAGCCTGGTGTCACTGCATTTACAAATAACGGAGATAGGCTGTTGTTACTGTCTTTTGTTGCGTTTTTTTATTGTTTAATGAATCAAACAGTAATCTCAGTTTCGATAACACAAAGTATTTAACTGAAAATTTCATCACTGCTGTACTCATACGGAAATAACTACGGACAAGTAAATAGCTGGCGACCGGGAGTAGCCGAGCGCACTAAGGCGTCATACCATGGTGCCCGAGGTCGCTCCCGTCCGGGGTCGACTCACACCCTTGGGTACGAATGCTGTGTTCGTCCTTTGGTTAAGCTAATGTAAGTTAAAAGCGTCGCTACATAACCCAGCAGTTGCAAAGCGCCGTTAAACACATTAAAAAAAAAGAAATAAAGAGCTAAAATTTTAAGAATGTATTGCGAGGCCCCCACAGGCGCGAGACCGTCGGCGGTCGCCGACGTCGCCGACGCCTAGCGCCGCCACTGTTGGCAACCTATATTTCTAGTTGATAATTGTCCTCTCGTTGAGTGTGAACCTCATCGAGACGCTTTAGTAAACCTTCTCCTTTCTTTGTAGTAAAAACCTATGAAAATTGGTGACCAGTTCTTTTGTTAAAAGCTCCAGCTTAATTTTACAATTGCCGACACAGGGCATAGCGATCATTGGCAACGGCAGTTGATTCGCGGTAATTTTCTTGGCTAATCGGGTGATATTATACGATTTCCAATGAGATTTAGAGAATATCTGAATGCATATAATAGGAGTTCGTTGTTTTGTTAGCCTGTATGATTACTTTTTTGTACTCATTGAGTATTTGCATTTTATTACGGATTATGGAATTGTTACTTTCCAGGATCTTATTTTGATAGTCAAGTGTAGATTATGCAACGAATTCAAAGTGCCGGACAAGGGTACGTCAAGAACATGTCAGTCACAGAGAAGAACAGCATTAAATAGTTTCCCCAAATATGCCGTGAATTCCGAGTGCACGAGAATAACTGGTTTATTAACTGCACAAGGATACATCGAGATAATATCAACCATAGAGTAGGAACAGTATTACTTATTTAGTTCACAGGGAGCACAAAAAAGGAATTCCTTCACTCTAGATGATTCGATTTTCTAAGAGTAATGCTATGTTGACAAGGAATATCTAGTGTTTTCTTCATTATAACGTTGGCTGTTGCAAATGTTTTAGCGTCGTCTTGTTAACATCTTCTCACTTACAAATACTAACTAGTATATCGTCTTGACGTAAGTAAGTAGTAGTCTAGTCAAGGTAATATAACGTCTTTATTTCATGGAAACACTGAATTTTTCTTGTGATAACATTTTCTAACACTATTTTCAAACAGACTCTCCATTCCACTGTTATACATTGAAATCATCATATTTCGCATCAATTTTAATGTGTCTAAAACTAAGTTTTCTAAATAACATTGTTTACTAGGAAGAGAAAACAACTACGCCGTCTAAAATATCGTTGGCTACTTCAAACTTCACCACCATTGGTCGGCTTCATTCCCGCGTGTTGACAACTGTTGCCAACATTACCTGCTTGACCTGTGTCGAAGAATGTAAAGCTTTACGAAAGTACCTTCGCGTCAGGGACTTTTGGATGAAAATTCCCTACATGATTTCAATGCTTAAAAGTACATACGTGTAGGGAAAATTCCCTACGTCTGGCAACACTGCTCTGGGGGAACCTCCTAAAGGCGCACGTGTACGACTTGGGGCCCAGATGATGGTGTAGACGGTGACGTCGGTGTCAATGTCGGCGTCAGATACTGCGTGGCGTTTGCCGCGAGAAACATTTTGGGAAGACTTCACTTCCTTAGTGGACACTGGTCTGTGTCTATCAACTTGCTTACACTTAGTGCGGCACAAAAGGCAGAACTGTTTGTCCCTGTCAGCGAAATGCTATGGATGCGGCAAGAAAGGTCATATACAAGCAGTTTGAGTATAGCAAAATAACAGCGACATTACTTATTCAATAAATGCAATATTTATAAAACCTGTGGCTGCCCTAGTAACATCACGGACACGTGTACGACTTGGGGCCCAGATGATGGCGTAGACGGTGACGTCGATGTCAATATCGGCGTCAGATGCTGTGTGGCGTGCTGGTCGAGATCCATGTGGATGTCGAGGCGGAGGCGGCGAGGACTCCGTCTTTATGAAGTCAACATGTAGTGCCGTGGAGATCTGCTGTGTGGACGACGTGGCGAGGGCGGCGGAGGCCGCGCGGTCTGCATGTTGCGCGAATATGCCGAGAGAAAGGCAGAAGGATCACATGGTTCACAACAAGGGCGAATTTGGTTTCGGTGCCTGCGTACTACGTGAGATCCTGAAATTTCAGGCAAAGAAGCACCGAACATTTGACGATCTTTCCTTGTTCCCATTGTCTGCGACCGCTGAAAACTCTGTAAAAGACTGGGTTACGTGGAGTGAAGCGATACTTGCGTGCCGTCGGCTGCAGCTCCGGACGGTGTGGTGGGTGGAGCAGATGGAGCAGGGCGCGGTGGCGGCGGCCGTTCAGACGTTCGACCGGGAATAACCCTTCTCGTGGATGCAAGCGGTAGGAGGTGAGGATCAGTTGCAAAGCAGCCTCTCGTGAGTGCTCCGAACGAAGTTTGGACATCTGCTGCTTAAATGTCCGGACGAAGCGTTCCGCAGCGCCGTTTGACTTCAGGTGAAACGGTGCACCGGTAAGATGATTAATTCCATTACGTGCAAAAAAGGAGCGAAATTCGTGTGCTGTGAACTGAGGGCCGTTGTCAGAGACTATCAGTTCAGGGAGTGGCACTACCAATGGGTAACCACTAAAAGCATCAACCACAGTAAACCACTTTTAGTGTTCCAGACGGGAACAGCATAGTCAACATGCACTCGTTGCCATGGTGAATCTGCTTTGCGCCACGCAAAAAATTTCTGAGGTGGGGCAGACTGGTTGGTAGCGCACACTGAACACTAGAGCACTGTGTAGTACAAGCAGAACAATCCGCCATTTTGAATCCCATGTTGGTGCGCATTTGAAGACTACGGAACACTTATGCTTTTTAATATGCTCTGAAGGCCATTAAATATACTTGCCTAACGCGGAAAATATTACAGCATAGCAAATTAATTAGCTTACATTTGACTGTAAGAGACAAGAAACTTAAAATAGTGATTAGAGGGATCTTTAGAGATTTGAGACATTAATTTACATTCCATATTAAAGCATATGTTGCCGTTCTAAATATTTATCAAATATAGTTATAATACGTTACAATTACCGTATTTTCTGGTTTATAAATAGTACATCTACATACGTTTACCGTAACTAAGAGTTGCATACAAAAACAGTTGCGGAATAATGGTAAATATTGCGATACTGAACTTCCCATAATTCCCCATCTAATGTCTCGCTTATTTTACACACACAATATTTCAGAGAATATTTTTCGTCAAAAATGGGTTTAATAAATTATCACGTCTGGTTTCGTTAGATAAGGACTAAAAAACGTTTGTCTCTGATAGCATGCACTTGGAAATAAAATGAATGTTGTATGTTAAGTTTTGAATTTAATGCTTTTCATGTACGACTTCTTTCCTGTTCCCATTCTTTGCGCGGTTCAATTTATTATTTTTGTTTTTCAGACAACCTGTTCACAGCTTGGCTTAGGCTTACATATTTCCGTGTTGAGAGTCACATTTAAGTTGAGCACTGTACTAATGCGAAATTGTATTAATACTACTAACTGGGTAAAGACAGCTGCACTCAAACATCACTTAAAATACAATTAACAGCCCTTAGAACACCTTCTTAGTTGGTCTAAATAAAATCAAGAAAAGCAACTGCAAACACCCCGTATGTCATGTTATAATAATTTTCTAACAAAATAATAAAAAAAAATTATTAAAAAAACTAAAAAAAACAACAACATTGCTTACATGTGTAGGCCTATATTTTCATTGAGCATAACTGTTTCTAATACAAATAAAAAAGATTTTCTTCTTAACGTTACACAGATAGTTTGCTCGATTTGGGCGTCCATTCTTCGTCTGGAATTTACAAGCCACCTTTTACGCCGCTCTGTATGTGGAGAAATCCGATAAAACTTACAACGACCATGTTTTCTGTTATTTGAGCAGTTTGGAGCTGCACAACCGACCATTTCACACTATGAAACAATAAAATCACAAAGTATTCCCTGATTCACTTCGCTGCAGCACACAAAGCATACAACACTGTCATCGGTTTGGGATTCAAAATGGCGGACTGTTCAGATCGGTATATCTAGTGCTTTACTGAACACTGTGATGTCATCTGTTCTTTATGGGCGTCCATACCCTGCCATATACAGTGTCGCTGTGCCAATTGCTTAAAGCGAACCTTTCCCCGATGTTCTTGATGAAATAAGATTAATACTTCTTTCTGGAAACGTTGTGGGATCAACACACGTGATTTTCCACCGTCATTTGAAACTAGAATGACACCTCTATGGACTGAAAATTCATGTCTTCTAGCAAAATAGCGACGCACCAGCGAATTTTGAATGTCACGTCGTGAGCGAGGCCATCCTGTGCGAATGTAGTGCAGCAAAATTCGTAAATCGGGGTCTGTTTCCGTGGCCCGAGCAATTTTCCAATGGTCCAACGGGAAGTATAGCAACAAATTATCTTCCTGTGCATTTGTTTGACAAGACCTCTCAGAAGCGAAAAGTTTTTATCAGGGCCAATCGTAAGATGGGCAAGTGCGTCGGCATTTCCATGGCGAGTTGTGGGTCTGAACACAATTTCGTACTGATACCGTGATAAGAGCAATGCTCAGCGATGTAATTTGTGTGCCGTGCGAGAAAGAATCTGCTTGGGTGGATGAAAAAATGACTGGAAAGGCTTGTGGTCAGTTACTAAATAAAATTTTCTCCCATACAAATAGTGATGGAATTTCGTGACTCCATACACTACCGCTAAAGTTTCCTTCTCAATTTGAGAATAACGGCACTGTGTGTCTGTCAAAAGTTTGGACGCAAATGCAATCGCACGATCCGTATCCCCATGTCTATGTGACAGAACCGTTCCTAGACCATAAGACGACGCGTCCAATTGCAAAGGAACTGTTTTTTCAGGGTCTAAGTGTACCAAACATCGATCACTGAGCAATGCATATTTTGACTGTTGAAATGCTCGTTGGCATTCTTCTGTCCAAACAAAAAAACATTCTTACGGCGTAGCCGATGCAAAGGGGCTGAAGTTTGTGCTGCGTTAGAAATAAACCTAATATAGTAACTTTCCCAAGATGGACTGTAATTCTTTCACTTCTTTTGGTGCTGGCAGGTCGCGAATGGCAAGCAAATGTGATTGCACACCTTGACTGTTCATCACGTTTCCAAGATACTGTAGTTCCAGTTTGAAAAAGTCACACTTATCTAAGCAACGCTTGAGACCTGCATCTGACAAAACTTGAAATAATTTCCTCAAATTTGCAATGTGTTCTTCTGGAGTACGGACTGATACAACTATGTCGTCTAAGTAGTTTGAACAACAAGGCACCCGAGCTGTAAGCTGTTCCAAATACCTCTGAAAAATTGCGGGCGTGGATGCACTGTCAAACCGTAGAAGCAAATATTTAAACAAACCCAGATGAGTATTGACAACACAATTTTCTGTGATTCTTCGTCGAGTGGCAGCTGAAGGTAGGCATTGCGCAAATCTATTTTTGAGAAATATTTTCCTGCACCTAATTTGTCCATTAAATCTTCTGGTCTCGGCAAAGTATAACCTTCTATATCTGTTTGTGGATTCACTGAGGTCTTGAAATGCACCCAAATGCGGATTCTACCAGACGGCTTCGGCAAAATAACAAACGGACTCGCCCCAGTGGCTAGCTTGTATTGGTTCAGTCGCACTATTTTCTTGCAATGTGCGAAGTTCTTGCGCTACTTTGTCACGTAATGCGAGCCGTACATCACGAGCTTTGCAAAATATTGGTTTGGTATTTTCCTTGAGAGTAATGTGTGCAGCAAAATCTTTAGCTTTTCCTAGTCCTGCAGAAAATTAATCGGAAAAGTCTTTCAGCAACTTATCTACACTGCCTTTAGGATCAAAAGTGTTCACAACTAATTGTCTTGCACAGTAAAACCAAAAATATCAAAAGAATCTAGACCAAAAATATTCTCTCCTTCGTAAGACTGAAGCACATGAAATGTTACAACGTTTTGCGATCGAGCAATGTGACTGATGCACCTGTGCCTAGCTGAAATTTTACAAAAATGTCATTCACCCAAAATCTGACTTTTTTTTTTTTTTTTTTTTTTTTTTTTGGCCTGGCGTACAACTTGTGCTACTTCCGTGTCCGTGATGTTAGTAGGGCAGCCACAGGTTTTAAAAATATTGCATTTTTTGAATAAGTAATGTCGCTGTTTGGGTCGGGAGGACAAATTATTTTGCTGTAATCAAATGGCTTGTATATGACCTTTCTTGCCGCATCCATAGCATTTCGCTGACAGGGACAAACAGTTCTGCCTTTTGTGCCGCACGAAGTGTAAGGACGTTGATTGACACAGACAAGTGCCCACTAAGGAAGTTAAGTCTTAGTAGCTCATACAGCTTTTCCAAGTATAAACTACGGGGCAGCAATACATTTAATAATCTTTATGGGCATGTTAAGCAGTTATATAAGGAAACATACGGCTGGCTCATGAACACCTATATAACATAGTAACAACTGACAAGATCTAACGGCTGAAGAAGAAGAGAGCTTGTATCTTAGTTAATTCGAAAACTAAAATAAATGTCATACTATTTAGAGTAACACAACTTCGTCGAATAGTTAGCTTTCTAAGAGTTACAAACGAAGAAAGGAAACGCATAGGAGACAATAAAATCAATACTAAGAAATTTTTCTGTAGCAGCACCGAAAAGAGAAATTGCCAAAATTTTTACAAGTGGATCTCTTAAAAGTAAGTTACATTTGATATAATTTTAATTTGGACAATTTAGTATTGGATAATGAGGTATAAATGTGCCGCACACGATCTTCAAGACTTATTTGTCAAGTATATCTAGCTTAAATGTCCTTTTAATAAAATTAGAGATGCAGTATGAATTTAACGGAATTCCCAAACAACAATATCCTACACGGATATTAGAATACACGGTAGGGTCACGCGCAGGTAGAGGGAGCCAGGCCGTGCGCTGTGACGTCACCCGGTGACCACAGTCGACACGAGCGGCCGCCACGAAAGACTTAACCAACGATCGCAGGAAAACTGTCTTACAGATTGACATCTCCGCTCGATGAAGGACTGAATTTCTTTTCATTATTCTGCATACCTTTTTGTGCTGTATAAATGAAGTAAATGGTTGCAATAAACTTTATGATTATGTAGAGGCAAAAAAGCATTGCGTAGACTTTGCGTATTATTCATTTTAGGTCATATGTTGCTGCGTATGAATGTTGTGAACGTGTTGAAGTAAATAATTATTTCATATGTTAGTTTATTGTTCTCACTTCTTAAATGGTCAACTTCTTTTGTTAATTCAGCTAGAATTATTCCACCATTGTCAACGACAATGCTCCCTGAGAGCGTTTCGGAATTAGTACACCTACTGATTTACTCCATGGAATTGTTTAACAATTTGCTGTCATCCGTGTCATTTGTTGTCAACAATAACATTTGTACTTCTTTTCGGTTTTTCTGTCTTTGTGCTTTGTCTTCACGGCATTCAGAAGAACTTGTCTTGACTCGATGCACTTAGGCATCTTCTAAGTAGGGACCGTATCTGCCTTTAACATACGTTTCAATGGAAGGTTTAAAAGTTCATTTTTCAAGTCTCGAACATAATCAGACTCTTGAAAATATTCTGAACATACATTACCAGTATCAGGGTTGAGATCCTCTAATCGTTTTCATGTGTTTATCGACTTTAACCTTACCTCTTTATCTCTCGGAAATCTGTGAAATATCGATTCTTCTGTCTGCCGTGGTTCGTACAGCACGCAACTGCACAACACACCATCGTCACTAATAAGAAATCACTTATCACTTACAACTACTTAATACATACAGACTATAAAGAGCCAGTGGGAAAACATTTCTGTGGAGATACACTCATAATAGCAACGCTATGGTCGCGCGGGAAAACTGTGCTGGTCTCCTGGTGACGTCAGTGGCGCGGCATACGACTGCGCATCTGGCGGTTGACCCCTACCGTCTATTCTAGTACCCGTGGTATCCTCTACCTGACCTGTTGTGGATCGCATCAGAAAATTCAAAGCAGGGAATGTACCACTGCGTCATCACCCCACTTTTAGCATTTTTGAGATCTGAAGCGGCTGCCCTCCAAACAGCTAGCGGGCCCTGAGAAACGATGACGTGCGTAGACTGTCCGAGGTCGCCGCCACTGCCCAACGCCTGCGTAGCCAGACGCAGTGACGTCACTCTCTGAGCAGCAGGTATATATGACACAGCTGACACTGTAGCAGGCATATCAATCCCCAGCCAGACTTTTCAGCGTCACGTACAGCCACGATGCAAAAGTGTACTCTCGCCTTGTTGCTGGCGTGTCTGGTGGCAGTGGCCGCTGCGTACACCACCAAGTACGACAACATCGACCTGGACACCGTACTGCGTAACGACCGCCTGCTCAAGAAGTACACGGAGTGCTTGCTCTCAAGCAGCGACGCGTCCTGCACCGCCGACGGGAAGCAGCTAAAAGGTGAGTGTAGCTCTGCTACACAAAATTGTTGGCAATTTCTGCACAGTTTTCTTCTTTCTCCTTATCATCTAAATTTTCTTCTTCCCGTCAGGGAAATTAATTTGGTACATTACGTAAAACTTCATTTTATGTAATATTTCTTCTTGCGCAAAGATCAGTGAGATAAAAACATCACATACACTGATCTTCGAGAGTGAAGAGACTTCACTGAATCCATTACTCATTTTGTTGAAAGACGGTGATTAGTGTGTAATTTTGTGACATTCTTGCTTGTTGAACTTCTCTCATTCCGAAGTACGGCGGTTCATATCCACCTCTGTTCATCCAGTATTTGTCATGTCCTTAAATGGTTCCGGGTTTGCGCTAGGATGGTTCCTTTGAAAGGGTACGGTTATGACCTACCGTAACCTTAACTAGCGAGTTGTCTTTAATAACCTCCTTGGTCTCTAATGTCAATCTTGTTTGCAGGTTATTAAACCCTAATTTTCCTCTCTACTTTCTTTATTGCGACACATTCCGGTATTCTTTGTGTACGTCGTTTTTATTTCTCCATTCATCCAACATTATGGCCATTATCATTAAGAAACTACACCATGTTGCAGCAACACTTATCTCTCTGCCACTGAACATTTCATATGAATATCACTGTATATGTTCTCCGCTTAACTCCTCTCTTTACAACATCAATTACTTCTTTATAATCTGTTTTAATACTAGTTTACAAAGCGGCGATGCACATAAAACACGATATGGATCCAAAAATTGTTAATTTGTGCAACACATTGTATCTAAGTGGAAGGTATCAGTGAAAAATTCTAGACCTTTTAATTTAGAATATCCACCGCATTCATCAAGTTTGTTTTTGAATCACACGTTTTAGTTCAGTACATGAAAAATAGTTTTCATAGAGTTTCATTTATAAAGCACTCCCAACTGGTAGTCCAGTGATATCATTTATTTGCACTGTTATACTTATTTAGACGACTTTTATTCGAAAGAACAATAGTACTCATTTCCAGCTTCATGAAAACATGCAATAAGGCGTCTCTCTCGCAAAACTACCTATAATATAACTACCGACTTGATGGATGGGAGAGGCGTAATTTCATTACCAGGGAACGTTTTGAAATTAGGGTAATGAAAATTTATACTTAGTAACAGTTACGTTCGTACTGATTTAAATTTTCATTGTTTTTGAAGTGATCCGTTATAAGCTCCACCACACCAAACATCTGATCTAGATCATCTTACAATGTCAAGACGCATACTCGCCATCGCCGAATTCGTCCAAATTTATGATACATGTAGAGCGTGGTGAGACGCGAATGTGTCCCAAGTGGGAACTCCAGTTGGCCAATCGTTGAGAAAATAAGAGAGTTTTGATACGTATCTATCACCATATGCGTCTTATCAACTGTCCTTGCGATGGCGTGTTTAGGTCGTGAAGTTTGGCCCAGCGACAAAACAGCGGGTTCGTATTGAGAAGTTCGCGGGTTCATCTCCACCCTGCTCCTTTGAAAGCGTACACTTGCATATTGTTCTCTTAGGGATCGTGAAGACAAGATTAGATTAATTACAGGACGGACGGAGGCATTTAAAAATCACTCTTCCCATGCTCAATACGTGAATGGAATGGGAAAAAGCCCCAATAACTGCTACAGTGGGACGTATTCTTTGCCATGCACTTTACAGTGGTTTGCAAAGTATTGATGTAGATGTAGACTGACGTCGCAATTAACCGCAATTTATTAATTTATAAACCAAAAACAAATAATAATAATAATAATGTAAAGGGAATTGGATGAAATTCGGAACTACAGTTAAAAAATGGACTGCCCTCGTATTCCCAATGAATACGAATCTCACAATGAAATGGAATTCGATGACTTTCTGTTACACAGCCGCCATTCCTGATGCGCTGACCAACGAGTGCTCCAAATGCAACGAGAAGCAGAAGGCGGGAGCGGAGAAGGTGATCAGGTTCCTCATCAAGGAGAAGCCCGACCTGTGGACGCCTCTGGAGAACAAGTACGACCCCAGCGGCAGCTACAGGCATAAGTACGACCAGGAGCTCAAGAGGGTCTCCGCGTAGACTCTTGCAGTCTGCTAGTCTGCGTCACTGTGATACCGCCAAAGAACTTTTTTATATACCATTGTTGTTAACCACTGTTGTATTGTACAACGTTAAAAATAAATGTCAATGAAGAGTGCAAGTTTTCTCTTCTTTTCTTAACAATTTACAGGAAACAATAACTTGTAATGAGACTCTTGCAAGAACAACTGGAAATTCTTTTCCGGGGTATTTCTCAAAATTAAATTTTACTGTAAAATAATTCGTATGAACTCGAGCAATATTAAAATGCATAGCACAGTACAGTCTTTCCGTACTGTGCAGGTTCAGAGGGTTACAGTATGTTTCAGATCGATTATGTTTCTAGGGAATACATACGACGAGTACAAATATAACGAATAGCGCAATAAGCATACGTCATCATGTTACACAATGGAGGCACATAGCTTTGAATGTCTCGTGTATGCCTAGAGATCGGATTTCCGAAGAATAAATTCTTCATTTCTTCTCAGTAAATAAACATAAGTAATATTTTATATTCAATTTATTGACTAGAATACACTTTTTAAAATTCTGAAGGTAGCAGAGGTAAAACACAGGGAACGAGTACTTATATACAACCCATACAAAAACAAGACAGCTATTTTAACAATCGAAAGATATGAAAGAGACTTTGTGGTGGGGAAGCGAGTAACAGAGATATAGCCGATCCCCAGTGCTAAGCAATCTGGGAACTGAGCAAGCTGTGGAGGAAAGCAAGGGCAAATTTTGTAAAGGTATATCATTTCAGAAAGATGAGATAGAAATTTTGCGGTTTCCCGATGACATTGTAAGTTTGTAGAAAACAGCAAAATACCACGAAGTGCGACTGAATGGTATTGACAGAGTCTTGCGAAGGTTGTAAAAGGCGAACATCAGTGAGAGAGAAACAACGGTAATGCAATGTAGCCTACGAAAATGAAGCAATGCTGAAGAAATTAATCAGCGAAACGGTAAAAGTAGTGGATGTGTTTTGTTATTTATGTAACAAAGATATTATTATGACCTAGGTAGAAAAAAAAAACAACATAAAATGCAAAATGGCTATGAGCAGGAAAGAAATTCTGGAGAAGAGATATTTGTTGACATAAAATATTAATGTGATTGTTAGGAAGGATTTCAGACAGTAGCCGGCCGCGGTGGCCGAGGTGACTGAGGCGCTCCAGTCACGGTCAGCACGGCCACTACGGTCGGGGGTTCGAATCCCCCCTCGGGCATGGATATTTGTGCCGTCCTAGTTCGTAAGTAGTTCATAAGTAGTTTGTAAGTTTAGGGACTGATGACCCCGTAGTTAAGTCCCATAAGCTTAACAAACATTTGAACATTTTTTTCAGACAGCTATATGATACAAGTTCTGAAATTTGGTGTTGCTGGAGAAGGCTGAAAACTAGATGGGTACATCGTATATGACTAAGTACCGAGAAGAATTGGCGTGAAAAATTTGTGACGTGCTTGACTAAAATAATAGATGAGTAGGATACATTCTGAGATATCAGGGAATCTTCATTTTAGAAATGGAGGGAAGTGTATGGAAAAATACCAGCAGAGCGTGAAACGAATACACAAAGCAGTATGAAAAGAATGTGAGTTGTCTTTAATATTCAGAGATGAGTATAGGCGCAGGAGATGGTAACCTTCTGTACTTATGACCACGTCATTAAAACAACATGCAAGTTGTAAGTATGGTGTTAAAGTATTTAAAAGTATTGATTACGATCTACCTTAAAGTAAAGTAATAGATATTCGCAACTTAGAACGTATACCACGAAATACATAAAGTCTATATCAGCATATTGTTTATGTAATTATTATACCAAGGCAGCCTAATAAGTACCAAATTCACATTATCTGTTTCTGCAATGTATTGAATCTTCATTAGTGATTAATTCATTACGCTTTCATGGTAAATGCATTCGCTTATGCAATATATACAGGGTGTTACAAAAAGGAGCGGCCAAACTTTCAGGAAACATTCCTCACACACAAAGAAAGCAAATATGTTATGTGGACATATGTCCGGAAACGCTTAATTTCCATGCTAGAGCTCATTTTAGTACTTGTCTTTAAATGTAAATTGAAATAATTCGTGCAGACAATTGTCAAAATACCCAATTGTTTCGTTACTATGTACTGTACTTCCTCGATTCATCGCCAGTTGGCTCACTTGAAGGAAGGTAATGTTGACTTCCGTGCTTGTGTTGACATGCGACGGATGAGGCTTCATTCAAACGTGATCAAATTGTAAATTTTCACAATGAACATGTGTGGGCTGACAAGAATCTGCACGCAATTGTGCAATAACGTCATTGACACAGATTTTCTGTAAACATTTGAGCAGGAATTGTTGGTGATGTCTTGATTGGGCCTCATTTTCTTCCACCTACGCTCACTGGAGCACGTTATCATGATTTCATACGAGATACTCTACCTGTTCTGCTAGAACATGTGCCTTTACAAGTACGACACAACATGTAGTTCATGCATGATGGAGGTCCTGCACATTTCAGTCGACGTTTTCGTACGCTTCTCAACAACAGATTCGGTGACCGATGGATTGGTAGAGGCGTACCAATTCCATGGCCTCCACGCTCTTCTGACCTCAACTCTCTGGAGTTTCATTTATGGTGGCATTTGGAAGCTCTTGTCTACGCAACCCCGGTACCAAATGTAGAGACTCTTCGTGCTCGTATTGTGGACGGCTGTGATACAATACGCCATTCTCCAGGGCTGCATTAGCACATCAATAGAGACTCTTCGTGCTCGTTTTGTGGACGGCTGTGATACAATACGCCATTCTCCAGGGCTGCATCAGCGCATCAGGGATTCCATGCGACGGAGGGTAGATGAAGTAATGAAATGAGCTCTAACATGGAAAATAAGCGTTTCCGGACACATGTCCACATAACATATTTTCTTTCTTTGTGTGTGAGGAATGTTTCCTGTAAGTTTGGCCGTACCTTTTTGTAACACCCTGTGTATAGTGTGGAGAGGTATAAGAATAAGTTAGTCATTAATTGTGTCATTATATTTTGGGAAACAGAAGCTGCAGTGAAGGACAGGGAAGAAGTATCGAAATATCGAGCGATCTTATAACGAAAATGTGCTCACGATCTGTTCACGGTGAGTTCAGTAAGGATACAGAGAAAGATAGTCCTAGCAGTAATTTAGGCACTGCACAGTAAACCTTAATCAGGATGGATTCACAAGTCTATATCAGGGCATAAAGTCTATTCTATAACGAAATGTAAAAAACAAAACATTGAACAGAAAATAAAGTAAAATCAGTGAATTAATGACCCCCCCCCCCCTAAAACGAATATTTCGTTGCCAACGCTAACATGCTAAACCGCTGCCACTGCAAGTAAAATTTAACCCAGGTACGGTACAAAAAAATATTTTTTTATTAGCTGTATCCCGCACGCCTTGCAATACCATGGAAAGATAAAGAAGTGCTTCTCTCCGCGGGTATCATTTGAATTTAAAACATAACGACATTCTTTTGCGTCTATCGATGCTCTAATTTACATAAGAATTCCTTACAAGGAAAATGTAATTTATGTAGTTCCCTTTCTGATTTCGGTGCATCCTAAGTACATATCGAGTGCGTTCTGTTTAGGAATGCCTCGAAAACGCCATAGTACAGGATAGGACAAAGTTACATAGTACACCAAAAAAGTAATTATGGCATTGCTGCGTTGTTTACATTCTCATAATTATGGTGTAATACACAACATGAAGGGGTACATTGGCCAATTCTGACTCTATTTTGTCATTTAATTGAGCCTCCGTATTATGCAAAAATTGCTGCACTCTTTCTTGGTTATCTGTCACAATATTCTCGACTTGACTGGTAATTCTTTCAACAGTGGTTTCTAAATTTTCCTGTTTGATTTTTATTTCCGAGAGATTTTGTGCAATATTATCAATGGCAGAAGGCAATGTTTTTACTGTTTCCTGACAATCAGTAACATTGTTGACAACAGAAGAAATCCATAATTTCGTCGACAGGTTTCTTTTGTACAGTGGAAAATTTACTATTTCTGATTTCTTCGACTTTGAGCATCTGTGCACTTAATTGATCACTTACCTCATTGGAAATTCGTGTATACAAATGCTTTTGAGCAGACTCAAGTTTTTCAATTTCTGCTTGTGTTTTTGTTTGCTGTTCTTCTAAGCGATCTAATTGTTGTTTGGTCTGTGTAGTTAAGGCTGAAATCTGATTATTAATCGCAACCTGTTGTTGCGACATGTTGGCTTGCAAGTTATCAATCTCATTTTTTGTGGTAGTTTGTAAATTAGTGATCTGATTAGTCAAAACCGTAATTTGTGTGTTAGTCGCAGCTTGTAAATTGCTAATCTGAGTAATCAAAAGTTCCTCAAAACGCTTTAGCCAGTCATTCTGTGTATCCGCGAGATGGTGTTCAGTTTGTGGGGATAAGTTACTTTCGCGAGTTTGTGTAGCCAGATTTTGTTCCACTAATGGTGGAATATGCTCGATAGAGCTGGCAGCCATGTTGTGTTCTACGTTCTGAAGAGATTGTTGGGGAACGTTTAGATTTTGTTCAGATGCCATGTTGCTAAACTGGCTGCGGGTTTTAACCATAATATTTGTTGAATTTTGGCAAAAATTGATAACAGAGGGGGGTCCTATAAATTTCACACGGAAAATTACTGAAATTACCTATGGAATCGTTCACACGTACGCGAGAGCAACTTCGAGAGAGAAAAGCATAGGTAGGCTTCATTACACGCAGCATTAACTATTAAATTGATACTTTCCCTGATATTCACTTGAAATAAAAATGTAACTGCGAGAGAAATTTTGAAAACGCGGTACCTAATGGAAAATACTGAATTTGCTACAGTGCACTAGCGACAGATAGAAGAATCTAGTAAGCACCAAGCAAGCTGAATAATGAGCCTGATCTTACCTTCATTGTGACTGCAATTGTTGGCTGGACTGGAAGTCTAACTGCTATCGGCTGGTTAAACTTTACTTCAGTTGCCAAAATCATTAATTTTCATCTCCCGTACAGTTCACTGTTGACGCATGAAACAAAACACAATATCAGGATTAGTGACATGAAAAGGCTCAATCTTCACAAAAATCTTAACTAAATATTTCAAATAAATTTACTATCTGATATATATATATATATATATTTGTACATGTCCTGTCACAATGGGCGCCAATTCTTCTTGTAATGCTGCTTTCGTATGAAAATGGGTATTGCGTATTAAAGTTAAGGTTGGGGACGGCAAATGAAATTTTACCAGGTAATGAAATATTTTTAAATGAGATTACTAAGCAATTTTGACAAGGAAGGGACAATTTAAACAAAATTATTGGATTCCGCCATTAAATGGTAGCGATCGTAATTTCGGTAGCAAATACAACACCAGAAAGCAACATTACAGAAGAAGCCGGCGGAATCTAAATTTTACCTTATTGAGAGCTGGTACAAACATTTTCGGTCATGTTCTGTAGTAATTCTAGCTGAGATGACTGGAATATTACTTCGATAAATTAGATGCTGGGATTGTGCATTTCGTTTACTATTGTTCTATGACCGTGTTGAAAATTAATCATGATAGTCGCCAAAAATCGCAAAATTATCGGACTTCATAAACATTACGAAGATTTTTCTGCAGGCATTAAAATGTAATGAACCATTCATAGACACGAAATAAATCAAAGTTACACAGAGAATGTTCTAGTACAATCGCGAAACAAATCGCAACAATACCCGAGCATCACTTTATGAAGTACTGGATCTGCTGAAAATAAATAACTTTAAAATTAGTGAGACTGGCGAAGGGATTGTAAGTAAGTAAGATATTTCAAATTAACTGTGGGGTTTTATTGAAATTAATAAAAAAAACTAAGCTCACACTTACATGACACGTCCTAGCACATGAAGGAGAAGAAAGTAAGTGACGAACAGTTCCGCTCTCTCCCTTCAGCTTGTTGCAAAAAAATTGAACGTGACAAATGTCATATGTTTATCGATACGCTGGCAGAGAGAGGGCAGAAGTCAGCGGCAAGCATCGCACAAGTTATAAAAAAAAATCATTAATGTATTACTACAGCGACGTTAGTTACATAGTACACCAAACAAGTAATTATGGCGTTGCTGCGTTGTTTACATTCTCATAATTATGGTGTAATACACAACAAGAAGGGGTACAATTTTACTTACGGCAGCGGCGTTGTGCGCTGATGTTGGCAACGGCCGTTGAATGCTTTTTCAAAAATCAGTCACGTAGAATAAGGGGAATAATTCATTATGTTCACAATGAAATAAGTAATTTATGCTGTTCTGGTCAGTAAATTAATCATCCCCTAAAGCGAATAGTTCGTTGCTAACGATAGTAAACTAAACCGCTGGCTCTGCAAGTTAATTTTAGCGCAGGTAGAACTATTTTTTTTTCTTCCTAGCTGTGTGCCATACGCTTTGCAAAGTCATGGAAAGAAAAGAAGTGCATCTTTGGAAGGGTATAACCACTAAATTATACATGGAGTAGAAATATCTATGGAGTGAGCATTGGCTTCTGTGCATCTTCTCAACATTAAGCTGGATTTACCTAATGATACTGTGACAAATCCACTCTTTCTACACATTTATTTGCTCTTAGGACTGGTTTGTATCGCAATGGCTGCAAAGAAGCCCCACTTCCTTTTCGCAGAGCAACCACGTAACGTGAAATAATATTTAAATTAATGTGTCACAGAAGCAACAAGAAAGTTGAGGAAGTGTCACTAAAAGGGCCACTTATACATAGTCATTCGTCTTAACCGAACAAAAAGGGACCAAGATGAAGTCATAGATCAGTATATTTTTCCCATCAGGTGATTTTTTCACCTTAATGTTGAGGACAGAAAATCTGTTCTGCGAATCTGAATTCTCACTCCAGAGATATTTATGCTCTGTGCCTGCCACTACAGATAATATACACAAGCGAGCGATAAACTGATCAGAAACCTCTCTGCTTGCATAATTGTTCGGTACAATATTGTGATTAAAATTTGTAATTACTTACTTCCTCGATTCATCGCCAGTTGGCTCACTTGAAGGAAGGTAATGTTGACTTCCGTGCTTGTGTTGACATGCGACGGATGAGGCTTCATTCCAACGTGATCAAATTGTAAATTTTGACAATGAACATGTGTGGGCTGACAAGAATCCGCACACAATTGTGCAATAACGTCATCGACACAGATTTTCTGTGAACATTTGAGCAGGAATTGTTGGTGATGTCTTGATTGCGCCTCATGTTCTTCCACCTACGCTCACTGGAGCACGTTGTCATGATTTCATACGAGATACTCTACCTGTGCTGCTAGAACATGTGACTTTACAAGTAGGACACAACATGTAGTTTCATGCACGATGGAGGTCCTGCACATTTCAGTCGACGTGTTCGTACGCTTCTCAATAACAGATTCGGTGACCGATGGATTGGTAGAGGCGGACCAATTCCATGGTCTCCACGCTCTCCTGACCTCAACCCTCTTAAGTTTCATTTATGGGGGCGTTTGGAAGCTCTTGTCTACGCAACCCGGTACCAAATGTAGAGACTCTTCGTGCTCGTACTGTGGACGGCTGTGATACAATACCCCATACTCCAGGGCTGCATCAGCGCATCAGGGATTCCATACGACGGAGGGTGGATGAAGTAATAAAATGAGCTCTAACATGGAAAATAAGCGTTTCCGGACACATGTCCACGTAACATATTTTCTTTCTTTGTGTGTGAGGAACGTTTCCTGAAAGTTTGGCCGTACCTTTTTGTAACTCCCTGTATATATTGTGGAGAGGTATAAGAATAATTTAGTCATTAGTTGTGTCATTATAAATTTTGGGAAACAGAAGCTGCAGTGAAGGACAGGGAAGAAGTATCAAAATATCGAGCGATCTTATAACGAAAATGTGCTCACGATCTGTTCACGGTGAGTTCAGTAAGGATACAAAGAAAGATAATCCTAGCAGTAATTTAGGTACTGCACAGTAAACCTTAATCAGGATGGATTCACAAGTCTATTCTATAACGAAATGTAAAAAACAAAACAATGAACAGAAAATAAAGTAAAATCAGTGAGTTAATGATCCCCCTAAAGCGAATATTTCGTTGCCAACGTTAACGTACTAAACCGCTGCCACTGCAAGTAGATTTTAACCCAGGTACGGTACAAAACAATATTTTTTTATTAGCTGTATCCCGAATGCCTGCAATACCATGGAAAGAAAAAGAAGTGCTTCTTTCCGCGAGTATCATTTGAATTTAAAACATAGCGACATTCTTTTGCGTCTATCGATGCTCTAATTTACATAGGAATTCTTTACAAGGAAAATGGAATTTATGTAGTTCTCTTTCTGATTTCGGTGCATCCTCAGTACTTTTCGAGTGCGTTCTGTTTAGGAATGCCTCGAAAACGCAATAGTACAGGAAAGGACAAAGTGGGGCGACGTTAGTTACATAGTACACCAAATAACTGATTATGGCGTTGCTGCGTTGTTTACATTCTCATAATTATGGTTTAATACACATAAAGAAGGGGTACAATTTTACTTGGGGCTGCGGCGTTGTGCGCAGATGTTGGCAAAGGCCGTTGAATGCTTTTTCAAAAATCAGTCACGTAGAATAAGGAGAATAATTCATTATGTTCACAATCAAATAAGTAATTTATGCTGTTCTGGTCAGTAAATTAATCATCTCCTAAAGCGAATAGTTCGTTGCCAACGATAGTAAACTAAACCGCTGGCCTTGCAAGTTAATTTTAGTGCATGTAGGACTAATTTTTTTTTCTTCCTAGCTGTGTGCCATATGCTTTGCAATGTCATGGAAAGAAAAGAAGTGCATCTTTGGAAGGGTATAACCACTAAATTATACATGGAGTAGAAATATCTATGGAGTGAGCATTGGCTTCTGTGCATCTTCCCAACATTAAGCTGGATTTACCTAATGATACTGTGACAAATCCACTCTTTCTACACATTTATTTGCTCTTAGGATTGGTTTGTATCGCAATGGCTGCAAAGAAGCCCCACTTCCTTTTCGCAGAGCAACCACGTAACGTGAAATAATATTTAAATTAATGTGTCACAGAAGCAACAAGAAAGTTAAGGAGGTGTCACTAAAAGGGCCATTTATATATAGTCATCCGTCTTAACCGAACAAAAAAGGACCAAGATGAAGTCATCGATTAGTATATTTTTCCGATCAGGTGATATTTCCACCTGAATGTTGAGGACAGAAAATCTGTTCTGCGCATCACTCCAGAGATATTTCTGCTCTGTGCCTGCCACTACAGATAATATACACACGCGAGCGATAAACTGATCAGAAACCTCTCTGCTTGCATAATTGTTCGGTACAATACTGTGATTAAAATTTGTAATTAGTTACTTTTGGTATGATGTACATTAAGATAGAGAAAGACGTCTTCTTTTGCAGAAACAATTGTACTTAGAGTTATAATCCGACTTCTGAGTATATAGTTCTATGGTTATTGTTTGTGTACAAGTTTCATAAAATGAGAGAAAGGATGTGTTTATAACTTTTAATTGTCACTCAAAACATTGCAGACAAGAAACAAGAACAGTAAAACGAATTAAAAACATTTGAAGTAATAAAAATTGAATTGAAGATATAATTTACATAGCTTAACACTCGGGTCCGCCACACACTCCCTCTGCAGTGACAGCGTCCATGTATTTTCGAGAGAAGCTGACCTGTCGACCTGATCTGGTGACCCGTGGTGAAGGTGCACTGGGTTGATTGCTGTCTGTTGTATTCTGAAGGTTGATAGTCTTTGGAATGGAATGTGACGGAAAGTCCGGAGTGGTTTCTCTTGATGTGTCTTCCATGTTATTCGATGAATAGTCTGTCAGAAGAAAGGCAGGTTTCAATCTGTCAATGCTAATAGTTTGTTTTCCTGTTGGCATCTCCACCTCAAAGTGCTTGTCACAAGACTGGATATAACCCGTAATATGTTGGCTGAAGCGGTGTTCGCGGTGTCGCACAAAAACAAACTTGCTTGTCATCAGTTGAGGGCGAATAAAGATCTTTTTGTGGGCGTGATGTTTTGATGGAACTGGTCTTAGGCTTCTCATCTGTTCCTTCAATTTGAAGACAAAAGTTAGGACGTCAGTTACTAATTTCTGTTCATTGAGAAATGCTCCTGGTAACCTAATTGCTGAACCATAAGTCATTTCCACTGGTGAGGTATTGACTTGCGGAATTATGTAGGAGCGAAGTCCTAATAGGACCAGAGGAAGCTTCGAAACCCAATCATCAGACATTTTTGCTTTTAAAGCAGATTTTAACTGACGGTGCCAGCGTTCAATTTTTCCATTTGCTGCAGGATGATATGCTGTAGTTTTAATGTGGACAATGCCCAGTGTGCTTGTGAGACATTTGAAAAGTTGACACTCAAACTGCCTTCCGCGATCAGTAGTTATGATTTGAGGCACACCGAAACGAGATATCCATGTTGAGATGATGGCAAATGAAACTGTTTCTGCTGTGATGTCAGCTAATGGAACTGCTTCTGGCCATCGAGAGGAATGATCAATGATTATTAGTAAATAGCGATATCCCTGTGATAGAGGTAGGGGTCCAACAATATCTATGTTAATGTGACTGAATCTTGCTGTCGTTGGTGGATAATGCCCCACTGCACTATTAGTGTGTCGTCAGACTTTACTTCTTTGGCAAGGAATACGTGTTGAAGTCCAGGCCTTCACGTCCTTTTTAGTGACGGCAAAGTGAAGTGTTTTCTCACGAAATTAATGCTTGCTTGGACACCAGGATGAGCTAGACTGTGTAGTGAGTTGAAAATTGCCTGTCGTAGTTGTTGGGGTACGTATGGACGAATCATATCTTCAGACATGTCACAAACACGTTCTCTACCATTTGGCAACATTATTGTTTGAAGTGCAAGGGATGTCGTATTCTTAATGTGTGGAAGCTCTTCGTCACATTGTTGGCTTTCTGCAATTTGTTCCAAGGTAACAGTTGGAGGTATAGTGATTGAAGCAATTCGTGAACTGGCGTCAGCTGCAATTTTCTCCTTCCTCCGTAGTGTAACGTATGTCTGTGGTGAACTGTCCAATGAAACTAATGTGTCGGATCTGACGTAGAGAAGCTTTGTTTGAACGTTGCTTGAACATTAAGTTGAGTGGCTTGTGGTCGGTGTAAATCAGAAAATCTCGTCCTTCAAGCATGTACTGAAAGTGATTCACGGCTGAGTAGGCAGCGAGGAGTTCTCTGTCAGAGGTTGAGTAATTCCTTTCTGCTTTTGATCGTTTCTTGGAGAAGAATCCTAATGGTTGTAGATTGTCACTAATTTGTTATAAAGATGCACCAATAGCATACTCTGAGGCGTCAACCATTAAAATTAAAGGTAAACTTGAAAATGGATGAGCCAGAAGTGCTGAATCAACCAAGCTATTTTTCAGGTCATTTAAGGCTTGTCGAGGATTTTCTGTCCAATTAATTTTCCTCTTATCATTTTTCTTCGTCCCATGGAGTAGGTTCAAAAGATCTGCTTGTTTACCGGCTGAATTTGGTAGTGCTCTTGGGGAAAAATTAATGAGGCCAAGAAATCGGCGTAGTTCTTTTATTGTTGTAGGTAGCGGAAAGTCAATAATTGTTTGTACTCGCTCTGGCAGTGGTCTGATTCCTTCTGCAGCTCCCATATATCCCAGAAAAGGTACTTCTGTTGAACTGAAAATGCATTTATTCAGATTGATTCTGATGTTGAACTTACTGAGGCGTTCGAAAAGCAATTGAAGATGCTTCTTGTGCTCTTCTTTATCTTGTGATGCTACTAGAATATCATCTATATAACAGTACACAAAATCGACGTCTCTCAGTATATCGTCAATATATCTTTGAAAAGTTTGAGCCGCGTTTCGGAGTCCAAATGGAAGTCGTAAAAATTCAAACAAACCAAATGGAATTATCACTGCTGTCTTAGGTACATCGTCTGGATATACAGGGATGTGATGGTAAGCTCTGACCAGATGTATCTTTGAAAATATTTGTTTTCCATGCAGTTGACTGTTAAAATCTTGAAGGTTAGGAATAGGATATCTGTCAGGTTTGGTGATGTTGGTGAGAGCACGGTAATCTCCGTAAGGCCTCCAGGATCCGTCTTTCTTGGGAACTAAATGGAGGGGACTTGACCAGGCGCTCTTTGACGGCTGGCAGATTTTTATATTAATCATTTGTTGGAACTCTGCTTTAGCTGCCTTTAGTTTATGTGGTGGTAGTCGTGCCTTTGCTGCTACAGGATGTCCTTCTGTGACAATCATATGAAAAACAGTGGTATCTGGAATGTCAAAATGGATGTTTTCATGAAGCAAGCAGAGAAATTTCTTGAGAATGTCAGCATGTTTTTGATCTGGAGGCATTACATGAACTGTTTCTATGCCCGAGACTTTAATCAGTGTGCCAGTTGTCGTGATACCAACATAGTGAGCCATTAGGATTAATGGAATGAGCGTGACCTGTTTCGTGATAGTGACCGCCAAAGAAAAACAGATCGTAAACTTTATGCGGCAAACGGCACTTGTATTAATATTTACGGAGAGCGTCTATTACTACTCAATCTCTACTTGTATCTAGTATAGAACGTGCTGTAACAGGAAGCCGCTGCATAAATATGGTTTTCAAATATCGTCCTTGACTTGTATACCAGCTAAAGTTCGCATCTCACGTAACAGCTGAGTTGGCTTCTTATCTCAATGGCGGACCCGAGTGTTACGCTATGTAAATTATATCTCTGAACTTCATTCAATTTTTATTACTTCAAATTTTTTAATTCGTTTTTCTGTTCTTGAGATCTACTAAAAGATTGTAATGATGAATGAAGTCGGCTCCGATAATCGGTGATTGCACATCTCCAATTACGAAATTCCACGTGAAATTGCGCCGTAAACCCAAATTGAGTACTAATAGACGCTCTCCGTAAATATTAATACAAGTGCCGTTTGCCGCATAAAGTGTAGGATCTGTTTTTCTTTGGCGGTCACTATCCGAAGGCGGGATCACAGAAATTTTAGCTCCGGTGTCGACTAGGTAACGTCTTCCGCTACTTCTGTCTGTGAGAAATAGGCGGCGTGAAAAATTGCTCCGACCACTTGTCGCCGCTAATGTGGAGCGTTTGAGTTTGACTGCTTGTTGGAATTTTGAGCGGGAGGTGGTTGATACGAGCATGGGCTCTGACATTTCTTTGCCCTGTGGCGATATTTGAATTGATACCAACATAGTGCGCCATCAGGATTAAAACGCTGGAATGAGCGTGACCTGTCTCGTGATCTACTTCGTGAGGAACGAGATGAACGTGAGCTGCTTCTTGAACGTGACTGTGTTTTCAATTCGGCGATTTGTTTCTCTAGTCTTTAGATACTGTCGTTATTTGCATCATTTATTTTACTGGATGATGACTGCAATGTATGAGCACAAATATTTGATCCTGGGTGTGAAAATTCAACAGTCTTGTCAGCCATTGTGGCTAAGGTATGAAGATCATCTCTACTTGTAGCTAGTATAGAACGTGCGGTAACAGGAAGCCGCTGCATAAATATGGTTTTCTAAAAATCGTCCTTGACTTGTATACCAGCTAAAGTTCGCATCTCACGTGACAGCTGAGTTGGCTTCTTATCACCTAATTCCAGTTCTGTTAATAATTTTGTTACTTTTCTACTTTCTGACTCTTCAAATTCCTGAAATAATCTTGTTTCAAGCTCTGTGAATGGAGTGGTAGATAATGGTCGAGTGAAAAAGTCGGAAATTAATTCCACAACATCCGCTTCTAATGATGCCACAACATGATAAAATTTTGTGGTTTCGTTAGTTATACCGAACGTGGTAAACTGAGCTTCAATTTGAAGAAACCATACCTTTATGTTTTTCTTCCAGATGGGCGGAATCTTCACTGAAACACGAGCGATACCCGCTTCGTCCCATGCTGATGTAGGCCGTGAATTTGCGTCGTTGCCGTTGTCGGTCATTTTTGCACTGCACAAATTAAAAATGCGTTCCGCTCCGTATATCACGTCGGGGTCGCCAATATGGTTATTGTTTGTGTACAAGGTTCATAAAATGAGAGAAAGGATGTGTTTATAAGTTTTGTCACTCAAAACATTGCAGACATGAAACAAGAACAGAAAAACGAATTAAAAACATTTGAAGTAATAAAAATTGAATGAAGTTCAGAGATATAATTTACATAGCTTAACACTCGGGTCCGCCACAGTTCTATTACACAAGATCGATTTCAACTTCGTGCTTTACGAAGTAATCACTGCAGGACGTGAGGACACGTATTAGCTGAAAGAGTGGCCATTGCACTGACCTTCAGTGTCACAATCCAACGCATTGCCCACTACGCCACGACCAAGACTTAGAAGTTGCGTTCTTAAATTTCATACTATTCATGGTCGTTGATAACTGATGCTAATATGGCATTTGTAGACACTAGATTATCATGTATAGTATGGAGAACGACGTGTTTTTGTTAATTATTCAGTGCGCCATTGCTTTGAAATGAAAACGTGTAAGTTAAAAACAGAAAATCATCAAATACGCAACGCAAGATGGCTTATGCCAGAGAGTGTAGGGTGTCAAAACTCTGTTATTTTTGCAAATATATCTCAAACGATACGAGATATGAAAAACCACAAGGGAACAAAGCTATAGAGAATCTTCTCCTCTACAAATTCGGTTATTCAATTTTAGCGTCAGATGAACGGTTTATATGCAATTAAAATTACATTACAGTCAGCCTTTTATTGGTATTACTAACGTATTTCTTGTCCGAAATATTTGAAAAAGCGAGCTTCTGATCTCTGGTAGCCAAAACTCATGTCTGTAAAATTTGGTGCCGATCGGTTGAACGGTTCGACCTAAAAAGTGGGAACACGTTACAGCAAGACAAACATAGTCAAAATCTCCGTTATTTTTGCAAATATCTCTGCAACGATGCAAGATATGAAAAAAAAACATAATAGAGCGAAGTTGTAGAGAATTTTCCCCTCTACCAATTAGGTTATTCAATTTTCGTTTGTAATGACAATTATATTACAAACGATACGAGATACGAAAAAAACATAAAAGTGCGAAGGTGTAGAGAATTTTCTCTTCTACAAATTCGTTTATTCAATTTTCGTGTTAGGTGAATGGTAAAGCCGTTATTTTTATTTAAATTTCGAGCTGTCAAAAAACGATCGCAAAGGCCCACTTTTAGTGTTACTACCGTAACCTAATGTGGGCCAACATAGAAGATAAACTTATCAATGTGCATGAACATTGCATGGAAAACTATTGAGAGTAGTCTACACTATAGAGGGAGCACAGGAGCAAGAGAGGTTTGACTGGAGCTAGGGAACAGTTACGTATTGCCAAATAAATGTCAACGAACATAGAAATTCAACAACCTAAACTATGATAATCATGGGAGCAACGGGAAGATCATAACAGAAATGGTCAACAAATCTTCAATAAAAAGAAACACATTGAGGATATGTTCATTTCCGGCTACAATAAAAGTAAGAGAAGGAATAATAATAATAATAATAATAATAATAATAATAATAATAATAATAATAATTTCGTATGGCTCATTGGCCTGGTGCAAGTCTTTCAAATGGACGCTACTTCGGCAACTTGCGTGGGCCTAGCCTACCCCATTTACCCAAATGGGGAATTGGGACCTACAGCTTAACGTGGAATCCGAACCACTTGTCGCTTCTGGTGATTCTTCATATAGTTAAGAGGTGACGAATGGGTTAAAAACGCAGACTCAAAAAATCCGAGGTCCGACTGTGTTTAGAACCCGTGACTCTTCAGTTACCATTCTAGTGCTTTACCCTAAGCGCACCAGGCCTGGAGGTATCGTTCAAACCATCTTAAGGATAACCATACACATATGCGATTAAATCAAAACAAGGGAAGCAATACCCTGTGGTATGGGAACAAAAATAGAGTTAGCAACCAAGTTGGGGATTCAATAACCAAAACGTACGCATCGTGGAAGTTAACGAATAGGCAATTCTATGACAACGACAATCTCAAACTGATTTCGACTGCAACAAGCCGTCGACTGGGCAGAATGAGGGCATACCTCTAGGAGGAAATAAACAAATGGCCATGCTACGATATAATGATGGCATAAACATGCAGATGGAACTGACGAAAGCATAAAATAATTAGAAATAATTGTAATTTTATTGGGCCAAACTGCTAAGTTCATCACTCCCTAGCCTTACAAATTACTTAAACTAACTACGGACAACATACACACTCACTCCAGAGGGAGGACTCTAATCTCCAATGGGAACGTTCGCCCAGTCCGTAATATGACGCCTTAGACAATGCGACCATTCCGCGTGGCGGGAAGCACCAATAAAATGTGATAAAACTGTAGTGGACAACGTTCGGGCTAAGATCAAAACACGAATAGCGAGCATTGCTATGGATCTAAATATCGATACGGGCTCGACAATCAACGTACTGAGTCTCGATTAATATAAAGCGTTATGTGAAAACTGAAAGAAGTATGACAATCTGCAGACGAAATAAAAAGAATTAATAACGAAACAAAGGAATTAGCTTAATTTTTTTTCTAGGAGTTCCTCGACAGAATAAAAGGAGTGAGCCATGAGGTAAGTCATCAATTTAGACTTTAAAAGCGCGTGGGTTAGTAGTATGATTCTCGAGTTCTTGTGGCAGCTTGTTGAAAATTGATATTGCGGATCACTACACGCCTTTCTACAGAAGAGTCAAGGAGGTGTGATCCAGATGTAGATTCGATATTAGTTTTCATCGAGTGAAAGCTGCTCATTCGTGGGAATATACAGATATATTTAACAACAAACGACATTCAGTAAATTACGTGTTGTGACGCCAATGTCAGAATTCCCAGTCTACTGAAAAGAGTTTAACAGCGTGTGTGCGGCCTTACACCACATATTGTTGGAACCGCCCGTTTGAATCAGTCGAGTTACTCCAAAAAATAGCATCATATCTCATAAGTGTATGAAAGTAAGCTCGTTGACAACTTCCTGAATTGAAAATTCGTTACAGATACCGTTCTAATGGTAAAAAAAAAAAAAAAAAAAAAAAAAAAAAAAAAAAAAAAAAAAAAAAAAAGTTTTTGAACAGCTAATTATCTGAGCACCTAGAAATTTAAACTGTTCAGTCTCATTTATCGGATGCCCATTATATATAATCAAACTGTCGTCTTTTGCTGATTTGTGTGTTAAAAATTGTTAGTGCTGAGTTTTACACTGATTTAGCATCGATTTAGTTCCTATAAGCCATGAACTTATCTCTTGAACTGCCAATATAACTCCAACCTGCTTCACTACTAAGCTGGTATCATCAACAAATAAAAATATTTTACAATCATTTGTTGCACTTGAAGGCATATCATTTATATAAATAAGAAACAGGAGCCGTCCTAGAATAGATCTCTGAGGAACCCCACACTTAACTGTGCTCCACTGTGACTATTATTCATGTACTGGGTTTCTTCCCCCCCCCCCCCCCCCTATTCAGTGAAAATCTCTCTCTCTCTCTCTCTCTCTCTCTCTCTCTCTCTCTCTCTCTCTCTCTCCCTGAACACTCATTATCACAATACTTACAGTTATCAAAATTTCAACTGAAACTTCCCGGCAGATTTTAATCGTGTACCGGAACGGGGATTCGATCCTGGGAATTTTCCTTTCGAGGGCAAGCGCTCTACCGTCTGAGCTATCCCGGCACGCTTTACATTCCGTCCTCACAATTTTACTTCTGTAAGTGCCTCGCCTCCTACTTTACCGTGAACCGTGCCGGAATAGCTCAGACGCTGGAGCGCTTGTCCGCGAAAGGCAAAGGCCCCAAACCACAGTTCCGGCGTATGATTTTAATCTGACAGCAATTTTCACTCCAGTCACGGTTTGCAGGGCCACTACGGTCGGGGGTTCGAATCCCCCCTCGGGCATGGATATTAGTTAGTTCATAAGTAGTTTGTAAGTTTAGGGACTGATGACCCCGTAGTTAAGTCCCATAAGCTATACAAACATTTGAACAAAGAGGGTCCTCCTCTCCCAGTTGCTTATTTGTGGAAGCCTTTGGGGTCAAGGAACTGGATTCGGCAAGTTTTAAACCAACGGTTTTCTGGTGGTACGAAGACGAATGTAAGATGTGTACCCATATGTACCCATATGTAGAATGGGAATATTTAGTTTCTTCTTTATGGGAATATGCTGTGAGAAAGAAGCTGGTTTTTGTTTCTATACCCATACATTATCGCTACAGTTGTAGCATCTTCGGTGGGGCAAGGATTGGTTAAAATTGAAAAGCAGAATAATATAAGTTTCTCAGGTTATTGTAAGTTCATACAGTGTTTTGTGAATTAATACAGTGCAGTAAACATCAAACTACGTGTTTTAAAATTTTTGGTCGAACTATGCACAACACAGTCGTTTGCATCGAGGTATTTTATTACTTAGACGTTTATTTTGTTGATAGTTAACACTACCAGATCAATAATGCTAGCATAATCTTCGCCACAGCAGCAAAGACAAGACAGTTCACTGATGGAATAAAATAAAAGGAACCACACTCACGCACACCCTCTGAGCCACATACAGAGGGTAACGCAACGCAACATCCAAGATGGACAGATTAATGCGTCAGAAGTCGCTATACGCCGTACCAAGCGGCAAAATGTCGTTCTAGAAGCATGCAAAAATGCAAAATTTAAGGATTGATGCACAAAATACGGTATAAATTAATATTTAATGCATTGTTGTCCATGAACAGCACTGGGAATGAAAGGGTTAATTACAAATTTATACAAGAATTTTATGTATGAAGTGGTTACAGATATCTTACATTATTCTTGACAGTTTCTCATCTGCAACTATACCGCAATTACGTATAAAACATTTCTACATCGCAATATTTGATCTGCTTTTTATGTCATCTCAATGGTTAGGTTTAGATCTATTTAATTTTACGTGAATGGAATTTTTGTGTGTTCGTTTATTCGTTTGCTAGTGCAGTATGTCCAAGTTACATATGTTGGTGTCTTCATTGGCTGAATAGTGAAGGAAAATAGCATTATTTCAATATTTGCCATCATTGTTTGAGAAGTGTGAAAACAAGATGGTGGATGGAGTGGACAGCTGATTGTGTTTTGATTGGGATCTTTGAATCTTGGTAATATGATAAGTGGGGTGACAGTTGACGTTGTTGTGGAAGTTCGTATTTTGACAATGGGTGTGCCTGTCTTTATTGTGTGTGTGTGTGCGTGTGTGTGTGTGTGTTTATAGATTGATGTTGTCTGTCAGTTGTTTGAGGGCAGAAAATATAGGCCCATTACAGGGATCTGTATATTCATTTATTATTTGTTTTCCTTGAACCATGGCGTCTTGTATTTGGTTGTTGTTTTGAATTATTTAGTGGGGGTCTGTGCTGCATTTGAGAATTTTTACATTTGTGATGATGTCGTCTGACAAATGCAGAGTGGTGCGTCACGATACGGATCGCGCGGCTTCCGAAGTCAGGGGTTCGAATCCCCCATCGGACATGGATGTACGTCTTTTCTTTGGGTTAGTTTAACTTAGTTTAAGTAGTTTGTAAGTCTAGGGACCTATGACCAAAGTAGTTTGGTCCCATAAGAATTTCAAACATTTTGAACAAATGAAGAGTGACAGCTGTTATCTTTCAGCGCTCTTCAGCGTTCTGTATATCTTGCATTAAAGTTTCTGCTTTTTTGTCCAATGTAAATGGATATGCAGTCCTGACATGCCAGTTGATAAATACCAGACGTGTTGTGTTTGTCAGTGTTTGTGTTAGTTGTTCTTATTTTGCCCTGTATTGAGTTGTCAGTACTGTAGACTAGTTTTAATCCTCGTTTTTTTAGTATGTTGCCTATTCTATGAATTATTTTGTTGTTCTAGATGAGATGTTTACTTGTTATTTTAGGTGTTTTGTGCTCATGTACAGGTTTGTGTTCTCTTTTTGTATTAGCCACATGTGTTTATTTTGTGTATGTTTGAGTTGATCTTTAATGTGTCATTGTCAGCCAGTTGATGGTGAATTGTTTGTTTTTGTGCGTTATGTGTCATCGTAATCTTTGTTTTAAGCCGGCCTCGGTGGCCGAGGGGACTGAGGCGCTCCAGTCACGGTCTGCACGGCCACTACAGTCGGGGGTTCGAATTCCCCCTCGGGCATGGATATTTGTGCCGTCCTTAGGATAAGCTGTTTGATAAGTAGTTTGTAAGTTTAGGGACTGATGACCCCGTAGTTAAGTCCCATAAGATTTACAAACATTTGAACATTTGAATTTTTTCTTTGTTTTAAATGTGTAATTCAGTTTGTCTATAATATTTGTGTCATAACCATTCCCCACAGTAATTTGTTTGATGATTTGTAACTTATTTTTGTGATGAGTTGCATCAATTACTAGACCATAGGGTCTATGTGTCATCATAATTTTTGTTTTAATTGTGTAATGGTCATTCGGTAAACTACCCTACTGAGTTATCAGTAGGGTAGTTATCAGGCGAGAAATCATACACGATATAGATATGATAGCGTACTTTACTCAGATATTCGTTACAATTGTAATTTGTGTGTGATACAGTACGATATTTTGCTGTCTCAACTCTTTACTCGAGGTTTACATGGGGCTACCTTAATTGTGAAAAAGTCATTGCTGTCTCATTGAGCCCTATTATGGTGCGTGATCACCTCGGACGGCCAGTACAGTCTGGCACGATCAGTCTGAGGTTATCAATCAGCTCTTGAGGAATATTTGGCCATTCTTCCATGAGTGCAATATCCAGCTCTGCAAACGTTGTGGGAGATGCTGTTCTGGCTACAATGCGTCTGCCAAGTGTATCACAGACATGCGCAATAGGTTTACGAGCGGTGAACAAGCTGTCCAATCCTCTAGTTCAGTTCCCTCAGATTCAAGCATGTTGTCCACTAATGCAACTTTGTGTGGATGCGCATTATCGTCTACCAGAAAGTACTCGTCTCCTACGGCACCAGCGTAGGCCACATCAGAAGGTCGAAAGATTTCGTCTGTATACCTCTGAGTAGTCAAAGCGCCATTCTGAACGATATGGAGGGCCGTACGTCCTTCCCACACCATGATATACGCGCAAGCAGGATTGCTTTTAGGTCTACGATCTCCCCAAAATGCGGGAATGAAGGTTGAACAAAAAACCTTGACTTATCAGTGAACCCGGCGCCATTTGTTACAATTTCAATCCTGATGTTCCTCCGCGTCTTGCGCCCAGTTTTTTTGCGGGATAAACGATGTTGTGGTTTTAATGGGACACACACCATAGGCTTTCGTTCCACATTTCCGAAAGCGATTTCGGAAGGTTTGTGTTGACATTGCGCTTTCTGTTGCTGCTTGGAGGGGATGTTGCAGTTGAATTGCATTCAGCCTCCTGTCTCGACGGGCTGTGTACCGGAGATAACGGTAATATCTTGTTGATGTTATCCGTGGACGATCTTGACTTTGCATTCTTTTAACGATTTCTGTTGTCAGAAATCGCATTAAGGTCTGGAAAATACTCTTTGGGACACTCCAATAGCTCCATCCACCTCCTTCTGTGTCTGTACCGCTTCCCACCTTCCAATGGCTCTCCACACCATACCTTCGGGTAAGACACGTCATTGTTTTATATTACTACCTGCTCTCTATCTAAACCCAACTGCTTGTGTAATTCCTTCGTTTGAAGTCAACACTAACGTTCTGTTATTATCACTATATCAGTTACCCTAATGTTGTTTTATCAACCCCGTAGAACCAACAGAAAGCAGTCGAACAATATTAGTTCATTACGAAGGTGAAAACACCTCAGAAACTAGATATCTCAACTGATTCACTGACTGTTTACCAATGTATTGTGACTATTATGTAAACGGACCTTCAGATTTTTTTTCTCACACATTTTGTGTGCTGTTGTAATATTATAGCTAATCGGTCGTCGCTTTGAAGAAAATTTAAGTAGTTTGCTGTAGTTTATGTCAATTAAAACCTGAATGCTATTTTTTTCAGAGTTCGATACTGGAACGATAGTTTTGAACTCATATACAGGATGAGTCACCTAACATTACCGCTGGATATAATTCGTGAACCACATCAAATACTGAGGAACCGATTCCACAGACCGAACGTGAGGAGAGGGGCTACTGTAACTGGTTAATACAAACCATAAAAATGTACAGAAGTTTTTTTTAACACAAACGTACGTTTTTTTTTAAATGTAACCCCGTTAGTTTTGTTAGCACATCTGCGAATATAAATGAATACGTAATCAGTGCCGTTTGTTGCATTGTAAAATGTTAATTACATCCGGAGATACTGTAACCTAAAGTTGAAGCTTGAAACCTCCGACGTTCAGTTGCGTGTTGTAACAACCACGGGCCACGGTCGGCGAGCAGCATATACAGGGACATGTTTACGTGCACTGTTGTCGTTTAGTCTAGCTGTTACACTGTCCGCATGTAGCGCTTGCTGCTATTGTTATTCTGCATTCGTCTTTGCACGCAGACTAACTGTAGTACACTGTGTTACCAGACGTCTGTGATAGTTTAGTGTTGTAGGAACTGTAACCATGGTGTATTCGAACTCTGAAAAGGCGGAGTGTCGACAAAATGCAGCTGAAGCCTGCAGGGTGTAAGCAGAACGTTACCTATACAGAGAGCATCCAAGGTGGCGTACATTTCAAATCATCTACCGCCAACTATATGCAACAGGTATGGCCGTAGCACACAAACGGGTCCGTAACAGGACCGTCACAGGAGAAGCGGGTGCAGTTGGTGTCTTAGCTGCTGTTGTTGAGAACCCACACAGAAGTACACGGGACATTGTGAGAGCTGGTGGACTGAGTCAAAGTAGTGTCATGCGCATACTGCATCGTCACCGCTTTCACCCGTTTCATGTGTCGCCATATCAGCAATTACATGGTGATGACTTTAATCATCGAGTGCAATTCTGTCAATGGGCAGTTCTCCAGCTTACCGACGAAGCGGGTCTCACAAACCGTGGGGCAGTGAGTCTACGGAACGTGCATTACTGGTCCGTGGACAATCCTCGCTGGTTCCGACAGGTAGAGCGACAACGAACATGGACTGTAAATGTATGGTGCGGAGTCATTGGCGACCACCTCATTGGTCCTCACTTCATTGCAGGGGCCCAAACAGCTGCAACATACATCACGTTTCTACAGAATGATCTGCCAACGTTGCTCGAAAATGTCCCACTGGAAACGCGTCGACGTATGTGATATTAGCATGATGGTGCACCTGCACCTTCCGCAATTAACACTAGGCTGACAGGATGATCGACGGGCGTTTCATAAGACGTGGAGGACGCATAAATTGGCCAGCCCGTTCTCCTGATTTTACACCTATGGACTTCTTTCTGTGAGTACGTTAAAGGAGTATGTGTACCGTGATGTGCCTACAACCCCAGAGGATATGAAAAAACGTATTGTGGCAGCCTGCGGTGACATTACAGCAGGTGTACTGCGGCGTGTACAACATTAATTACGCCACAAATTACAATTGTGTGCAGCAAATGGTGGCCACCACTTTGAACATCTATTGGCCTGACATGTCGGGACACACTCTATTCAATGAAAACGGAAACCACATGTGTACGTGTACCTCACCCCTCATGGTAATGTACATGTGCGTCACTGAAAAACACCAATAAAGGTGTTAGCTTGTGGACGTAATGAGCTGTTCTAGTCTCTTCTGTACCTAAGGTATATCACCGTTGCCTTTGGATCGCTACTTAATTCGGTGCTCTCCGATACACACGATCGAACAGCGGAGGAGTGGCACTCAAGCGTCAACTTTAGGTTACAATATCTCCGGATGTAATTAACATTTTACAATGCAACAAACGGCACTGATTACGTATTTGTTTATATGTTCAGATGTGCTAACAAAACTAACGGGGTTCTATTTAAAAAAAAACGTTGGTTTGTGTTAAAAAAACATGCTTCCGTGCATTTTTTATGGATTGTATTAACCAATTACACTAGCCCCTCTCCTCACGTTCGGTCTGTGGAATCGATTCGTCAGTATTTGATGGAGTTTACGAAATATATCCAGCAGTAATGTTAGGTGACTCACCCGGTATATACGACGGCCTTGTTCACTGACGCTCCAAGGCATAAAACACAAATAGAATAGTTTTGAACTATATCATCCAACGTATTACTTGAAAATATGTGTAACACTACAATTATCAACTCTTACGACATAAATTAAAGTTATTTGCAACATAGGAAGTCTTTGTTCAACAATAAAATAAATCTGTCGCTCCAGTTTCTTCTCCCACTCTTAATTCTATTTCTACAAGTTTCATTTCCTCCCACTTTTTCCATTGCATTGATGACAGATTTCTCAGTTTCAGTTTGCCTAACTGCGATCGAGTACTGATGGTATACTTTTCATGTTTTAATACCGTCACTGATTTTTATCACTTTTACTGTTACTAGATTACATTAGTACTTGTTCCATAGATCACGAGCACGATACTTCGTATTGATGTGGAATGTGTCAGGTTAATGTAAGGCGTCTTTACAAATTATTACTTTGCACTAAATAATACATGACACAAATTTTTTTTTGTTTTTAATTTTTTTATTTTTTATTTTTTTTTCAGATTTGCTAATTTATATCTAAAATTTCATCTATAGTGTAGAAGGAGTTGCCATTCAGAAATTCTTTTAATTTATTTTTAAGTGCTAGTTGCCTACCTGTCAGGCCTTTGATGATGTTTGATAGGTGACCAAAGACTTTTGTTGCAACACAATTCACCCCTTTCTGTGCCAGAGCTAGATTTAACCTTGAATAGTGAGGATCATTCTTTCTCCTAGTGTTGTAGTTATGTACACTGCTATTGCTTTTGAATTCGTTGGGATTGGTAATAACAAATTTCATAAGCGAATATATATATATATATATATATATATATATATACTGTGAAGATCCCTAGCTCTTTAAATTAGTGTCTGCAGGATGATTTTGGCTGGGCTCCAGCAATTATTCTGATAACACGCTTTTGTGCAATGAATACTCTTTTCCTCAATAATGAATTACTCCAGGAAATGATGTCATATGAAAGCAGAGAATGAAAATAGGCGTAGTAAGCTAATTTACTGATATGTATATCACCAAAATTTGCAATTACCCTAATAGCATAAGTAGCTTAACTCAAACGTTTCAGTAGAGCTTCAATGTGTTTTTTCCAGTTCAACCCCTCACCAATGCGTACACGTAAAATTTTTGAATATTCTATCTTCGGTACACATTTCTGATCAAAGTCTATATTTATTAATGGTGTCATTCCATTTACTGTAAGTAACTGTATGTACTGTGTTTTATCAAAATTTAATGACAGCCCATTTGCCGATAATCACTTAATGATTTTCTGAAAGACGTCGTTTACAATATCTTCAGTTAGTTCTTGACTGTCAGGTGTGATAACTATACTTGTATCATCAGCAAAAAGAACCAGCTCTGTATCTTCATGGATATAGAATGGCAAGTCATTAATATATATTAAGAACAGCAAAGGGCCCAAGACCGAACATTGTGGCACCCATTTTTGATTGTTCTCCAGTTTGAGGGATCAGCTGTTTTTTTGCATATTGTGTGAATTACTTATGTCAACTTTCTGCGCTCTTCCTGTCAGGTATGATTTAAACCATTTGTATACTGTCCCATTCATACCACAATTCTTTAGTTTATCTAGAAGAATTCCATGATTTACTCAATCAAAAGCATTTGAGAGATCACAAAAAATCCCAGTGGGTTATGTCCAGTTATTCAGAGCAATTAATATTTCATTAGTGAAAGGACATATAGCATTTTCTGATGAAAAGCCTTTCTGAAAACCAAACTGACGTTTTGTTAGAACTTTATTTTTACTTATGTGTGAAACTACTCTAGAATACATTACTTTTTCCAGAATTTTGGATAAGGCTGTCAAAAGTGAGATTGGGCGGTAGTTGTTGACATCAAACGTATCCCCTTTTTGTGTAGTTGTTTAACAATAGCATATTTCAGTCTATCAGGAAAACACCCTGCTTCAGAGAACTGTTACATATGTGGCTAAGAATCCTACTTTTCATATTATAGATACTTGTAGAATTTTACACCATTTAGGAAGTCTTTATATACCATCGACTCCATCTGCAAGAATATTGGAAAGTATATAGAACGTATCAGTAAATAAATAAATGAAACATTTCACCTTTTGTAGACTTTTGTCGAGATTCTTCCATTGGAATCATTGAAGGATATGTTGTTTATTTTTAATTAAGAAAACACGATTAAGATTTCAGTAAGATTCATTTATTTTTAAAGAGGTACATATCACATTGGAAAACTGTAATTTATACGAGACATTAGTTTTGCTGCATCACAGTGACGAAGACTAGTAGACGTTAGGAGTTTACGACGAGACCCTCTTGAGCTCATCGGCGTACTTCTGCCTGTAGCTGCCGCTGGGGTCGTAATTGGTCTCCAGAGGCGACCACAGGTCGGGCTTCTCCTTGATGAGGAACCTGATCACCTTCTCTGCCCCATTCTTCTGTTTCTCGTTGCATTTGGAGCACTCGTTGGTCAGCGCATCAGGAATGGCGGCTGTGTAACAGATAGAGGAAAAACTCAAAAGGTTGAAGATATCTAAAGTAATTAATAAAATAAAAGCTAATTTCATGAGAATCTAAGCGTTTTGCAAGCACTTAGATTTAGAGTTGCATTGAGTAGTATTCCCAAGACAACAATAACAAATTGTTTACCCTATATCAGAGCGCTAATGATGTGATTGAATCATTTAAACTAATCAGTTCTAAGTTGCTCACACATTAATGAAGTTGAATGGAGTAATTTACCTAATTTATCTGTTCATACCGAGATACGCGAGACCAGTGTATAGGTATGTTATTAAAATGAGAAATGAATTTATATCTCAGGTATATTGCTGTGAGAGGTGTAGATAGCCTGACGATAGAAAGATCTCTATAGGTCAGGCAGAATGAGATAAAATGAGTAATTTCCGAAGATATAACAGATCCAAACATATTAAAGTTTTTGTTCAAAAAATAAGACGACATCAAACGAACGAGCAACTAAGACACATAAAGCAAGTCGAATCTGTTTGGACATTTCCTTATTTTCTCCAGTAACTGACATTCCATGTTGTTGATTTATCACAAGAAAGAGTACTCCCTGCGTGTATGATAATAAAAAAAGTATTAGTTTGTATATCGGAAAATAGCAGTTGATTCAAATTATTAGAAAATTTGTTGTTTTTGCTAACAGGAGAAGCATACCCCTTTGGTACTGATCTCGAACACATCTCACGTAGCTGTAGAACAGACTTATTCCTTAAAAATATTACCCTTATTCGATACGATTTCGAGCTATTTCGAGAAATAGAAACTTTATCCTTTATGGACCCGTTGAACATCATAATGGAGCATCAACTGCCGTGTCATAGCGTGTAGCTAACTCCTTGTCCTTTCTTCCGTATTTGACACATTTTTTAATCGGACTGCTATTTGCATGAAAAATTAATTGCCCATACCCTCATAGAATGTACTGACCTAGATTATGATAATAGTACTAATATTATACTGATTTCTTCTGTCCGTTATTCTATGCAACACGCACTCATCAGGTCGTCGGGAGTCTCTTCCAGGAATAGTGAGCAATACTTCCTCTGAAGTCGAAAGTGTTGTCGAAGGCGATTTTGTGGATGGAGTGACCTCTCGATTTTGTCTCATAAATGATCGATCTGAATCATTACGGTCCATCTAGATGTCTAAATCATTCACTTGAACCGTGCAGAATGCTCTTCAAACAAATCTCGAGCAAATTATTGTCGTAGGCATGGCGCATTGTCGTTCATAAAAATGCCATCCTTTTGGGAACATGAAATTGCTTCCAATGGCCCCAAAACATGCAGAGATAACTATCTCAAATTAACTATGCACCATATTCCAATCCATTGTGGAGTCAATACGAACTCATAAGGGGGCTTGCTTACGACTTGAGATCATAGTTTTGTGGGGTCTGCACCATTCTCGAGTCCTACAATCCGCTCGTAACAGCTGTATTCATCTGAGGAAGCCACGGGTTTCCAATCGTCAAGGGTCCAAAAGATGAGGTCTCGAGCGCAGGAGAGCCGCTGTGGCAGTTGAGATGGCCGTCTAATGCCAAATAACGCCTCAAGTTACGTTATGCGTACGGCCCACATTGATTTCGCAGATACTTCATGCGTTGTAGCTTGTCTGTTAGCACTGACAACGTTTTGCAGAGAGAGATTACGCCCAACATATGGTATTCTCGGCGCCCTCTTGACACTGAAACTCTGAATATTGATTCCACTATCGATTTCCGAACCGGAATGTGTTGTGCTTTCAGTTGCAACTACCATTCTATCCATGCAGCCACAATCTAGTCAAATATATTTTCATAGCTCACCGGAGTTCAAATGCCAGCTCTACAGATGCATCGCTCTTTTATAAATTGTGTAACTGCGTAAACTGCTGTCCAATGATTTTTGTCACATCAGACCAGCATTCATCCCACCATGTAAGAAAAAAGATAGTCTTACTATTATCGGAACGTATTTCATGTGTCCGAGTAACGTGAATGCGGAACTGTTTGGTTTATTTGGTTCTACCAGAAAATTTTGGTGCTGTTTGCCACCATTCATATCCATATTAATAAAAATGACTTAAAAGTTCCTGGCGCTCTCCATAGGTAATGCTGAAATTCAGTATGGTGTTGTCCCACCCTTAGGTTTGATGACAGTTTCCACTATCACAGGCATCTGTTCAATCAGATGCTGGAAGGCATCTTAGCGAATGGCAGCCCGTTCTTCATTTAGGGATCTAGGGATCTTCACTGTAGCTTCACAATATATATATTCACTCATGAAATTTGTTATTAACAATCCGAGCCAATTCAAAAGTAATAGCAGCGTGCATAGCTACAACACTAGAAGAAAGGGTGATATTCACTATTCAAGGTTAAATCTAACTTTGGCTCAGAAAGGGGTGAATTATGCTGCCACAAAAATCTTTGGTCACTTACCAAGTAGCATCAAAAGTCTGGCAGATAGCCTACTAGTATTTAAAAAGAAATTAAATGAATTTCTGAATGGGAACTCCTTCTACAATGTAGAAACTAAAAAAGTGTATTACAAATCCTTAAAATATTGATTGTCAAGTGTAGACAACATTTACTAGACTGACACGTTCCACATCATTACGAAATGTCGTATATATGATCTATGGAAAAAGTATTAATCTAATCTAATCTAATCACGGATCACGGAGTGCTGCACTTATGAGGGGTACGATGTAGGTCGATGAGGCCTGGCTACACTACACAACGTTCCAAAACATCCCAAAGGTGTTCTACAGGATTCAAGTCATGACAGCGTGCAGGCCAGTCAATTACAGGGATGTTATTGTCGTGTAACCCCTCAGCCAGAGGTCGTGCATTATGAGCGGGTGATCGTGTTGAAAGAAGCAATCGCCATACCAGAATTGCCGCGGCGGAGTGGCCAGGCGCATTGAGGAACTATGCTATGACGCGCGAGGCCGCTCCCCGGCGGGGATTCGAATCCCCCCTGGGGCATGAATGTCTGTGCCATCTTTAGTATAAGGTAATTCATAAGTAGTTTGTAACTTTAGGGACTGATGACCCCGCAGCTAAGTCCCTTAAGCTTAACTAACATCTGAACACCCGAATTGAGCAGAAGCAAGCGAGATGACGCTGAAAAAATTCAATGTAGGCATCTGCTGTGATAGTGACAGAAAAACAACATCGTGTTCAAGCTTTCTCCATGAGAAACATCACCTCACCATAACACCAACGCCTCCGAATTTCACTATTCGCAATACACACGCTCGCAGATGACGTTCAACGAGCATCCGCCATATCCACACCCTGTTATCGGATCGCCACATTCTGTAGCGCGATTCTTCATTGCACACAACGCTTTTCCACTGTTTCATTGTTTAAGCTCCTTTCGCCAAGCGTAGTGTCGTTTGGCATTAACCTGCTCGACCACAAAACCCAACTTTTCTCATATCCCCGTAACTGTCATAGTGCTTGCAGTGGACCATAATGCAGTTTGGAATTCCTGTGTGAGATAGATTCTTGCCTATTACAGTGCACGATCTTCTTCAACCAATGGACGAGGTCGGCGTATACGCTTTTTTGGTGTATGTGCGTATGTGTCCCTTCACGTTTCTACTACAGTATCATATCATAAACAGTGGGCCCAGGGATATTTAGGAGTGTGGAAATCTCGCGTACGAACTTCTGACGTAAGTGACACACTATCACATGACGACCTTCGGAGTCTGCGAGTTCCACGGAGCGCCCCACCCTGCTCTCTCAAGGTGTCTAATGATATGGAGTACCTGGTAGAAGGTGACAGCACAATGTACATAATACTCAAAATGTATATGTTTAGGGGCGTCCGGATACTTTTGATCACATAGTGTATGACGTTCGTTACATGTTTTAGGATTTTTTATACGCAATATTGGATTTTTATAGCAATATTAAATTATTTATTAGCTCGGGTATTTATAGTTGGGAAATTATTAGTGTGTATATGCAGATATCATAGTAGGAAATTAGATTTTCGGTCATAAAGTATATATAAATGCAAAGTAAAGAAGGAAGAAACGGCATAGAGGATGCAATAGTCTATTGCTATATTTTCCATGTTGGGGTATATAAGCATAATTCCGAGATTGTTACAAAAAATCTGCTATTATTTCGGTTCGGTTCGGAAGTGCGTTTTTTGAGAAGTTTTAAGTTTTATTTCAGTTAGTTTGCGGTTGATGAAGATAGAACAGTCGAAATCAGATCGCGTCTAAGATTGATACGGAATAGCGTGAGCAATGTGGCAAACATAAAATACGGATAGATTTTAATTAGATTATTAATGAAATGGAGAGACTTCAATAGCGATGAGAACTTTAATTTAGATTTCCAAGGATGATTAAGTATCATTTCACATCAGTCATTCCATCTGAAGAGACAACTGTTAAAATATACGAAAGTGAGTTTTTACTTATCGGTACAAATATTATTTCGCGAACGTATATTTGGTGCGAACATTATCCATTGACCTCTATACACTCTGGATGTTGAAATTCAGCTGTCTTAGCGTGCCAGCCATAGTTATTCATATTTAGTTTCTTGCGAAATTCAAACATGGCTGCTAAGTAGCATTTCAAGAAAATGAGAAGAAAATATGTTTCGATTCCGCTCCGATATCAGCCTACAACATCGAATATTCAATTAAATTCCAAATCAAGAGGTAAGCAAGCAATTCTTCGTCACATGACTAATGGAAACCCGTTTTCCAAATTTAAACATGGCGGACAATGCGAAATCACGATGTTAAATCGTGTATAAAACATATGAATAAGCAGGCACGCTGCAATTCTATGCTGAGGCACCAAAGGTATTCATCCAGTTAGTATAGAGATCACTGACATTATCCGAACATTTAAAATACGGAAATCTTGTTACGGGGATGTATTACTGCGCAGTATAATTAATTTTGAATATGTAGAATATAAAATAACAGTGCATTCCGTCAAATGGCAGAATTTAAACCGAACCGGAGCGAGAAATCTGTTAATAAGTGTACTAAAGCCACTAAATGAATGTATCGCCAGGCAACGATAAGTAATATCTCTGATTAAATAATGTAAACGAAATACGGATTAAAATTTTCTTGATTCAAGGCATAATATTCACAAAACGGAGAATTCTGATGAACATTAATTAAGCGAAGAATCGTCTTGCCTTCTCCATCGAGTGTTATGACCCAAATCCTTGAACACTATACGAGTATAACTACATCGCTGGGCTAAACTGCAGTGGAAGGGAGGAGGGTCATAATTGTATGAAAATCGTTAGAGCCTGCAAGTGATTCAATAACTCTGTTGTATAAAGAAAGAAATGTATTGGTTTCTTTCCCCCTTCTCCGTTTCTGATAAATATTTACGTACTCCCACGATAACGTTCACCACGACATGGACAACCTCGATTAGAATCGGCGCGGTACTCACCCTTGAGCTCCTTGCCGTCAGGGGTGCAGGAGGCGTCGTCGTCGGCCAGCAGGCACTCGTGGTACTTGTTGAGCAGGCGGTCGTTGTGCAGGATCTCGTCCAGGTCGATGTTGTCGTACTTGGTGGTGTACGCAGCAGCCGCTGCCACCAGGCACGCCAGCAACAGAGTGTATTTCTGCATTGCGAGTCTAGTAAGGCGCTGCTTCTTCGCCGGCTGGGGTGTGATTCGTCGGCTTCCGTCTCCAGTGCAGCATGTATATATACGTACGTGCCTGACGTCACGGAGTTGGCAACGCAAACTGCGGGCAGCGGCCGCTAGCCTTGGCCTTGCCACTCTGCTGCTAGTTCCCGAGAACAGGTAGTCGGTCACGCGGGCGATCGCCGCCGTTCTCTTTAATGTAGTTTCCATGACGTCACAGTGGAATTTACTCCAGCATAGAGCAGTGGCTGTTTTTGCTGTACGTACACACAGTAAACAGAAGCCGCACCAATAACGTCTGAAGAAATTATGCCAATAAATCTATTTAGAAAAACTTCGTGACGTGATTTACATTTTCTTAGAAGTCGTATCGAAACATGTTGTCTTACACTGCGAGATACTACCCGATGGAGCTGACTGTAGGCTTTGTTCAAACAGTATTTCAATGAAATAAAACTACACGTGATTTAGAACCAGGTGTTACGTCTTCTTAATTTTTTCACATTAGGCGTTAACACGAATTATATACAGAAGGATGGAAAAGCTGGTAGAAGCCGACCTCGGGGAAGATCACTTTGGGTTCAGGAGAAATGTAGGAACACGGGATGCAATACTCACTTTACGGCTTATCCCAGAAGATAGATTAAGAAAAGGCAAACTTACATATCTAGCTTTTGTAGATTTGGAGAAGGCTTTGGACAATGCTGATTGGAATAAACTCTTTCAAGTTGTGAAGTTCCCGCACGCTATTAGAGAATGGAACTGTAGAGAAAAGTTATGAAAGTGGTTAATGAACCCTCTGCCAGGCACTTAAATATGATTTGCAGAGTATGTATGTAGATGTAGATGAAGTACTAAGGTTATCAGTCCCTAGGCTTACAAACTACTGGATAGTTTACATGGTCTAATTAAATTCTGAAGAAAGAAAAGATACGTATGGAAATTCTGTCTGGTTATTTAATACAAGGTTTGAGGAAGTTGGCAGTGTTGCTCTTCAACAGACAGGCCAGTTCACCATGGACATGATCTGAGAATGATTTTTATTGACTGAAATTGGTCATCATAATAAAATAAATGTCAGATTGCGATCTAGACTGCTGCAATTATTATATGATCGCTGTTTATTTTCCCTGTGAACAATGTTCCATAAAATATTAAAAGCTGGCGTATGTTTTTGTTAATATCTAATATTTCAAAGAAATAGATGTGGCCATCATTTAACAGCTGGTATGCAAACTTTTAATTTCCTTTCTTATGTTTCCAACTTCTGTGCTTTTCTTTCAATCGGATGTGCATTGCCCTGCCTGAGAGACCAACGTAAAATCTGCCACATCTGCAAGTAATTTAGTATATTCCACGCTTTTTCCAAGGCTGGAATGTTATTTTTAGCAATGGGTAGAATATGACCAATGGTAAAGATGACATTGGTTTCAAACTGTATCTATTAGATGGGATTATATGGATATAGTGAGAAAGTCATGATTCCTTAGACAATGTATGTCAGCAGGGCACAGTTCAAATTGTTGGAGGGTCTTTATTGGTGTTAGAGTGATGTCGGATCTCTGATACGTCTAAATACTGTAATCTATTTAATAATTTCGTAAAGGGGGCTGCAGAAGTTATTAAATTTTGGTGGCAAATTTACTTTAAAAGTGGAAACTTACTGCAATAATTAAGAATTATCGGGTTTACTGGATCAGCAAATGGCGGCTGCAGACGTTGTGATCAGACTCCTATCCGACGATGTCGCAGGCATGAATTACTGATGTGAAATAATATGGATGTATCGATAGAGTACGGTAACGCAAATTTGCACTATATCGAACAATACTCGTTCACGTAATGTAAGCTGTAAAACCCGAGCGGTCTAAGGCACCTCGCTGCGGAGCATGCGTTTGCTCGCCGTCGGAGGTTCGAGACCTCCCTGGGACATGGGTGTGTGTGTGAGTGTGTGTTGCCCTTACCGTAGCTTACCTTAGTTTAAGTAGTTTGTAAGCTACGGACTATTGACCGCGCTGTTTGCTCCGACAGATTTACAATGAACATTTTTAAGCTGCGAAAAGAAACATCACAGCTTAAAATAATTGGCATGGATTAAGTTTATAATTAGTAAATAAGTAATGTGATGATAATTGTTGCAAAGTTTGAACGAGCGAGGTGGCGCAGTGGTAAGGACGATGGTTGAAATCCTCCTCCGGCCATCAAGCTTTACGTTTTCCGTGATTTCCCTAAATCACTACAGGGAAATGCCGCGATGGCTCCCTTTAAAGGGCACTGCCGATTTTCTTCCACATCCTTACCCAAAACAACCACGTAAAGTCCGTCTCCAATGACGGAACGTTAAACTCCAAGATTCCTTCCTCCCTTCCTTCCAATGTTTGTCCCCGTGTCCGTTATTCCTTTTCCTTTTCTTGAAATACCCATTACCGTTTTGTGTAATTTTAGTATCTGCGTCGGAGCTCTCTACGCCCGCGGGTGTTACATTGGCAACAGCGTTGCGGTTCGTATTCCACGCTGGTGGCTCGAGAATTCTGTTATTGTTACGGTATAGTGCACTACTGTCTTCTCCTATCAAATCTAAGGAACTAATACCGAGAGGAAATATTGAAGATTATGTACTGGTGTTTCTTAATTCTGTATGCCTATAACATCTTCCGGCCGGCCGCGGTGGCCGAGATGACTGAGGCGCTCCAGTCACGGTCAGCACGGCCACTACGGTCGGGGGTTCGAATCACCCCTCGGGCATGTATATTTGTGCCGTCTTTAGTCTTAGCTAGTTCATAAGTAGTTTGTAAGCATAGGGACTGATGACCCTGCAGTTAAGTCCCATAAGTTGTACAAACATTTGAACATTTTTAACATCTTCGGTATCCATTGTTTTATCCCAGAAGCGGATTTTATTAGGGTATTTCTCAAAATACTTGGCAAGGTCTTTTCGCCTGTTGTTAAACGTTTCAGGATTCCTTATTACATTTCGTAAGCCTTCCTGGATAGATCTACACCAAAATTATGAAAGAAATACAGACTCAAACTGTGCATAAGTTCTACTTTGTTCGGCGGTTTCTGTTGCCCGTAAGGCGGCCTCTCCTGGTATATAACCAGCTATAAATTGAACACGTGGATCATTCAACGTAATGCACCTTTGAAAGATTTCAGGAAAACAACGGGGTGAATAGTTCGCTTCTCGGAGATCAATACTTGGAATTGGCGATGTTCAATGAAACATTCGTCTATCACTGACCCCCAATCAATGACATGCATCGTCCGAGTACAGTCCATTTGGAATATGCTGTACATTTAGTACTGCCCCCATCTCACAATGAGTTTGATTAGGTGACAGTCCACTATTACTACACTACGGGCCACTAAAGACCAGTATGCATTTATTCGTAAAGCAAAAATTCTGGGAAAAATCATTTCAATTCGACACTGACAGGAGATACATACATAGGCAACATGGCTGATCACTAAGCATCCATTCATGTCCATTGTGAATTCTGATGGATAATTACAGCAGGACAATGCGATATCCCAAACGTCCATAATTGCAACAGTGTGGCTGCAAGAACACACTTCTGAGTTTGAACACCTCCACAGAGATGAACATTATTGAGCATACGTAGGTTGTCCTGCAACGTGCTATTAAGAACGCCACTCCCTTGTACTCTGTTTGATGCATGCTGTTAATTCCCTCCAGCACTAATTCAGAGAAAAGAAGGGAATGAGCAGTCTCAGCACTTATTCTCCTTTCCTCTCGAAAAAGTTTGGCATACGAATATATCTGCACTTTTTTCTACTGAAACAGAATAGCAGGGATGGCGGAAAGCGAGAGAGAGAGAGAGAGAGAGAGAGAGAGAGAGAGAGAGAGAGAGAGAGAGCAAACAATAATTTTGACAGAAATATAGTGGCAGTAAAAAAAGGGGGCAGTGGGAGCAAAATGTTGAGGAGACATTGGAGACAAAAAAAATACAGATGAATGAAGAACATACATAAGCTTTGAGGTTCTGAACCTCCAAGACTTTTGAACCTTGATAAGAAGAACTTTAATTCCTCCAATCCCCTACATCCATGTGCTACAGTTTCTCTGTCTGTAGGGTGCTGTCTAACCTATCTACTTTTAAATGTGTAGAGAGGAGATAATGATAACTGAAGAGACAGCAGACTTCGAGAAAGCCACTTGGATTATGTGAGAGGAAAAGGTGCACAAAAGCAAAGTAGACAGGTTTCTCCTGTTAATAGGCAATTATTTAACGTAATTATTCATATAATGAATACTAATTAATTACTAATGAATTAATAATAATTCATATAATGAATAATAAGTTCCTACCGGAACTTCCCAAGTGCATCGGATTACACAATGGATATGAATGGATACAGGTGGTCAGTCAGTGATAAGGAAGATCGTGAGAGAGGAAGTGCGGCACTGGGGAGACAAGAAAAAGAGACAGAGTCAGCGAAAGATTCCAATGCCAAAATTTTTCGTAAGTGAGAATGTGGACTGAGGCAGCCGGTCATAGCAACATATTTTACTTTTTAGTGCAACATAATTGACCGTTTGTAAGTAAACTATTTTTTGGGCAACGTATTGAACAATATATTTTTGTATTAATTATTCATGGTTGGGATAGGCGATCATCTTTTAATTTAGAATTAATATTAAACCAAATCGCCCTTCTTTTGCGACCGGTTTTGGATCAACTGAGATGTGATTTTATTGAAACAACTGAAGTCGGAATTTTGAAACATTTCCCGGAAGGTACCGAGCGTATTAATGACTCCTCATTGAAATTGTCACCACCTGCTGTGGGCATACTTAGAATTATTGTTGTGGTGTCTCTCCTTTTAGAATATGTCCAAAAGAACAAACACTGTCAGTTGACAGTAACGGCCGTTAATTTATAAACTCGAAATATTTAAACATTTCGACACTTTGGGGCCTCTGATTAAGACCCTCTACTTGGCTCTGTACCAGAGGACCGCAGTCGGCCCTGTCGACGATGCTGCAGATGGTCAGCTCTGCCTTCATCTCGCCGCTCAAATCCGGAGAGAATATCGTTCGGGCCGCGGTGGAGTAGCCGAACGGTATAAAGCGTTACTCGCCGTAGAGGTTCGATTCCTCCCTGGGGCATGGGTGTGTGTGTTTGTCCTTAGGTTAGTTTACCTAGGTTTAAGTAGTTTGTAAGCTACAGACTGATGACCACGCAGTTTGGTCCGATAGATTTACAGACATTTTGAATCTCGTCCGGCCCAAAGCGACACACGTCGTTGGTACCGACATGAGCAACCACCCGCAGTTGGCTGCACCCTGTCCCCTTCATGACAACCGGAAGGACCCATTCCACATCTGGAACGACTCCCGCCTTATGCAGATGGAGTCCACATTGGCTTTCTTCTTCTCCTTAGAGGCCAATCCCTAAACGGCCCCATTATCATCCTATTTCATATTAGCTTCACATTTCCTTAATTTGCACGTTATGGTTCATATATATTATTAATAGTAATACGCCTCTTTTATGGCTTCAGTGTCCGCCTCCGTAGCTCAGTGGCAGCGTTGCTGACTACCACGCAGGGGGCCCGGGTTCGATTCCCGGAAGGGGACTGGGTGTCGTGTGTTGTCCTGATCATCATCATCTCATCATCATTGGCACGTAAGTTGCCCACGTGGCGTCAAATAGAAAGACTTACACTCAGGCGGCTGAACAATCCCGTAAGGGATCTCCCGGCCAAGAAAGCCATACGCTCATTGCCATATTTGGCTTCAGTTACTAAATAAGGGCATTCTATGCCAAATTTCAGGTCGACACTGATTGCAATAATTCGCTTCGTATTTGGAGTTGAGGTTAATTGATATTTCAATACTTTTTGGTTGCAAACTTAATGTTATATTTAACTATAAACCTAATGGAGCTCCCTACTACAAGGAAAAGGAATCCCATCCTCTGAGATTGCCCGGATCTTGCTGACTGAGGTGACCACAGGACTTTTAGCACCAATGGGCTCAGGAACACTGTCCATCTCCGACAATGCCTCAAACCTGTTTGTTAGAGGGACCCAGAAGGCCTCACGATCGGCCCCCCGGAAAGTCTTATGCCGTCCGCCACGCGCCTGGGAGACCTCCCAACCAACCACAGATGGAGCGGTGACCTCCACGATTGCAGTAAACGCACTAGCCAAAGCCGCGAGCCGATCGGTGGGCACATCAGACGCACAGGGCGACTGTTGGACCCCCGCGACCGACCGGTGGCAGGAGCGCCCATCCACCGCAGCCTCAAGCTTCGCAGCCTCAGCCAACACCGCCTCAAGCTGGGAGCGAACAAACTCAGCCTGCATCCGCAGACAGCAGTCACAGTTCCTAGCCATACTAAGCCCAAAGAGCAACTGAAATGTAGGACTACAAACCATAAGTACCTTCTAAACAATAATGAGCGGGAGGGTACACTAAACAGTTTATTAACGAGAATCTGAATCTAAATGAAGTCGCGAGCACACAACAATTTAAGAAACGAAAACCGCAGACAAAAATAAAAATAAGTCGCTTTTACAGAGGAGCCAGTTTAACTCACAACTAAAGAAAGTTGAATGAGCTGCTGTCTGCTGACGTGTGAACTGACGGTAGTAAACAAATGGTAACTCGGATTCAAAACAAAGCCAAAAGACGGTCGCGACGCGATTCACACGGCGGAATAACACACTAAGCAGATATTTAACACGAATATGAATCAAATATATACGCGAGCACACAGTGAATTTAATGAACTGAAGGGAAAACGAACAGAAAATTCAAGATATGTTGCTTCTAATGAGAAGCCGGTTACACTTACAACTGAAAATGTGCTGTCGCTGGAGAGGTTCAGTAGTTTAATATATTCATTTTCTGGAAAATTTAAGTAGGCAATCTTGAATATGTGCTAAATTTGTGACCTTACATTAAGAGTTTTACGTGTCTTTTACTAAAGTTTACCCAATATTTCATGTTAGTAATCAAGACAGAATTGAGCTGCATTTTTAATTGTGGGAGGACTAGCCATTATTTGGTAATTTGAATTTTCTTCAGTCGTCCTTATCGAAAGTAAGTGGTACCAATCCTGATTTAGCTTTTCGACGATTTCCGAAAATGACTATAGACAAATGTCAGATGGTTCCTTCCAAGAGCAGGGCCGATGTCCTCCCCCATCCCTGACATAAACTATCCGTGCGTGTCTGTGGAAACTCCCAAACCTTCGTTCCCCTTCTTCCCAGTAATCTTAAGAGCGCTTTTAGTTGTTTTACATCTATAGAAACGGTATCATCAGTTTGACTGTATGAACAATTTCTGAATTAGGTTACTTATGTATCACATGAAAAATGCTCCTGCCAGCAAAAAGGAGGAAAATTTTCCAGTTTCAAATGCGATGACAGAAAAGTGAAGAACCATCTACCACAGTCCATATTACGCATTCCTCAACAAAATGTACACCTAGCGAACATGCCGGCCGCGGTGGCCGAGAAGACTGAGGCGCTTCAGTCACGGTCTGCACGGCCACTACGGTGGGGGGTTCTAATCCCCCCTCGGGCATGGATATTTGTGCCGTCCTTAGTATAAAGTAGTTCATAAGTAGTTTGTAAGTTTAGGGACTGATGACCCCGTAGTTAAGTCCCATAAGCTTAACAAACTTTTTTTTCTAGCGAACATATTCACGTACTTTTAAGATATAACATGTTTAAAACCTATTACACAGTCTCTCATTGTAACACACAGCGTTTCTGCCTTTCACTGCTGTTTCGTCCATTATTCTTTCTTCCATTGGCAGTTCCTCTTGTCTGTCTCTCCCACTGTGTTCATCCCTATCTCACGATATCGATTTTTTTGTCACGATAAGGCCCTTCCTTACACGGCGAATGTGACCAAACAGCAGCCAGGACCTCACTCACAGCGACGTTCAACGTTTCTTATACCTAAAATCTGTTTTTGGTGGTCTTCAGAGAGATGCCGAGCTGAATGAACATGTTACCACATGGTTGAATACGCAGACGGCAACTTTCTATGAAGAAGACATAAAAAAACTTGTGCCACGCTGTGAGCAAGTGGCTACAAAATTTCTGAAGCTACGTACAAAAGTAGTTTAACAGTAGTAGATTTTTTTTACAATGAATATTTTTTCTCTATTTGTACACGTCTGTTACATACAGGGTGGTGCATTTAAAGTGACCGGGCCAGATATCTCACGAAATAAGAATCAAACGAAAAATTAAAAAAAATACTAAGAACAAAATTTTTCTAGCCTGAAGGGGGAAAACAGATGGCGCTACTGTTGGCCCGCTAGATGGCGCTGCCATAGGAAAAGCGAATATCAACTGCATATTTTTAACAGTTATCCCCATTTTTATTACATATTCGTCTAGTACGTAAATAAATACGAATGTTTTGTTTGGAACACTTTTTTCGCTTTGTGATAGATGGGGCTGTAATAGTCACAAACGTATAAGTACATGGTATCTCGTAACATTCTGCCAGTGTGGACGGTGTTCGCTTCGTGATACATTACTCGTGTTAAAATGGACCGTTTACCAATTGCAGAAAAGGTCGATATGGTATTTATGTATGTCTATTGTGATGAAAATTCCCAACGGGCCTGTGGTATGTATGTTGATCGTTATCCTGGAAGACACCATCCAAGTGTCCGGCAGTTTCTTCGGATAGTTACGTTATTTAAAGAGACAGGAAGTGTTTAGCCGCAAGTGAAATGACTATCAGGAACTCCAACAAATGATGATGCCCAAGTAATATTTTTAGCTGCAGTTGCGGCTAATCTGCACATCAATAGCAGACAAATTGAGCAAGAATCGAGAATCTCAAAAACCTCGGTGTTCAGAATCAACATAAAGTTCACCCGTACCATATTTCTATGCACCAGGATTTGCATGGCGAAGACTTTGATCGTCGTGAACAGTTGTGCCACTGGGCACAAACTAAATTACGGCACGATAACAGGTTTTTTTTTTCACGCGTTCTGTTTAGTGACGAAGCGTCATTCACAGAGGTACCGTAAACCGGCATAATATGCACTATTGGCCAACGGAAAATCCAGATGGCTGCGACAAGTGGAACATCAGCGACCTTGGCGGGTTAATGTATGGTGCGGCATTATGGGAAGAAAGATAATTAGCCCCTATTTTATCGATGGCAATCTAAATGGTGCAATGTATGCTGATTTCGTACGTAATGTTCTACCGATTTTATTACACGATGTTTCACTGCACGACAGAATAGCGATGTACTCTCACCATGAAGGATGTCCGGCACATGGCTCGTGTGCAGTTGAAGCGGTCTTAAATGGAATGATAACAGGTGGATTTGTCGTAGAAGCACCATACCGTGGCCCGCACGTTAACCGAATGTTACATCCCCGGATTTTTTGTGTGGGGAATATTGAAGGATATTTGTTATCGTGATTCACCGACAACGCCTGAAAACATACGTCAGCGCATTGTCAATGCATGTGAAAACATTACTGAAGGCGAACTACTCGCTGTTGAGAGGAATTTCGTTACGTATTGAGGTTGAAGGACATTTTCAGCATTTATTGAAGTCATGAGGTAATTGCAGGTAATCACCCAGTAACAGCATTCGTTCTCAGAATGTATGATAATTTCACAAAGTACATGTATCACATTGGAACAAGCGAAATAAAGTTCAAACGTACCTCCGTTCTGTGTTTTAATTTAAAAAACCTACCTGTTACCCACTGTTCGTCTAAAATTGTGAGCAATATATTTGTGAATATTAGACTACTGTCTATTATAAAACGACAAAAGTGTTCGAAATAATTCATATTTATTTACGTACTAGACGAATCTGAAATAGAAATTGGAGTACCTATTTAAAAAATGCAGTCGATATGTGTTTGACCTATGGTAGCGCCAAGTAGCGGACCAACCACAGCACCATCCGTTTTCCCCCTTCAAGCTAGAAAAATTAAGTTCATTGTAGTTTTTTTCGTTTGATGCTTATTTCGTGTGATATTTGGCCCAGTCACTATCAATGGACCACTCTGTACAACCAAACGGAATTTACTTTGTGGAGATACCTCGTATATTACCGTCACCGACTTCGTATCATAATCCCCTCATGGTGTACAAGTCTCTCACATCCTCCTCGGTGATCATGTACCTGTTCTGCTCCCCACAGCCTACACACTAATTCGTCAAGTTCGAGTGCATAGCAATCTCCAATTTACGCCTCAGCCACACACACGCGTGATACCCGGCAGCGCCGCTGAGCAGCGCGACAGTAGCGGCCAATGTTGCAAAGGGCAGACAGTCGGTACACTCACAAACAGGGCGATTCGTACGCCAGTGGCGGAGGCAGTCGCGTACCACTGTGCACCAGAGGGTGTCCGCTGCAGCCGCGGCGTTTCCGCGACCGGCATCTTTCACACTTGGCGGTTCATCACCGTGTCATCCCATATCATAGCACCATGAGTTTCGATATTAACCGTTTTATTTTTGTCACCACAATGGGAGTCGATGGCATCTCAGATTTTTTATACATCAATCTACGAAGATATATTTTAGGTAGTCTAAACGAGTTGTCAATTTCTGTATAACACAAATTTCTAAATTAAAATAATTTTACAAAAATCTTTAATAATCATCATAATGTGATGGTCAATTTTCATCTTCAGAAATAATGTTCATCATGCAGCTCTATTAGTCTGAAACATGTCTTTTCAGGAAACGAAATTATTCCCCAAATATCGGTATTGACATCTTGCTGTAGTTGAATGAATTTGCACTGCATTCGTGTTATTCCCTACAAGCAATATAGGGGTGTCCGTATATTGCACGAATTGTAGACAGCCGCGGAGGGATAGCCGTGCGCACTGGACCGCCGTGCTGCGGTGCGCGCGGCCGTTCGCCGTCGAGGGTTCGATTCCAAAATGTTCAAATGTTTGTACAGCTTATGGGACTTAACTACGGGGCCATCAGTCCCTACAAACTACTTATGAACTACTTACGAACTAGGACGGCACAAATATCCATGCCCGTGGGGGGATTCGAACCCCCGACCGTAGTGGCCGTGCAGACCGTGACTGAAGCGCCTCATTCCCCTCTGCCACCGCGGCCGGCTGTTCGATTTCCCCCCAGGGTGTTTGTATTGTCCTTATGTAAGTTTAATAAGTAGTTTGTAAGCTAGGAACAAAGTACCAAGCAGGTACATCCCATAGATTTACAAATATTTGAACGTAGTAGTAGACATTGAGTGTTCCCAACATTTATTTTTACGACTTAGGAGGATGAATTTTCTTTGGATCAACAAAGTGGGGTAAATGCTAAGCGGTAAGTAGCCAATTATGCGCAGCAACTCTGATGCTAAGCAGAGCAACAAAGCACGACAGTGGAGGACGAGCTACGCTGATAAGCATCGCTAATGAAAACCGCAAGTGTGCAAGAGGCATAAAAGCCGTCCATGGGTAACTCCCGAGTCGAGTGGAATACCTACAAGAAAACCGCGGACAGCGATATTGGATGACACTCCCTAACCTTGCAACTACCCGATGAAATCCTCCTTGACACAGCAGTCCTCATCATACGCAATATCCACAATCAGAATTAGCAATGTACGAAAATTACCTACTTTAGCTGCTGTTTTAAGGTCCTCAATCATGGTTGTGGCACTTTAGAATGCCGGGAGCCGCAATGGTAAGACAAGCTAACGATTATAAGAATATTGCTTAATAGTAAGGACATGTTCTTAGAAACTTTATGCATCTTGACGTTTCGTCCGATGCTGCATCGGACTTCTTAGGACGTTGTCCATCTGTTGAGTCTTGCAGACGGACAACCTAAGAAGAACTCCGACGCAGCACCAGACGAAACTTCAGAAAGCAGCAAGTTTCTTAGAACACGGTACGACTAACAAGAAGATTTATTAACCAATATGACAACCGGTCGTGAAAGCCTTCAATCCATGATATAAATACAGTGGTCAAAACAATTAAGGGATCAGTTGAGAAATCTCGGTTCTGAACTATTATCATCCGCAGAATGATCTAAAATGGTTCCGCGTCTTTCTGTCGGTTCTACGAAGTGGAGACGACATTACGGTAAACCAGATAGTGGTAATAACAGAAAGTTACTGCAAAAGAGGTTGGTGTTTTTTGTGTCCCAGCCTCGTCGCCGCTTTTGTGTTTCGTTTCCGTCGTAGATGTCGGTGGCCGAGTAGAACGAGACCGACACAGGAATAAAGGATGCACGCTTGTGCAGGTAGGAGGTGACCAGCCAGTGGGACAGCAGAAACTACAAACACTAGAGTAAATTAGAACGAGATATATATTTCTTAGAGACTTAGTAATTCTTAACTTTTACATAGCTCAGTACTACAGAATGCTGATACATAGTTGAGCTAGAGGCCTGCCTAGTGCCTATCCGATAGCCAAGTCTTTACTGGTGCCTATCTGATTCCGAAGTGTTAGCTGGTTCCTCTCTCAGTCCCAAGTGGTGGCCACGAGCGGAGGGCGCTCGTGGCTGACGTCGTAAGAACGCCGCGCCGTGCGTGCATGGCGGCGCGCGGCAAAAGTAGGTGGCGCGCACTTTAGATTTGTGCGACACCACAGTGTTGACTTGCGTTTTCTCTACCAAACGAAAAACAGTTGGTTTCGATAATGTAGTGAGCAGTGTGTTCAGCGGGGCAGAAGCATTGCAACCAGACCAGCACCTCTCACAACGGTTGCACAGCTGGATATTACACTCATGGAAGCCTGGCCAAATATCCCTCACGAGCTGATTGAAAACTTCATACTGTCCGTACCACGCACTGTTCAGCTAAACTGGCCGCCCAAAAGTGACCGCACACTCGATTAGAGGGCAACGAGAATGACTTTTACACTTAACAAAAGTAAGTCATTTCCCGATTGTGTACCAATCAGGTTTCTTTCAAAGTATGCTGATTCGATAGCCCCATACCTAGCAATCATATATAACCATTCTGTACCTAAAGACTGGAAAGTTGCTCAGGTCACTACAGTATTCAAGAAAGAGAAAAGAGTGATCAGTTTTAGTACTGGAAATTTGTGTCTGGCGGGAGGCGTGCTTAGGTAGTCCTTGCAAGTGCGGTGATCACTGTGTCCCCAGTGGTGTAGGGGTCAGCGAAACTGCCTAGAAAGCAGCACACCCGGGTTCGAATCCCTGATGGTTACACATTTTCAGCTTTGACCATTCGCAGTTGAAGTCATATATTCAGTGAATGTGAAAACAATAACAACTGCAGGATCAGAAGTGACGTCTGTTCTTTCGGAATAGACCCCACATGTGTATAAGGGTCCACATATTCGAAAAGATTGAAAAACACTGGTTACACAATTAAATTTTCTGTTCCGTTTGACAGCATTCTGAAGTTCTTATTTTGTCCACGTAACATTACTGCATGTGGCCAGATTAGAGGAAGGAAGGTACGAACGGGTAGAGAAGTCTTTATTTATTAATTATACTATTGATGTGAACATATGCAGAATTACACACCACTAGTCATGAAGACGGAAGTAACATATCGGCGTATTGTTGCTGTGCGGGTTACCGCGACTGTGGTACAAGGTTTGCTTTATAGCACCAACTGATTAATTTTACATTTTTTTTAAACTTCGCTTACTTCAGTCGTTACACTTATAAAAACCATTCAGTTATAAATGTTAGATGATGGTTAATTATAAACCATCAAAAATTGTAATTTGTCTGAACGGTAAAGTCTTTTTGTTTCATTTGTACAGTATCTGCTCGTGGCCTAAGCCTGGCTACGCTAAATGAGGGCAATACTGGGCAGTGCCCTATCTTGCTTCGCAATGTAAAATAGTACTGCAGACCTTTTAGCATACAAGATTCTCATGCAGCTAAGATAGCATGGTGCGTGCAAAACTGTTATTTCAACATTCTCACTCCACTAAACTAAACTGGACTGCCAAATAAAATGAAAAGAAAATACCTGATATCAACGACGAGACAGATATATTTATTCCTTGCAGATTCATAAAAGCAGAAAAAGACTTCGTCGAAATATTTTTAGCAGAAAGGTGACCTTTGTGAAGAATTGACATGAAATGGGCGCGTCAGCAAAAATGTATCAATTCGTCGAGATAGATTCTATGCAAGAAGATAATTAAAAACAAATAAGACGTCATTTATTGTATTGTGACCACGTGTTTTCATATTCAGAAACAGTGGAAATTTGGACTGAGCACCGAAAAGATATTAGCTGCGGTCACAAATGTCGCACTGGAGGATGTGACGAATGTTATTCCTTTAAAGGTCAATCTTGTGACTTATATCTCTAATTTAATTATATTTCATTAAACTGATATGTGACTTCTCGACTGAATTGCTCTCTACGGTCGCAAAAAGTTCGTGTGTAAACTCTTTCCTACCACATTAGAGATTTGTTTCACTTATTATATACACAAGCCGAACTTATTTGCTAAGTATAAAAGGTAGCACGTTCTACAAAGACCATATTATTCAATATACGGTGCCATATGAAGTTTGTAAATTATTAAATGATTACTGAGTGTTGCTGCCCTGGGGTTGAAACAAAGAGGATGTGGATGAGTTGTGTATCAGTGATTACACTTAATAATGGTGATAACTTTCAATACTGCTTTCGTCATCTTCCTCACTTCACAATGTGCTATTTTTTTCAGTCTTCTGATCTTTGTACTACGACTTATATTGCCAATACAATCGGCTGCTATATCTCTGGTCCTGACGCGCTTTAGAGCTACAGCATAATTTTCTGTTCATTTACACAGGGCCTCTCTTGTAACAGACGTATGGCGTATTATCTCTTACGTTTTTCCAGATATTTGAAATAAGCGTTTTTTTTTTCATATACATACAAAAGTAGTTTAAAGTGTAGTGTTATGTGTCCATTTGGTAGTGATGTCACAAACTAGTCTAGTGCAAAGTTTGATTTAATAATATTTATTTGGCTGACTGCAGCTATTCACTGAAATAAGAAAGCTGAAAATATATGCAGAGATACCTAGCTTTTCTTATGAGAGACGCCTTTTTGCCAATCCTGACAATATGTAGGGTACATAATTTAGCTCCTAAACGCCCAATATTATCGCCCTGCCCCCTAGCAAACGCTTGAAACTTCTCCAGTTACGTGTCTTTCTGCTTTGTTTTCAAAGTCAGCAAACCCTAATTATTTGTAGATCTATCTTTTACCTCTTTCACTTCTACTCCCTGTAGCGTCCCCTGGAGAAACGATATTAATGGTAAGTGACGCCGTATTGAATTCTAATCAAAACATATGTGCAGTGATAGCAGAGATAGTGTTACCAAGGACGTCAATAACCTGTTTTTTTACAACAAAGAAATTTTAATATCGTCGTCAGTGTTACCTCAGCTCTTTGTTCGAGTACTATTTAAACAACTGTACAGTGTGTAATCCGTCTTGTCTTGTTCCTGTACATGTTATGTCGAGATTTGAAAACAGTAATAGTGAAGGTCTGTTAAATGATTGTAAAATGTCAGATATGATCTTCAGTAGAAATGTTGAATGGAATATCGTGTTCTTCATAGTAACAGCAGCCATTCAAATATTTTATGATTTTTCAGGATATTGGCTCCAGTTGCAACATCTTCAACAACGATCGCTGAACTGCAGTTACCGGCCGCCATTTCGTTGTTAATTCTATTTAATAATTATTAAAAGATTCAGGGACGGGTGTTGAAATAAAATAGAACTTTTAAGAATTATTCTTCAGCTTGAACGACGATTCCGGTGTGCCGTGTGTGGCACAGGGAAATAATTTTGATTTTCAGAGATTGCGTTTGTACCGCTGGGGAAATCGAGATACTATCGCCGGGTCGGCCCCGTCCTCTGGCGGCCGAGTAGGACGTCACGTGCGAGACGAGAGAGGAAGGTTGCGGGTTGTCGGCGAAAGATGGCGGACGTGAACTTGGTCCGAGCAGGAGCGGTGGTGCTCTGGAATTTGCGACCGTTTTACGCACGGTGTCGTGGATGTATGGGTACATCACACTTGCTTCATTTAAGAGCACAAATATAAGTAAGTTATTCTGCGCAAACTGAGCTGACATGAGATAAGTAGCGGAGACAATAATCCGTCCTACTACAAGACATGGCTTAGCCACAGCCTAAGGGATGTTTCCAGAATGAAACTTCACTCTGCAGCGGAGTGTGCGCTGAAATGAAACTTCCTGGCAGATTAAAATTGTGGCAGAAGTGAAGTTGTGAGGCGGCATCGCGAGTTGTGTCGGGATAGCACAGTCGGTAGTGCGCTTGCCCGCGAAAGGCAAAGGTCCCAGGTTCGAGTCCCGGTTCCGGCACACAATTTTAATCTGCCAGGAAGCTTCATCTGTATTGGTTAGCGGCTACATTTAATTTGTTTGCCTGCTGTGTTTAAAAAAAAAGGTTTTTACTGTAGTGTGTATTGTAGTTGATATAAGGCAATTGTTCTTTGGGTAAAAAATAATTGTCTTCAGGATTTGTATTTACTGTATTAACTGTCTATGTTCAAGTGCTTATTCTTACATTTGAGTACCTGGAATCATTGTTTATTACCTTAAAGGTTTCAGTAAGGATTTTAATCATCTATACCAATTGGCTATGTTTTAAATGTTCACTCTTATGAATTTTCCTCGGCAACTGATGTGTTTTATTTAAGGTGAAATAAATATTGGTTTAACACTGTACCTTGGGCTTACCACCTTACCATTTATTCTCAAATTCCTGCCACCATATCACATGGTAGCAGAGCACAAAAAAAGTAGGTGGTATGGTTCTATTTGTTAAGAGTTAAGACAAGGTTCGTTCATTCTGATGTATATTTTTTTCTCACATTCAATACTTCTACTATATTTGCAGATTTGCCTAAGGTCGTCGTGGAGGCCCGGAATGTTCTTGGTATATCATATTTAACAAAACCTGAACTCCTATACGAACTTAAAATACGACAAGCAGCTCTGGAGGGTACGGTACCGGAACTTGCTCAACGCTTGCGTGGAGCGCTGGGGCGCGGCCTGTTTGTTGACGCGCAGACTGGGCCAGGTGAGGTGAGTGACCAAATCAAATGTTCAAATGTTTGTAAAGTCTATGGGACTTAACTACGGGGTCATCAGTCCCTAAACGTACAAACTACTTATGAACTACTTACGAGCTAGGACGGCAAAAATATCCATGCCCGAGGGGGGATTCGAACCCCCGACCGTAGTGGCCGTGCGGACCGTGACTGAAGCGCCTTAGTCCCCTCGGCCACTTCGGCCGGCGGTGAGTGACCCTCCTCGAAAATTTGCACTCGAGTATTAAGTTATTGCAGAATGCTGTTTCTAGCCGTACCCAAGTGTTTAAAATTCAAGCACAGGTCCACCATCTGCTTAATCATACTTTGGATTTACAACACCTAGTTACGAATTCCGAACAGCAAAAATTAGTTAACGATTTGGAACTACAAACGCAAAGTAATCTTTTAAATTGGAACTGTGAGGAAAAGGGTGAAGACAAGCATGTTGTTAGTGGTCTGGAGGAAGAATTTCGGAGTACTGTAACTAGTCACAGAACCGTTGACATGTGGACTACATCTACATGCATACTCCGCAATTCATCGTAAGGTGCGTGGCGGAGGGTATACTGCACCACTACTATGCATTTCCTTTCCTATTCCACGAACGAGGAAAAAAAGAATGCCTATATGCCTCCGTACGAGCCCTAATTTCTCTTATCTTGTCTTTGTGATCTTTACGCGAAATGTAAGTAGGCGGCAGGAAGATCGTACTACACTCAGCTCCAAATTCCGGCCCTCTAAATTTACTCAACAGAAATTCACGAAAAGAACGTCGTCTTTCTTCCAGCGATCCCCAATTGAGCTGCCGGAGCATTTCCGTGACACTCGCGCATTGGTCGAACCTACCGGTAACAAATCTAGCTGTTCGTCTCTGAACCGCCTCTATATCTTCCTATGTACAGTAACTTACCTAATCCCTTGTCAGAGTTCTTTAGAAAAGTAAAGACGCTCTCTATTGATGATACCCAATTAATAGTGCACTTCTTGTGATTTACTGCACAGTTACAAAACTTGTGTGAAACATTACAGGTTCCAAACATAATAGTGTTACAAATGATTTTTCCGTTAGCAGTTGGTACTTTGAGACGTCTTATTACCGAGGCGATTGCTGATACATTAACGTTAACCGCGCTAAGGAAACGCATTGTCCATGAACGGCTAACGGAACGAACACGATCTGAACTAATTAATGTACATATCTATCGTGTACAACGTAATTCCGAACCTTTAGCCCAATACATTGATGTCAGACTAGCCTTAGTAGCTTTAGGAACAGAAATTTCAAAAACTTCTGTAGTTAGAAGCACAATAGAAGGGATCCGCCCGGAGGATCTTTCACGGGCTGTATTTCTCTCACAACCACAAACGTTTGCTGAATTAGATTGGTTTCCCAGATCGAGCAATTTCGTTTTAGTGATGCTAAACGTAACGAAAGCAGCACCCCATGTAATGTAAGCTCTCAATTAGCATCAGGCAGTGAGCGTACTTTGAACTTACGAAACACGCGAGAACTTGTTTGTTTTCGATGCCATGCCCAGGGTCACATTGCGCGTAATTGTGGTCAGCACAAAGGGAAACGGAATAACGAATCAGAAAAAGTAATAGTGTGTTTTCGTTGTCACAAACAAGATCACATAGCGCGAAATTGTGAACAACACACACGAACGTAAAAACAAATTTGACGCCATAGACGGAGGGGGCGTTGTAATACCATTAAGTCGCTTATTAAAAGAATGCGAAAGGTCAAAGGTATTGCACGCACTACTCTCCCTGTTATAAATGCTAGTGTTCATGGGGAACCTGTCTGTGCATTACTAGATTCGGGCAGCACTCTTTCGTTGTTGGATGAATCTTGGTATAAACAGTTAGCCCGCATTTCCAAACTTCCGCACCTCCAACCATCTTCCATGTCTTGTCGTAGTGTTAATGGGGAGAATCTTCAGGTGAGAGGACAAGTAATGTTATATGTCAAGATAAGTGACTTGAGTTGGCCAATAAATTTCACTGTAGTTCAGGGACTCAGTAATAGGGTTATCTTAGGATCTGATTTCTTTTATAAGACAGGTTCCGTGTTAGATTATACTGTCTCTGCTCTCTGTTTATTTTAAACCTAGTGTGATATACCCATGGTGTCGCCATTATGGGATTCCGAAGGTGTGTCTTGTATAGTCAGGGAATACAACCTTTAGTATATCTTACCTGAGTGAAGAAAGGAGGGAAGCCCTCTTAGCTGTTCTTAACCGTTTTCCTGAAGTCTTAACTGACCGTTTAGGCGTCACTGATAAAATTCAGTATCGTATACAGTTAACGGATACTGTGCCAGTCAGACAGTCCACTTATCGGCTGTCGCCGCCCAAAATGAAAGAGTTACGGAAATTGGTTGATGTTAGAGGAGGGAGTTATTACACCATCAGTTTCGCTTATGCCTCTCCCATGTTTCTGGTAGCTAAACCTCAAGGACAAGGATATCGTCCAGTGGTAGATTACAGGGCTCTCAATAAAAAGGTTGTACTAGAGTCTGTGCCGCTGCCTGATTTACACAACTGTTTTGCGTGGTTCGCGGGGGCGAAGTATTTCTCCATCTTTTATTTAAATCAAGCCCACCACCAGATACCGCTAGCGGAAGAATCGAAATCGATCACCGCTTTCACTACCGATTGGTACCTCTTCGAATACGATAGGGTGCGACTGTATTGTCAAGACGATTCTCTTCTTGGCGATCTGAAGTATAAAAGTGTTAATAATTACCTTGATGACGTAGTGATCTATAGCCGCACATTTGAGGAACACCTGATTCATATCACTCAGGTTTTGCAACGGTTAAGGGACGCAGGACTCAGTCAAGCCATCAAAGGTGAATTTAGTCAGTGAGATTTCCGTTTTAGGCCACATTGTATCCGCTAGTGGTGTGCCTATCGACCAGCAACGCACGGTAGCCATCCAGAAGTTCCCGGTACCCAAGAGTAAGGACATTGCCCGGTTCATAGGCATGGTAAACTTTTTTCATATATTCCCCAAATTGCTCTGCGGCCCCCTTAACCAGTTACGCCGTAAAGGTGAACCCTTCGTTTGAGGCGTGTCACAGCAAGCATACCATACTTTGAGGCCTATAAGACGGCGTTAGCGACCGCTCCTGTGCTGGCTGTTCCAGACTTCAAACGTCAATTCGTTCTACAGACAGACGCTTCTAATGTTGGTGTAGCTGCGATTCTTCTTCAGAAAGGAGGGGAGAGAAGGCCTGTAGCCTATGCTTCGCGAGCGTTGACAGAGACCGAACGTAACTATTCTATATACGAGTCAGAAACTTTAGCTGTGTTGTTCGGTCTAGAACGCTTTAAGTTATATCTCGAGCATCGTCAGTTTATTCTGGAAACGGACCAGCAAGCCTTGTCATGGGTTTTGGCGAGGCCACGTAAGACGGGGAGACTGGCAAGGTGGGCTGTACGAATATCAGCGTTCCGTTTTCAGGTGAGACATATTCGTGGGTCAGATAACCAGATTTCTGACGCCCTGAGTCGCATGTTCAACTGGAAGAGGAACCCGATGAACTGGATCCTGAGGGCCGTCAGTAATTGAGGGTGTGCACCGTACTAGATGTTCCAGAGTTATTTCACCATCTGGCCGACATACAAGGGGATGATCCCGAGTTGGAGGTAATAATGAGGCGTTTGGGGGAGGGTGCAGTAATTCCGGGTTATCAGATAATAAAAGGTGTATTGTTATACCACACGTTATGACGGCAAACCCAAGATCTGTTTACCTCGGCATTTAGTACCTGCTGTATTTAAATATTTTTATGAGTCTCCGTGTGGTGGGCATTTGGGAATTTTCAAAACTATCGCTAAGGTTAAGGAGAGCTTGACGTGGCCCACGCTCAGTCAGGATGTACGTAAAATGGTGAGCCAGTGTCAGGAGTGCCTTATGGCTAAGCCTAACCCCAATGCCCAAAGAGGTGAGTTCTAATCGTGCTGAGCAACCTATGGAGAAGTATGTAGAGCACCGCACATGTGACTGTCCAACACCTGGCACAGGTCTTTTCTACCTTCGGCGCGCCCAGGTTATTGGTTAGTGACAATGCGCCCGCATTTCTGTCAAGAGAATTTAGAAGGTTCTGTTTCGGTAGTGCCTTTAGACATATTACGAGCACTCCTTACCATCCGCAACCCTCCTTTGCTGAGCGAGTAAACCGAAACCTCAAGTCGGCGTTAATTATTTTTCATTCCAAACACCAAAGGGCGTGGGATCAATCTGTAGGGTGCCTCATATTTGCCTTGAACACCGCCCGTCATGAAGCTCATCGCACTACTCCGGCCAGCCTCATGTTTGCCTTCCCCGTTAACTCGCCGCTGTCTAATCTGTGGTCGATCAATGATATTTGCCTAAAGATGCCAGTGCAGCCACTATAAGGAAGACTTGGTTGGCGGCTAGGAACAATATTTTGCAAGCGCACAAGAGGGAAGCTGAACGATACAACCAGGGTAGGCGTCCCATCGCACTGCGTGTGGGTTGTCAGGTTTATTTAAAAAGCTTTGGAGCACAAAGTAAAGCTGTTGATAAGATCACTGCCAAGACGCTGCCTAGGTTTGTTGAGCCGTATGAAGTCATAAAGGTCCTGACCCCAGTAACATTCCTAATACGCCAGCGTCTTGGGGGCAAATCTGTTAGAGCCCATATTAGTCAACTAAAACTGGGCAATGACCAAGATGTAGGGAAACCTCATGGGGGAAGCAATAACGCCCCCCCCCCCTCCGCGGTGTTCTTCCTTAAGGGGAAGAGATTGTGCCGTCCGTGACACCGGGGATCAATTTCGATTTTCAGAGATTGCGTTTGTACCGCTGGGAAAATCGAGATACTATAGCCGAAACGAGGGAGGAAGGTTGTTGGTCATTGTCGGCGAAGGACGGCGGACGTGAATTTGGTCCGCGCAGGAGCGGTGGTCCTCTGGGAGTTGCGACAGTTTTACGCACGGTGTCGTGTTGAGCTTTCGCAAAACTTGAGGAGCTACATGCACACGCCTCCGAATTTTTACCTTAAGTGCGTGAGTTACATCCTAGATTGTGTACTGCACCTTCTTGATATGTTTATGTCGACCGTTCCCATCGGCACGGGACGCGCCGCTTCCTTCCAGCTTGGTCATGGTCAGTTGTTGTGTTAAGTTTTGTATATCAGCCCGTATGGGTACATCACGCTTGCTTCTTGAAGGATGAAAAATTAGTTATTGTGTTGTAATGCCTGGTGCTAATCACAGTGTGTTTCAGGTTCCGTATAAAGTCCTAAAATTGCGAAGTGTGTGTAAAACGTGCTGATGTACGAATTGTTTGTATTACTCGGACGAGCGTTGCAGAGTTCATGAGTTGTTACTAAGAAGTTGTAGCCTCTGCTGTGTTGCTCACAAGCACGTCAGAGGAAATTAAAGATACTAAACCTCGCATAAATTGTAAGAAGCAGAGTCTGAAGTTGTGGCCTTACCAGTTGCACTGAGGCCCGTTCGTGCAGCGTGTTTTTTAAGTTAAGTAAATTTTCCATTTCTTGTGTAACCTGGCCGTGGCATGTACAATGAACTTGGACCAAATTGTTTCAGTGTAATATCTGTTTGTTTTATCATCGCCATTCTGTTGAATAGCGTATGTTCTTCACAAGCTCTGTATTGTTTAGCGGCCACATTTAATTTCTTTGCCTGCTGTGTTAAAAAAAGGGTTTTTACTATAGTGTGTATTGTCGTTGATATAAGACAATTGTTCCTTGGGTAAAAATTGTCTTCAGGATTTGTTTATAACGGTGAATAGGTGGGGCATAACAGCTTTCAGATAATTACAAAACGACATGTTGACCATAGCTGTTTATTAATTCTCAATGCTACCGGTTTCGGTTTTGTACCATTGTCAAGCTATTAGCTAATCTCTGCTAACGCTTGACAATGGTACAAAACCGAAACCGGTTGCATTGAGAATTAATAAACAGTTATGGTCAACATGTCGTTTTGTAATTCAGGATTTGTATTTACTGTATTAACTGTCTATGTTCAAGTATTCATTCTTATATTTGACTACCTAGAATCATTGTTTATTACCTTAAAGGTGTCAGTAAGGAATTTAATTATCTATACCAATTGCCTATGTTTTAAATGTTCAGTCTTATAAATTTGTCTTCGCAACTGATGTGTTTTATTTAAGGTGAAATAAATATTGGTTTAACACTGTACCTTGGGCTCAGCACCTTACCATTTATTCTCAAATTCCTGCCACCATATCACCCGGATGGCAGTGGAATAAATTGTAATGATTCAGATCGCAATGACATTTACATAAGGTCTACGAGCCAAACCGAAAGGATTCATAGAAGTGTTTCTTCTGTACTGTAGCGTGGACAGGTCTTCAGTTAACAACAATCATAATATTTATACGTCCATTTCTGGTCAAAAATGAGATATTATCGGCATGAGATATAACATCGGAAACTGCATGTTTTGGTTCAAAAACCAGACTTCTGCGGACTTATCTGAATGAGATATGCTTCCAGTTATGCTTGTTTGCCAACAGATGAGGTTTTCAAAATTTCACAGTATAAAATATTCCAGTACAGTTATGCTCTCAAATACATATTTAAAGCCAGCCAGAATCAACACATGACTGGTATGTCAGAGTTTGCACCACTAAATATGGCAATAAAGAGTGATTTTACCTTCCTTCTCAAAAGGCACAAATGTCACGAAATTGGTTAGAAAATATATTCCTACTGCATTAAAAACTGTTACCATCTGCAGGAAATGTTGATGGTGAACACAGTCTAAATGAAATAAAATATTTTAAAATGATTATGAAGTACTTTAACTGTAAATCAAGTACCTCAACAAAATGTTCTGAGACTGTAGATTTTGTATTGAGTTAATGGTAATATCCTTAAAAAATTTACATCGGAACAGAATAGTTTACGTTATAAGGCATGCAAAACTATGTATTATTTATCTGACAAAAGATATTGTAATATGTCTGCTAATTAATAAAAAGTAAACTAGGATTCATTATTTGTTATTTTTGTTTTCATGTTATTTATCTCCGATTTTGCATGCATTATTTCAGATTTTAAAGGCTTTGGTGCAAAAACCAGGTAAGTTGAAATATTTATAATTGCGATTTTGATTTATATATGTGTCTATTTTTAATTGCAAAATTTTATATATTACAAATGACATACAGGGCTATAAGTCAGTAACATTGTCTTATATACTTTCTCGAAAATACACACCTTCTGTAGATGTCAAACTTTGTTTTTCAGTTTTCCCAGAATGTGTATGCTGTGACGTGCCTGGTTTTTGCAAGAAAACCTTCGGTTCTCTTGTTTAAAATTATAACAGACTAAGTCTAACCAGTGATTAGAGAAACCTTTCTTTTTATTGGTTTTCAGTATAGGATTTCATCAACAGTTTACGTAATACTTACGTAAAAATAAAACCTTAAATATTTTATTAAAATCAGGTCTTTGGCTAATGCACTCTATTATCAATGAAAAAGAATATCCACATCAGTATTTAATAGTTCAGCATATTTCGGTTCAAGTAACATTACAGCAAAGTTACTATTTTTTAATTTTATTTACAAGGACGCCACATCGTGCACCTATCACTGCCAGTTTCATCAATCAGAATCCACTTCGTCGGTATCTGCCTTTGATGTTTAATTTCCACAAACTATTTTCCAACTATTGGTGTCTTCCAATGTCTGCGTGATATTTACATCTACATGTTGTGTACCGTGTCAAATGAAACTGTTTTTATGGGATTCGTGTTCATTTCCCAACATACTGTAAAATACACATAACGCCTTCTTATATAAATCAAGGTAGGTACTCAAGTTAAAAAGTTTTCTGTGTTATTTTTTTTAATGGAACTGCCCAGAAGTATGTCCTTCATTTTGTATGCTAGAATCAAACTAAAGTTTTCCATATTGTTTATTTATTAACAAAAGATGAACAAAGTATTGTACATGAGACAGTGATTTGGAGATATCACAGAAACACAGCCCTGGGGGGAGGGGGGGGGGAGGGCGGAGGCTGCAAATGTTTACGCGGAGACCTTCTTCAGCTCGTCGCTGTACTTCTGCCTGTAGCTGCCGCTGGGGTCGTACTTGGTCTCCAGAGGCGTCCACAGGTCGGGCTTCTCCTTGATGAGGAACCTGATCACCTTCTCCGCTCCAGCCTTCTGCTTCTCGTTGCACTTGGAGCACTCGTTGGTCAGCGCATCAGGAATGGCGGCTGTGTAACAGAAAGGAATTCCATCAGAAGATTAAGTTATAAAAAAACTTAATATAAATATAATTAAATTTAATAATCGAAAGTCCAGGTTGGAATTAATAATATAGTGAGGACAGTTTACAGCTCACCGCAAAGACGTGGCGACGAGCTGCGACAGGCACATAAAAAGACTTATACATACAACACATTCAGCTATCGGCCATGGCCTTCTTCAGAAAATAGAACATTCACTCAATCACACAGGATCATAATACAGTCATACAACCATCACCTCCGGCTGCCGCACTTCGAATCACGCTCTGCAGCGAATCGGGGTGGGAGGGGTGGAAGGGAGGGGAGGGGGGAGAGGGGATAGGAAGGTTACGTCACGGTGGTGGGGATGGGTTACATGGGAATAACGAGATGCAGTTTAGGAATGGAGTGAGGAGGCGGTTGAGCGGGGAAAATAAAATAAAGTAAAATAAATATATAAAGAAAATGCGTGCACACTGCAAGTACACAAGACCGCATACACACACACACACACACACACACACACACACACACTCACACGATCGCACATTCACACACCACTCAATATAGGCGAGGTTTGGGATAGAGAGGTAGGAACTGTAAGGTATGGAGAAAAAAAATATAGGTAAGTTATCGTAGGTTGAGGCCTGGTTGATTTCGCGATCGGAGAATATATTGTAGGGATAACTCTCGTCTGTGCAGTTCAGAAAAGCTGATGGTGGATGGGAGGATCCCGATGGCCCGGGTTGTGAAGCAGCCATTAAAATCAAGCATGTGCTCCGCTGCATGCTGTGCCACAGGGTGGTCCACCTTGTTTTTGGCCACAGTTTTGCGGTGGCCATTCATCCTAATGGATAGCTGGTTGGTGGTCATGCCAATATAGAAAGCTGTACAGTGTTTGCAGCACAGTTGGTAAAGTATATGGCTGCTTTCACAAATAATTAAATTTAATATGATTAACGCATCTTGTAGCCCTACTGTTCCGGGTTCTATGCAGGTGAACTGACAATATTTTACGACGCGATTCCACCCGTCTGCTTTGAGCCATGACGTCATCAACATGTCGGAAAACCTGCATACGGTATAATATCTTAATGCTTATGTATTGTAGATAATAAATAAGCTGTGGTTATCCTCACAAATAAGAGATTACAACAACCGAATTTACCATCGATCACAGCTCTCAGACAAAAGATTTGCACATTCGGCGCTCACATGTGGAAAAAAAAAAAAAAAAAAAAAAAAAAAAAAAAAAAAAAAAAAAAAAAACCCACATTGCAGTGTGGAATGTTTGATGTTTGAGAAGAAACAAATCTTAAATCAAGAAATGTACGTAGCATACCATCAGATAGAATCTAAAGATCACTTTTTAAACACAAAATCATAATATATAATGTATGTTCTGCTTGTAAACATACTGTCGTCTTTAACTCAGCCACCACATAATTAATCATGTCCTCTACAAACGCGCACGCACCTCAAAACTACTGCCTAGCGACGACGTCATGGGTAAAATTTGACGGGCCACATCGCGTCCTATAAATGACCTGTTGAACTATGTTTCATTGTAGTGTGACACAGTTCTAGAAATACACTGTAGTTAGAAATCGCAAGTTTATTTTAATTCTTTTGCTTTCATTTTAGAGAGATTCATACCTTTCCATATGTATGTCTCACCCATGGTAAGCAACTTCATCTCTATACACAATGATTTTGGTAAGAGATAAAGACTATTGGCCCGATATATGTAGTATACGAAAGAAAAGTAAAGTGATTTTGTACCACCGTACCGTAGATAGTGTGGTGTAAGCTATAATGAAACTATGAATCAGAGTGGTACAATACCACTGTTTAAACTATCGAGTAAGAAGGCCATACGGTTTAACTTTGGAAATTTTCAGCCATTTTCCACTTGCAGCACAGAAGAAGAGACTCTCATTATTTTACCAGATAGACATCCTAAGAATCCTGAAGTCATTTCTACACTGAAAGACAGATGGAGAGAGGTAGCGTGAGAGGGGGTGAGAGGGAGAGTGAGTGAGAGAGAAAGAGAGAGAGAGAATCACGCAGACAGAACAAGACACTGGCGGGAGAGTGTAAATAGAACTTGGTTAGTAACATGGAAGGCAGTGAGAGTGATTAGTTCTTTGGTATATTCACAAGAGACGGAGCAGCTGTACTATTCCCATATATCAGAGCTGGGGTCGTGGTTTGTTATGTGAGCTCAGCTGTTCTAAAATGTTTACCGTTTAAGCAAGAATAACGTAACCTCTTCACAGTCAAATTGTCAATAATTGTTGTCTGTTACACGGATCAGCATCTTAAAAAGCTGAAATACATAACTGAGTAGGTTAGTGGAGATACTGAATGTAACTGTTACCTAAATATGAACGGGTTGGATAAAGATAAGAGAAGAAAAATGATATGGAATCTCTCTATGCAGATTTTGCTTAAAACGGTAACATTCTACTCTGGTATAGCTGATTCATTACTAGCAATAGTACGCTGTCGGCATATTGCACGTTGTAAGCAATAATATCTTTCTGTATATAAGACGATTTAGTTCACTGAATAAACATCTTCAGTGCAGTTTTCAGTCCTGAGAACTTATGTAAGACGTTTAATTTATCTTATGTTTTAAATTTAAAACGTATAAAATGACATGTCATCGTGTGCATTACATATTTAACTAGCTACACTGCAACGGAGAAAAGTTATGTGTACAGTGTATAAAGTTTCTTAGTTACGAAACAAAATTTAGGACTGTACCACAACGGGGAATAGGACTGACCAATGTTAAACTTTCTAACTCACAGGTAAATGATTTAGACTGTTTGAAACATAAAGTTAAATGTTTTGTAGACCAGATATTTATTGTTAACCTGAGCCACTGAACTAATTGACTGTAACATAGAAAACGTATCATGGCTATGCATTTATATAGGGTGACTAGCAATTTCACCAAAGTAGCTTAACCTTATGGCAAAAATGACTGTGTAATATGTAAAATTTTGAGTTATAGATGTTAAATACTATTCATTAATATAGCAATAGGCCTATTTCGGCACTGTGGCCATCATCAGGCTATATCCATATGGCATCGTGGAGGTATAATTTATTTGTCAGTTTTACCCCAACGATGCTTTATGGTTACAGTTTTTATTACTGCATATAGTGGGATCTTTGGTAGTGCTGAATGTCTGAGAAGAAACAAATCTTAAATCAAGAAATGTACGTAGCGTACCTAGCTCTTAGTAATAACACAAGTCCTATAATTTTTGATCAACTAATTTCATACACAAATTCATATACTACACTAGCAAACAAATACGGTTAAAAAACACAATAAAGATTACACCACACTACCAAAGATCCCACTATATGCAGTAACAAACAAACTGTAACCATAAAGCATCGCTGGAGGATATGTCAAACTGACAGAATAAATAAATTATACCTCCACGATGCAATATGGATATAGCCTGATGATGGCCACAGTGCCGAAATAGGCCTATTGCTATATTAATGAACAGTACTAAACATCTATAAAGTAAAGCAGCATTTTGGCACTACTTAGATTAACAATATGTCCTTAAAAGACATACACAATGCTGCAGGCCCAAATGAAATGAAATTAAATAAATGTAATTGCAGATTTTTAGTATAGAAACTAAATTTACTTGGGTATTGATGCAAACTATGTTCAGCCTTTTTTCTGTAGAAACTGCTTGATCTTTGTTTGAATGCATTTGAATATGATGGCAAAGTCCGTCAGAACTGTAATGCAAGTTAAATAAAACAAGAAATATCTACATGTACATCTACACAGATACTCTGCAAATCACATTTAACTCCCTGGCAGAAGGTTCATTAACCACTTTCATAACTTTTCTCTACCGTACCATTCTCTAATAGCGCACGGGAAGAAAGAACAACTAAATCGTTCCGTTTTCGATCTGATTTCTCGTCTTTTATTGGGATGGTCATGTCTCCCAAAGTGGGTGGGTGCTAGCAAAATATTTTCACATTCAGAAGTAAAAGTCGGTGATTGAAACTTCGCAAACAGATCACGCCGCAATGAATAACGTATTTCTTTTAATGATTTCCACACCAATTTGTGCAACATTTCCTTTCCCCCCTGTAATGTGATAAAACAAAACGAGCTGCCCTTCTCTGAACTTTCTCAATATCTTCCGTCAGTCCCACCTGGTGAGGGTCCCACAAGGGGCAACAGTACTCCAGGAGAGGACGCACAAGTGTGATGTAGGCAGTCTCTTTGATGGAGCTTGTGCATCTTCGAAGCGTTCTGCCAATGAAACGTAACCTTTGGTTCGCCTGCCCCACAATATTTTATATGTGTTCTCTGCAGTCAAATTTGTTCGTAATTGTAACTCCTAGGTATTTGGTAGAATTTACGACCTTAAGTTTTGACTGATTTATCGCGTAATTGAAGTTCAGCGGATTTCTTTTAGTGGTCATGTGTATTACTTCAGACTTTTATTTATTTAGTGTCAATTGCCAATTTTCGTACCAAATAGAAATTTTGTCTAAATCGCTTTGCTTTTGATCCTCTGTTGACTTCACTAACCGACAGCACTAACCGACAGCATCATCCGCGAACAGTCTAAGGGAGCTATTCAGATTGTCTCCTAAATCGTTTATAAACACTAGGAAGAATAGGGGACCTATAACGCTTCCCTCTGGAACGCCAGATATCACTTCTGTTTTACTCGATGACTCACCGTCAATTACAACGAACTGTGTCCTTTCTGATAGGAAATCGTGAATGCAATCGCACAATTGGGGAGATATTCCAGAAGCACGCAATTTCATTAGAAGCCGCTTGTGGGGTACAGTGTCAAAAGCCTTCCGGTAATCCAGAAATATGGAATCGATTTGAGATCCCTTGTCGATGGTACTTAACACTTCATGTGAATAAAGGGCAAGCTGTGTTTCGCAAGAGCGATACTTTCTGAATCCGTGTTGACTCTTGGTTAATAGGTCGTTCTCTTCGAGGTAGTTCATAATATTCGAACAAAGTATATGTTCCAAAATCCTACTGCAAATCGGCGTCAATGAGATTGGCCTGTAATTTTGGGGAACACTCCTATTGCCTTTCTTGAATATTGGAGTTACTTGGGCAACTTTCCAGTCTTTGGGTATGGATATTTCGCTGAGTGATCGGTTGTAAATTATAGCTAAGTACGGAGCTATTGCATCAGCATACTCTTAGAGGAATCTAGTTGGTATAGAATGTGGCCCGGAAGATTTGGTTTGGTTTAGTGACTTAAGTTGTTTTACTACTCCAGGAACATCTACTTCTAAGTTTCGCATGCTGGCAGCTGTTCTTGGATTGTATACTGGAGTGTTCACTTCGTCTTCTTTGGTGAACGAATTTCGGAAAAATAAAAACGACTATGCCTTATTAGCTGGTGTTCATACGTGCAGTCTCATTAAACAGTAAAGAGATATTTCAGTGAAGATTAGCAGTCTAGCCTCATAAAGCGCAAAAGTAAGTGTAGCATAAAGCCTCGAACATAGCAGCAAGCTTGTTTGCTCCAAAGATAAACGGTAGTACTTGCTTTAGAGGAACGCCAACGGACAAAAGAGAAGAGGCAAACGTTTTAAGAAAGAGATGTTGAAGTAAGCGCCTGAGTTACTCACCCTTGAGCTCCTTCCCGTCAGGGGTGCAGGAAGCGTCACTGCTCGAGACGAGGCACTCGTGGTACTTCTTGAGCAGGCGGTCGTTGTGCAGGATGTCGTCCAGGTCGATGTTGTCGTACTTGGTGGTGTACGCGGCAGCCGCTGCCACCAGGCACGCCAGCATCAAAGTGTATTTCATCATCGCGAATCTGGCAAAACTCTGCTGCTACTGCGGAAGTTGTCTGATTTGCCGTGCCCAGTGAACCGTGTATATATACGCGTCGAGACGCACGCCTGACGTCACGGAGTTGGGGTAGTTGGGCTGCGCAGGCTGCGAGCAGCGGCCGTTCACCTTGACCGCCGCCCGCGCAGAGTGGCTTCTCGGAGCGGCCAGCGCTCCCACGGGCGGTGGCCGCCGTTCTCTGTAATTTAGTTTCCACTGTGCTCTCTTCCGCTGACGTGGGCAACGACACTGCAACGGCTGTGTGTCTGCCGGCGCACACGCAGGCAACTACCACGCCACCAGCGTCTGAGTAAAGTAGTCCCATTACTGTCATCTGGGTACAGTTGCTTCCTTACCAGTTTTTGCACACTCAGTTGTTAGGACCAGCGGTTCCAAACCCACGTGCCACGGCCAACCTGTGGCTCGTGGTTAGCATGGCACTTAGCTGCGAACGGAAGTCGTGAGTCGAGCATCGCAATTATTGGGAGCTTAAGGTGATTCACTTGTCTACATCTACATGGGATACTCTGCAAATCACATTTAAGTGCCTGACAGAGGGTTCATCGAACCACCGTGATACTAATTTTATCTCCCATTTCATTCTCGAATAGCGCATGGGAAGATAGAAAACCTGAATCTCTCCGTTCGATCTCGGATTTCTCGTATTTTATTCTGATGATCGTTTCCACCTATGTAAGTGGGGGTCAACAATATATTTTCGCATTGGGAGGAGAATGATGACGTAAGTAGCCCACGCCGCAGCGATAAGCGGCGTTGTTGTAATGATTCCTATCCCAGTTCCTGTATCAGTTCCTTAACGCTGTCGTCCCTGTATCGTGACAATACGAAATGAGCTGCCCTTTTTCGGACTCTTTCGATGTCCTCCGTCAAACCCATCTGATAAGCTCTGGGCAGCTATACTCCACAAAAGCAATACTCCAGACAAGCGTCGTGTATGCAGTTTCTTTAGTACTTCTGTTGCATCTTTTAAGGGTTCTACCAATAAAACGAAGTCTCTGGTTTGCCTTTCCCATGACATTATCTACGTGTCCTTTCCAATTTAAGTCTCAAGTAATAGTAATTCCTGGGTATTTAGTGGAGTTTAGACCCCTCACATTCGATTGATTTATCTTGTAAACAAAGTTTAACATATTTCTTTTCGTACTCATTTGGACAATTTCACACTTTTCAATATTTAGAGTCAATTGCCAATTTTTGCAACATAGTGATATCTTATTCAGATCGTTCTGCAGTTAGTTTTGATCTTCAGATGATTTTACTAGACGGTAAAAGACGGCATCATCTGTAAGCAACCTAAGAGAGCTATTTAGATTTCCCCTAAATCGTTATATTAATAAGGAACAGCAGAGGACCAATAACACTACCCTGTGGGACGCCCGATATTACCTCTGTTTTAGTTTATGCCTTACCATCAATTATTACGAACTGTGTTTGCTCTTACAGGAAATCCCCTATCCAGTCGTCTACGTCAACGAGTACAGAAAGAAATAACTGTTGAAACGTCCTACAGCTAACTTGAACCACTCTGAAGGGGAGGATTCAAACAATAAAAGAAGTAACTGAGATGGATTGCTAGTTTTATGCTGAAGTCTAGCGTTGGTTCACAGTGCTGTCCTTGTGTAAATTTTTAATCGTTTTTTGTGTTAGTCCAATTGCTTCTTCCCCCTCTGTCCATTGCGTTTTACCTAATTTTCTATCTTACATACCAGATGGATCCATTTCTTCATGACTGGTTCTCCCACAGGTATCAGCAGTTGAGACGGTTTCGCAGTATCATACGAATATCTCCTACTTCATCTTCCTCCACATCCTCTTCCATTACTAGAACACTGTCTCCCAGTTCTTTTCTTTGTCTAGGCCCTCTATATATTTTTTCACCTCTTAGCTTTCCCCTCTTGCTTAGTGATCGTTTTCCATCTTAGCTCTTGATATTGATGCAGCTGCTTTTATTCAGAAACCTCTTTCTTTTCCTGTAGCCGTATCTTTTCACTAGTTATACAATCTTCTACGGTCTTGCATTTATCCTCTAGCAACTCTTTAACAAGTTTACATTACCTATCAACTTAACTTTTTAGCCTTTGCACTCCCTTTTGCCCCCACGAGCTGCATTTTTATATTTCCTCTTTTCATCAACTGAATATCTCCTATGTTATACGGGGAATTCTAGCCGGCCGCTGTGGCCGAGGGGACTGAGGCGCTCCAGTCAGTCTGCGCGGCCACTACGGTCGGGGGCTCGAATCCCCCCTCGGGCATGGCTATTTGTGCCGTCCTTAGTATTAGCTAGTTCATAAGTAGTTTGTAAGTTTAGGAACTGATGACCCCGTAGTTAAGTCCCACAAGCTCTACAAACATTTGAACATTTAAATACACCAACTCCATGTCTGTTAATAAATCGCTGAAGCCATTCAAAATATGCTATGCTTCTCCATACAATGTAACTGTTGCACTGCAATAATTTTATACGGATAAAGCCACAGTTATTTGGTTACGGCCTTATGTGCTGTCGTACGAGAGACTTGAGCCTCGTGTTATAATTTCCCTACTGATTTTGTTGGACTCCGGAACATGATGTTCGAATGTGGTCGAGCTTCCGTTCTGTTAAGACCGTGGTTCTCCCAGTTCGTAGTGCAACATGAACGGTCGTCCGAAATTTGCGAATTAAATTACGTACAGTGTCACGATGTGGACACTTCGATGTAGGGAAACGCAATCTAAATTGTCATCTCACATGCTCCGTGAAATTTTTTCCTGCCCGGAAAACCTCTTCCACTAAAAAGGTTCTCGCTGCAACAGTAAGCATTCTCACTACATGAACAAGGAAATAACATAAGTAACAGCTGTAGCACACACGCAACACTACTCCCACCCTACTATCACTGCAGGTCCACGGAACAGTCAGTCGGTAGAGCGCTTGCCCGTGAAAGGCAAAGGTCCCAGGTTCGAGTCCCGGTTCCTGGCAGACAATTTTAATCTGCCAGAAAGTTTCATATCAGCGCACACTCCGCTGCAGAGTGAAAGGTGAAAGTTTCATTCTGGACGTCAGGTGCGCTTTTTCTGGGCTGCCACCTTACACGCACCGCAATGCGAAACACGCGGAGATGGCCACTGCGGAGGTACTTTGCAGACACACTGTATATTGGAGTTCTAGATTGTCAAATTTGATGTTACTACTCTGAGCAATGATCAATGTGGATTTAATGTTTTATCTGTAACTTATATTAGTCGTTGTCAGAGCGCAAGCAATCCATTGTGGTTAATATAATTTTGTTGAAATTTCAACGGTTGGCGGGCATGGTTGCTGAAAGTTACGGTGCGCTTACTAGGAAGTGTCTGACAAGAGTGTAGTTGTTCTAATGTTTCTAGATCTTATGTTACTAAACTTCCAAACTACATATGAACTAGCTAGTATTAAGGACGGCACAAATATTCATGCCCGAGGGGGATTCGAACCCCCGACCGTAGTGCCGTGCAGAACGTGACTGGCGCGCCGCAGACCGCTCGGCCACCGCGGCGGGGGAGTGTATTATGGGCGGGCGAGTAGGGGTGGGCTGGACTCTGTGATTAGCATACCCCCAGTGGTCGTATGCGCGTGCCGGTAGTTGCGTCTAATCCGCTGTTTACTTGCGCGACTGAGCAACCCTTCCCTCGCTCTCCCTTCTGCGAGTGATTGGCGTTGACGCCGAGTATACACAAATTGCAAACCACTGTATTATTTAATTTCTCATAAAGGCTCTTCAGTTTGTTCTAGAAGGACGTCTGGCCTCAGTGGCCTCCTGCTTCTCCGATGTTGGGGATGGCATAATCAGTTGTTACCGTTCTGATTGGAGACAATACATAGAAAAAATTGTGGGGAAGGCGACCAAAAGGTTACATCTCATTTACAGAACGCTTCGAAGGTGCAACAGCTCCACCTAAGAGACTGCCTACATCACACTTGTGTGTCCTCTCCTTTTGCCCAGTGTGGGACCCTCACTACGTGGGACTAGCGGAAAACATTGAGAAGGTTCTTGTTTTATCACGTTACAAGGGGGAAAGCGTCACGGAAATGTTGCACCTTTTGAGATGGAAATAAAAAAAGACGTTATTCGCTGCTGCGAGATCTATTTGTGAAATTTCAATCACCGACTTTCACTTTGTGAAAATATTTTACTAGCTCCCACCTACTGAGGGAGACATGACCATCCCAATAAAATAAGAGCAATCAGCTCCAAAACGGAAAGATTTAGGTGTTCTTTCTTCCAGCGCACTATTAGAGAATGGAACGGTAGAGAAAGGTTGTGAAAGTGATTAATGAACCGTCTGCCAGGCACTTAAATATTATTTGCAGAATATCTGTGTAGACGTAGATGTAGATAGGCTGAGGAAAGGTCTCAGTTCCGAGCATTAATAGTCGAATAGTTTTACATTAATCAACTTCTTCTTTCTTGTTCTTACATAAATTAATCAAATTTGTTTACTGGTGAAATCAAATTTGATATGAAGTTTGAAATTCATATTGGCCGACATGAGGTTTGCGCATTTACACCACATATTACTCGAACCGCCTGTTTCTGTGCAATAAATAACTTCTGTAATGGAGTTACCTCAAAAACAACACCATACATCATTAGCGAATATAAATAAGAAAGTAGATTACTTTTCGTTTAGAACTGTCACTTATTTTAAATACTGTTCTGATGGCAAACAACGCAGCATTTAGCATCTGAACAAGTTCCTAATTTTGGGCTTTCCATGGCAGTTTATTATCTGATAGCATAAAAATTGGAACGTTTCAGTCTCACGTATTGTAGCCCCGACTTTGGCAACGAAAATGTCACGTTTTTGTTTAATTATGTGTTACAAAATGTAAAACCTGTGTCAAACTATTATTTAGTATCAATTAATTTTCTCCATGAAATTACGTATTGGAAGTAGCTGATAATGTATTAATATTGCAAATAACGTCCTTTCACTATATATCTGGTGTCATCAGCAAACAAAAACATCTCAGAATTATTTGCTATTCTGGAAAACATATTATTTGTATTAGTAAGAAACAATAGCGCCCCAGGAGACACCCACTTAACTGCATTATGAGTGCATGTCATAGCCATTTTCAACACTTCTGACACTGCGGAAAATTACCTCTCGCCGTAATCAATAACTAATTTTGTATTTTCTGTGTGTTTTGACGTTTTGTCTTCTACAACAGTCAATAGATTTATGTGTACCAAGAAACGTTTCTTATTGTCAACTTAGTTGAGAACTGATAATTTTTTTAATTGAAAATGACAGTAAGTTTTAGTGTTTCCAAACAAAGAGATCAAAAGATTTGCCATTGAGCATTTTGTTTATATTTGAGTGTGTAATTTTATGAGAATCACATGACTACCAGTTTTATTAGTGACATTGTATAGAATAAATGTTATCATAGTTCCATCTCTTACATCTGTAATATGACGTCTGAAAAATATAAAATTGATTGATTTAGTATTTCGTCCATCACAGTGATTGCTTTGTAATTTGGCTTTAAAAAGTAAGCAAACACTTGAGTAGTCGAAATTCTTTTATTATGATCGGGTCGACACTTGGTGTCTCTCTTCATAGGTGTATCGGTGAGCTATACGTTCAGTCCGAGCAGATCGCACTGAACTTCTAGGCTATGAATAAAGCCACTATGTGCCCAAACCTGGACACAAAAATAGCAACTGTGCAACTGGTTGTTGCCATCATAAAGCCAAATAGCTTGAATTAGGCATTCCTAAAGATAATTATATTCCGCCATGCCTATACAGACAATGGCCTAAAATAAATTGAACAATTAGTTATAAATTTTGTGAAGTTTTTGATAGTGTTTTTCTAGGTAGTGATTGTTTTATTAAAAGTAACAAAACTGCACCACTTCTTTGTATGCACCTATCATGATCGTGTTACAAAACAAATAAACAAATAAATAAATAATAAGTAAATAAATAAAGCATAAATTATCTCCATAGAGTTTCCGAACCCGGTTTCATTGATCGATTGCCGGCCACATTGAACTGAGGCCACTTCAATTGAGACGTGGTGCATCCAGCCCTGCCGGCCGCATCACCAAACTTTTCGCCAACCTATACTCTCTCGTACAGACTTTAATTGGTTTTCAGATCTACTGTGGTGTACGGTATGTGTCCCTAGTATGAAAATACACTGGTGGGAAAAATGTATATCTGAAAAGACGAGGTCAGTTTTGATCCAATGACGCCAGATGGATGGTTAATTTACTGTGTACTGATTACGGTTTCAATGTCGTTCGTCTACAGATAGCTTTATTATACAGTTGTCAGAGAGCCATATTTCAGTACCCATTAATAGCGAATATTTACGGACTTAAGCCTGAGCGCGATATCAATGTATAAGCTAATAGGCCCCCTGCATTGGAGAAGTACTATACCTGGCATCACGTAAGAAGGCGCTTCCGCGCATAGAGGTGGAGAGTTAGGAAAAGCGAAGAGGGGAGGAGCTACAGCCGATCGCCAGCAGCTGCGCCTGTGGGAGAAACATTGCGCAACTCGCAGCCAGTTACTCGCCAACGGAATGAACATTAATGGCTGTCACTGCGGTAATGGAGGGGCATGCTCAGAATGGCTGAAAACTGGGTCGCCTTTGTAGCTGACTCCGACTATAGTGCTACCTACAGCCAACTTAGAAAAGAGTCAAATTGTGACCTTATGAGTAGTAGGATTGTCATTTCGGAACACGCCCACAAAAGTCGTTCGTAAACGAGGTTGCCGACGTCCTCGCAGCACAAACGTCCACCAAGATCTATTTTGGGCCTCGCAAATGGCCGCTGGTCTACGGCATGGTGCTAAAGACTGGGCAGCTGTTCCCGGCGGACGCTCGAGTCCTTCCTCGGGAATGCTGTTTGTGTTGTCCTTGGTGTAAGTTAAAATAGTTTGTAAGTCTAGCGACTGATGACGATAGTGGTTTGGTCCAAGAGGTTTAGAATCATAAGATTCGTATTTCGGGAGCAGCAGTGCCAGATCGTGCTGATACCAGGGCACGATTGAGCACAGAAGTCAACTAGCCAACTAGTCTCTAGCATAGCTCACGCCACAGCATCGACGTGCACGGCTCGATTGATGCCGTCAAAGAATCACTTGGATTTGTGGGCTGTGACATTTGTATCACAGCTCTACACCTCATGTAGTAGACAGCTGCTAGGTAGTTTACTCATTGCAGGATCGCGACTTTAACGCCATCACGTGTTCAGGTCAGGCACGCCGCTCTGTAGAACTGGGTTTGAACATGAACTATTCCAACGATTTACGTCACAATTAGGGAAATCTCGGGATATGTTAGAACATTCGATCACGATGCTTTCTAGCAATACCTCTACGATTTACAGCGATAACATTCAAAAGGATGTAGGTTGCCTTTCTTATTCTCAGATGAAGAGCCTTGCGCATGACAGTTTAGTATGGAGAGCTGCATCAAACCAGTCATCCAATCCTCCAACTGTAGATATTGCCGGCCTGATCTCGGTTACTTCAGTTGGCTACCTGCTTCCCGTTACTTCCTTCCGTTCCTGCTGTTGCGTCGAGATCGCCTGCCGCCTGCCGCCTGCCGGCTGTCGCCGCCCAGCCCTGCCTGGAGGCGCCGCCGCCAGGAGGCCCTGCCGTACCTGCTCGCCGCCCCGGTACAGTCCGGGGGATCGGTTCGCCGCCGACCCGCCGCCGCTCCGTGCCCGGATCCAGCGCCGTCGCCGCCGCCACCACCTCGGGCCCGCCGCCGCAGCTGTTCTGTACCCGGCACCACCACCGCCGCCGCCGCCGCCGCCGCCGCCGCCGCCGCCGCCGCCGCATCATCATCATCATTGCCATCATCATCCTCGACGCCGCGCACTCTTCCATCCAGTAATATGTCCCACCCGTCATCAACAACCACATCCATCCATTATACCTCCCCATCTCAGGCCTCCACCACCACTACCTGGAGTGTTGCTTCTTCCCCCAACCGACAGTTCCTTTGTCCGTCCTCTTGTCGTTCACCTCCGCATCCCAAGGCCCTCCTCCATCAGTCTACACACCACTTACATCACCCCATGAATTCCCAGCTCTCACTCCCGCTCGCATTGAACATCGCCGAGCCATGGTGGCTGACATGCCACAATCGCCCCCGCCGTCCCTTCTACCCCCAACCTACTGTCATACCCTAGACCCTGTCTCCATTTCTCCTTCCCCTTCCTCTGCCGCCTCTGCCTCCTCCTCCACGGGCGCCAAGTCCAAGAAACCATCGAAACGTGGAAGCGTAGACCCTACTCCAACATTACCCTCCTTCCCCTCCCCCTCCACCTCCTTCCGACCACATGGACACTGCCCCCATACCTGCCAACACGCAACCCAACCTCTACTCCTACGTCCTCTCCCGTCCTGGTGCACGTTTCCTGGATAACAAAATCCTCCTCCTTCAGATCCGGAAATACTACCCCAACGTCCTTCTTTCACAAATCATCCCTCGCCTAGACTCTGTCCTTCTAAAGTCCCACAGCCCCACCCTCCACAATGACATCCTACAATGCTTTCCCAGAATCCACTTTGGTCCTAATGCCACCCTAACTCCCTATTATACCGCATCTACAGCTTGTCAACCTCCTTATTCCCGTCGACCATCCACCCTCACCGCTGTAATCATGAAGCTGAGTCCTCTGATCACGGAGGAAGAGGTGTTGGGGCAGCTCAACGCCATGCCCGATATCACCATCCGCTCCGCCAAGCGGATCTTCAATGCCACTGGCCCAACCTAGCTGATGCGGATCTTCATGGAGTCCGCATCATCCCTCGACCACCTTTTCCTTCAGGGACCCCTAATCTACGACTGCCACCACTAGGTGGAACCCTACCGTTCCCCACCTCAGTTGTACCGCTGTGCCAGGTGTCTCGTCTACAACGACCACCTGACACAGAATTGCTGCAACACCCCCACGTGTCCTCACTGCAAGTCTCCTCACCTCCACAACCATTGTCCCATTCTTGCCTCTCCTCCCACCTGCAACACCTGTGGCGGACACCATCCCACATATTCCTACAAGTGTAAATCCGTCCCGGTCCCCACCATCCCCGAACTCACCGTTCCCCATTCGCCCTGTCGACCCACCCATGCATCCCAACAACTCCTTGTTCCCTCCCCCACTGCTGAAGACGTCATCCGGTTTGTAACCACGGTCCTTGCAAAGATCCATCCTTTTCAACGCCCTCACACCCTTCACCAGAATGCGCTGGCCGCACGGTCAGTGTTCCACCTGGAAACCTTTGCCACCTTCTCTTGCACCCACTCCCATTTCGCTTTCTCCCGCCTAGAAACACAAGTCTAAGCACACCCACTTCCGCTCTTCCCGTCTCACCTCCCGTACCCCCCCTCCACCTCTATGGCAGGCTCATCGTACACCTTCCTCTACCATAATGTCTGGTCTCTCCCAGACAACAAGAACCTCTTCATGCATACCCTTTTCCAACACCGCGTGGACGCCTTCCTCTTAAATGAAACCTTCCTCCAACCCCGCCGTCCCATCAGCACCAATCCTTACTTTCTTCATCGCACTGATGGCCCCCCTCCCTTGGCCAGAGGCGAGTAGCAATCGGCCATCTCCGTCACCGCCCCGTCCGGCTCCACCCCCTCCTCAATGATCCAACTGAACATGTGATCCTTAGTCTCTTCCTACCTTCCCTCACCATCACCCTCGCCACCATCTACATCTGCAGCACCTCTCCTCTCCCATATGACTTCCTATCCCACATCGACCGTAACTACATGACCTATGTGATTGCCGCTGACCTAAACCTGTCTTCCCGTCCACCTGCTGAACTCCGGCGGTGGCATCAGTTTGTCACCACCTCGCTCCAGGGCGATATCCTACCCCTCCCTCGCCCAACCCACCTCGAAAGCAATACCACCCCCGACGTCGTCTTGGCGTCTCCTAACCTCCTTGGGCGCATCACGGCAGACGTCCTCGACCTTATAGGCAGTGACCACGCCCCTGTCCTGCTCACCCTTGACCACCGCCCCCGCCCTGTCCGAGCTCCCTGTCCTAGACCTCCTCCCAAACTCATTCACGACTACTCCCATGCCGACTGGAATGCCTACGGTCGATCCATAGATACCTCAGTCAAAAGCCACCCCCTTCCCCTCCGAACACCTGAAGACATCGATCACACCTCAACCTTTCTCCACCAAACCGTTGCTGATGCGGTTGAAGCCCACATCCCTACTAAAACAATATACCCACAGAGTAGTACCCTGCCTCCACAGGCCGTCCTCCTCCGCAGAGAATCCCAACGCTTCTACCGCTCATACCTCTGGACCTGGGAACGGGACCGGCAAATCCAACATCACATTAGAAACCTTTTGTCCGCGAAAAAACGCCGGGACTGGCGACAGACATGCACCCGCCTTAACTCCACTCTCCCTATTAACTCCTCAAAGTACTGGAAAGCCTTCAATCGCCTTACTGGCCGTCACTCCTCCCTCTACTACCCGGTCATCCATGATAGCCATCCCTTTCCTGAAAATGCCAGTAAGGCTGAACACTTTGCCACTTACCTATCCGAAGTCTTCTCCCTTCCTGATAATCCTCATTTTGATTACTCCCTCTTTCCTGATGTCCATGAGCATACTGACACCTCCTCTCCCCCACTCACCCCCGGCTTCCAGTACTTGGACCACATTCCTCCCTCAGATTTAAACACACCTATTACAGCACAAGACATCATAGCTACACTTCACACGAAGTGCAACACAGCTCCCAGTCACGACCGGCTCACCTAAAGGTACCTCCGTGTCTGTCCCCTCTCCTTACACACCGTCCTTGCCACCCTCTACAATATTATCCTATATACCAGTTTTTATCCTCGCCTGTGGAAAATCTCCCACATCCTCATGTTCCCTAAACCCAACCAATCCCCATCCCAAACCTCTTCCTACCGTCCCATCAGCCTCACCTCCGTGTTTAGCAAGGTCCTGGAATCCATCCTCTCCCGTAATATCCATCAACACCTCCGACAGCATCAGCTCCTTCCTTCTTCCCAATGTGGCTTCCGACCATCCTTCTCTGCCAACGACCAACTCCTTCGCCTCATCCATCCACCTCCTATCCGTCCAGCTAAATTCCTGTCGCTCCGCCATCTTTGTATCCCTTGATATTCTAAAAGCCTATGACCGTGTCTGGCAATCCGGCCTCCTTTTCAAACTCCAACTCTATGCCCTTCCTATTAACTATGTCCGCCTCATCGCATCCTTTCTCACCAACCGCCCATCCTATGTCACTGTCTGCAATTCCAACTCCCACTTGTTTTACCCCTCTGCTGGGGTGCCCCAAGAATCTGTCCTCTCCCCTCTCCTATACCTTATATACATGCCCCAACCTCAGCCTCCAGTCCATCTCCTCCAATATGCTGATGACACCGCCTTCCTAGCCCTTCCCCCTCCCTTGCCCGATCCCAAGTATTGCTCCAAACTCACCTCACCGAGTTCGCTGCATAGTGCAACCGGTGGCTCCTCTCTGTCAACCCTGAGAAATCCCAGGCGATCATTATAGGTCGTACCACCGGTTCCTTAAGCCTCCCCGACCTCTACCTAACCCTCCAACGCCGTCCCATCCGCCACACCCCACCCTAAAGTACCTTGGTCTCACCCTTGACCGACACCTCTCCTGGACCCCCCCACCTAAAAACCATACGTGAAAAAGCCATGTCCCGTCTCAACCTCCTCAAACTCTGGACGTGGGGATTAAGCCCTTCCACCATCCTCCACACCTATAAATCCGTTATGCACCCCATCCTCTGCTCCTTCCACCCCACCTGGATATCCGTTCCTCCCACCTTTTATCCGACCCTTCAAATCCTTGAACACCACGCCCTCCGCCTCGCCTATCATATCAGGTTCCCTCCCCAATGCGGATCCTATATGAACTCACCTCCTTCAACACCTTGAACACCTCCGAATCCTGTATGTCACCTGCAAAATAGATTCCCACAACCCACTTGTTCACCATATCCTAACCAACACTGGGCCTCTGCCACGCCTACACCTCCCTCTCTCCACCTGCACACGCTACAATGTTCTCTCCCAAGGCAACTTCCGCACCATTCCCCTACCCGATGATGTCCTTCGTCCAGAAATATACCCCTCCTATCAACTCTGATCCCATCCCCGTAGCATCAGCGCCCCCTCTTCCCGTCCCCTCCTCCTCCCTTTCCCCGCTTGGTCTCCCCCCCCTTCCCCACCTGGAGTCTCGATCACACCCGTCTCTCCTCTCCCCCCCCTCTCTCTTTCTCTCTCTCTTCAACCTTCCCCCGCGCTTCCTAACCTTCCCCTGCCTCTGCCCTGCGGGGGCCGCAGTGACGCATTTTGGAACCAGTGTCTAGTGTCCAGTGCATGCATGTCTCAGTGTGCGTTTACAGTGCGTCGAATAACATCTCCTCTTCACCTGTCTCATCGTGTTACTTCTTCGTGTGTCCAGTGATGTTATTCAGTGTAATTTTCTCGCCACCATGGCACAGGCTGTTTTTAACTGTTTATGTGTCTGTCTCTCTAATGTTCATGTGTTTTAAGCCTGCACTATTCTATCCAGTGTCCAGTTTTTAAGGCTTTAATGTTTTTCCTTCGTACCATGTTTTTACACTCCTTGTTTTTACCTTCGTGACATTATTTTAATCTCACATTGTAATGTACATGTACGCTCGGCTGAAGAGCAGCGCCTGATGGTGCTGCCAGCCTGCCGACTCCAGTCGGCGTTAAAATAACAATAGAGAAAAAAATCAAACCAGTCTGCGTACTGAAGACCACAACAACACACAAATTATAATTGTGCTAACCTCCCAAGAACACGACTTAGCTACGTTGATATTTCATTGTAACCACTTGAATGATTGGCACTTTTAAAGTACCTGTTCAATAGATGGACAACCGCTTAAAAACTACATCCAGGCTGGCCGGCTCTCTGACCCATTTCGTTAATCTGACTGGCGGATTCGAACCGGGACTGGTACGCCTCCCCGTCCCAGAAAGCGGTGCGTTAGACCACATGGCTAACTAAGCGGTTACTGTCTTTCTGTATATTGAAAGGTAAATAAAACGTCGCCGGTAGACTGAATAAAGTAAGTGCGTTAGATTGGTAAATTGTTGAGGTGGTAATGTCAGAAGAGAAAGTGATGAACAAGTATAGAGGCTGGTATGACGAAAATGGTCGTTGTGGGACTTGGATAAGGAAATGGTTGGAACTGGGATGTGTAAAGGGGAAAACAATGGAGTTGCTTGGCGTGAAGAAGGGAAAATAGTTATCATACAAGGAAAGTGAATAAAGTATGCCCTGCAACGATGACAGAGTAAGATGGGTATTTCTCAAGGCACAGTACAGAGTCTGAAAGAGAAAATCATCAACATGTCATAACCTCTTTAAAATTTTGACATTTTAAGTAATTTACGAGTGCCGTGGCCACTTCTTTATGTAAAAACCTCCGCTTTAAACTGCTACATACTTACGAGTATGATTAACAACAGCAATTCAGGAATTTTAAGTTTTCATTTTTCCTAATTTATCCATCACTTTGACGTAGGTATGAAATTCATACTTTTTTTCATTGTAAGTGAAGTGTAAGTACATGGCGTTGTGTCGTGAGAATGAGTTGCCGCTGCAGGTTAGCCGTGCACATTGGTGCGCCGTACTGCGGTGCGCGTGGCCGTCCACTGTCGGGGGTTCGAATCCCCCCTGGGGCATGGATGTTTGTGTTGTCCCTAGGTTAGTTTACCTTAGTTGAAGTAGTTTGTAAGCTATGGACTGATGACCACGCAGTTAAGTTCGATAGATTTACAAACATTTGAACATTCTTGAATTTGTGAATGAGTTGTAACACATCCTGCATATGATTTTGAACGTCACTTGTCTGACGTAGCAGTTATATCAACTTAATATACGGTATAAGAAAATGCAGCCCCACATGTTGCTTTAAAATAATTTTAGTTGATCTAGACTTCGACACCTCTATCGGTGTTTGCATCAGAAAATGATGCTATAACATGAACCGGTTACACTTAGAGCTTAATATGCTCATTTCGTACAAGTTTAGTTATATAATTTCTAGCTAGTTAAAAACCAGCGGACTGAAGAAATGCTCTATCTACATTTTATTTTTTCAGACCTCTAGTTTTTAACTAGTATTTTTAAAAGTAACTTAATAAAACATGAGCACTTTAAGCTCTAAGTGTAAACGTCTCATGTTATAGTTTTATTTTCTGATGAAGACAGCCATAGAGGTGTTGAAATCTAGATCAACTACAATTATTTTAAAGCAACTTGTGGGGCTGTACTGTCTTACACAATTAAAAACATCCTGCATACTTAACCATCAGGACTACAATACAAATTTGTTGACATTGTTCAACAATTCATGAAATGGATTGTCAGGTTGTTTTACATGGTCAAGGCAACCTGTCATATGAGATTTTTAGTTTCTTTACTTTTTTTATGCGACATTAGTTAGTAAAGTAATTAAAAAAAAAGCTTACAGGTACAGTTTAACAGATTTATTTATTTCACTTAAATTTTTAACATCTAAACTCTACTTCACCACAGTCACCGTAATTTTCCACATATTTCTCAAAGCGAATAATACTCCATCACAGAATTGTGGCCGTCTTCGTGTTCAATCGAGTTCTTTTATGTCTCCATATTTGTTGAAGCGGTTACCACCGAGGAATGAATTCGGGTGCTGAAGAAGGTGGAGCTTTCTAGGTGCTAGGCCGGAAAACACTGTGAAAGAGTTGATTTTCATATTAGCTGTGCGTGGATGGGTCTTGTCGTGACTGATAACTACATTTTTTAAGAATGTTTCTCTGACCTTGTTATTCACTGTGCGGTACAGTTACTAATGCGTCTCGGAATAAACATAAACTTATTTGAAATGCCTCGTCCGTCCCAAATGTGCACATGACTAGGATTTCAATGCTTTGGTTTATCATTTCCTCAATTCCATCGCCCACTTTTTGTTTCAGGTGTGTCATAAACTACCAAACAATGTGTCATTCCTTCAACTATCTGGAATAAAAAGTTCTTGCTATCATCATTGTTAGGCGCGGCCCATCTGTTGTTTTATCTGTTACTGCCTAAGGCGTTTAGGCCCAACGTGCGCGATGATAATGAAATCCCAGTTTTTCACTCACAATCTTCCCAAACACTGTCCGTGATATTTGTGGATGTAGAAGAACATGTCTACAGTTTTCGTTAATTTCTTTGATTTCAGTAATCAGTACATCGGAAAACACCGATAGACGTGCACATCCTTATCATACACTTGATTCCCATCCTAAAACTGCCAGATTATTCTTCCCACCATTGAAGTACCCATTACTTCCATTTTTTCTATCAATTTCGTTTATTTGTCGATGAACGTCACTTCGCTGAAACTTTTTAGTTAATGAATTACGAATTTAAAATCAGATGTGGCGAGATTTAGATAACCGAAGCAATTATTAAAAAAATCGCTACTCACGACACACTTCACAGAATCAGCTCTAAATGGCGTCATTTCGTTCTGCTTGAATCAGATAAACTATTGCGCATGAGTGGAACTGTGATTAAAGCAGAGCCGCAGAGAACAATCGAAATAGTACTAGCTATCCGAACTATCTTCATATTCATATACATATTTTAAGTCTACCTTTAACTGAACTAGGATGTATCATCTGTCGTAAATACTTTTATTCTTGTCTTGCAATGTAAAACTGTATTAATAATATTCTTAATTAATCGCTTAATTAGGATAGACGGACTGACGTATATCACCAATGTGTCCTCTGCTATACCCACTTTTCATTATTATACCGTACATGAATGCAATGTGTTAAGTGAACATCAATACGAGTAAGGCGTGCTAGGGAATACCTAACATACTACTTTGAAATATCTAGTAGGTATACGAATGAATTTGTTTCCATTCTGCATAGAGTCGTAACATGCGTGTCTTATGGTTTTTGACGTTGTATCCCTGTATTTTAGCAACAAGATAATGGCCAGTTATTGTCCGAAATCGTATGTTTCTTTGAAATGTTTTTAAATTTCAATGACTACTGACTGGTGCTGACACCCCGGTTTTGTACTGTAGTCATAGGGCCCTTATACTTCCTTTATGGTAGTTAATTTGTTTCCATGCAACAAATGTTAGACGATATATCGAAGACTAAAACCACATGGATGAGAGCGACCCGTGAAAAGTAAATTAAGTTTTTTTCGCTACAACTAAACTGTTCAATCTCAACATAGCATCTCAACTGACGAGACTGTTCTACAGAAAGACTTCTTTTAGTTTAGACTCAGATCGTCCATAAATCCAAGGAGTGTAATTTCTCATACCACCAGAGACCAGCAACAGTTTATTATGTGGTTGCTTGGCAACTAGTATAAAGAAAAGCAATATAAGTGCGATAATTAATAAAGTAATCAACGGACTTTGAGTTGCGGTTTCAGTAACAGAAATGAGATTCACATTTGGAGGACTGTTAACTATGCTCAAATAATTATGAGTACTGCAATAACAACTGTCATAATGTTTGTGGATTAAGTATTCTGGAAATTGTTACATTATATCAGTTGTGATTGAAATGCTTGTATCGTAGTTAGTTATTCAAAATACGTTTGTTCATTTTTAACGGGACAGTAAAGATATTGCAACTAGGGCACAGATGCTAAGAACAAAATACAAGTGATAATCTATCGCCACGACATTTACATGTTCAAAATGAAAAAAAAAAAAAACTGGAGTTAAATTTCAGAGCGACTTGTGGATAATTTGAAAACTGACTAGGTCAACTGTTTCAGAAAACCACGAATCTACATCCGTACAGATGCCCAGAATACAAATTCATAGGTGTAATGGAATCAAATACAAACAGTTATCCAATCTTGTTCTCCAGGATAGATCCATAGGTAATTAAGAGTGAATTAGTAAGTGCAGTAACATGCACTTTACAAGGATTTGAAGAATTCATTTCTGCAGCTACTGACAATGATTTACGCTGTTTCAAGAAATGTTTGTCTAGATTGTCAATACAATATCAGTTGGCTATCTTACTGAAACAAAATGTGTTTTACATTCTCCATTTCCACTCTCTTTCTGTCATTCGCCATCCTGTAAATATTGGGTAGCAACTACGATAATACAGTCACAAAGGTATTTTATCGGGTGATCAAAATCTAAGTATAAATTTGAAAACTTAATAAATGAGGGAATAATGTAGATATAAATATTGACACACGTGCTTGAAATGACATGGGGTTTTATTAGAATAACATCTACCGTTTTCGAGCCTTTTTTCTTCGAGGAACTGCGTGATTCTGTTTTTTTAACTGCTACCATGTCGGGTGAGAAGTACGCCGATATGTTACAGAATCGCATCATCCCCAGCCTGGCTGATAAACACCTGCTGGAACGTACGATTTTTATGCAGGATGGCACTCTACTACATATTGCTAGACGCGTGAAAGATCTCTTGCGCGCGTCGTTTGGTGATGATCGTGTGCTCAGCCGCCACTTTCGTCATGCTTGGCCTCCCAGGTCCCCAGACCTGAGTCCGTGCGATTATTGGCTTTGGCGTTACCTGAATTCGCAAGTGTATCGTGATTGACTGAAATCCTTAGGGATGCTGAAAGACAACATCCGACGCCAATGCCTCACCATAACTTCGGACATCCTTTAAAATGTTGTTCACAACATTATTCCTCGACTACAGCTATTGCTGAGGAATGATGGTGAACATATTGTACATTTCCTTTAAAGAACATCATCTTTGCTTTGTCTTAATTTGTTATGCTAATTATTGTTTTTCTGGTCAGATGAAGCGCCATCTGTCGCCATCTGTCTTTAACACGTCCAAAGGAAGCAATACTCCATCTTTTGGCAGAACCAGCACCCCCAGTGAGATCTGGAGAGCAGAAGTTGTCGCGGGCCCCACGTCTTGTTGCCGCTGCAACAACGTACAGCTCGACGCTTCCCCGCTGTTTTCCTTTTGCTCGGTCACGGAGCTCGCAAAGGTCTTCGCGTACGGAGCCGTCTTGCAACCCAGACGAGCCAACGGCACACTTTTTCGTCGACCGTCCAACAACTTCCCTCGCACCACTGCCAGCCAGATTGAAAACTATCCAAAGAGGACCTCTGTCGAGGCACCAAAGATACTTGAAAGTTAATCAAGACGTAAAGACCTTTCAACACGGCTAAAACAATTAATTAGTAACATTAATTACAAGAAAATACACAGTGCTCACCATTATCACAGTAGATGTTGGAAATGATTTCCTCTTTCTAAAAGGATTAGTTCAACACGTTTACGTTTGAAACATCCTGGCAGATTAAAATTGTGTGCCGGAACCGGAGCTCGAAGTTTGCATTTCACGGTCAAGCGCTCTACCACTGAGCTACCCCAACACAGCTCACGGTGTCGCCCCACAACTTTACTTCCGCCAGTACCTCGCCTCCTACTTTCCAATCTTCACAGAAGTTCTCCTGCGAAACTTGCAAGACTGGCACTCCTGGAAGAAAGGATATGGTGGAGGCATGGCTTAGCCACATCCTAAGGGATGTTTCCAGAATGAAACTTTCACTCTGCAGCGCAGTGTGCGCTGATATGAACTTCCTGGCAGGTTAAAATTGTGTGCCGGAACCGGGACTCGAACCTGGGAACTTGGCCTTTGCCTTGCCGTAGGTTTGGAAAGTAGAAGGTGAGGTACTGGCGGAATTGATGTTGTGGGATGGCAATGTGTCGTGTCAGGGTAGCTCAGTGGTAGAGTGCTTCCTCGCGAAAGAGATTGGTCCCACGTTCGAGTGCCGGTTCCGGCACACAATTTTAATCTGCCAGGAAGTTTCATATCAGCGAACACTCTGCTGCAGAGTGAAAGTTGCATTCAAGTTTACATTTATTTTCGAATACCTTTACCAATGTTTCACGTTTAATCGAATGCAGATATTCAGTTATCGTTGTCTTAAGGTATTGTCTTTGGGTTATGTTGATAAACAAATGTTTTAGCCACACCCCAAAGGAAGTAGTCGGGAGGAGACAAAACAGACGAGTGAGGGGGCAAGATACCTTTAATAATTTTTCTGTCTCGAAAGATTTCATCTAAAAGTCGTAGGGATTGGTGTGCTGCAGAACAGTAGTGTTGCCTTGCTGGAAAAATGAATGAATGATCTTTTCTTCATACAGTAGCGCTATAAATTGATAAATTGTCTGGGAACAATAGATTTCGGAGGTGACTGTAGTTTCGAAAAATATCTGCCCTATAATTCACGCTCGTGGTATGACATCCCACACCCCGATTTTCTCCGCGTGAAATGGCGTTTCTCTTAAGGCATGCGGATTTTCGGTTGATCAAATACGTGAATTTTTAGAATTAATGTAGCCAGACAGGTAAAACCAAGTCTCCTCAGTGAATAATGTTCTAATACAACAACTCCATGTCTGTTAATAAATCGCTGAAACCATTCAAAATATGCTATTCTGTTCGCATGGTCCACACAATGTAATTGTTGCACTGCAGTAATTTTACACGGATACAGCCCCAGTTCTGTGGTTATGGCCTTATGACGCTGTCATACGAGAAAATTTAGCCTCTTGTGATCATTTCCTTACTGATTTTGTTGGCCTCCGCAACATGATGTTCGAATGTCGTCGAGCTTCCGTTCTTTTAAGACCGTGGCCATCCCATTTCGTAGAGCATCATGAACTGTCGTCCGGAATTCGCGAATTAAATTACGCACAGTGTCGCGATGTTGACGCTTCGACGTAGAAAAACGAAATCTAAATTGTCTTCTCACATTCTCCGTGAAATTTCCTCCTGCCCAGAAAACCTATTCCACTAGAAAGGTTCTCGCTGCGACAGTAAGCATTCTCACTACACTCAGCGTATACAGGAACAAGACAATAACACAAGTAACAGCTGTAGCGCACACACAACACTACGCCCGCCTACTACCCCTGCAGATACACGGAACACGTGCACGTACGCTTTGTCTGGGTTGCCAACCTTACAGCCGGCCACGGTGGCCGAGGGGACTAAGGCGCGCCAGTCACGGTCTGCACGGCCACTACGATCAAGGGTTCGAACCCCCCTTCGGGCATAGATATTTGTGTCGTCCTTAGTCTTAGCTAGTTCATAAGTAGTATGTAAGGTGTATTGTCGGCGGGCAAGTGGGGGTGGGCATTCCCCCAGTTGTCGTACGTGCGTGCCGGAAGTTGCGTCTAATCTGCTGTTTACTTGCGCGATTGAGCACCCCTTCCCTCAATCTCCCTACATCTACATCTACATGGGATACTCTGCAAATCACATTTAAGTGCCTGGCAGAGGGTTCATCGAACCACCGTTGTAGTATTTATCTCCCATTCCATTCTGGAATAGCGCGCGGGAAGAAAGAACACCTGAATCTCTCTGTTCGAGCTCTGATTTTTCGTATTTTATTCTGATGACCATTTCTACCTATGTAAGTGGGAGTCAACAATATATTTTCGCATTCGGAGGAGAATGTTGGCGATTGGAGTTTTGGCAAGTAGCCCACACCGCAGCGATAAACGCCGTTGTTGTAATGATTTCCATTTCAGATCATGTATCATTTCCGTAACGCTGTCTCCCCTGTATCGTGACAATACGAAACGAGCTGCCCTTCTTTGGACTCTTTCGATGTCCTCCGTCAAACCCACCTGTTAAGGATCCCACACTGGGCTGCAATACTCCAAAAATGGACGGACAAGCGTAGTGTATGCAGTTTCTTTTGTATTTCTGTTGCATCTTTTAAGGGTTCTGCCAATAAAACGCAGTCTCTGGTTCGCCTTTCCCACTAAATTGACAACGTGTTCTTTCCAATTTAAGTCTGAAGTAACACCAGTAGTTTTATTTCGGGACCAAAATCTATAATCTCATCAATAAATAATTTTGTATTTTAATGCTAATGTGTTTTTCTGTGTGTTTTGACGTTTTGTCTCTTACATCAGTCAATAGGTTTATGTGTACCAAGTAAGGTTTGTATTTGTCAACTTCGTTGAGAACTGATAATTTTTTTAATTGAAAGTGATAGTAAGTTTTACTGTTTTCAAACAAAGAGATAAAAAGATTTGCTATTGAGCAGTTTGTTTATATTTGAGTGAGTAATTTCATGAGAATCACATCATTGCCAGTTTTATTAGTGACAATCTATAGAATAACTGTCATTATATTTCCATCTCGTACATCTGTAATATGACCTCTGCAAAATATAAAACTGATTTAGTATTTCGTCCATCACAGCGATTGCTTTGTAATTTGACTTTAAAAAGAAAGCAAACACTTGAATAGTCGAAATTGTTTTATTGTGATTGGTGCCAGCACTTGGTGTCTTTCTTCATAGACGTGTTGGTGAGCTATACGTTCAGTCCGAACAGATCACTCTGAACTTATAGGCTATGAATAAGCCACTAAATGTCCAAAACTGGGCTCAAAAATATCAACTGTGCAACTGGTTGTTGCCTTCATAAAGCCAAATAGCTTTAATTATAATTACTCATTCCTAAACGTAATTATATTCTCCCATGCCTATACAGACAATGACCTAAAACTAATTTGAACAATTAATAATAAAATTTGTGAAATTTTTGATAGTGTTTTCTAGGTAATGCTGCAATTGTTCTATTAAAAATTACAAATCTGAACCATTCCTTTGTGTGCACCTATCATGATCAAGTCACAAAATAAATAAATAAATAATAAAAATAAAAAGTAAATAAATAATAATATAAATTATCTCCATAGAATTTTCGAACTCTATTACATTGAACGATTGCCAGCCACTTTGAACTGAGGCCACTTCAACTGAGACGTGTTGTACCATATTGACAGTATCCAGTGCTGCCAGCCGCATCACCAAATTTTTCACCATTGGTGTCGACAACCTATACTCTCTCGTACAGACTTTAATTGGTTTTCAGATCTACTGCGGTGTATGGTACGTGTCCCTAGTATGAAAATACACTCGTGGGAAAAAATGTATACCTGAAAAGACGAGGTCAGTTTTGACCCAATGACGCCAGATGCTTCGTGGGAGTAGTTAATTTACTGTGTACTGATTACAGGTTCAATGTTGTCCGCCTACAGATACCTTTATTACACAGTTGTCAGAGCGCCATATTTCAGTATCCATTAATAGCGAATGTTTACGGCCTTAAGTCTGAGTGTGATATCAGTGTATAAGCTAATAGGTGCCCTACATTGGAGATGTACTATACCTGGCATCACGTAAGAAGGCGCTTCCGTACGTAGAGGCGGAGCGTTAGGGGAAGCGAGGAGGGGAGGAGCTACAGCCGATCGCCAACAGCTGCGCCAGTGGGAAAAACATTTCGCAACTCGCGGTCAGTCACCCGCCTACGGAATGAACGTTATTGGCTGTCACTGCGGTAATGGAGGGGGATGCGCAGATTGGCTGAAAACTGGGCTGCCTTCATAGCTGACTCCGACTATAGTGCTACCTACAGCAAACTTAGAAAAAAGTGAACTGGGTGGTCTTATGAGTAGGGGGATTGCCATTTCGTAACACGGCCACAAAAGTCGTTCGTTCTGTGTCGGTTGGGCAACGATGATGTAAACGAGGTTGCAGACGTCCTCGCAGCACAAACGTCCACCAAGATCTATTTTGGGCCGCTCAAATGGCCGCTGGTGTACGGCATGGTGCTAAAGACTGGGCAGCTGTTCCTGCCAGAGGCTCGAGTCCTTCCTCGGGAATGGTGTTTGTGTTGTCCTTGGTGTAAGTTAAACAACTTTGTAAGTCTAGAGACTGATGACGATAGTGGTTTGGTTCAATAGGTTTACAAACATTTGAACATTCGTATTTTGGGAGCAGCAGTGCCAGATCGTGCAGCTACCAGGGCACGATTGAACGCAGAAGTCAACTAGCCCACTACTCTCTAGCATAGCTCACGCCACAGCAACGACGTGCACGGCTAGATTGATGCCGTCAAAGGATCACTTGGATTTTCGGCCTGTCGCATTTATATCACAGCTTACACCTTATGTAGTTGACAGCGGCTAGGTAGTTTACTCATTGCAGGATCGCGACTTTAACGCCATCACGTGTTCAGGTCAGGCTCGCCGCACTGTAGAACTGGGTTCAACATGACTCGAACTATTCGAATGATTTACGTCTCAATTAGGAAATCTCGGGATATGTTGGAACATTCGATCACGATGCTATTAGCAATGCCATTTGGTACCACCTCTACGATTTACAGCAATGATATTCAAAAGAATGTAGGTTTCCTTTCTTATTCTCAGATGAAGAGCCTTGCACAAGACTAGTATGGAGAGCTGCATCAAACCAGTCTGTGAACAGAAGACCACAACAACACACACAAAACTTATAATTGTGCTAAACGCACAAGAACACGACTTAGCTACGTTGATATTTCCTTGTAATCACTTGAATGGGAAGCACATTTAAAGTACCTCTTCAATAGATTTACCACAATATGCCCATCAGTTACTAATGTATCAACTACTCTAAATGTTCTCTGCTCTTGTTCATTTCTGGTGCTGCCAGTCTACTCTCGCTCACTATATCCGATATTGTTTTTATTTTGTTGTCTGGCGTTGGTATCTTCTGATAATGTTTTTCTTTATTTTTTTTTATTTTTTTTTTTTTTATTAGATACCTGAATTACTTTTCTTAATATTTCACGGCATTCCTCTTGTTTAGCTAAGTCTTCATCATTGGAGCTATTGGTTATTAGTAGTGTTTGTACATAATTAATTCAACACAAGACGGCACGCTTTGATTAACAGGCCTTTATTTTAAAATATGTGCAACACAACAGTTATTAATAACAATGATATAAATTAAAGTTCTTTGGAGGTATCACAGTGACGCAGACTAACAGACTGCAGGAGTCTACGCGGAGACCCTCTTGAGCTCCTGGCCGTACTTCTGCCTGTAGCTGCCGCTGGGGTCGTACTTGTTCTCCAGAGGCGTCCACAGGTCGGGCTTCTCCTTGATGAGGAACCTGATCACCTTCTCCGCTCCAGCCTTCTGCTTCTCGTTGCACTGGGAGCACTCGTTGGTCAGCGCATCAGGAATGGCAGCTGTGTAACAGACACGGGATGCGATCATTAAAATAAGGCTCGTCAAAATAATACGAAATTGTTTATATCCTGAGATAATTGTCCAGAGGAATAAACTCCTGTCTATGAAGACAATCAGAATTCATTTTGACAGTCCAAAACAAAAAAAAATACTGCGAAATTAATAATATCGTGAGATACTTGTTCAGAGGGAAAGCCTCGTTTCTAAGATGACAATCAGTATTCATATTGACAGACACACAAATTGCTACGAAATTAAATGAAATTAAATGTATCGTGAGATAACTTTCCAGAGGGATAACCTCCTTTCTATGAATATAATCTGTATTCATTTTGACAGTCAAACACATCATCAGAATATTTATGAAAACTACAGACATACGTACAAATAAAATATCTATTAAAATGTATTACGATTTTAATTTTTGAAACGAAAACTGTTCTACGAGTTTACTAACTGTGGAATTGGACGATACTGCAGCTCATAAGAGTCTCAAGAAGTAAAGGTGTGTTTGGGTCATTTGCGCTCCTTAAATCCGTCGACTATTACTTCTTTCGAATACAAGTTGTTTAAACGGTAGAATTGAAATCCTATGAAACACTGGGGTCAGTTACTTTTGATAGGATTAACTCGATATGCTTTCTGGGGAGCCGGCCGCGGTGGCCGTGGGGACTGAGGCGCTCCAGTCACGGTCTGCACGGCCATTACGGTCGGGGGTTCGAATCCTCCCTCGGGCACGGATGTTTGTGCCGTCCTTAGTTGTAAGTAGTTCATAAGTAGTTTGTAAGTTTAGGGACTGATGACCCCGTAGTTAAGTCCCATAGACTCTACAAACATTTGAACATTTCTTTCTGGGGATTCACGGTTACAAATATTAGTATTTTCCTTGTTTATCTTGTATTTATAGTTATTTTGTCGTGCATATAAAACAAAGACTTAGGAAGTATGTAACTTTTAGTCTCCATGATTAAATTATCAAAAAAACACAATATAGGCCTAGTCATTAGTATACAGAGATGAAAATTGATTTAAATAAGGAATGAATATATATAAAGCCAATGCAAAAAATTAATACCAGACAGAAATTTCACTGCCACGTTCATGGCGTGGTTTAAAGAGTTTCTTATTGTCAAAACTGTATGGAAGTAGCGCATACGTACCCCTAAATGTGAGAAACACATTGTATGTTACTGAATACGGTGCACAGTAAATGATACCTCTAACGTGTCTAAACACGAAATACTTTAGCAAGCTATCTCAATCACATAATTTCAGCGTCTAGGTGAACTTATTGTTTCAGGAAATGACATAATTTTTGAAATGTCATCACTATCGATCAGGAGTAAACCTGGGACCTTATGAACCGTGGCTCGAATGATAGTATCAAATGCAAGATGCATTCTTAAACTTACTAAAGGAAATTGATTTTGCAGTATGGATGAAAATTTAGAGGACAAGCAGAAAGACAAAGACCGTGCAGAAATTGTTTAGTGTTTAGCTCACCTTTGAGCTCCTTGCCGTCAGGGGTGCAGGAGGCGTCGCCATCGGACAGCAGGCACTCGTGGTACTTCTTGAGCAGGCGGTCGTTGTGCAGGATCTCGTCCAGGTCGATGTTGTCGTACTTGGTGGTGTACGCAGCGGTCGCTGCCACCAGACATGCCAGCAACAAGACGAGAGTACACTTCTGCATCGTGGTTGTAGGTAACGCCAAAAAGTGTGGCTTTCGAGTGATGTGCCGGCCACAGCTTCAGCGGTACCATATATAGTGGCTGCTCCGCCAGTGACGTCACTGCGTCGGCGGCCTCGATACCTCGACGCACGTGATCCTTTCTCGGAGACCGCAGCCTGTTTGGCGGGCAGCCGCGTCATATTGCAGAAAGCACGTCACCGTGACGTGTTACTGGGAAACTCTTTGGCTTCTCCGTTCTGGAAAAACACATCGGTAGGCTTCCTGTTTTGCTTTCTGCTCACAACATGAGATTCACAACAAACCAGAGAGAAGCAAAATGTAGTGTGGAGAATTTATCAGAATTTGCAGTCCAAGTTATTTTATTAACACGAAAATTCACAGTATTACACGACTTGACTTCCTTCTTTGTTATTTTCTTTATTGCTATTTCATCCCCCTTCGCGAGGGGATGGGTTTATGGTACCAGTAAATTCATACATACCTTTAACGAACAACTTTTTAACACATATACATATATATAGAAAGGGGGCACATTTACCGAGAGTTTTAAATGTTTTATAAAAGGTGAAAATTGTGGGAAAATGTACATACGTAGATAACTTGCTGGCTTTCTGTATCTGTCTATCTCTTTGGACCTTCTCCCGCACATGCAGGTTGGACACTGTGTTAAACGCGGATTTGGCACGTGTTAATATTTACAGGGTGGCCGGATCCTCATCCTGCCGCCACCCTATAATCCCCAGGAGGAAATGTGTACCCCAAATCTCTGCTTATAGTGTGAGATGTGTGTGAAAGTGTTAAGTGTTACGAAATGTTTGCGAATCGTATAACTGAGGCGAGACTTCAGGAACAGCTCGATATTCATCTAGAAGGATGTGGACAATCGCCTAAAAACCACATCCTGGCTGGCCGGCACTCTTGACCCATTTCGTTAATCTGCCTGGCGGATTCGAACCGGGACTGGTACGCCTCCCCGTCCTGGAAAGCGGTGAGTTAGACCACACGGCTAACCGAGCGGTTACTGTCTTTCTGTATATTGTAAGGTAAATAAAACGTTGTAGGTAGACTGATCAAAGTAAGTGCGTTAGGTTGGTAAATTGTTGAGGTGGTAATGTCAGGAGACGAGAGAGTGATGAACAAGTATAGGTGGCTGGTATGACGAAAATGGTTATTGTGGGACTTGGATAAGGAAATGTTTGGAACTGGGATGTTTAAAGGGGAAAACAATGGAGTTGATTGGCGGGAAGAATGGAAAATAGTTATCATACAAGGAAAGTAAATAAAGTAAGCCCTGGAACGGAGACAGAGTAATATGGGTATTTCTCAAGGCACAGTACACAGTCCGAAAGAGAAAATCATCAACATGTACTAAACTCCTTAACATTTTGACATTCTAAGTAATTTACGAGTACCGTGGCCACTTCTTTATGTAAAACCTGCGTTTTAAACTGCTATATACTTACAGCAATTCAGGAATTTTAAGTTTTTATTTTTATTAATTTATCCATCACTTTGACGTAGGTATGAGATTCATACTTTTTTGTCACTGTGACTTCAGTGCAAGTACATGGAGTCCTGTCATGGTCTTACCTACCGTTCTTCATCAGTTGGTGTGAGAATGAGTTGCCGCGGCGGGTTAGCCGTGCGCATTGGAGCACCGTACTGTGGTCCGCGCGGCCGTCCGCCGTCGGGGGTTCGAATCCCCCCTCGGGCATGGATGTTTGTGTTGTCCTTAGGTTAGTTCACATTAGTGTAAGTAGTTTGTAAGCTACGAACTGATTACAACGCAGTGAAATTAGTTAGATTTACAAACATTTGAACATTTTTTAATTTGAGAATGAGTTGTAACACATCCTGCATATGATTTTGAACATCACTTGTCTGACGCAGCAGTTGTATCAACTTAATACACGGTATAAGAAAACGCAGCCCCACGAGTTCGTTTAAAATAATTTTAGTTGATCTAGATTTCGACGCCTCTATCGGCGTTTACAAAAGAAAATGATACTATAACATGAACCGATTACTCTTAGAGCTTAATATGCTCATGTCATTTAGTTACATAAATACTAGCTAGTTAAAAATCAGCGCACTGAAGAAATGCTCTATCTACATTTTATTTCTTCACCGCTACTTTTTAACTATCTAGTATTTGTGAAAGTAAATTAATAAAACATGTGCACTTTAAGCTCTAAGCGTAAACGTCTCATGTTATAGTTTTATTTTCTGATGAAGACAGCCATAGAGGTGCACTGTATTATACAATTAATAACATCCTGCATACTTAACCATCAGGATTACAATACAAATTTGTTGACAATGTTTAACTTTTCGTGAATTGGATTGTCAGATTGTTGTACATGGTCAAGGCAACTTGTCACGTGAGATTTTTAGTTTCTTTATTTCATTTTTTATGTGACAGTAGTTAGTAAGATAAGTAATAAAAAAAAGCATTCAGTTACAGATTAACAGAGTTATTTATTTCACTTAAATGATTAACATCTAAACTATATTTCACCACAGTCACCGTAATTTCCCAGGTATTTCTTAAAGCGTAGAATATTTTCATATAATCCTCCGTCACGGATTTGTAGCCGTCTGTGTGTTCATTTACATTCTTTTATGTCTGCCTAGTTGTTGAAGCGGTTACCACCGAGGAATGAATTCGGATGCTGAAGAAGGTGGAGCTGGCTAGGAGACAGGTCTGGACTGAATGGGGCAAGCCCTAAGCCGTCCCGGAAAACACTGTGAAAGACTTTCATATTAGCTGTGTGTGGGTATTGTCCTGAAACAAAACAACGTCTTTTGAGAATGTCACTCTGACCTTGTTATCCAATGTGCGGTACAGTTTCTAATGCATCTCTTGATATACATCATTACTTACTTAAAATACCTCGTCCGTCCCAAATGTGCACATGACTGGAATTTCAGTCAATCCTTTGGTCTATCATTTCCTCCATTTCATCGCCGACTTTTCGTTTCAGGGGTGTCATAAACAACCAACCAATGTGTCATTCCCGTGACTATCTGGAATAAAAAATTTTGCTATCATCATTGTTACGTGCGGGCCAGCTTTTTTTTTTTTTTTTTTTTTTTTTTTTTGACTAAGGCGTTTAGGCACTCAACGTGCGCAACGTTCATGAAAACCTAGTTTTTCATTCACAATCATCCCAAACACTCTGATATTTGTGTATGTTGAAGAACAATGGCAATAATCATATGTCTGCAGTTTTTGTTAATAATTTCTTTGATTTTAGTAATCAGTACATCAGGAAACACCGATAGACGTTCACATCCTTATCATACACTTGCTTCCCATCCTAAAACTGTCAGATTCGTCTTCTCACCATTGAAGTATGCATTACTTACATTTCGTCTATAAATCTCGCTTATTTGTCGATGAACGTCACTACGCTGAAAATTTTTAGTTAACGAATTACGAATTACGTGGCAAGATTTTAGATAAATGGAGCAAGTATTTTTTAAAAAATCACTACTCACGACACACAGTTCAGAATCAGCTCTAAATGGCGTCATTTCGTTCTGCTTGAAACAGATATACTATAGCGCATGAGTGGAACTGTGATCAAAGCACAGAGAACAATCGAAATCGTACTGGCTATTCGAACTATCCTCATACTTATATACTTTGAACTAGGATGTATCATCTGTCATAAAAAGTTCTACTCTTGTCATGTAATTTAAAACGGTATTAATAACATTGTTAATTAACCGCGTATTAGGGTACACGGACTGACATAGCCCACCAATGTGTCCTGCGCTATATCCACTTTTCCTTTTTATACGGTACATGAATGCAATGTGTTAAGTATACATCAAAACGAGTAAGGTGTACTAGGGAATATCAAAGATACTACTTTGAAATCTCTAGTAGGCAGACTAATGAAGCTGTTTCCATACTACATAGAGTCCTAGCTTATGTGTTTTATCGTTTTTGACGTGGTATTCCTGTATTTTAGCAACAAGATAATGGCTAGTTACTGTCCTAAATCTTATTTTTCTTCGAAACTTTTTTAAATCTCAATGACTACTGACTGGTGCTGACACCCCTGTTTTGTACTGTAGTCTAAGGGCCCTTATACTTCCTTTATGGTAGGTAATTTGTTTCCATACGACACATGTTAGACGATATATCGAAGCCTAAAATCACGTGGACGAGAGCGCCCCGTTAAAGTGCAAAGTAAATTAATTTTTTTCTCGCTACAACTAAACTTTCAATCTCAACATAGCATCTCAGTTGACGAGACTATTCTACAGAAAGACTTTTTTCAGTTTAGACCAGGATTCTCCGTAAATCCAAGAATTGTAATTTCTCATACCACCAGAGACCAGCAACTGTCTCTAAATAATGGAAGTCAAAACCAAAGTATTTTGTTAAATGTAAATCGGTACCAGCTGTTTATTATGTGTTTGGTTGGCAACTTGTATAAAGAAAAGCAATATAAGTACGATCTAATATTTAAAACAGAGTGTCCGTATATTTGTACGTGTTGCATACAAATCTATAGTTTTGTTCCAATCTTTATGAAATTTTGTACACGTACGCTTCAATCCATGAGGACGGTCGCCGTAAGTGTAAGAATCACATACGGTATATAGTTCACGAGATATGACGTCATAAACAATGAAATGCGCGAAAAACTGCTGCATTTTGCGACTGCTGCTAATTTTCTTCTAAACAATTGGACCGATTTCCACCAAATTTGGTACACACATTCCTTACCGTGAGGTAACAATTGCTGCATAGTTAAGAATCACATACGGCACATGGTTCAAAAATATTACGTCATAACCAATAAAAATCGCAAAAAATGCCATATAATTCGACGAGATTTTCGAAATACACTGTATGAGAATGACAGTACTTAGCGACTTGAAAGAAATCTTAAACATAATTTCAAACCTTTATTAAACTTTTTCTCGCTGGTAACCATAGTAAAATGGTGAAAGTAAAAAAGTTTCTCCCTCACTACTTTTCCGCTGTTTATGGAGTAAAAAGAGGGCTCTCGGTATGACGTTACAATTTATAATGTGAAAACTACAAATTGTAGCGACAAGAAATTTTACAGGCATTATACACACATATAGTTGAATGTAGCTTCTTAATTTGTATCACATTCCGACACGTAGTTCATGAGATATGAGCACGTAAACAGTAATGATCCGCTATTCACGGACTAAAACTACGGCATTCGGTATGAAGCTACAATTATAATTTCTTCCCACAAAATGTAGCCGCAGGAAATTTTACAGACAGTATACACGTATATATTTCAGTGTACCTTCTAAATTGTATCGCAGTTAACACACGTAATTCATGAGAAATGGAAAACGGTCCCATCACGCACCAAGTTTGAATCTATTACTTCTTTACTACTAATTGCATTCACAAGAGATTTTACAGACAAACAGCCCTTATACAAATAAATATATACCTAAAAATGGCAGGAATAAATAAATAAATACCCGGGCAACGCCGGGTTATCAGCTAGTAATTAATAAAGTAAACAACTGACCTTAAGTTGCTGATTCAGTAACAGAAATGAGATTCACCTATGGAGGACTGTATTTATTTTTCACTTGTAACTATGCTGAAATAATTATGAGGACTGCAAGAACAACTGTCATAATATTTGTGGATTAAGTATTCTGGAAACTTGTAAATGCTTGTACCGTAGTTAGCTATTCACAATAAGCTTGTTCACTTTGAACGTGTCAGTAAAGATATTGCAACTAGGGCACAGATGCTAAGAACAAAAGAAAGTGATAATGTACCGCCACGTCATTTACATGTTAAAAATGAAAAAACTGTAGGTTAAATTTCTGACCAGGCCAACTGTTTCAGAAAACCGCAAATCTACTCCCGTACAAATGCCCAGAATCCAAATAATGGAATCAAATATTAATAGTTATCCAATCTTATTCTCCAGTTTAGATCCATAGGTAATTAAGAGTGGTTTAGTAAGAAATGGTTGTAACATGCACGTTACAAGTATTTGAAGAATTCATTTCTGCAGCTATTGTCAATGATTTACGCTGTTTCATGAAATGTTTGTCCTTATTGTCAATACAGTATCAATTGAGTATCTTACTGAAACGAAATGTGTTTTACATTCTCCATTTGCACTCTCTTTCTCTCAATCGCCATCCTGTAATTATCGGGTAATAACTATGATAATTCAATCACGAAAGGTATTTTATCGGGTGATCAAAAGTCAATAAAAATTTGAAAACTTCATAAATCACGGAATAATGTAGATAGAGAGGTAAAACTTGACAAATGCTAGAAATGACATGGGGTTTTATTAGAACCACATCTACTGTTATCGAGCCTTTTTTCTTCGAGGAACTGCGTGATTCCGGTTTTGTAACTGCTACCGTGACGGGTGAGAGGTACGCCGATATGTTACAGAATCGCATTATCCCTAACCTGGCTGACAAACACCTGCTGGAACGTACGATTTTTATGAAGGATGGCACTCTACCCCACATTGCTAGACGTGTGAAAGATCTCTTGCGCGCGTCGTTTGGTGGTGATCGTGTGGTCAGCCGCCACTTTTGCCTGCTTGGCCTCCCAGGTCCCCACACCTCAGTCCGTGCGATTATTGGCTTTGGGGTCACCTGAAGTCGCAAGTGTATCGTGATCGACCGACATCTCTAGGGATGCTAAAATACCAACATCCGACGCCATTGCCTCACCATAGCTTCGGACATGCTTTACAGTGCTAATCACAACATTATTCGTCGACTACAGCTATTGTTGAAGAATGATGGTGAATGTATTGAGCATTGCCTGTAAAGAACATCATCTTTGCTTTGTCTTAATTTGTTATGCTAATTATTGCCTTTCGGATCAGATGCAGCGCCATTTGTCGGACATTTTTTGAATTTTTGTTTTGTTTATTTATTAATTTTTTTCTAATAAAACCCCATGTCATTCCAAGAATATGTGTCAATTTTTACCTCTATAACTACATTATTCAGTGATGTATTAAGGTTTCAAATTTATACTGACTTTTTGATCACTCGGTATATTGTTTCTTTTAGTTCTTTGTTTTATTAACTCACGGGAATCGAGTATAGAAAGTGTTAATACGGTAATGACATACTATTTAAATTCTTCTTTTGTGCTGTCTTATGAATTACTCCATGAGCTTAGGACTGAACAGCACAGTAACAAAAGGTGTTCTAACATTTTAAAGCCGGCCGGAGTGGCCGAGGGGATTGAGGCGCTCCAGTCACGGTCTGCACTGCCACTACGGTCGGGGGTTCGAATCCCCTCTCGGGCATGGATATTTGTGCCGTCTTTAGTTGGAAGTAGTTCATAAGTATTTTGCAAGTTTAGGGACTGATGACCCCGTAGTTAACTTCCATAGACTATACAACCATTTGAACATTTTAATATATATTTTTTAATATAATTTTAATATATATTATATAAGATAATCATGCTCGTCTCCGATCAAACAAGGCAATTAATTATCCCATCAAGCCACTAGGCTAAATAAAGTTAATTAACAGAGTTAGAATAATGTAACAAATTCTAGTACTAAATGGAATGACCAAGCTGTCTCACTAGTTCAAAAAAATGCTCAAATGTTTGTTAAGGTTATGGGACTTAACTACGGGGTCATCAGTCCCTAAACTTACAAGCTAGTTTTGAACTAGCTAAGACTAAGGACGGCACAAATATCCATGCCCGAGGGATTCGAGCCCCCGACCGTAGTGCCGTGCAGACCGTGACTGGAGCGCCTCAGTCCGCTCAGCCACCGCGGCCGTTTGTCTCACTAGTGCTTATGTTTAAGGCACTTTATCTTATCATTTTTAAAAAGAAAAACACCATTTTAGGGAAACTGATCTTTAAATACTATTTTACTAACATTTTAAATACTTTCATTTTTACATGATAACATAAATCAGTGTATTGGAAAAAATGAAAGTGTTGTATCTGACGGAATCACAGGATAAATTGCTGCTGAAATACTAAATTAAAATGTCGGTGAACTGCACAAAGGTACAAATTATTCAACCTACTTACAAGAGAAAAACATCTTCAATGAAATGGTGTTGGCTGAAATTAAAGGAAACAAGCATTATACAACATCAGAGAATTAGCAATGGGACCCCATCTAGCATGACTCGGTCCGATCGCCGTCAGTACCACACTCTTAAACGTTGCATGAGTGGTCAAGCATGTCAACAATCGGATATGGTGATGAAATTCACAAGGATAGGCAGTGACACTGCATGAAGCGTTTAGTACAGTATTACAAATACACTGATCAAAATAATTAGGGAATCTGTTTATATGCCTATTTTTTGAAGTACTGTCATCGGAGGAAATTCTTCATTGTCTTTCTGTCAGTTCTACGGAGTGAAGACAACTACATTACGGCAACCGAGAAAGCAGTAATAATAGAGAGTTGCTGCAGAGGGGCTTGGTGCTGATTTGTGTTTACTCTACCAAAAGAATTACACAAGCAGTTGGGTTCAGACAGTGTAGAGAGCAAGTAGTGCAATGCAAGTGACTTACCAAAAGCTACTTCCATTGAGAGCCATAGAAATGTTGGAAGCGGGACAGACACAGAGGTTGGTGGCTGCAGCTAATTTTCAGAGTGTAATTTCCTGGGCCTGGATGCGATTTCAGATAACCGTTAAAAGAAGATCAAGAGAGAGGTTGTCCGCAGGAAACGTCAGCAAGAGATGACCGCTATCTTCGGTTAACAACGCGTCGAGACAGGAGACTCAATGCATCTCAGCTTCAACGCACCCAGCAGCCAGCAACAGAACCCCCAGTATTAACACAAACAGCACGAAATCGCCCTCTGGAAAGTGGCCTCTACACATGGAGGCCTATGGTGTGTGTGCCATTAAAACCACGACACTGTTTAGCCCTGAGAAATTGAGCGGAGGAACGAAGATCAGGAAACTTAATGAGTCAAGATTTTATGTTTAGCCGGATAATGGTCGTTCGCTTATCTTGATAGAACGTGGAACAATCTAGATTATGTGCAGGAATCATCGCCATATGATGATAGTGGACGAATGGTGACGGCAGGAGTCAGTATTAGCGGACGTACGGACCTCTATTTCGTTCGGTACGGCGCTTTAACTGCTCAGAAGTATAGAAACGAGGTATTTCGACTTTTTGTTGTGCCATTCGTTGGTACCGTCCAATGTTGATTTGTTCTGGTGGACGATCAAAAAAGTGTTGCACCACCATGAGTAAAGATTTTCTTTTTCTTTACATAAAAGTAACATGGCGATATACAAAAACTAAATTTCTCTTTATTCTTCTTAAGAACAGAAACTGACGAACCTAAACATGATAACCGATTCGCCCCATATCTCTCAAACTGGTGACGACTTTAACTTACCCTCGTTATGTTGGCAAAAATACACGTTCAAATCCGGGGGCAAGCATAAAATATCCTCCGAAATTGTACTGGAGGCGTTCTTCGAAAATTATCTCGAATAGCTATTTCATGAACCCACTAGATTAGTAAATGGTAATGTGAACATACCTAACTCCCAGCGACAAATAATCTGGAGCTAATAAAGAGCATAAAAAGACACAGGGATTAGTGAACACAGAGTTGTCGTAGCGAGACTGAATATTGGACTTTCTAAATCCACCAAAATTAAAACATAAGTATGTTTCTTCAAAAAAAAAAAAAAAAAAAAAAAAAAAAAAAAAAAAAAAAAAAAAAAAAAAAAAAAAAAAAAAAACAGATAAAAATTCGATTAACCCATTCCATTCTTTCGAAACTAACAATGTGAGTGTATAAGAGATGTGGTTTACATTCCAAGATATAACATCGACAACCATTGGCAGATTCATACTAAACAAATTAAAAATAGAGGAGGCTGACCCGCCGTTGGTATACAACACAGGTTAGATCAGTATTACAAAAGCAAAGAAAAAAGAATGCCAAATTTAAACGCACAAAAAATTACTAAGACTGACAATGTTCTACAGAAACTAGAAATTTATTTCGCACTTCAATGCGAGAAGCATACAATAGTTACCACAACGAAACCCCGTCACGTAATTTGGTAGAGAGACTTAAGAAATTCTGGTCGACTGTAAAGTATACAAGCGGGAAAACACAATCAATACCTTCATTACACGATAGAAATGTTGATGATCTGACAACACAGCTTTCCAAAATTCCTCCAGCACAGAAGACGAAACAAATACTCCTGAATTCGTATCAAGAACAGCTGCCACAATGCGTAATTTAAAAGTAGATTCCCATGCAGTATTAAAACAACTAAAATCAGAAAGGACACAGTACGTTGTAATTGACGTTAAGTCACCGGGTAGAACAGAAGTGATATCTGGCGTTCCACATGGAAGTGTAAAATGGCCCCTACTGTACATTTTTATAAACGATTAGGAGACTGTCTGAGTATCTCTCTTACACTGTCCACAGATGATGCTGTCATTCATCGGATAGTAGAGTCGCCAGAAGATCAAAATAAATTGCAAAATGATTTAGATAAGATATCTGTTTGGTGGAAAAACTGGTAATTGACCCATAATAATGAGAGATGTGACCACTAAAAGAAATCCGTTAACTTCAGTCCGTCAATTCTAATAAATTCCTAGGAGTAACAATTACGATAAACTTGGATAAACATAGATAAACATAGATAATATTGTAGAGAAAGCGAACCAAAGACCATTTCATTGGCAGAACACTTAGAAGATGCAACAGTTCTACTAATGAAAATGCCTGAACTACACTTGTGCGACCTATTTTGGCATATTGATGCGCATTGTGGGATCCATACCAGGTGGGACTGACGGACAATTTATAAAAAATTCAGAGAAGCGCAGCTCATTTGGTATTGTCGCGATATAGGGGAGCGGTGTCACGGTAATGATACACGAGTTTGGGATATATATTCCCTCTTTCCTGCGAGCTGTTAAAGAATGGAACTCTAGAGAACTATGATAAAAATGCTTCGATGAACCCTCTGCCTTGCAGGTTAAAGGCAGGGATGTTCCAATAAGTCCATTTTCGAGGTTCTGTTCCGCTGCATGGAGAACCTTGACAGTTGTGGCAATATTCCATGGAACACAGAAGCTGAATTATAGTTTGTGACGTGCAGGGAAGTCTTGGTTAAACTATTCCGAGGCACTGTAATCACTAATGGTGCGGTGGTCTACTGGTAAGAAATCTGCCTAGTAAGCATGGAGGTCGGCGTTCGATTCCCGGTCGCATCAACTTTATCTTTAATGTCTTTGGGGCGGATTTTTAGTTGTCAACAAACGGTTGGATTTATAGTTGTCCATTGTGCATAAATAAAAGCACATCTGGCGTCTAAGATATGTACCAGGTGATCAAAAAGTCAGTATAAATTTGAAAACTTAACAAATCACGTAATATTGGAAATAGAGAGGTAAAAATTGCCACAAATGCTTGGAATGACATCGGATTTTATTAGAACAGAAAAAAACAATATCGGGCCTCATTTCTTCGAGGGTCTGCGTGTTTCTGGTTTTATAACTGCTACCGTGGTGGGTGAGAGATACCCCGATATGTTAAAGAATCGCATCATCCCCAGCCTGGCTGATAAACTGGAACGAACTATTTTTATGCAGGATGGCGCTCCACCACATATTGCTAGACGCGCGAAAGATCTCTTGCGCGCGTCCTTTGGTGATGAACGTCATGCTTGGCCTCTCAGGTCCCAAGACCTCAGTCCGTACGATTATTGACTTTGGGGTTACCTGAAGTCGCAAGTGTATCGTGATCGACCGACATCTCTAGGGATGCTGAAAGACAACATCCAACTCCAATGCCTCACCATAACTCCGGACATGCTTTAGAATGCTGTTCACAATATTATTCTTCGACTAAAGCTATTGTTGAGGAATGATGGTGAACATATTGAGCATTTTCTGAAAAGAACATAATCTTTGCTTTGTCTTAATTTGTTATGCTAATTATTGCTTTTCTCATGAGATGAAGAGCAATCTGTAGCACATTTTTTGAACTTTTGTTTGATTTATTTATTTTGTTCTAATAAAACCCCATGTCATTCCAGGCATATGTGTCAATTTTTACCTCTGTATCTACATTATTCAGTGAAAGTTTTCAAATTTATACTGACTTTTTGATCACCCGGTGCATATGGACAACCATAGATCCAACTGCTTGTTGACAACTATTAATCCATCTACTGGTGATACGACAAAATTTAATGACCCTGATTTGCTCGATCTTTACCCATTTCATACATTGTTGAATTTGTCTGACACTTTATCCTATGTTCCATGTTTTACTTTGACTGTGCACACATACTACATCTTAATGATGAAGGCATCCTGCCTAGATGTAGCTTTCTTTGTTGTATGGTGAAGAATACTTATATTCTATACTCCACTATGTAGAAGGAAAATTGCAAATTTCAATATTGGTCGATACTATTGTGATCGGGTGGTCTAACTCATTTATATTCATGATAATTAAGTCAGATTCATCTTTATCTGAGAACCCATGAAGTGTCGCCTATTGTTACATTCCCACTGCTGGAGTAGTATTTTGAGGTTTTCATATTTACTTCAAAGGACGTACACCCTGTCAATTGTTGCTACAGTGATCACTCACTAATTTAATACTATAAACTGCCATAATGATGAAATTTTATACATATCTATTACTGTCTAAGATAGTTTAGGACACAAACAGTCTGAAGAAATGTTATTTATTATTTACAATCAACACCATTGCTTCTAGAAGTAATAGCTTTCAAATTCTTTAATTCTTGTATTATTTACAAACGTCTTTTTTATATTAATACCCCTTTCATTATACCATCCATTCAGCCTTATTGTATTGCTTCAATGCTGATTGTTGGGTCATTTGTACTTGTTGTTCTTTATATTTTATATGGCTTGATGTTATAGATACAACACTGATTTGTAACTTTATTTGTATAGAGCCTGAAGAAGGTATGTTGTAATACCGAATAAAACAACATATACTTTACGGATGAATTAGGAATTAAATTGGAATTAAAACTACACCAGCCATAGTCCCAATTCCAATATGACATGGAACTACATCGATATAATTTTTTCGGATTCTCGGCAAGATCTTTTCCTATGTTATGACGGTGGTAGTTTTTGTATGCTTCGCACATCGATCTTCCTATAGACGCGCGTATCTCTACTAAATTTTGTCTAATTTTATTGTTTTTATCCTGTTTTTACTGCCTCTGCTTAACCCCTCTTTCTAGTACATTCACCTAGCATTCTTCATCGATTGATATCTTAGGTGGCCGTTGTTGTAGTGACGACTCATGATAACTATCACCTGTCTATACAGTGCCATCGTTGACAAGTTATGGTTTGTTTGTAGCTGTAACGTCTAAAATATTTCTATTGCGTGTCGGTTGGAGATTTAGCTGTTCAAAGCAGTGTTCGGAAAACGTGTTCAACAAAAGTTAACAGGGAGTTTGGACGAGAATCTTGGCAATCAGCTATTGACGCAGGAATAATTTACGCAGAATATGGAGCAATGAGTACTCATGCGTGAAGATTGTATAAAATTTGTGAAAGATATAAAATGAACATTCTACTCATTATCCGATTTTGACGTAAATAGGAACTGAAAGATGCACTGTAACATTCTTGATTCATTTGGCATTGGGCTTTCGTTGATTGCACTCCCTAATTATATTTAGATGTTGATTATGTAAATTCAGATAGTGCATAGTCAGTTCCAAACCTGTTCTAATTTTTCCTTTAAATAACATGGTAAAAGGTAAAACAGTCAACAGTCCGAAGATTGGTTTCAACACCACATTGCTTTACTAGGCATGGTCCTTTTTGGAGGTGGTATGCCGTTTCCTTCCTCAGACCTTCGAAGTGACTTACCCAGCCAGTTATAGGGGGACCTACAGTTTAACATGGGTTCCGAACCACGGTGCTACACCGCATGTTTCACATCATCAACACTGCAAGAGGTGAAAGAAGTGGAAAGTGACAGATAAAAATCCCAGGATCAGATTTATAGTCTGACACTGTTCTACTATTGCTACGGAGCCGCACAATAACATGGTAAAGTTTCTAAATACGATAGACATGATCACCAGGAATATTCAGAAGCTGCTTAGACTGTCAACTACCATACCACCGTAATGTTTATACGCCTGTTGCTCATTAAATCAAACACCATTATAAAGGCATGCATTACACATAACTACCTATGCCTCTTAACTTCAAAACTGACGTAGCTTAGAGTGTTGCCACCCATAATGAAGATCAGTAATATTATAATCGGCTCACTTTGGCATTCCCATCTTGTTTTAACGACTTTCTATTTTCATTAAGCCAAATTGTGCTATTTTTCAGTTAAGTTATCTCACATTTTGAGATGTGTTCCAAAGTTATCTTTTTTTGACATATGACATAAAAGTTTTCTTGGTATTGTACGGCGTCATGGTGTAGGCTATTACTTAAATAACCGACGTTTCGGCCAACGTTACAGTGGCCTTAATCTGGGTACGGTGTAGGCTATTACTTAAATAACCGACGTTTCGGCCAACGTTACAATGGCCTTCATCTGGGTACCCAGATGAAGGCCACTGTAACGTTGGCCGAAACGTCGGTTAATTAAGTAATAGCCTACACCATGACTCGGTACAATACCCAGAAAACGTTTATGTCATCTGACTCTGCCCGCGGAAGCCTACGTAATTATCTTTTTATTATTATTTTTTTTAATAATATACCCATAAAAGAGGACGAACCTTTAATCTAACATATATAAGATCTTTCGTTTCCTGAACATAATTAATACAAGACAAAACGGCACATTTTTAATAACATGTCTTTATTTTGAAAAATGTGTATCACTACAATTATTAACAACAATGATATAAATTAAAGTGCTTTGGCGGTATCACAGTGACGCAGACTAGCAGACTGCAAGAGTCTACGCGGAGACCCTCTTGAGCTCCTGGCCGTACTTCTGCCTGTAGCTGCCGCTGGGGTCGTACTTGTTCTCCAGAGGCGTCCACAGGTCGGGCTTCTCCTTGATGAGGAACCTGATCACCTTCTCCGCTCCAGCCTTCTGCTTCTCGTTGCACTGGGAGCACTCGTTGGTCAGCGCATCAGGAATGGCGGCTGTGTAACAGATACAGGATGCAATCACTAAAATAAGGCTCGTCAAAATATTAAGAAATTGAGTGTATGGTGAGATACTTGTACAGAGTAATAATTCCCTATCTATGAAGATGACCAGAATTCATTTTGATTGTCAAAAACACAAACTACAACGAAATAAATTAGATCGTGAGATACATGACCCGAGAGAAAGCGTTTTTCTATGAAGATAATCACAATTCTTTCAGACAGTCATGTACATTATAAACAAATATATGAAAACTAGAGACAAAGGTATAAGTTAAAACATTTGTGAAAATCTATTACGATTTTAGTTTTTAAAATGAAAACACGTTCTACTAAAGTACTGAGTGCGGAATCGGAGGAAAATGCATCTCCTAACTGGAGTCTCAAAGTGTAAAGGAATATTTGGAATATTTGCGGTCATTAAATCCGTAGACCGTTACTTGTTTCGAACCCAAGTTGTTTAAACGAGACTATATGATTGAAATCGTGTGAAACACTAGAGCCATATTGTGTGATACAAGAATAAACTTGATGTGATTTGTGAAAATTGTAGGTTACAAATATTAGGATTTTTGTTTGTCGCGTTACATGTGTAGTGAATTTGTTGTAAAGATAAAAAAAAGACATAAAGTACGTGAATTTTTCCTTGGTGTGGTTAAAATAGTTTCTTCATGTACAAACTATATGCAAATAGCGCACACATACTCATAAATGTGGAATGCTTATTGTATGTGAAGCGAAAGATTTGATACCTCTTGTGTCTAAACAAAACTGTTCAAATGTTTGTAGAGCTTATGGGATTTAACTACGGAGTCATCAGTGCCTAAACTTACAAACTGCTTATGAACTAGCTAATGCTAAGGACGGCAAAAATATCCTTGCCCGAGGAGGGATTCGAACACCCGACCGTAGCGGCTGTGCAGACTGGCGCGTCACAGACCACTTGGCCACCGTGGCCGGCTTGAACAAGAAATATTTTAACAAGCAACATCAGTCAAATAATGTAGGTGAGATTATTGTTTCATGTGGTGGCATATTTTTTCGAAATGTCATCACTATCTATAAGTGCAGTAGAGAATCTAGGACGTCATGGAACGTGTCGCAAGAGGTTCCATCGAATGCAAGATCCATTCTGTAACCTACTAAAAGAAATTGATTTTACGATACGGATGAAGAGAATATTGATGATAAGCAAAGAGACAAAGACTGTACAGCAACCATCGTCTGTTTTGTGTGGAAAACCACTCACCTTTGAGCTCCTTGCCGTCTGGGGTGCAGGAAGCGTCGCTGTCGGACAGGAGGCACTCGTGGTACTTCTTGAGCAGGCGGTCGTTGTGCAGTACGTCGTCCAGGTCGATGTTGTCGTACTTGGTGGTGTACGCAGCGGCCGCTGCCACCAGACACAACAGTAAGGCGAGAGTACACTTCTGCATCGTGGCTGTAGGTAAGGCTGACTGACTTTCGAGTGATGTGCCGACCACAGTTTCAGAGGTAGCATATATACTGGCTGCTCTGCGGGTGACGGCATTGCGTCGGTGTCAGCGTCCTCGACTGCTTGACGCACGTGATCCTTTCTCAGAGTCCGCAGCCTGTTCGGCGGGCAGCCGCTTCAGTTCTCACGAAGGACGTAGCCATGACGTGTTACTGGGAAATACTTTGCGTTCTCCCATCTAGAATAACACATCGGAAGATTTCTTGTTTTGATTTCTGCTCACAACATGTTTACTGCAACCAAGAGAGAAGCAAAATGTAGTGTGGCGAGTTTAGCAGAATTTGTGTTCCAAGTTATATTTTATTGACACGAAAATTCACAGGACCCCACCAAGAAAAAATCAACTATTTCTTTCTCTTTTCTTTATCGCTATTCCACCTCTCTTCGTGATGGGGAGGAAGGGTGTGTGGAAGCAGTACTGTCATACAACGCTTTAATTGATAACTTTTTAATAGACAGACAAAGAGAAACGGGGCATATTTATCAAGAATTTTAAAACTAATTAAAAGGGTGAAAATTATGAGTAGATTGACATATGTATATAACTCGCCGTCTTTCCGTATATTTTGAAGTAGATAAAACGTCATAGAGGGACTGAAATGAAGAAAGTGCGGTAGGTTCGTAAAATGTTGAAGTGGTAATAACAGGAGACGAGAGAGTAATGAACGAATATAGGAGTCTGGCATTGATGTATATGGTTGTTCTGGGACTAGGATAATGGAATTGCTGGAATTGGGATGTGTACATTAAAAATGAATGGAGGTGTTGGGCGGGAAGAAGGAGAAACAGTTGTGATAAAAGGAAAGGCCATGGAGTAAACGCTGGTGTTGGAATAGGATAGGACGGAAAGTATGTTGGGTATTTCGTAAGGCATAGTTCACATACAGGAAGAGTGTATCATCAACATATACTACACTCCATATTTTTCACAATTTTGGTAATGTACGAGTACCGTGACCATTACTTTATGTATCAACCTCAATTGTAAGCGATTATACACCTATGAGTATGATTAACAATAGCAATTCAGGAACTTTGTGTTTTATTTCTCATAATCATCTATCACTTTAACATAGGTATGAGACATAATCCGCAGACATAACCCGTCCCAGAAAACACCGTGAATGACTTGACTTTCATATTTGCTGTGTGTGGGTCTTGTCCTGAAAGAAAACTACGTCTTTTGAGAATGTTCCTCTGACCTTGTTATCCACTGTGCGGTACGCTTTCTAATGCATCTCGGAATAAACATCTTTACTTACTTGAAATGCCTCGTCCGTCCCAAATGTGCACCTGACTGGAATTTCAGTCAATGCTTTGGTTTATCATTTCCTCCATTCCATCGCCGACTTTTCGTTTCAGGGGTGTCATAAACAACCAACCAATGTGTCAGTCCTGTTACTATCTGGAATAAAAATATTTTGCTATCATCAGTTTTACGTGCGGCTGACCTGACTTTTTTTTTTTTTTTTTTTTTTTTTTTTTTTTTGACTATGGCCTTAAGGCACCCAAGGTGCGCAACGTTCATGATAACCCAGTCTTTCACTCACAATCTTCCTAACACTGTTTGTGATATTTGTGTATATTGAAGGACAATGGCAATAATCATATGTCTACAGTTTTTGTTAATAATTTCTTTGATTTCAGTAATCAGTACATCAGAAAACACCGATAGACGTGCCTATCCTTATCATACACTTGCTTCCCATCGTAAAACTGTCAGATTCGTCTTCTCACCATGGAAGTACCCATTACCTTCATTTTTTCTATAAATCTCGCTTATTTGTCGATTAACGTCACTTCGCTGAAAACGAATTACGAATTTAAAATCAGACGTGGCGAGATTTTAGATAAACGGAGCAAGTATTTTAAAAAAATCACTACTCACGACACACAGCTCAGAATCAGCTCTAAATGGCGTCATTTCGTTCTGCTTGAATCAGATAAACTATTGCGCATGAGTGGATCGAAGCAGAGCCGCAGAGAACAATCGAAATCGTACTAGCTATCCGAACTATCCTCATATTTATATACACATTTTAAGTCTACTTTTAAATGAACTAGGCTCTATCATCTGTCGTAAATAGTTTTACTTTTGTCATGTAATTTAAAACTGTATTAATAACGTTGTTAATTAATCGCTTAATTAGGATAGACGGACTGACGTAGCCCACCAATGTGTCTTGTGCTATATCCACTTTTCCTTATTATACGGTACATGAACGCAAACTCAAAACGAGTAAGGCGTGCTAGGGAATACCTAACAGACTACCTTGAAATATCTAGTAGGTAGAGGAATGAATTGGTTTCCATACTGCATAGAGTCGTAACTTATGTGTCTTATGGTTTTTGAAGTTGTATCCCTGTATTTTAGCAACAAGATAATGGATAGTTATTGTCCGAAATCGTATTTTTCTTTAAAAAGTTTTTAAATTTCAGTGACTACTGACTTGTGTTGACACCCCTGTTTTGTACTGTAGTCATAGGGTCCTTATACTTCATTTATGGTAGTTAATTTGTTTCCATACGACACATGTTAGACGATATATCGAAGCCAAAAATAACATGGATGAGAGCGAATTGTTAAAGTCCAAAGTAAATTATTTTTTTTTTCGCTACAACTAAACTGTTCAATCTCAACAATGCATCTCAGTTGACGAGATTGTTCCACAGAAAGACTTTTTTCAGTTTAAACCAGGATCCTCCATAAATCCAAGAAGTGTAATTTCTCATACCACAAGAGACCAGCAACTGTCTCTAAATAGTGGAAGTCAAAACCAAAGTATTTTGTTAAATGTAAATCAATAGCTGCAGTTTATTATGTGGTTGGTTGGCAACTAGTATAAAGAAAAGCAATCTAAGTATGATAATTAATGAAGTAAACAACGGACTTTTAGTTGCTGATTCAGTAACAGAAATGAGATTCACCTATGGAGGACTGTTATTATTTTTCACTTGTAACTATGCTGAAATAATTATGAGGACTGCAAGAACAACTGTCATAATGTTTGTGGAATAAGTAATCTGGAAATTGTTACATTATATCAGTTGTGACTGAAATGCTTGTATCGTAGTTAGCTATTCAAAATACATTTGTTCATTTTTAACGTGACAGTAAAGATATTGCAACTAGGGCACAGATGCTAAGAACGAAAAACACGTGATAATCTACCGCCACGTCATTTACATGGTCAAAATGAAAAATAAATAAATAAATAAAAGAAACGGAGTTTAATTTCTGAGCGACTTGTGGACGTATTGAAAACTGACCAGGCCAACTCTTTCGGAACACCATGAATCTACTTCCGTACAGTTGCCCAGAACACAAATTCATGGATATTATGGAATCAAATACTAATAGTTATCCAATATTTTTCTCCACGATAGATTGATAGGTAATTAAGAGTGGTTTGGTAAGAAATGGTTGTAACATGCACTTTACAAGGATTTGAAGAATTCATTTCTGCAGCTACTGTCAATGATTTACACTGTTTCAAGAAACGTTTGTCCTGATTTTCAATACAGTATCAGTTGGCTATCTTACTGAAACGAAATGTATTTTACATTCCCCATTTGCACTCTCTTTCTCTCATTCGCCATCCTGTAAATATTGGGTAGCAGCTATGACAATCAATAGAGTCACGAAAGGTATTTTATCGGGTGGTCAAAAAGTAAATATACATTTGAAAACTTAATAAATCACGAATAATGTAGACAGAGAGGTAAAAATTGACACACATGCTTGGAATGACATGGGGTTTTATTAGAACAACATCTATCGTTATGGAGCTTTTTTTTTTTTTTTTTTTTATTTTTAGGAACTGCGTGATTCTGGTTTTGAAACTTCGATATGTTACAGAATCACATCATATCCAGCTTGGCTGATAAACACCTGCCGGGACGTACGATTTTTATGCAGGATGGCGCTCTACCCAATATTGCTAGAAGCGTGAAAGATCTCTTGCGCGCGTCGTTTGGTGATAATCGTGTTCTCAGCCGGAACTTTCGTTATGCTTGGCCTCCCAGGTCCGCAGACCGCAGTCCGTGCGATTATTGACTTTGGCGTTACCTGAAGTCGCAGGTGTATCGTGATCGACCGACATCTCTAGGAATGCTGAAAGACAACATCCGACGATAATGCCTCACCATAACTCCGGACGTGCTGTACAGTGCTGTTCACAACATTATTCCTCTACTACAGCTATTTTTGAGAAATAATGGTGAAGATATTGAGCATTTTCTGTAAAGAACATCATCTTTGCTTTGTCTTAATTTGTTATGCTAATTATTGCTTTCCTGATCAGATGAATCGCCATCTGTCGGACATTTTTTGAACTTTTTTTTCCAATAAAACCTCATGTCATTGAAGCCATATGTGTCAATTTTTACCTCTCTATTTACATTATTCCGTGACTTATTAAGTTTTCAAATTTATACTGACTTTTTGATCACTCGGTGTATTGTTTCTTTTAGTTCTTTGTTTTTGAACCCACGAGAATCGAGTATAGAAAGTGTGAACACAGGAATTACATACTATTTAAATTCTACTATTGAGCTCTCTTATGAATTACCCATGAGCTTAGAACTGAATTGCACAGTAACAGAAGGTGCTGTAACATTTTAAACATAAGATAAACATACTCGTCTCCGGTCAAAGAAGGCAATTAATTATCCCATCAAGCCACTAGGTTAAATAAAGTTAGTTAACGAAGTTAGAATAAGGTAATAATTTCTGTTACTAAATATAACGATCAAGATGTCTCACCTAGTGCTTATGGTTAAAAACAAAGACACCATTGAAGGGAAACTGATCATTAAATACTATTTGTTACTAACATTTTAAATACTTCCTTTTGCACTTGATAACAACGTCTGACGGAATCACAGGATAAATTGCTGCTGAAATACTAAATTAAAATGTCGGTGAACGGTATAATGGTACAAATTATTCAGCCTGATTACAAGAGAAAAAAAAAACTACAAAACATCTACAATCAAATGGTGTTGCCTTAATTTGAAGGAAATGAACATAATACAACAGATTAGGGAATTAGTATGACGTGAAGTGCGATAGCAGTCAGTAGCACACTCGTAAATGTTGTATGAGTGGTCACCAGTGTCAACAAAGGTGATGAAATTCACAAGGGTAGGCAGTGACACTGCATGAATCGATTAGTGTTTCAAATACACTGATGAAAACAATTAAGGGATCTGTTTATATGCCTAGTTTCTGAAGTACTGTCATGGCGGAAATTGTTCGATGTCTTTCTGTCAGTTCTACGGGGTGGAGACAACTACATTACGGCAACAGAGGGGGTTGGTGCTGATTTGTGTTTACTGTGCCAAACGAATTACACAAGCACTTAGTTGATATGCTGTAGTGTGCAGATAGTGCAATGCAACAACAATGTTACTTTCCCAAAGCTACCTGCATTGAGAGCCATAGAAAGGTTCGAAGATGGTCAGACACAGAAGTTGGTGGCTGCAGCTAATTTACAGAGTGTAATTTCCAGGGCCTCGATGCGATTTCAGATAATAGGAACCCTTAGAAGAAGATCAAGGCTGTCCACAGGAGATGACCGTTATCTACGGTTAACAACCCGTCGAGACAGGAGGCTCCATGCATCTCAGCTTCAACGCACTCTGCAGCCAGCGCAATATTAACACAATAATTCAGAACTCGCCCTCTGGAAAGTGGCCGCTACATATGGAGGCCTATGATGTGTGTGTGTGCCAAAAAAAAAAAAAAAAAAAAAAAAAAAAAAAAAAAAAAAAAAAAAAAAAAAACTGACCGGCGGAACGGACTTAAGGAGTCGTAATGACTGGCACCGGGCTCTGTTCAGATTTTATGTTCAGCCGGACAATCTTTATTCCGTCATCTTAATAGAACGTGGAACAATCCAGATTACATGCAGGAATCATCACCATATAATGGTAGTGGACCAATGCTGACGGCAGGAGTCAGTATTGGCGGATGTACGGACCGCTATTTAGTTCAGTACGGCTTTTTAACTACTCAGACGTATTGGATCGAGATATTTCTACCTTTTGTTGTGCCATTCGTTGGTACCATCGGATGTTGATTTGTTCTGGTGGACGACAATGCCCGTTCACACAGAGCTACACTCATGGAAAACATGCTTGAAGCTGAGGGAATGCAAATCATATCTGGGAGGCAGTTGACAGACATTGCGCTTTGCAGCCAGACCAGTACCTCCCACAACGGTTGCAGAGATGCATATTACACTCATGACAGGATGGCCAAATAGCCCTCAAGATCTGATAGCTAACATTATACTGTACATGCCACGCAGGTGTGCAACTGTCCTGGCCGTCCGATGGGAAGACACACTATATTAGAGGGCAACGGGAACGTTTACCACTGTTATGGTAGCCCCATGATGTCTCGCTCTAAGTAAGTGCCAGGTAAACACTGATATACCCAAAAATTACAATAATATTGTAATCAAGAGATGAATAAAATTCCATACCTATATTGCGTATAAGATTTCACCTGTTCCATAATTGTTTTTAGCAGTGTACTGATATTTTCTGAAAACTAAAAATTTTCCATAACATATTTCTGTGGTCTCGCGCTGTACTAATCTGTTGTATGGAAATACGTCCATACCATTCATTACATCGGAGTGCGTGACGATTGGTGGATGGTACTGCATGCGTCGGCTTGATGTTATCCCCAATCTCTGCATAATACTGGAAATGCTGGTTCACGTACGTTTAATACTTTCAGGTTCCGCGTTGACAAACTACACCGATGCAGCAAACGGGTTAATCGTGTGCGTCCGCATTTCCTCTGGTCCAAAACCAAGAGTCCAGTCTCCCTGCTTATCCCCACTTTGCAGACCGGCTTTCCACTGTTTTCCAGCCGTAGGCCAAATAGAAGTGTTTTCGTCTTTATGCTGTAACAAATTTCCTTGCTCTTGCTAGCATTTTAGTATGCCTTTGCCGATGGCAGACTGGCTTACAGGGAAATGAATAGTTGTTTCACGCTTTGATGTGTCTGTTCCGTCATTGCAGGAAAAATCTGCATCCAGGCCACATCCTCACGACGACACGGCGTTTTGGAATTTTAGCGAATGCCGGGACTTCATGCGGGTTCTGTGTGCCATCCCACGGTCTCTCGAAAAGGTTCTACCCTGAGCGGCTTTTGTAACATGATATAATCCTATTGTGAGGCTACGTATAACATGGAGCCTGCAGGCTCAGATTTTCTCATGGTCACAACTTAGTTTGACGACCACTTCCGTAGTCTATTTGGACATCGCGGTGGGTTGCTACGCGGGGAGTTCGGTTTAGTTTCCCGGTCGAGTCGGACATTTTCTGCGCTCGGGGGCTGATTGTTATCCGTATTATCGTTTCATCAGCATCAACACACAAGTCTGCGAAGTGGCGTCAGATAAAATGGCCATACTGCTTCGGCCAATGCCGCATGACCACCGCTTTCACATGGCACGCTAAGCTACCTAATCTTTTCCTTTAAAGTATAATCGGTTTTTCGCGTAGTACACTTATTAGGGTGCAACTTGAGATAAATTTTTTTTACATATTGATCTCATACGTTTTGCTCGACCTTCCTCACCAATATATTAAATATGACTACCGCAACTGCGCTCATTGTGTAATCGGTTTAGCGAGAACGTGAACGTTAGGTAGCACTCAAAATATTTTATTGCTCATGAAAACAGAAATTGACAAGTAGGACGTCAACAGACATGAATTTGTGTTCCAGATAGTATCATACTGTAGTGCCCCTTATAGATGATAATATGTTCTCCTGTAGTGAAATATGCCTTTATTCGTCAGTGCATAGTCCACTAGATCATCAAGAGACGTTGGTCCAAATTGTCCTCCTCCTTAACAGATATTCGGCAAAACGTCTTTTAGATTGGTTGGTGTGCTACCTCGTCCAAAAACAGATTTTTTCCTCTATGCCATACATGTTCTATGGGGTTCATGCGTGGAGAACATGCTCGACATTCCAATCTTGTCGTTATGGAGATGATATGAACTCACAAGGTGTGTACGATGAGTGCGACACTTGTCGTCCATTAAGACGAACCCCTCACCGAAACGCTGCCAATACGATTCCTCAGGTTCATCCAATGACATCCCCCTACGGTATGCCATTTGGTTCAATTACCAGCGGCGTACGGTACCCCCACATAATGCCACTGCAAAGTATGAGGGATGGTTTACTCTGTTCAGGCTTCCTTCAAACACGTCAACGACACTGTCTGAATGAAGTCCCATTTGTCAACTGCAAGTTGATTCCAATTCTAACCAGTCCATTCAGCATTTTGTTGGACCCACTTGCGCTGCCATGGATGGCGTCTGTCAAACCTAGACCTCACCATGGTCTTTGGGGTGATGTTGCATGTCATGCAGCCTAGCATCTACAATCTCGGAAGACGACGTCCTGTAGCTGCATGAAAATCATTATATAGTATGGTGTCGTTCCTCTCAGTGTTCGGCCGATATGAAATCCGCTTGTAGCGGTCATCAGCTGCTGTGGTAGCCATGAAGGCTAGAGCGACCCGACAGTTCTTGTATCTCTGTACTTCCTCCAAGTCAAAAAAGTATCGCTTTGGTCCATTTGGAGACATCTGGAAACTCACACTGATGAGACTTCTTCCTTACAAAAAGTAACAGTCAGAATACGATCAAACTTATTAATTAATATTTTAGTCATGGCTGAGCTACAGTTAACAAAATCATAGCACTTCATTCATTGTGTAATGTGTTCCGTCATATTCCAACTATTATACATTTAAATCTTTGTGCATGTTGAGTGACATCTATGAATCATATGAAGAACAGTGTTATTGAAGCAATACACACTTTCAAATACATACCTCAGACCTCCCGACGAAGATGATGCAACACCCGGGAGGGGGTAGCGACGTGGCCTAAGGCATTATGCTACGGACTGGGCGGCCACATCCGCTGCAGGTGTAATAACTCTTCCCTCAGGCATGGCTGTGTGCTTGAGTAAGTTACTTTAAGTAGTTTGTCAAGTCTAAGGACTGATGACCATAGCTGGTTTACTAACATTTGATGCAACACTTTTAAATATAAGGAGAGGCTCTGAATTAAAATTTGTGCCACCGGCGGGATCCTAACCAGGCACCTCCTACTTACTAGACAGGCGCTTTAGGTAACACAGCGAAAAGAAGCCCAATCAAAACTGTGAATACGGAGCTCCACAACAGATTATTCTACACATCGTCAGTAACTGCAAGATCCTCTCATATCAAAGCGACTACACGGTCTGCAAGCACGTCTCCCTCCATATCATATATTTTAATTCTTTCTCAATGTTCCCTGTGAAATACGTAGAAAATTGCCAAGGCTTTCCTATATTTCACAGGGAACATTGAGGCAGAATTGAAGTATGTGGTGTGTAGAGAGTCGTGCTTGGAGGCAGTCCTTGTAGTCACTTTGTCCGTAACGCTGTGTTAGCTAAGGATTCAGGAGGAAGGTGCTACACATCCATCTACGTCCTTCTAGATTCAGGTTTTACGTGATTTCCCTAAATCACTCCAGGGAAATCCCGGGAAGATTAATTTCAAAGCAGTCCGCGGTGGCCGAGGGGACTGAGGCTCTCCAGTCACGGTCTGCACGGCCACTACGGTCGGGGGTTCGAATCCCCCCTCGGGCATGGATATTTGTGCCGTCCTTAGTCTTAGCTAGTTCATAAGCAGTTTGTAAGCTTAGGGACTGATGACCCTGTAGTTAAGTCCCATAAGTTCTACAAACATTTGAACATTTGTCAATTTATAAAGATCACGGCCGATTTCCTTCTCCATTCTTACCCAAACAATCCGAACGTGAGCTCCGCCTCTAATGACCACGCTGTCGACGGGGCGTCAAACCCAAGATTCCTTCCTTCTAGGAAACACAATATCCAGGGTTCAAAACCTATCTACAGCATAAATTTTAATTCCTCTAGTTAATTTAATATCTGTGGTACAACGAGATAATGTTTGTCTCAAGGAACTGAATTATTGTTGATATTTTTTGATTTGTCTGTATATTTGTACACACATGAATTGATGTCTAATCTTCTGCGTAAAACATCACGAGGTGGCAAGTCTTTTTTTTTTTTTTCTGTTCCATAGGACCCACTTGAGGAGTAAGACTCCATGGTCATGGAACAAGTCAATACATTGTTACACAGGAATGGTAATAGAAAAAAATGTAAGTAGTCCTTTGCACACGACAACCTTAAGACAAAGTTAAAAGTATCAATAAAGAAAAAATGAATTAGCTTAATTGTTTAACTTTTCTAGGAGTTCCTCGACAGAATAAAAGGAGTGAGCCACGAGATAACTCTTCAGTTTAGATTTGAAAGCATGTGGATTAGTGCTAAGATTCTTAAGTTGTTGTGGCAGCTTATTGAAAATGGATGCCGCAGAATACTGCACCCCTTTCTGCACAAGTGTTAAGGTGGTGTGGTGCAAATGTAGATTAGACATCTGTCTAGTATTCACCGAGTGAAAGCTACTAACTCGTGGGAATAAGCTGATATTATTAACAACAAACGACATTAAAGAAAAAACGTATTGTGACGCCAGAGTCAAAATTTCCAGACTACTGAAAAGGGGTCGACATGACGTTCGCGAACTTACACCAGATATTGCTGGAACCGCCCGTTTTTGAGCCAGAAATATCCTTTTTGCATCAGGCGACTTACCCCAAAAAACAATGCCGTACGTCATAAGTGAGTGAAAGTAAGCAAAATAGACTACTTTTCGTGTTGAAAAATCACTTATCTCAGATATTGTTCTAATGGTAAATATAGCAGAATTTAGTTTTGGAACAAGATCCTGAACATGGGCTTTCCATGACAGCTTACTGTCTATATGAACACCTAGAAATTTGAACTGTTCAGTCTCACTTATCACATGCCCATTATGTGTAATCATAATGTCAGATTTCGTCAAATTATGTGTTAGAAATTGTAAAAACTGAGTTTTACTGTGATTTAACATCAACTTGTTTTCTATTAGCCATGAACTTATCTCTTGAACTGCATTATTTGATACTGTGTCAATATTACGAGCAACATCCTTCACTACCAAACTGGTATCATCAGCAAACAAAAATATTTTACAATCACCTGTTATACTCGAAGGCATATCATTTATATAAATAAGAAACAGCAATGGTCCCAAAACAGACACCTGGGGCACCCCATACTTAATTGTGCCCCATTGGGATTGCACGTCATAGCCATTTTCTACACTGCGGAGAATTACCTTCTGTTGTCTATTATTAAAGTAAGAGGTGAACCAGTTGTGGGCTACTCCCCGTATTCCATAATGTTCCAACTTCTGCAACAATATTTTGTGATCAACACAATCAAACGCTTTTGTTAAATCAAAGAAGACGCCTAATGTCCGTAGTCTCTTATTTAACCCATCAAGTGCCTCACAGAGAAACGAAAATATAGCGTTTTCAGTCGTTAAACCACATCTAAAACCAAACTGTACGTTTGACAGGAAATTATGTGAACTGAAATGATCAATTAATCTTGAATATACAGCCTTTTCATTAACTTTGGAAAAACCCGATGGCATAGAAATAGGTCTATAGTTGTCTACATTATCTCTTTCTCCTTTTTTATAAAGCGGTTTCACCACTGAGTACTTTAATCTGTTAGGAAACTGACCATTCTGAAAGGAAAAATTACAAATATGGCTTAGTACTGGGCTAACATATGGAGAACAGTACTTTAGAATTCTGCTAGATACCCCATCATATCCACAAGAGTCCTTAGTCTTTAGTGATTTAATTATTGACTCAATCTCACCTATGGAAGTATCATGAAGGATCATTTTAGGTAACAGCCTCGGAAACGCATTTTCTAAAAACGTAATATGATTACCTGTAGAAACTAGAGTTTTGTTTAGTTCCTCTACTATATTCAGAAAGTGATTATTGAATATTGCACATATATCTAACTTGTCAGTAACATAAACATTCCTACTACGCACTGACGTTATATCTTCTACCTGCTGATCCTGACCAGACACTTCCTTCACGACTGACCAGATAGTTTTAATTTTATCCCGAGAGTTTGCTATTCTTTTTGCGTACCACATTCTTTTTGCATTCTTAATGACATTTTTCAGAACCTTACAGTACTGATTGTAATGAGCTAATGCATCTTCATTCTGACTGCTTCTAACATTTTGATACAACTCCCGCTTAGTTCTACATGATACTCTTATCCCCTTTGTCAGCCACCCTGGCTGTCTGTTACTGGAAGTACCCTGTTTTGAGCGTTCTAGCGGAAAGCAACTTTCAAACAGCATAATAAATGTGTTCAGAAAAGCATTATATTTATCATCTGCATTATCAGCACTATAAACATCCTGCCATTCTTGTTCCTTAATTAGGCTTAAAAAGGTCTCAATTGCAACTGGATTAACTTTTCTGAGTAGTTGATATTTATGTTTACCATTTGTTTGAGAACAAATACTTTTTAGAATTAAAAGTTGGGCATCGTGGTCTGATAGGCCATTTACTAATCTGCTGACAGAGTGCCCCTCTAATAATGAAGAATGAACAAAAATATTGTCAATGGTAGAACTGCTATTTCCTTGCACTCTCGTTGGAAAAAATACTGTTTGCATCATGTTATAGGAATTAAATAGATCTAACAGCTGACTTTTCCTTGAGCTATCACCTACACAATTAATGTTGAAATCTCCACACACAATTAAATTTTTATACTTCCTATACAGTGAACCCAGAACCAATTCCAGCTTGGGCAGAAACATTTTAAAATCTGAGTCAGGGGATCTGTAAATAACAACTATTACTAGTTTAGTTCCATTAACATTAACAACTCCTGCACAACATTCAAATATCTGTTCTGTGCAGTGTTTAGAAAAATCGATTGACTCCGATGAAAAATCGTTTTTTACATACATGGCCACTCCCCCACACTGCAAGGAACTCCTAGAGTAGAAGGCAGCTAACCTGTATCCTGGCAAAGGAAGTCTCTTAATAGTCACACCACTTAAAAAGTGCTCTGAAATTCCAATAATGTCAGAATCAGTATCAATAAGCATTTCATTAACTTTATCTCTGATACCATGTATATTTTGATGAAAAACAGTAATTCCCTTATTAACTTATATTCTTAGACTTTGTCAAAGGTGGTTCATTTCTTAGAGGGACTTCCTTTAAGCAGGAATATCTATCAGCTGTCTTCAGTCTAAAAAAGATGCAGCCCTAACACCAACTACTACAGGAATTTTTCCATGAGTGAAACCCCCACCCCCTACTACACTGTCACCTATGAGCTTTGACAACCTCCCCTTCCCAAACCTATTGAGGTGCAGACCGTGCCTAGTAAAATCCGACCTTTGGATAGTCTCAACTGGCACCACTGCAATGTGATCCATGCCCTCCGTCATCAGCACCTTCTCAAGCCCCATGTTAACACGGCTGACAGCCGTATTAAGACAAGGCCTATCATGACGTTGAAACAGCTGCACGAAATGCACATTCGTGCCACCAGTTTCAGTTGCTAACCTTTCCAGATCACCACCTATATCATATTCCCCGTCCCTATCAAGACTATTCCCGGCCCCACCCACTATAACTACCTGATCCTCTTTTGAAAAATTCCTACATAAGTCCCCTATGTTACAAGTGACCTGAGCTAACCCTGCACTAGGCTTCACTATGCTGGTGACATGGTACTCACTCCCAAGTACTTCCTGCAACTGTTGGCCAACACCTCTGCCATGAGAACTAACTAGCAGCAGAACCTTCTTCTTCCTAAGAGACCTCTCTACAGATTTCGGCTTACCAAAAGCTGAGGTCTGCTGCGTACTTCCCACACCTACAGCTACAGGAGGTTCATCTCCACTCAACTCTGACAGTTGGTCAAACCTATTTGCAACTTGCAATGTAAAGCTATCTGAATACCTTCTCCTAGCTACCTTCTTGCCAACTGCCAGTTCCCATTCCCCAGCCCCCCTTCCCCTCCTAAACCTACCTAGTTCCTCTTCAGCGTTTTTCAACTGCACCTGAAGGCCGCAGATCAAACGCTCCTGCTCCTCTATCAACTTATTCCTGCTGCAAATCCTACAGTTCCCGGAGAGAACCTCACCACAATGCCCACTGTCTTCCCCACTGCACTCCCCCCCCATGAAAATACTTACTACAAATCCCACACTGCAGCCCACTACGCACGACCCTACGACAGAGCCCACACTTTTCACTCATGGTAAAATTTTACAATAATTTGTTAAGAAAAACTAGACGTCTACTTTATGAAGTTAAGTTTCTACAAAATAAGTAGGAAGTACCTCTTAACTACAGCAATCAACAAACCTCAGTCACTACAAATCAAGTAACAACAACTAATAGTATCAGAAAAGAGCAAATAACACTACCACAGAAACTTTACACTGTTGCTTGTATAAACATGTTCAAATTCAAGCGTCACTAATAAAATAACTAAATACTGTGAGAGTACAAGAGTTATCAAATACCGTAACTTAAAGTTTCCCAACCTCAACTACGTTAAAAACAGCAAGTCACCTGTTGAAAAGTACTAAAGTTAATAAACAACTAGCGCGATAACACCTCCTGAAATCTAAAACTTTAATAATTTAACTACAATACACAAAAACTTATTGGAACTTAGCTTTCGGAGACCGCTACGGCTGGAACCACTCACCACCAGATGTAAACAAAGCGGTAAGACGTCGATGCCGGCGCACACGCGAACACAAATAACACCACTTAAAGCAATTACGGCACAACAAACGCTAAAATAACTAACGATCCTTTACTAGAACACCTCTAGATTGAATACTGTCACGAAATAACAATTAAAATAATTATATTAATCCTAAAATTATATAAAAAATCGAGAGCGATGTGCACAGCAGTCCAGCACTCGTCCAGTAAGCTTTCTCACCTTGATATTCTCAGATCATTCAGTTACTGACGATGTGTTGAATAATCTGCTGTGGAGCTCCGTATTCACTGTTTTGATTGAGCTTTTTTTTTCGCAAATGGTGAGAATCTCAAATAACTCGTTTAATGCCTCCTGACTCCACGGAGATCTTCACTTCTTATTAGGATATTCCACGCGATCTCTAGGAATCCCAAGCTACCAGTACACGTTACCTGCCAGCTTTGAATCTTAAGACTCAAATCACTCCAAGAAACCCTGCGTGATGCTGCTCATTCGAATGCAAGGAATTTTAAACTTCTTGGCGAATCTAAAGATCGACAGGAATCAGTAACAGATGTTCACCGGCATAACATCTTCACAAGTGCCAGACTTCGAAGTGTATCCCACCTACCCCGCAAGACCGGGTCTGCCCTGAATCAGAAAGTCGATAGCAGTAGTTCACTTCTGAGGGATTCGTAGATCCGGTGCCGGTCTCATATGTTCCCTCCAGATGCTTGTGTTTGTCAATTATCTCTTTCACAGCTTTTGGGCATAACGTTAATTTCATTTTGCGTCCGGTACTCCTAGGTATACAGCTAGGTGTTTTGTCAAATAAAATCTCCCCAAATGTTTTGAGACAATTTTCATTCTCTTCAAATGTATGGCCCAATAAGTCATCTAGCACTTATTATGTTCACTAGTGTTGCTTGTTAGGCTATACATTACACACTCCCTGCCAACCATGTCTCTCTGTCACGGCCACTTCCATTGTTCCCCTCTCTTGGCCATATCCACATCCTTAAGATCTGTATGTATCTCCTCTTCCTCCTCTCCCCTCCATCTTCTCCTAACTCTTCCATTTTACGTGAGTAATTTTATTTATATTTTACTTTAAAATAAGTCACATATACATTTATATAAACATCATAACAGAGAAACGATATTCCAAGCAGTGCAAAACTTTTTAAACACACACTTCAAAAAAGTGTTGCACTAACACGATTCTAGACTTTATTTTTCTTTACATAAAAGTAAAATGGCGATATACAAAAACTAAATTTCTCTTTAGTCTTCTTAAGAACAGAAACTGACGAACCTAAACATAACAACCGATTTGCCCTATATCTCACAAACTGGTATCGACTTTAACTTACCCTCGTTATGTTGGCAAAAAAAATAACCACGCTAAAATCCGGGGGCAAGCATAAAATATCCTCCGAAATTGTACTGGAGGCGTTCTCCGAAAATTATCTCGAATAGTTAGTTCATGAACCCACTAAATTAGTTAATGGTAATGAGAACATACTTAAACTCCCAGCGACAAATAATCCGGAGCTAATTAAGAGCATAAAAAGACACAGGGATTAGTGAACACAGAGTTGTTGTAGCGAGACTGAATATTGGACTTTCCAAATCCACCAAAATTAACACATAAGTATGTTTCTTCAAACAAGCAGATAAAAATTCGATTAACGGATTCCAATATTTCGAAACTAACAATGTGAGTGTATAAGAGAGGTGGCTTACATTCCAAGATATAATATCGACAACCATTGGCAGATTCATACTAAAAAATTAAAAATAGAGGGGGCTGACCCGCCGTTGGTATACAACACAGGTTAGATCAGTGTTACAAAAGCAAAGAAAGAAGAATGCCAAATTTAAACGCACCAAAAATTACTAAGACTGACAATATTTTACATAAACTAGAAATTTATCTCGCACTTCAATGCGAGAAGCATACAATAGTTACCACAACGAAACCCTGTCACGTAATTTGGTAGAGAATCTTAAGAAATTCTGGTCGAATGTAAAGTATACAAGCGGGAAAACACAATCACTACCTTCATTACACGATAGAAATGTAGACGATCAGACAACACAGCTTCCGAAATTCCTCCAGCGCGGAAGACGGAACAAATACTCCTGAATTCGTATCAAGAACAGCTGCCACAATGAGTAATTTAAAAGTAGATTCCCATGCAGTATTAAAACAAGTAAAATCAGAAAGGACACAGTACGTTGTAATTGACGTTAAGTCACCGGGTAGAACAGAAGTGATATCTGGCGTTCCACAGGGAAGTGTTATAGGGCCCCTACTGTACATTTTTATAAACGATTAGGAGACTATCTGAGTATCTCTCTTAGACTGTCCGCGGATGATGCTGTCATTCATCGGATAGTAGAGTCTCCAGAAGATCGAAAGCAATTGCAAAATGATTTAGATAAATATCTGTTTGGTGGGAAAACTGGTAATTGACCCTTAATAATGACAGATGTGAGGTCATCCATAAGTCCACTAAAAGAAATCCGTTAACTTCAGTCCGTCAATTCTAATAAATTCCTAGGAGTAACATTACGAAAAACTTGGAGAGAACACACAGATAACATTGTAAAGAAAGCGAACCAAAGACCGTTTCATTGGCAGAACACTTAGAAGATGCAACAGTTCTACTAATGAAAATGCCTGAACTACACTTGTGCGTCCTATTTTGAATCGCATTATCCCTAACCTGGCTGACAAACACCTGCTTGAACGTACGATTATTATGCAGGATGGCGCTCCACCCCACATTGCTAGACGCGTGTAAGATCTCTTGCGCGCGTCGTTTGGTGATGATCGTGTGCTCAGCCTCAACTTTCGTCCTGCTTGGCCTCCCAGGTCCCCAGACCTCAGTCCGTGCGATTATTGCCTTTGGTGTTACCTGAAGTCGCAGGTGTATCGTGATCAACCGACATTTCTAGAGATGCTGAAAGACAACATCCGACGCCAATGCCCCACCATAACTCCGGACATGTTTTACAGTGCTGTTCACAACATTATTCGTCGACTAAGGCTATTGTTGAGGAATGATGGTGAACATATTGAGCATTTCCTGGAAAGAACATCATCTTTGCTTTGTCTTAATTTGTTACGCTAATTATTGCTTTTCTCATCAGATGAAGCACCATTTTTCGCACATTTTTTGAACTTTTGTTTTGTTTACTTATTTATTTATTTATTTTCTTCTAATAAAACCCCATGTCATTCCAAGCATATGTGTCAATTTTTACCTTTCTATCTACATTATTCAGTGTAAGTTTTCAAATTTATACTAACTTTTAGCACCGGCTGTATATGGACAACCATAGATCCAATTCCTTGTTGACAACTATTAATCCATCTATTGCTGATACGACAAAATTTAATGACCCTGATTTACTCGATCTTTACCCATTTCATACATTGTTGAATTTGTCCGACACTTTATCCTATGTTCTATGTTTTACTTGGTCTGTGCACACGTACTCCATCTTAATGATGAATGCATCCTGCCTAGATATAGCTATTTTGTTATATGGTGAAGAATACTTATATTCTATACTCCACTATGTCGAGGGAAAAAATCATAATTCATATTTTAATATCGGTCGATATTATTGTGATCGGTTGGTCTAAGCCATTTGTATTCATGATAATTAAGTCAGATTCATCATCTGAGAACCCATGAAGTGTCGCCTATTGTTACACTTCCACTGCTGGAGTATTATTTTGAGGTTTTCATATTTACTTTACTTCAAAACAATAACATTTAATTCTATATACTGCCCTAAATGAAGAAATTTTATACATATGTATTACGGTCTAAGATATCTTAGGACACAAACAGTCTGAAGAAATGTTATTTATTATTTACAATCAACACCATTGCTTCTAGAAGTAATAGCTTTCAAATTCTTTAATTCTTGTATTATTTACAAACGTCTTTTTTATATTAATACCCCTTTTATTATACCATCCATTATGCCTTATTGTATTGCTTCAACGCTGATTCTTGGGTCATTTGTACTTGTTATTCATTATATTTTATATGGCATTCTGTCATAGATACAACACTGATTTGTAACATTATTTGTATAGAACCTGAAGAAGGTATGTTGTAATACCGAATTAAACAACATAAAATTTACGGCCGATGTTGAATTAGGAATTAAATTGGAATTAAAACTACACTAGCCATAGTCCCAATTCCAATATGACATGGAACTACATCGATATAATTTTTTCGGGTTCTCGGCAAGATCTTTTCCTATGTTATGACGGTGGTAGTTTTTGTATGCTTCGCACATCCATCTTCCTATAGACGCGCGAATCTCTACTAACTTTTGTCTAATTTCATTATTTTATCCTGTTTTAACTGCCTCTGCTTAACCGCTCTTTCTAGTAGGCCCTACATCCTCTCACCTAGCATTCTTCATCTATTGATATCTTAGGTGGCTGTTGTTGTAGTGACGACGTCATGATAACTATCCCTTGTCTATACAGTGACATCGTTGACAAGGTATGGTCTGTTTGTAGCTGTAACGTCTAAAATATTTCTAATGCGTGTCGGTTGGCGATTTCGCTGTTCAAAGCAGTGTTCGGAAAACGTGTTCAACGAAAGTTAACAGGGAGTTTGGACGAGAATCTTGGCAATCAGCTATTGACGCAGAAAAAATTTACCCGGAATATGGAGCAATGAGTACTCATGCATGAAGGTGGTAACAAATTTCTGAAAGATATAAAATGAATATTCTACTGATTATCCGATTTTGACGTAAACAGCGACTGAAGGATGCACTGTAACATTATTGATTCATTTGGCGTTGGGCTATCGTTGATTGCACTCCATAATTATCATTAGATGTTGATTATGTGAATTCAGATAGTGCGTAGTCAGTTCCAAACAAGTTAGTTCTAATTTTTTCTTTAAGTAACATGATAAAGTTTCTAAATACAATAGACGTGATCACCAGGAGTATTCAGAAGGTGCTTAGACTGTCAACTGCCATACCGCTGTAATGTTTATACGGTTGTAGCTCATTAATTCTGGCACCATTATAAAAGCATGCCTTTATATAACTTACTTTTCCTTTCTATGCCTCTATAAGTTGTAACTTCGTAAATGACGTATTTTAGAGTGTTACCACCCATATTGAAGATCAGTAATATTGTAATAGGCCTCACATTGGCATTTCCATCTTGTTTTAACGATTTTCTATTAGCTTTAGCCAAATTGTGCTACTTTCAGCTGAGTTATCTCACATCTCGAAAAGTGTTTCAATCAATTTTTTTCATAATACAACCATAAAAGACGACGAACCCTTTTATCTAACATCTAAGAGATATCTCGTTTTCTGTATATAATTAACTCAAGAGAAAACGGCACATTTTTAATAACATGTCTTTATTTTGGAAAATGTGTATCACAACAATTATTAACAACAATGATATAAATTAAAGTGCTTTGGCGGTATCACAGTGACGCAGACTAGCAGACTACAGGAGTCTACGCGGAGACCCTCTTGAGCTCCTGGCCGTACTTCTGCCTGTAGCTGCCGCTGGGGTCGTACTTGTTCTCCAGAGGCGTCCACAGGTCGGGCTTCTCCTTGATGAGGAACCTGATCACCTTCTCTGCTCCCGCCTTCTGCTTCTCGTTGCACTGGGCGCACTCGTTGGTCAGCGCATCAGGAATGGCGGCTGTGTAACAGACACGGGATGCAATCAATAATATAAGGCTCGTTCAAATACTAAGAAATTGATATTATCGTGAGATACTTGTCCAGAGGAAGAATCTCCTATGAAGATGATCAGAATTCATTTTGACTGTCAAAATCACAAACTACTACGAAATTAATTACATCGTGAGGTACATTTCCAGAGAGAAAACCTTTTTTCACTGAAGATAATCAGTTTTCATTCAGACTGTCATAAACATCATAAAGAAATATACGAAAACTAGAGACAGAAGTATAAATTAATATATTTGTGAAAACCTATTACGATTTTCGATTTTGAATTGAAAACACGTTCTATCAAAGTACTGAGTGCGGAATTGGAGGAAAATGCAACTCCTAACTGGGGTCTCAAAGTGTAAAGGAATATTTGGAATATTTGCGGTCATTAAATCCGTAGACCGTTACTTCTTTCGAACCCAAGTTTTTAAACGAGACTATATGATTGAAACCGTGTGAAACACTAGAGCCATATAGTGTGATACAAGAATAAACTTGATGTGATTTATGAAAATTGTAAGTTACAAATATGAGGATTTTTGTTTGTAATGTTACATGTGTAGTGAATTTGTTGTAGAGATAAAAAAAGACTTAGAAAGTATGTAAATTTTTCCTTGGTGTGGTTGAAATAGTTTCTTCGTGTACAAACTATATGGAAATAGCGAACACATACTCATAAATGTGAAAAGCTTACTGTATGTTAAGCATACATAGCGAAAGATTTGATACCTCTTGTGTCTAAACAAAAATGTTCAAATGTCTGTAGAGCTTATGGGACTTAACTACAGAGTCATCAGTCCCTAAACTTACAAACTACTTACGAACTAGCTAATACTAAGGACGGCAAAAATATCCATGCTCGGGGGGGATTCGAACCCCCGGCCGGAACGGCCGTGCAGACCGTAATTGGTACGCCGCAGACTGCTTGGCCACCGCAGCCGGCTCTAAATAAGAAATACTTTAACAAGCAACATCAGTCAAATAATGTAGGTGAGATTATTGTTTCATCTGGTGGCGTATTTTTTTCGAAATGTCATCACTATCCGTAAGTACAGTAGTGAATCTAGGACGTCATGGAATTGTCGCAAGAGGTTCCATAGAATGCAAGATCCATTCTTTAACCTACAAAAAGAAATTCATTTTACGATACGGATGAAGAGAATTTAGAAGATAAGCAGAAAGACAAATACTATACAGAACCCATCGTCTGTTGTGTGCAGAAGAACTACACTCACCCTTGAGCTCCTTCCCGTCAGGAGTGCAGGAAGCGTCGCTGTCGGACAGGAGGCACTCGTGGTACTTCTGGAGCAGGCGGTCGTTGTGCAGTACGTCGTCCAGGTCGATGTTGTCGTACTTGGTGGTGTACGCAGCAGCCGCTGCCACCAGACACGCCAGCAACAAGGCGAGAGTACACTTCTGCATCTTGGCTGTAGGTAACGCTGTCTGACTTTCGAGTGATGTGCCGACCACAGTTTCAGAGGTACCATATATACTGGCTGCTCTGCGAGTGACGTCATTGCGTCGGTGTCAGCGGCCTCGACTGCTTGACGCACGTGATCCTTTCTCAGAGTCTGCAGCCTGTTCGGCGGGCAGCCGCTTCAGTCCTCACGAAGGACGTAGCCATGACGTGTTACTGGGAAATTCTATGCGTTCTCCCATCTGGAATAACACATCGGCAGATTTCTTGTTTTGATTTCTGCTCAGAGCGTAAGACTTGAAACTACCCAGAGAAAAGCAAAATGTAGTGTGGCGAATTTAGCAGAATATGTATTTCAAGTAATATCTCATTTACACGAAAAATCACAGGACCCCACACGGAAACCATCAACTATTTCTTTATTATTTTGTTCATCGCTATTCCACCTCCCTTCGTGATGGGGAGAAAGGGTGTGTGGAATCAGTACTGTCACACAACGCTATAAATGATAACTTTTTAATAAATAGACAAAGAGAAACGGGGCATATTTACCGCGAATTTTAAAAATAATTAGAAAGGTGAAAATTATATATATATAACTCGCCGTCCTGTATATTTTGAAGTAGGTGAAACGTCGTAGAAAGACTGAAATGCAGAAAATGCGCTAGGTTCGTAAAATGTCGAAGTGGTAATGGTAGGAGATGAGAGAGTGATGAACGAATATAAGAGTCTGGTATGATGAGTATGGTTGTTGTGGGACTTGGATAAGGAGATGGTTGGTATTAGGATGTGTACATTGAAAAGAATGGAGGTGTTGGGCGAGAAGAAAACAGTCGTGATAAAAGGAAAGGCTATGGAGTAAACGTTGGTGTTGCGATAGGATAGGACAAGGAGAAAATGTGATGGGTATTTCTTAAGGCATAGTTCACATACAGGTAGAATAAATCATCAACATGTACCATACTCCTTCATATTTTTGACAATTTAATGTACGAGTACCGTGTCCATGACTTTATGTATAAACCTCAATTTTAATCGATTATAGACCTATGAGTATGATTAACAACAGTAAATCACGAAGTTTGAGGTTTTATTTTCTCATACTCATCTATCACTTTTGCATAGATGTAAGATTCATACTATGTAGACTGAACGTGAGATGCAAATACATGGCGTCCTATCATGGTATTCGCTTGTCTGAAGCAGCAGCTGAAATCAGCATAATTTACTGTATACGATAATGCAGCCCCACTACTTGCTTTAAAATAATTGTAGTTAATCTAGGTTTTGAAACGTCTAAGGGGTCTACATCAGGAAATGAAACTATAACATGGAACGTTTTCACTTAGAGTTTAATGCGCACATGTCTTATTAAGTTAATTATATAAATACTAGATAGGTAAAACCCAGCGGACGTAGGAAATACTCTCCGTTTTATTTCTTCAGACCGCTAGTTTTTAACTAGCTCGTATTTTTATAAATAATTTAATAAGACTTGAGCACATTAAGCTGTAAGTGTAAATATCTCATATTATAGGTTTAATTGCTGATGAAGACTTCCATAGAGGTGTGGCAATCTAAATCAGGTACAATTATTTTGAAGCAACTTGTGGGGGTGCATTTTCTTATACAGTAAAAAACATCCTTCATACTTAACCATCAGGATTAAAATACAACTTTGTTGACAATATTTAATTTTTCATGAAATGGATTGTCAAGACAACCTGTAGCACGATATTTTTAATTTCTTTATTTCATTTAATTCTTTTATGCAACAGTATACGTAAAGTAATTAATAAAAACGTAAACAGGCATAAGGATTGCAAATTATTTCACATAAAAGCTTAACAACTACATTATATTTCTCCACAGTCACTGTAATTTTCCAGGTATTTCTCAAAGCATGGAATATTTCCATGTTACCCTCCACGACAGAAGTAGCAATTTGTGTGTTCAATCATATTATAACAAGTTCCTTTAAGCCTCCATCGTTGTTGAAGCGGTTACCACCGGTGAATGAATTTGGATGCTGAAACAGGTGACGCTCGCTAGGAGCGAGGTCGGTACAGAATGGAGGAAGGCCTAAACCGTTCCGGAAAACAATGTGAACGACCTGACTTCCATATTAGCAATGTGCGTCCGCACATTGTCGTGAATCAAAACTATATCTTTTGAGAATGTTCCTCTGAGCTGGTTCTCCATTGTGCGGCACAGTTTCCTATGAGTCTCTGAACAAACATCTTTACTTATTTGAAATGCCTTGTCCGTCCCATATGTACACATGACCTTTTGGAATTTCCAGCATTGCTTCGGTTTAACCTCTCATCCATTTCATTGACTGCAATTCGTTTCAGATGTGTCATAAACAATCCATGTGTCATTCCTGTAACTATATGTGATAAAAATGTATCTCTATCATCGTTACAATGTCCTGCCTATCGATTGTTTTTCTCTTATTGATTAAGGAGTTCAGGCACTGAACTTGAGCAACGTTTATGACATTTTTTCACTCACAGTCTTCCGAAACACTGTTCGTGATATTTGTGGATGTTGAAGAAAAAGGGAATTAATCATACACCTACAGTTTTGTTGATCATTTCTTCCACAGCATTACCCAGTAGATCAGAAACACAGTTGGACGTCCACATCATTCTTTATTATGCACATGATGACACCCATTCTAAAACTGTCGGATCCGTCATCTCACCATTGAGGTAACCATTACATTTTTCTGTAAACATCGTATATTTGTCGATAAATGTCACTTCGCTTAAAATTCATAATTAACGAATTACAGTTATAAAATTGTGTTGAGATCTGTATAAAACATAGTTAATGGATTTGCTTAAGTACAATAGAGAGAACGATATGACCACCAACGTGTCCTGTGCTATATCCATTTTTCCTTATAATATGGTACGTGAATGCACTGTGTTAAGAATATATCAACAAGGGTAAGGAATGCTATGGATTACCTAACATAATACTGTGAAATATGTAGTAGATAGACGAATGAAGGTCCGATTGTTGCCATACTTCATAGAGTCGTAACTTACGTACATTATAGTTTTTGACGTTATATTCTCGTATTTTAACAATACCATAATTGCTAGTTATTGTCCAAAATCTGATCTGCCGTAGAAAAGTTTTTAAATTTCAACGACCACTGACTGGTGCTGGCAACTCTGTTTTGAAGTTTAGTGTAGTCATGGAGCCCTATACTTCCTGTGTAGAAGTTAATTTGTTTCCATATGGCACATGTTAGACAATATATTAAAGCCTAAAATCGCATGGCTAAGAGCAACCTCATAAAGTGTAAAATAAATTATTTTTCATACAAACTGTTCAATCTCAATATATCATCTCAGTTGACGAGACGGTTCTTTACAGAGACTAGAATACTTATTTGTGCAGCTCTTCTCAATTATTTAAGCTGTTTCAAGAAATGTTTGCCCTGATTTAATGTGTAATTTACATCAGAAGGAAAACTTTGCTTTCGGTACAGCACAAGGTTTAATTCAATATCTCTCCTTATATTTAATACCTTTGGTATAACGAGATAATGTTATCTCAAGGAACTGAATTATTGTTGATACTTTCGATGTGTGTGTATATTTATACACAAAGTAATGGATATCTAGTCCTTCAGTCCAGCGCACAGCAACAGGAAGTGACAACAGGAAGTCCTGTTTATCACCTGATATGCTCAGATCTTGCACTTACTGACGAGGTACTGAATAATCTACTATTTAGCTCCGTTTTCACAGTCTTGATGGGGCTTCTTTCTCGCAGGTGGGGAGCCTCTCCAATAACTCGTTTAATTCCTCCTTACTGTACGCAGATTTACAGTTCTTATTAGGAAATTCCACAACATTTACAGGAATCCCAACTCGCCCACACATAGTTACCTGCCAGTTTTGCATCTTAAAGGACTCAAATCGCTCCACCCAACCCTGCGTGATGCTTCTCACGTGAATGCAAGTAATTTTAATATTCTTAGCGAATGCAGAGGTCGTAGGGAATCAGTAACAGATGGCCACCGGCAAAGTATCTTCACAAGTGCTAGACTCCAACGTGTATCCCACCTGGACTGCCCTGAATCAGAACGGGCAATGATCGACAGAAGTGGTAGCAGTTCGCTTCTAAGAGATCGAATATCCTGTGCCGATCTCTCATGTTTCCTCCAGATGCTCCTGTCTTGTGCTGCACATTGCCAATTATCTGCTCCAATGCTTTTGCAGATACCATGTTTAATTTTGCGTTAGGTACTCCTAGGTCTACAGCTTGGTATTTTGCCATTCAAAACCTCCCCAAATGGTTTTACACAATTTTCATTCTCTTCAAATGGATGAACCAATAAGTCTTCTCACACGTATTAAATTCACTATTGTTGCATGCTGGGCCGTACACCATACACTCCCTGCTAACTACGTCCATCTGTCACTGCCACTCCCTTTGTTCCCCTATCTTTAACAAAATCCTCATCCTTCTTCTCTGTATGCATGTCCACTTCCTCCCTGTACATCTCCTCCTAGCTCATCTCCCTCTCTACAATCTGATCCTCGAGCATCTCCTCCTAGCTCATCTCCCTATCTACAATCTGATCCTCCAGCATCTTCCTCCTCCATCTTTATGTAGCTCCCAATCTCCCTGCTATCCCTGTCCACCTCCTCATCAAGGTCTCTCATCTCCTCCTTTGTCAATATACACCCTCCCCTCCTCTTGAGACTTTTTCTATCTTAGAATTCTGATATCAACGAAAGTTCTTGACTAATACTTTAAAATTTTGATGAAACTTTTCATATACGTGAGTATATATTTTATTTTAAAATAAGTCACATATGTCTCTTCATAAATATCATAACAAAGGCACGATATTCCAAGCAGCGCAAAACGTGTTATACACACACTTGACTTTTACGTAAAAGTAAAATGGCGATATACAAAAACTACATTTCTCTTTATTACTCTAGAAAACAGAAAGTGACGAACCTACGCATTATGGCCGATTCGGCGTAGATCTCAGGCATTTTCGATAAGGTTGATGTCTAAAGAACATGTTTGACACATTCATATAGAGATGTTACCATCTCACACAATGCATTCATACAATGAGCCCAAGATTTCTCTATTAAGACGAATCCCACACCAAAATGCTACTAATGTGGTTGCAATGTACGTCAGAGGAAGTCATCTCTGTAGCGTATAGGTTTGATTGCCTTCTCTGACCACCAATGACAGACGGTGACGTCACAGTATGATGCCACATAGTAAGAGGTAAGAAAAAAATGTTCAAATGTTTGTAATCCTAGGGGACCAAACTATGTTGGTCATCAGTCCCTAGTCTTGCAAATTACTTAAACTAAATGAAACTAACCTAAGGACAGCACACACATCCATGCCCGAGGAAGGATTCGAACATCCGACACGGGAGGCCGCGCGATCCGCAACTTAGCGCTCCAGACCGTTCCGATACTCCCGCGCGGCGAGGTAAGACATAAGACATCAGTAACGACCACGTTGCTGCACTCGGTGGACAGTGTGTCTAAGTCAATCATACTGATCAATGCCTCCAAAAACATCTCCGAAGAATAAAAGCAGATGGCACTGTAAACAGCTCTTGATGCCAGTCCTAACCAGCACATTCAGCGTGCGTTTGGACCCGTCTGTGCCTAGTTGCATGGTGTGAATGCTGGACTTCCGCAGAAATACGAATATGGCTTCAAGAAAATCATTATTCACCATTGTCAATACTATTCTTCCGGGTATGAGACAGCGTCGTCATTTTACAGAGTATATATAATGGCGACGCGGTCTCATACCTGGATGACAACAGTGACAACAGCCGCGAAAACCTACGTTTGCAATTATTCACCTTGTTGGCATTTCTGTCAGGGTTACACCGTTACGTTGCGGTCATCAGTTGCTGTGGTAGCCTTTGGGCGGTCAGAACAAGGCAAGTCATCAAACAGTTCCTGTATCTGTGTACTTCTTCCAGATGCGAATAACATCGCTGTAGTTCACTACGAGACGTCTGGAAACTTTCATTGGTGGGAGACCCTTCTGACACAATGCGGATGCGATCAATATTCGAAACGGAGCTCCGGGACATGGCTGAACTACAGCCAACCCGACTAGTGGACTTTCCTAGCGTTATGACTGCAACAGATTGGCCGTGTTACACATCCGTCTAATGCGCACTGTTAATTCGTGGTTGTTTGCCTCTTCTGTGGGTTGAATGACATCTATGGACAATCTAAGAAACCTCATTCTTGATACAATATTCATATGAAACGTCAATGTTCAGGAGATCTTGGAACAAAGGAGATACAAAACATTCTTTCAATATACACTGGTTAAAACAATTATAGAATCACTTAATGTATCTAAGGTCTGAATTATTGTCGTAGACTAAATGAACTAAAATGTTCATATTTCTCATTTCTACAGAGTATAGACAACGACATTACGGAAACCGAGGTAGTGGTAATAACAGCAAGCTACTGCTGAGTGGGTTGGTGTTGACTCATGTTGAGTTTTCGTCCAGGTCTAGCCTCTGTCTTTCCCCGCCCAACTTTTAGGAAATTTTAGGTACACGATACGTAGATATCTAGAACATCGATATAGTTAGTAATACAAGTTTTATTGACTGAAGAATAAAATACTCAACTTCTATCTGTTCTTCTCTCTCCTCGCGGCGTCGTCTTCTGTACGATGCTATCTAGCTGCGCTGAGACCTAGTAACCGCCTAGTTCGTAGCTGAGTTCTGACGGGCCGTCCAGACACATGTTGGCCTAGGTCTCAGGAATATCAGATTGAGCAGGGTACAAATGTATCACGTGAAACCGGAATTTAGCTTCATATCGTTGAATGGAAGCGTCGGCGTTCATACGAAGGAGGCTACAATATAGGGAGACAACCTGCATGCGTCTGAATACAGCTGTATCTATCCAGCACATTTCCGCAAAATAGATGTTGATAGAACATCTTAGTCCTGTGATTGAATACGAGAGACGGTACTTTCCCGTCATTTCTGGCGTACATGCACTCCTACCTGGCGCGAGTTGTTTTCCTGTTTGAGTGAGTTGGAAATTGTTTGCCGTTTTTTAGAGAAATCTGTTCGCTAGTTAATGAGCGGCCAAGGGTATATACAAGAACCTGTCGACCACGGAGCAGTAACAGCATCAATTATTTACTTCATGGTCAGCACCAAAACGCATTCAGCTAATATTATTTGAAAACTGAAACTTATAGAAAGACGGAAAACATTTTTGCGCTATACATGAAGTAAGTAATTAACGCTGTTCCTGCTCTACAGTTGACAGGTTCTTGTAAGTAACCTTCTCCCCATCTCTTCCTGTACCTGCAGCATGACAACTCGAAGGGGTAACCGCAACTATTACTTTTCGCACAAGTCTCTCACACTGTTCCTCGCCACAGGCGCCGCAATGATCTGATGGACTGACTAACTTGTAATTTGCGGAAAACATTGGACAAAAATTCTATTTGGTGCGAAGGATGGCAGCTAGCCCTCACTGCGCATGAGTAGCAAAAACAATCCCATAATAATCCGTTTGGAAAACATGGTGTCTTTGTTTGGAAAAAACAGCGAAGTTATAATTATTTAAAGATAAAAATAACAGTCCAATTCGCAAAATTTTACTATTTATTATTACAGGTAACCGGTTTCGATCTAGATTAGATCACCTACAGCGATAGGTCTGAAGATCTGAAGATGATCTAATCTAGATCGAAAGCGGTTACCTGTAATAATAAATAGTAATATTTTGCGAACTAGACTGTTATTTTTATCTTTAAACCCCATAAGACATTAAAGACATTAGTAGAGATTTTCTTGATGTAGTTGCGTCGTTCAAATATCAGTCGGAGGTCTGAAGACCACAACAACAACATCAAATGACGGTATGTTTTCATGGTCTTGTGAACGATTTCTTAAATGTTAAATTTAAAACTTCGGCCTTCATTTTGCTGTCTTTATCACCACCTCAGAACGATACACGAAGGACTCGATAAAAGTCTTTTTTCTGCTTACCGATATTACGTGGGCTTAGAATTTTTTCGGGTTCTTGGCAAGATCTTTTGCTAAGGTATAAAGTGGTAGTTTCTGTATGCTTCATATATTCTATATAGGCGAGAATTTCTACTAAATTTTGCCTGATTTGATTTGCTTTCCCTGTATTAACGGGGAACCCATCTGATCTTTCTCTCTCTCTTAGACTTCTTGAACGATTGATAACGTTTGTGGCCATTGTTGCTATGACAACGTAATGAACACTAACGTCTGTCTCCGCAGTGACATCATTGACAAGGTCTGGCCTGTTTGTAGGTATTGCGTTTGGACTGGCGATTTAGCTGCTCAAAGCAGTGTTCGAAAAACCTGTGCAACAAAAGTTCACAGGGAGATTGGTCGAGTTCTTGGTAGTGTGCTAGTGGCGCGGGCATAATTTATGCAGAATATGGAACAATAAATACTCATGTGTGAAGATGGGAGTAAATTTCTGAAACTATAATGTGAATATTCAACTTATTATCCGATTTTGAGGTAAATGTAAAGTGAAGGATACACTGTAACTTTTTTGATTCATTTATCGCTATACTGTGGGTGACTGCATTCCTTGATTAGTTGTTAATTATCTGAAGCCGGCCGCGGTGGCCAAGGAGACTGAGACGCTCCAGTCACGGTCTGCACGGCCACTACGGTCGGGGGTTCGAATCCCCCCACGGGCATGGATATTTGTGCCGTCCTAGTTCGTAAGTAGGTCATAAGTAGTTTGTAAGTTTAGGGACTGATGACCCCGTAGTTAAGTCCCATAGACTATACAAACGTTTTTTGAATTATCTGAATTCAGATAGTCTGGTGCTACTTTCGGTCAGTTCCAATTCAATTAGCTCTAATTTTTTCTTTAAATAACAGAGTATCATTAATGAAAACTAAAATACACAATTTTGTGTTTGTTCTACAGGTTCGTTCACTTTCGAATCGTTTTTTTTTTTTTTTTATTTTTATTTTTTTTTTTTTTTTTTTTTTTTTTTTTTTTTTTTTTTTTTTTAATTCTTAGGCTATCATCAGACGTTTTCTGAACTTAAGTCAAAGAACTTTCGGTGTCAACAAACCAGAGGAGATGTTACATGCAGAGAAGTTCTGGTTTGTTGGCAACGCAAGTTGTTTGACTAAACTTCAGTAAATGTCTGATGATGGCCTAAGAAGCAGAGAATTGATTCGCGAAATAAAGAAATCTGTAGAACAAACACAAAATTGTGTATTTTAATTTTCATAATGAATTTGTTCTACCAACAACTGACGGAAGAATCAGTTAACATGAGAATAACTCTTCTAAATACGTTAGAAGGTGCTTAGACTGTCGGCTTTTGTATGCGTATGTCTGTACGTCATAGTGAAGTAATGTTTACGTGCCCGTTGCTCAGTAACTGCGACACCATTATGAAGACATGCATTACACGTAATTTTCGATGTCTCTTAATCTCTGAACTGGAGTAGCGCAACGTGTTGCCGCTCATATTGAAGATCAGTAACTTTTGCTTCACTTTGGCATTTACATCTTTTGAGTCGTCTCAGAAAATTTTCATTTGCTTTAGCTAATGTGAGATATTTTTCAGTTGAGTTATCTCACATTTTGAGAACTGTCTCAAAGTCATCTTTTTTTTAAAGTACACCCATAAAAGAGGACTAATCTTTTATCTAACATATAGAAGATCTTTCGTTTTCTATATATAATTAATTCAAGACAAAACGGTACACTTTGATTAACAGGTCTTTATTTTGAAAATGTGTATCACAACAATTAATAACAATAATGATATAAATTAGAGTGCTTTGGCGGTATCACAGTGACGCAGACTAGTAGACTGCAGTTGTCTACGTGGAGACCCTCTTGAGCTCCTGGCCGTACTTCTGCCTGTAGCTGCCGCTGGGGTCGTACTTGTTCTCCAGAGGCGTCCACAGGTCGGGCTTCTCCTTGATGAGGAACCTGATCACCTTCTCCGCTCCAGCCTTCTGCTTCTCGTTACACTTGGAGCACTCGTTGGTCAGCGCATCAGGAATGGCGGCTGTGTAACAGACACGGGATGCAATCATTAAAATAAGGCTCGTCAAAATACTACGAAATTGTTTTTATCCTGAGATAATTGTTCAGAGGAATAAACTCCTGTCTATGAAGACTATCAGAATTCTTTTTGACAGTCAAAAACAAAAAAATACTGCGAAATTAATAATATCGTGAGGTACTTGTTCAGAGGGAAAGCCTCGTTTCTAAGATGACAATCAGTATTAATTTTGACAGACACACAAATGTCTACGAAATTAAATGTATTGCGAGATAACTGACCAAAGGGATAACCTCTTTTCTATGAATATAATGTGTATTCATTTTGACACATTATCAGAATATATATGAAAACTACAGACATACATACAAATAAAATATCTATTACGATTTTAATTTTTGAAACGAAAGCTGTTCTACGAGTTTACTGTGGACTTGGAGGATACTGCAGCTCATGACAAGAGCCAAAAAGTAAAGGTGTATTTGGGTCATTTGCGCTCCTTAAATCCGTCGACTATTACTTCTTTCGAATACAAGTTGTTTTAACGGTAGAATTGAAATCCTATGAAACACTGGAGTCAGTTACTGTGATTGGATTCAAATGTTCAAATGTTTGTAGAGCCTATGGGACTTAACTACGGGGTCATCAGTCCCTAAACTTACAAACTACTTATGAACTACTTACAACCAAGGACGGCACAAATATCCATGCCCGAGGGGGGATTCGAACCCCCGACCGTAATGGCCGTGCAGACCGTGACTGTAGCGCCTCAGTCCCCTCGGCCACCGCGGCCGGCTGTGATTGGATTAACTCGATTTGCTTTCCGGAGATTCTCGGCTACAAATATTAGGATTTTTCTTGGTTATCTCGCATTTATAGTTATTTTTTCGTGCATGTAAAACAAAGACTTAGGAAGTATGTGACTTTAGTCTCCATGATTAAATTACCAAAAAGGCACACTATATGCCTAGTCAATATATGAAAATTGATTTAAAGAAGAATTGTATATATAAAGCCAATGCAAAAAATTAATACCAGCCAGAAATTTCACTGCCACGTTCATAGCGTGGTTTAAAGAGTTTCTTATTGTCCGAACTGTATGGAAGTAGCGCATACGTACCCCTGAATGTGAGAAACACACTGTATGTTACTGAATACGGTGCACAGTAAATGATACCTCTAACGAGTCTAAACACGAAATACTTTAGCAAGTTATCTCAATCACATAATGTAAGCGTCTAGGTGAACTTATTGTTGGAAATGTCATCACTATCGATCAGAAGTGAACCTGGGACCTCATAGAACGTGGCTGGAAAGATAGTATCAAATGCAAGATGCATTCTTAAACTTACTAAAGGAAATTGATTTTGCAGTACGGACGAAAATTTAGAGGACAAGCAGAAAGACAAAGACCGTGCAGAAATTGTTTAGTGTTTAGCTCACCTTTGAGCTCCTTGCCGTCAGGGGTGCAGGAGGCGTCGCCATCGGACAGCAGGCACTCGTGGTACTTGTTGAGCAGGCGGTCGTTGTGCAGGATCTCGTCCAGGTCGATGTTGTCGTACTTGGTGGTGTACGCAGCGGTCGCTGTCACCAGACACGCCAGCAACAAGGCGAGAGTACACTTCTGCATCGTGGTTGTAGGTAACGCCGAAAAGTGTGGCTTTCGAGTGATGTGCCGACCACAGTTTCAGCGGTACCATATATACTGGCTGCTCCGCCAGTGACGTCACTGCGTCGGCGGCCTCGATACCTCGACGCACGTGATCCTTTCTCGGAGACCGCAGCCTGTTTGGCGGGCAGCCGCGTCATATTGCAGAAAGCACGTCACCGTGACGTGTTACTGGGAAGCTCTTTGGCTTCTCCGTTCTGGAAAAACACATCGGTAGACACAACATGAGATTCACAACAAACCAGAGAGAAGCAAAATGTAGTGTGGGGAATTTAGCAGATTTTGTAGTCCAAGTTATTTTAGTAACACGAAAATACACAGTATTTCACGACTTGACTTCCTTCTTTGTTATTTTCATTATTGCTATTTTATCCCCCTTCGCGAGGGGATAGGTTTGTGGCACCAGTAAATTCATACAAAACTTTAACGAACAACTTTTTAACACATATGCAAACAGAATGTTTTATAAAAGGTGATAATTATGGGAAAATGTACATACGTAGATAACTTGCTGGCTTTCTGTATCTGTCTATCTCTTTGGACCTTCTCCCGCACATGCAGGTTCGGTACTGTGTTAAACGCGGATTTGGCAAGTCTTAATATTTACAGCCGCGGTAGAGTAGCCGAGCGGTCTAAGGCGTCTCGCTGCGGAGCGCGCGGTTGCTCGCCGTGGAGGTTCGAGTCCTCCCCGGGGCATGGGTGTGTGTGTTGTCCTTAGGTTAGTTTACCTTAGTTTAAGTAGTTTGTAAGCTACGGACTGATGACCATGCAGTTTGGTCCGATAGAATTACAAACACTTGAACATTTTTTTAATATGTACAGGGTGGCCGGATGCTCTTCCTGCCGCCACTCCATGACCCCCCAAGAGGACATGTGTACCCCAAATGTCTGTTTATAGATGTGTGTGAAAGTGTAAAGTGTTACGAAATGTTTGCGAATCGTGTAACTGAGGCATCAGCCCAGTATTCATCTAGAGGGATGTTGACAACCGCCTAAAAACCACATCCTGGTTGGCCGGCACTCTGACCCATTTCGATAATCTGCCTGGCGGATTCCAACCGGGACTGATACGCCACACCGTCCAGAAAAGCGGTGCGTTAGAACACACGGCTAACCGAGCGGTTACTGTGTTTCTGTATATTGTAAGGTAAATAAAATGTTGCAGGTAGACTGATCAAAGTAAGTGCGTTAGGTTGGTAAATTGTTGAGGTGGTAATGTCAGGAGACAAGAGAGTGATGAACAAGTATTGGAGGCTGGTATGGCGAAAATGGTTGTTGTAGTACTTGGATAAGGAAATGGTTTGGAACTGGGATGTGTAAAGGGGAAAACAATGGAGTTGCTTGGCGGGAAGAAGGGAAAATAGTTATCATACAAGGAAAGTGAATAAAGTAAGCCCTGGATCGGAGACAGGGTAAGATGGGTATTTCTCTAGGCACAGTACACAGTCGGAAAGAGAAAATCATCAACATGTACTAAACTTCTTAAAATTTTGACATTTTAAGTAATTTACGAGTACCATGGCCACTTCTTTATGGAAAAACCTGCGTTTTAAACTGCTATATACTTATGAGTATGATAAACAAAAGCAATTCAGGAATTTTAATTTTTATTTTTCCTAATGTATCGATCACTTTGACGTAGGTATGAGATTCATACTTTTTTTCACTGTAAGTGAGGTGCAAGTACATGGCGTCCTGTCATGGTATTACCTAGCGTACTTCATCAGCTGGTGTGAGAATGAGTCGCCGCGGCAGGTTAGACGTGCGCATTGGAGCACCGTACTACGGTCCGCCCGGCCGTCCGCCGTCGGGGGTTCGAATCCCCTCCCCCCTCGGCCATGGATGTTTCTGTTGTTCTTAGGTTAGTTCACCTTAGTGTAAGTAGCCTGTAAGCTACGGACTGATTACAAAGCAGTTAAGTCCGATAGATTTACAAACTTTTGAACATTTTTGAATTTGAGAGTTCAAATGATTTTGAACATCACTTGTCTGACGCAGCAGTTGTATCAACTTAATATTCGGTATAAGAAAATGCAGTCCCACAAGTTGCTTTAAAGTAATTTTAGTTGATCTAGATTTCGACGCCTTTATCGGCGTTTACAAAAGAAAATGATACTATAACCTGAACCAATTACTCTTAGAGCTTAATATGCTCATGTCGTGCAAATTTAGTTATATAAATACTAGCTAGTTAAAAATCAGCGGACTAAAGAAATGCTCTATCTACATTTTATTTCTTCAGACAATTACTTTTAAGCAACTTATGGGGGTGCAATGTCTTATACAGTTAAAAACATCCTGCATACTTAACCATCAGTATTACAGTACAAATTTGTTGACAATGTTTAACTTTTCATGAAATGAATTGTCAAATTGTTTTACATTGTCAAGGCAACCTGTAACATGAGATTTTCAGTTCATTTATTTCATTTATTTATGCGACAGCTGTTAGTAAAGTAAGTAATAAAAAAATCATACAGTTACAGATTAACAGATTTATTTACTTCACTTAAATGTTTAACATCTAAACCATACTTCATTTTCCAGATATTTCTCAAGGCGTGGAATATTTTCATGTAATCCTCCATCACGGAATTGTAGCTGTCTGCGTGTTCAATTACGTTCTTTTATGTCTCCCTAGTTGTTGAAGCGGTTACCTCCGAGGAATGAATTCGGATGCTGAAGAAGGTGGAGCTGGCTAGGAGACAGGTGTGGACTGAATGGGGCAAGCCCTAAGCCGTCCCGGGAAACACTGTGAAAGACTTGACTTTCATATTTGCTGTGTGTGGGTCTTGTCCTGAAAGAAAACTACGTCTTTTGAGAATGTTCCTCTGACCTTGTTATCCACTTTGCGGTACAGTTTCTAATGCATCTCGGAATAGACATCATTACTTACTTGAAATGCCTCGTCCGTCCCAAATGTGCTCATGACTGGAATTTCAGTCAATGCTTTGTTTTATCATTTCCTCCATTCCATCGCCGACTTTTCGTTTCAGGGGTGTCATAAGCAACCAAACAATGTGTCATTTCTGTTACTATCTGGAAAAAAAAAATTCCTATCATCATTGTTACGTGCGGCCCATCTGTTTCTTGGGTTTTTTCCTCTCCCTGACTAAGGCGTTAAGGTACCCAACGTTCGCAACGTTCATGATAACCCAGTTTTTCACTCACAATCTTCCCAAACATATTTGTGTGTGTTGAAGAACATTGGCAATAATCATAATGTCTACAGTTTTTGTTAATAATTTCTTTGATTTCAGTAATCAGTACATCAGAAAACGCCGATAGATGTAAACATTCTTATCATACACTGGCTTCCAATCCTAAAACTGTAAGATTCGTCTTCTCACCATTGAAGTACCCATTACTTACATTTTGTCAACAAATCTCTCTTATTTGTCGATGAACGTCACTTCGCAGAAAATTTTTAGTTAATGAATTACGAATTTAAATCCATAAATCCAAGAAGTCTAATTTCTCATACCACTCATACCACAGTCTCTAGATAAGGGAAGTAAAAACCAAAGTGTTTTATTAATATTAAATCAGTAGCAGCAGTTTAGTATGTGGTTGGTTGGCAACTATTATAAAAAAGCAATATAACAACGATAATTAATAAAGTAAACAACGGACTTTGAGTTGCTGATTCAGTAACAGAAATGAGATTCACCTATGGAGGAATGTTATTATGGTTCACTTGTAACTATGCTGAAATAATTATGAGGACTGCAAGAACAACTGTCATAATATTTGTGGATTAAGCATTCTGGAAATTGTTACATTATATCAGTTGTAACTGAATTGCTTGTATCGTAGTTAGCTGTTCAAAATATGTTTGTTCAATTTTAACATGTCAGTAAAGATATTGCAACTAGGGCAGAGTTGCTAAGAACAAAAAACAGGTGATAATTTATCGCCAAGTCATTTACATGTACAAAATGAAAAAACTGAAGTTAAATTTCTGAGTGACTTGTGGATGTATTGAAAACTGACTAGGCCAACTGTTTCAGAAAACCGCAAATACTTGATGGATCTACTTCCGTACAGATGGCCAGAATGCAAATTCATGGATATAATTGAAACAAATAACATTTGAAAAATAAGATAAACTTGCTTGTCTCCGGTCAAACAAGGCAACTGATTATCCCATCAAGTCACTAGGCTAAATGAAGTTAATTAACGAAGTTAGAATAATGTAATAAATTCTATTACTAAATATGACGACCAAGATAAGTCACGTAGTGCTTATGGGTAAGGCACCTTTTCATATCCTTTTTAAAAACAAAAACACCATTTTAGGGAAACGGATCTTTAAATACATTTCGTTACTAACATTTAAAATAATTTCGTTTGCACATAATAACAAAGAATAATGGAAAAAATTAAAGGGTCGCTCCTGGCGGAATCACAGGATAAATTGCTGCTGAAATACTAAATTAAAATGTCGGTGAACGGTATAACGGTACAAATTATTCAGCCAGGTTACAAGAGAAAAACATCTACAATCAAATGGTGTTGCCTTAATTTAAAGGAAATGAACAACAGATTAGCAATGGGACCCCATTAAAGCATGACGTGAGGTACGTCGCAGTCAGTAGCACACTCGTCAACGTTGTATGAATGTCAACAAAGGTGATGAAGTTCACAAGGGTAGGCAGTGACACTGTATGAAGCGATTAGTGTTTCAAATACAACGATGAAAGCAATTGGAGGATCTGTTTATATACTTAGTTTCTGAAGTACCCTCATCGGCGGAAATTGTTCGACGTCTTTCTGTCAGTTCTATGGAGTGGAGACATACATTACGGCAACCGGGAAAGTAGTAATAATAGAGAGTTGCTGCAGAGGGGCTTGGTGCTGATTTGTGTTGTGCCAAACGAATTTCACCAGTACTGGGATTACCCAAAGCTATGGCATTGAAAGCCATAGAAAGGTTTGAATCGGGACGGACATAGAGGTTGGTGGTAGCAGATAATTCCCAGAGTGTAATTTCCTGGACCTGGATGCGATTTCAGACAACAGGAACCGTTAATAGAAGATCCACAGAAAGGTTGACCACGGGCAACGTCACCAAGAGATAACCGTTATCTTCGGTAAACAACCCGTCGAGACAGGAGGCTGAATGCATCTCAGCTTCACCCCCCCCCCCCTGCTGCTTGCAACAGGACCCGCAATATTAACACAAACAGTCCGAAATCGCCTTCTGGAATGTAGCCTCTACACATGGAGACGTATGGTGTGAGTGTCATTAAAACCATGACACCGTGTAGCCCTGAGAAATTGAGCGGAGCAACACCAGGAATCGTAATGACTGACACCGGGCTCTGTTCACAGATGAGTCAAGATTTTGTGTTCAGCCGGACAATCGTCGTCCCCTAATCTTGATAGAACGTGAAACAATCCAAATTATGTGCAGGAAACATCACCATATGATGGAAGTGGACGAATGGTGACAACAGAGTCAGTTCAAATATTCAAATATTTGTAAATCTATAGGACCAAACTGCGTGGTCATCAGTCCGTAGCTTACAAACTACTTAAACTAAGTTAAACTAACCTAGCGACAACACACACACACACACACACACACACACACACACACACACACACACACATGCCCCAGTGATGACTCGAACCTCCGACGGCGAGCAACCGCGCGCTCCGCAGCGAGGCGCCTTAGAACGCTTGGTTACTCTGCCGCAGACAGGAGTCAGTACTGGCAGACGTACGGACCTCTGTTTTGTTCAGTACGGCGCTTTATCTTCTCAGAAGTATATAAACGTGATTTTTCGACATTTTGTTGTGCCACTCGATGGTACCATGGGATATGGATTTATTCTGGTGGACAATAAATAATACCCTCCTCACAGAGCTGTACTAGAGGAAAACATGCTTGAAGCAGAGGGAATTGAAGAAACTGAATAGCCAGCTTGTTCACTGGACTTACGGCAGATTAAACATACTGGGATGCACTTGACAGACATTGCGTTTTGTAGCCAGAGCAGCACCTCCCACAACGGTTGCTGAGATGCGTATTACAGTCATGACAGGATGGCCAAATAGCCCTCAAGAGCTGATTCATAACATTATACTGTCCATGACACGCAGGTGTGCAACTGTACTGGCCGTCCGATGTGAAGACACACCATATTAGAGGGCAACGAGAACGTCTTTCACTATTGTGGTAGCCCCGTGATGTCTCACTCTAAGTAAATGCCAAGTAAACACCGATTAAAGTGTTGAAACACCAAAATACCGTACTTTATCGCCCACAAATTACAATAATATTGTAATCAAGATATGCATAAAATACCATACCTATTTTGCGTATGAGATTTCACCTGATACCATAGTTGTTTTGAGCATTGTACTTCTATTGGATGGAAACTAAAAATTTTCCATGACGTATTTCCGTGGGCTCGCGCTCCTCAAATTTGTTGTATGGAAATACGTCCATACCATTCATAACGTCGGAGTGCCACTAGCCGCGTGACGATAGGTGGATGATACTGCATGCGTTGGCTTGATGTTATCCCCAATCTCTGCATAATATTGGAAATGCTGGTTCACGTACGTTTAATACTTTCACGTTCCGCATGGACAAACTACACCGATGCATCAAACGGCCTAATCGTGTGCGTCCGCATGTCCTCGGGTCCAAAACGAAGAGTCCTTATCCCCACTTTGTAGACGGGCTTTCCACTGTTATCCAGCCGAAGGCCAAAAAGGCCTGTTGTGTCTTTATGATGTAACTAATTTCCTTGCTCCTGCTAGCATTTTAGTTTGCCTCTGCCCTGGCTTGCAGGGAAATGTGTCTCTTCCGTGATTGCAGAAAAAATCTGTCTACAGGACACATTCTCAGGACGACACGGCATTTTGTGATTTTAACGAATGCCGGGATATATGCGGGTTCTGTGTGGTCACTCGAAAACTGCAGTCCCATCGTCTCTCGAAATGGCTCTACTCTGAGCGGCTTTCGTAACGTGATGTAATCCTATTGTGAGGCAACGTTTACATGGAGCCTCGTAGGCTCAGATTTTCTCATGGTCACAACTTAGTTTGACGACCGCTTCCGTAGTCTATTTGGAGATCGTGGTGGTTTGCTTCCCGGTCGGGTCGGCGATTTTCTGGGCTCGGGGGCTAATTGTTGTCCTTATTGTCATTTCATCAGCATTGACACACAAGTCACCGAAGTGACGTCAGATAAAATGGCCATACTGCTTCGGCCAGTGCCCCATGACCACCGCTTTCACATGGTGCTAAGGTACCTAATCTTTTCCATTAAAGTATAATCGGTTTTTCGCGTAGTGCATTTATTATGGTGCCCTCCCCCACCAATATACAATACTGGCCATAAAAAATTCCTACACCATAGAGAAATGCAGATGATAAACAGGTATTCATTAGACAAATATATTATACTAGAACTGACATGTGATTACATTTACACGCAATTTGGGTGCATAGATCCTGACAAATCAGTACCCAGAACAAACACCTCTGCCCTTCAAAAATGTTCAAATGTTTGTATAGTTTATGGGACTTAACTATGGGGTCATCACTCCCTAAACTTACAAACTACTTATGAACTACTTACGAACTAGGACGGCACAAATATCCATGCCCGAGGGGGGATTCGAACCCCCGACCGTAGTGGCCGTGCAGACCGTGACTGGAGCGCCTCAGTCTCCTCGGCCACCGCGGCCGGCCTCTGGCCTTATAACGGCCTTTATACGCCTGGGCATTGAGTCAAACAGAGCTTGGATGGCGTGTACAGGTACAGATTTCGCAGATGTCCATGCAGCTTCATCAAGAGTAGTGACTGGCGTATTGAGACGAGGCACCATTGACAAGACATTTTCAGTTGGTGAGAGATCTGGAGAATCTGATGGCCAGGGCAGCAGTCGAACATTTTCCGTATCCAGCAAGGCTCGTATAAGACCTGCAACATGCGATCGTGCACTATCCTGCTGAAATGTAGGGTTTCGTAGGGATCGAATGTAGGGTAGAGCCACCGGTCGTAACATATCTGAAATATAACGACCACTGTTCAAAGTGCCGTCGATGCGAACAAGAGGTGACCGAGACATGTAAACAATGGTACCCCATACGATCACGTCGGGTGATACGCCAGTATGGTGATGACGAATGCACGCTTCCAACATGCGTTCACCGCGATGTCGCCAAACACGGATGCGACCATCATGATGCTGTAAACAGAAACTGGATTCATCCGAAAAAATGACGTTTTGCCATTCGTGCACCTAGCTTCGTCATTGCGTACACCATCGCAGGCGCTCCTGTCTGTGATGCAGCGACAAGGGTAACTTGCTGCTGCAAATGTCATCGAACTGTTCGTGCAGATGGTTGTTGTCTTGCAAACGTCGCCATATGTTGACTCAGGGATCGAGACGTGGCTGCAGGATCCGTTACAGCCATGCGGATAAGATGCTTGTCATCTCGACTGCTAGTGATACGAGGCCGTTGGAATCCAACAGCCGGCCGCAGTGGCCGATCGGTCTGCGGCGCGCCAGTCACAGTCTGCACGGCCGCTACGGTCGGGGGTTAGAATGCCCCCTTGGGCATGGATGTTTGTGTCGTCTTTAGTATAACGTAGTTCATAAGTACTTTATAAGTTTAGGGACTGAGCACCCCGCAGTTAAGTCCCTTATGCTTAACAAACATTTGAACATTTTTTGGGATCCAGCACGGTGTTCCGTATTGCTCTCCTGAACCCATCAATTGCATATTTTCCTAACAGTCATTGGATCGCGACCAACGCGAGCAGCAATGTCGCGATACGATTAAGCGCATTCGCGATAGGCTGCAAACCGACCATCATAGTCGGATAAGTGATGGAACGCATCTCTCCTTACACGAGGAATCACAACAACGTTTCACCAGTTAACGACGGTCAACTGCTGTTTGTGTATGACAAATCAGTTGGAAACTTTCCTCATGTCAGCACATTGTAGGTGTCGCCACCGGCGTATCACATCTTATTCCTGTCGGTTAAATTTTGCGTCTGTAGCACGTTATCTTCGTGGTGTAGCAATTTTAATAGTCAGGAGTGTATTAAATATGGCTATCGCAACTGTGCTGATTGTGTAATCGGTTTAGCGAGAACGTGAACTTTAGGTAGCACTCAAAAAATTTAAAACATTCGACTTGAACGCTGGGGAGTGCCTAAACGGCAGACATGTTTTAAAAAAGTATTTGTGGGTACTGTTCCCATGGTTTACATTATTCTGTTTTACATGAAACAATTTATTGTACATTTCTTTTTAATTGTGACAGTCAAAGTGGACCTTATCTCACAATGACAACTTTTGGCTGCGGATACCCGCATTCAAGATAACTTGCGTTGCATCACTTGCAGCAGGGAGATCGAACACGACTACGGTTGGGGACTACACGGAATCGTCAACCTAGTTTGGGAAAGATATGTGACTCTACTCATTAAATAAATTGCACTGCACACTGTTTCTGTGCCGTGCCGGGGCTTCCTCGCCGATGTCTGGTGGGACCGACAAATGTTCAAATGTTTGTATAGTCTATGGGACTCGACTACGAGGCCATCAGTCCCTAAACTTACAAACTACCTATGAACTACTTAATATTAAGGACGTCACAAATATCCATGCCCGAGGGGGGATTCGAACCCCCGACTGCAGTGGCCGTGCAGACCGTGACTGAAGCGCCTCAGTCCCCTCGGCCACCGCGGCCGGCTGGGACCGACAGTTGGAGTTTTCTCGCCAGATTGGATGATGTGGTAAATTCGCCTAGAGAGCCTATACAGCGAGAGAGTGGCCATGCGTGAAACCGCTGCTGATTGGCTGAGAGCCCAGGACGACATGTTTTTACCAGATTTGGCGGCCTTTGTATATGTCTGAATGTCTACAGTGTGCAATACTGTACTGTAGCGGGTCATAATCGCTTCGCCGGCCGCGGTGGCCGCGGTGGCCGCGGGGACTGAGTCGCTTCAGTCACGGTCTGCACGGCCACTAAGGTCGGGGGGTTGAATCCCCCCTCGGGCATGGATATTTGTGCCGTCCTTAGATAGTTCATAAGTAGTTCGTAAGTTTAGGAACTGATGACCATACAAACATTTGAACATTTTGAATAATCGCTTCTGACAGCGATTTCTCTTCACAGTTTGTTACAGGTTGTATTACCGTAGGCAATGATTTACTTTTACTCGTCTTCTGTCGGTTCTACGTACGTAAATTAACGTGTTGTTTGTCAGTCGTTGACGATAACTTTAGAACATCGCGGCAATTTTAATAATGTGTGTTACATAATCAGTAAGGACAGTCAACAAAAGTGCCTCTTTGTTCCTCTGTTGGCTGTAAAAACTGAAGTTTTTTATGTGATGCTTTTGTTCGCATGGGATGGGGAAACACCTAAATGGTGAGCGGTGAAATTTAACCGAGAAAGCGGAAAACGTAAAGGTGATTTATTCCTGTCTCTGCGAAGTAAATATTTTATGCTTCCCCCGTCCAATGCACGGTTATGGCACCGTGACGTTGGCTGTGTATTATTGGCTATTCACAATGTTATAATGGTTTTACAGGATGTAAGATGAAAAAGAGAGGTGGGTGAGACTATTGACTCGCTATAAATATTTAGCATCTATTTTGAGTCTGTTTCTGCTGTTTAAATAGAGATACTACGGGTATTTTTCCGATTTTCTGTGGTACTATGTTCCTAAAAGTATGCACAGAATGACGTTTTGGTATTTCCCAGCATAGGAAAATGTTATAAGATCGACAGGTACACACTTAAAATGCATTATATGTGGGCGGAAAGTAAAATTGTGTACTAATCTCAGCGATGGATATGTGGACAGAAAAAATCTGAAAAGGCATCTTTTCTTTGAGATACAGTACATGTAATTCTTTCTAATTAATCAACTGGCAATTGTTAAAGTTACCAGAACATCGTAAAATATGCTTCACCAGACTTTTTTCCTTACAAATTTGATAGGCCTGTATAAAAGTAGAAGAATGGCATTTGTTTTAACCACGTACTGATTAGTAAGCTAGAACACGTGCTTTGGCCTCATGGGTTTAACTGATGCCTTATTTCAATCGTAAATGAATTTATTTCTGCCTGGGCCGCTATGTATACGCACGTCCCGCGTGTAGTCTGGTAAAAACATGGCGGCCACCGGCCGGTTGGCCACACTTCCCCTATACTGCCTTTCTAACTTGGCCGTTCGAGGCAGCGTGGCAGGAGAGGTTCTGGACAGCCGCCGTGGCGGACAGTTACGGCTTTGGCAAACCAGGCCTAGGCGAGTGGCGCTGGGATGACAGGCACTGGAACCGTCGGCTGGCCGTATCGGTGTTGTTGCCTTGGTGGAACATACGGCCGGCGGAACGTGTGTGTCTGGGTCATTTGTCAGTGTATAGGAAACCTGGCCTAGACCGCCTGCTGTGTACTAAAGTTCTACCTGGAGAGTTGTGGCACTCGCAATCTGTTACTGGTATGGAAATGGATTGTCACGTACGTTTCGATGGGTTCATGTCTCTTGATAGCTGGTGAAATGTTTTATATAAGTTGGCTTGCAATCAAAGTTGTGACCATGATATGAGAATGATGGTGCCCACTATAAGGTTCACGTAGATTTGCTACATTTGAAAATCGAATACTTTGTCCATATTACTGCCAAGATTCCACAGTAAAGTTTTTTATGACTGTTTTCTATCTGTTGCTTACTTTAAACTGTAATTTAGTTTATAACTGTGTTTACTTCATGTACATCAGTTGCTTTTGGTAACGGGTTCTGTGTTTCAGGTACTCTCCTCAACTGTTGTCTCTTAACGCATTGTGAAAGACGCATACGGTAACTATTGAAAAGGAAGACGCCAGGAGAGACGTTGAACAGTGGGGGCACGTATTGACCCTTTTATTAGGAGACACGTTCTTCAGGTGAATAATGTCTTATTGGTGTTGTAAATTAATATTTATGCTGTCAGAAAAAGAGGTTCACAAATTCGATGGATACCTACTAGCTGAAAATGATTTGGATCTAAATCAAGGATAATTACCTCCATTAGGGGTAGATTAATTTGAGAGATATTGATTTTGAAAACGTATATGAAGAACTTAGTTGTAAGTGTGTGTGTGTATGTGGTGATACTTTTTTTGTCTGTATTAACTACCTCTGAACCGCTCTTTCCAGTACATACACTTTCCTAGCCTTCTTCATCGATTGATATCTAAGGTGGCCGTTGTTGCTGTGACGACATCTTGATAACTAACCCCAGTCTATACAGTGATATAGTTGACAAGGTCTGGTCTGTTTGTAGCTGTAATCTCTAAAATATTGAGAATGAACCTTTTATCTAACATCTAAAAACTGTCACGTTTTCTGTATATTATTAATTCAAGACAAAATGGTACACTTTGATTAACAGGTATTTATTTTGGAACATACGTATCATAACAATTATTAACAATGATTATATAAGTTAAAGTTCTTTGGCGGTATCACAGTGACGCAGACTAGCAGACTGCAGGAGTCTATGCGGAGACCTTCTTCAGCTCGTCGCTGTACTTCTGCCTGTAGCTGCCGCTGGGGTCGTACTTGCTCTCCAGAGGCGTCCACAGGTCGGGCTTCTCCTTGATGAGGAACCTGATCACCTTCTCCGCTCCCGCCTTCTGCTTCTTGTTGCACTGGGAGCACTCGTTGGTCAGCGCGTCAGGAATGGCGGCTGTGTTACAGACACGGGATGCAATCAATAATATAAGGCTTGTTCAAATATTAAGAAATTGTTAGTATCGTGAGATAATTGTCCAGAGGAAAACACTCCTGTTTATGAAGATGACCAGAATTCATGTTGACTGTCCAAAACAGAAAATACTACGAAATTAATTACATTGTGAGATACATTTCAAGAGAGAAAACCTATTTTCAATGATGATAATCACTTTTCATTCAGACTGTCATAAACATTATAATGAAATATATGAAAACTAGAGACAGAAGAATAAATTAAAATATTTATGAAAATATATTGTGATTTTATTTTTGGAAATGAAAACACTTTCTACCAAAGTACTGAGCGTAGAACTGGAGGAAAATGCAACTCATAACTGGAGTCTGAAAGTGTAAAGGAATATTTGGAACATTTCCGGTCATTAAATCCGTAGACCTCTACTTCTTTCGAACCCAAATTGTTTAAACGTGACTATATGATTGAAATCGTGTGAAACAAAAAAATGTTCAAATGTTTGTTAAGCTCATGGGACTCGACTACGGGGCCATCAGTCCCTAAGCTTACAAACTACTTATGAACTATCTAAGACTAAAGACGGCACAAATATCCATGCCCGAGGGGGGATTCGAACCCCCGACCGTAGTGGCCGTGCTGACCGTGACTGTAGCGCCTCAGTCACCTCGGCCACCGCGGCCGGCCGTGTGAAACACTTGAGACATATAGTGTGATACAAGATTAAACTTGATGTGATTTGTGAAAAATGTATGTTACAAATATTAGGATTTTTTTTGTTATGTTACATGTGTAGTGAATTTGTTGTAAAGATAAAAAAAAGACCCAGAAAGTATGTGAATTTTGCCTTGGTGTGGTTGAAATAGTTTCTTCGTGTACAAACTATATGGAAATAGCGCACACATAGTCATAAATGTGGAAAGCTTACTGTATGTTAAGCACACATAGCGAAAGATTTGATACCTCTTGTGTCTAAACGAAAATGTTCACATGTTTGTAGAGCTTGTGGGACTTAACTACGGAGTCATCAGTCCCTACACTTACAAACTACTAATACTAAGGACGGCAAATATATCCATGCCCGAGGAGGGATTCGAACCACCGACCGTAGCGGCTGTGCAAACCGAGACTGGCGCGCCGCAGACCGCTTGGCCACCGCGGACGGCTCTAAACAATAAATGCTTTAATAAGCAACATCAGTCAAATAATGTAGGTGAGATTATTGTTTCATGTGGTGGCGTATTTTTTGAAATGTCATCACTTTCGATAAGCGCAGTAGTGAATCTAGGGCATCATGCAACCTGTCGCAAGACGTTCCATCGAATGCAAGATCCATTCTTTAACCTACTAAAAGAAATTGATTTTACAATACGGATGAAGAGAATGTAGAGGATAAGTAGAAAGACAAAGACTGTGCAGAAACCATTGTCTGTTTTATGTGGAAAACCACTCACCCTTGAGCTCCTTCCCGTCAGGGGTGCAGGAAGCGTCGCTGTCGGACAGGAGGCACTCGTGGTACTTCTTGAGCAGGCGGTCGTTGTGCAGTACGTCGTCCAGGTCGATGTTGTCGTACTTGGTGGTGTACGCAGCGGTCGCTGCCACCAGGCACGCCAGCAACAAGGCGAGAGTACACTTCTGCATCGTGGCTGTAGGTGACGCTGACTGACTTTCGAGTGATGTGCCGACCACAGTTTCAGAGGTAGCATATATACTGGCTGCTCTGCGAGTGACGTCATTGCGTCGGTGTCAGCGGCCTCGACTGCTTGACGCACGTGATCCTTTCTCAGAGTCAGCAGCCTGTTCGGCGGGCAGCCGCTTCAGTTCTTATGAAGGACGTAGCCATGACGTGTTACTGGAAACACTTTGCGTTCTCCATCTGGAATAACACATCGGAAGATTTCTTGTTTTGATTTCTGCTCACGACATAAGATTCACAACAGCCCAGAGAAAAGCGAAATGCAGTCTGACGAATTTAGCAGAATTTGTTTTCCAAGTGATATTTCATTGACACGAGAATTCACAAGACCCCACCAAGAAAACATCAACTATTTCTTTCTCTTTTCTTTATCGCTATTCTACCTCCCTTCGTGATGGGGAGGAAGGGTGTGTGGAAGCAGTACTGTCATACTACACATTAATTGATGACTTTTTAATAGACAGACAAAGAGAAACGGAGCATATTTACCAAGAATTTAAAACTACTTAAAAATGTGAAAATTATGAGTAGATTGAAATATGAATATAACTTGCCATTTTTCCGTATATTTTGAAGTAGATAAAACGTCATAGAGGGACTGAAATGAAGAAAGTGCGCTAGGTTCCTAAAATGTTGAAATGTTGCAACGGCGGGAAACGAGAGAGTGATTAACGAGTATGATGTGTATGGTTGTTGTGGGACTAGGATAAGGGAATGGCTGGAATTGGGATGTTTACATAAAAAAATGTAGGTGTTGGGCTGGAAAAAAAGGAAAACAGTTGTGATGATAGGAAAGGCCATGGAGTAAACGCTGGTGTTGGAATAGGATAGGACGGAGAGAAAGTATGTTGGATATTTCTTAAGGCATAGTTCACATACAAGAAGAGAAAATCATCAACATATACTACACTCCATATTTTTCACAATTTTGGTAATGTACGAGAACTGTGGCCATGACTTTACATATTGTAAATTGTAATTTATTATAGACCTATATGTATGTTTGAGGATTTATTTCTCATAATCGTCTAACACTTTCACATACGTATGAGATTCACACTTTGTAGACTGAACGTGAGGTGCAAAATATATGACGTCCTATCATGGTATTCGCTAGCGTCCTTTATCAGAGTTATAACACATCCTCCATATGATTTTGAACATCGCTTGTCTGAAGCAGCAGCTGTAATCAGCATAACTTACTGTATAAGATAATGCAGCCCGACAATTCGCTTTAAAATAACTTTAGTTGATCTAGGTTTCGAAACTTCTCTGGGTTTCTACATCAGAAAATGAAAGTGTAACATGAATCGATTACTCATAGAATGTAATTTGGTCTTGTCTTATTAAGTTAGTTATAAAAATACAAGTTAGTTAAAAACCAGCGGACATACTCTTCATTATATTTTTTCAGACCGCTAGTTTTTAACCAGCTAGTATATTTGTTGTTGTTGTGGTCTTCAGTCCGGAGACTGGTTTGATGCAGCTCTCCACAATACCCTATCCTGAGCCAGCCTCTTCATCACCACATAAGAACGGCAACCTACATCTGTCTGAATCTGCTTACTGTATCCATCTCTTGGTTTTCCTCTTCGATTTTTTCGCCACACACTTCCCTCCAATGCTAAATTCACAATTCCTTGATGTCTAAGAATGTGTCCTACCAATCTATCCCTTCTTTTAGTCAAGGTATGCTAGAAATTTCTTTTCTCCCCAATTCTGTTCAGTACCTCCTCATTAGTTACGCGATCCACCCACCTAATCTTCAGCATTCTTCTGTAGCACCATATTTCAAAAGCCTCAATCCTCTTCCTGTCCGCACTGTTTATCGTCCATGTCTCACTCCCATAAAAGGCAACACTCCATACAAATGCCTTCAGAAAGGACTTCCTTAGGTTTAAATCAATATTCGATGTTAACAAATTTCTCTTTTTCAAGAACGCTTTTCTACCCATTGCCATTCTGCATTTTATATCCTCTATACTGCGACCATCATTTGTTATTTTACTGCCCAAGTAACAAAACTCATCTACCTCCTTTATTGCTTCGTTTCGCAATCTGATTCCTTAAGCATCACCTGATTTTCTTACACTGCACTCCATTACCCTGGTTTTGCGCTTGTTAATGTTCATCTTATATGCACCCTTCAGCACACTGTCCATTCTGTCCAATTGCTCTTCCAGGTCCTTTGCTGTATCTGACAGAATTATTATGTCGTCGGCAAAACGCAATGTTTTTAATTCTTCACCCTGAACTTTAATTCCTTCTCCAAATTTCTCCTTGCTTTCCTTTATAGCTTGCTCAATGTACATATTGAACAACAATGGAGAAAGACTACAACCCTGTATTACTCCCTTTCAACCACTGCATCCCTTTCATGCCCTTCAACTCTGAAAACCGCTGTCTGGTTTTTGTACAAGTTGTAAGTAACATTACGCTCTATATATTTTACTCCTGATTGCTTCAGAACTTGAAAAAGTTTATTCTAATCAAAATTGTCAAAAGCCTTCTCCAAATCTACAAAAGCTAGAAATCTAGGTTTGCCTTTTCTTAATCTATCTTCTAGGATAAGCCGTAAAGTGAGTATTGCCTTCCGTGTTCCTACATTGCGCCTGAACCCAAACTGATCTTCCCCGAGGTCGGCTTCTACCAGCTTTTCCAACCTTCTGTATATAATTCGTGTTAATATTTTGCAACCATGACTTATTAAACTGATGGTTCTGTAGTTTTCACACCTGTCTGCACCTGCTCTCTTTGGAATGGGAATTATAACATTTTTCTTAAAATCTGAGGGTACTTCGCCCGTCTCATACATCTTACACACCAGGTGAAACAGGTTTGTCATTGCTGGTTCTCCCAAAGACTTCAGTAGATCTGAGCGGATATCATCTACTCCAGGGGCCTTGTTTTGACTTAGGTCTTTCAGGGCTCTGTAAAATTCTTCTCTCAGTATAGTATCTCCTATTTCATCTTCAGCTACATCCTCTTCCCTTCCTACAATATTGTCTCGAAGTTCATTTCTTTTGTAGAGCCCCTCTATATACTCTTTCCACCTTTCAGCTCTCCCTCCTTTGCTGAGACCTGGTTTTCCATCAGTGTCCTTGATATTCATAGAGCTGTTTTTCTTATCTCCAAATGTTTCTTTTGTATTCCTGTAGGCTGTATCTATTTTTCCCCTATTTATACATTCTTCTACATCCTTGCATTTGCTTTCTAGCCACTCCTGCTTAGCCATTTTGCACTTCCTGTCAATCTCATTTCTTAGTCGTCTGTACTCCATTTTGCCTGTTTCATTTACTGCATTTTTATATTTTCTCCTTTCATCGATTAAATGTAGTATCTCCTGTGATATCCAAGGATTTTTTGTAGGTCTTTCCTTCCTACCTATTTTGTTCTCTTCATCTCTCAGTTTTACCCATTCCTCCTCTACTGTTATATTTTCCCCTGTTTCTGTCAATTGTTGCCTAAAGCTCCCTCTGAAATTCTTAAGAACCTCAGGTTCCTTCAATTTTTCCTACCTTATTGTAGTTTCTTTAGTTTCAGCCTATGTTCATAACCAACAAGTTATGGTCAGAGTCTATATCTGCCCCTGGGTATGTCTTACACTGTAAAACCTGGTTCCGAAATCTATGTCTTACCATTATAAAATCCATCTGGTATCTCCCGGTGTCTCCTGGTCTCTACCACGTATACAACCTTCTTTTGTGATTCTTGAACCAGGTGTTTGTTATAACTAAATTATGTTCTGTGCAAAATTCTACCAGGCGGCTTCCTCTTTCATTCCTTTTGCCCAGACCATATTCACCCACTATCTTACCTTCCTTTCCTTGTCCTACTACCAAATTCCAGTCTCCCATAACAATTAAGTTTTCCTCTCTCTTAATTGTCTGAATAATTACCTTTAGCTCCTCATATATTCCTTCGATTTCCTCATCATCGGCAGAGCTAGTTGGCATATAAACCAGTACTACTGCGGTCGGTGTTGGCTTCGTATCTATCTTGACAATGATAATGCGATCACTGTGCTGGTCATAGTAGTTTACCCGCATTCCTATTTTCTTATTCATTATCAATCCTACTCCTGTGATACCCAAAATTGATTTTGTATTTATAATCCTGTACTCACCTGACCAGAAATCCTGTTCATCCTGCCACCAAACTTCACTAATCCCCACTATATCTAAATTCAACCTATCCATTTCCCTTTTTAAGTTTTCTAATTTTCCTACTCGATTAAGGGATCTAACATTCCACTCTCCGACCCGTGGAATGCCAGTATTGTCTTTCTTGATGATCACATACTCCTGAGTAGTCCCCGCCCGGAGATCCGAATGGGGGACTATTTTACCTCCGGAATATTTTACCCGAGAGGATGCCATCATCATATGTTCATACAGTACAGCTGCAAGTCCTCGGGAAAGGTAACGGCTGTAGTTTCCCCTTGCTTTCAGCCGTTCGCAGTAGCTGTGTGGCAGAGCCATATTTGCTGATGTTACAAGGCCAGCTCAGTCAATCATCCAGACTGTTGCCCTTGTAACTACTTAAAAGACTGCTGCCCCTCTTCAGGAACCACACGTTTGTCTGGCCTCTCCACAGATACCCCTCTGCTGTGGTTGCACCTACGGTACGGCTATCTGTATCGTTGAGGCATGTAAGCCACCCCACCTCGGCAATGTCTGTGGTTCGTGGGAGTGGCTAGTATATTTATAAATAAATTAATAAGACGTGAGTACATTAAGCTCTAAGTGTAAACGTCTTATATTATCGGTTTAATTTCCGATGAAGACTGTCATAGAGGTGAGGCAATCTACATCAAGTACAATTATTATAAAGCAACTTGTGTGGGTGCATTGTCTTATACAATTAAAAACGTCCTGCAGTCTTAACCATGAACATTACAATACAGATTTGTTGGCAATGTTTAACTTTTCATGAAATGGGTTGTCAGATTGTTTTACATGGTCAAGGCCACCTGTCACATGAGATTTTTAGTTTCTTTATTTTATTTTTTTATGTGACAGTAGTTAGTAAAGCAAGTAATAAAAAGTGTACAAGTACACTTAAATGTTTAAAATCTATACTATATGTCACCACAGTCACCTTAATTTTCTAGGTATTTCTCAAAGCGTGGAATATTTTTTAGTAATCCTCCATCACAGAAATATAGCCGTCTGCGTGTTCAATCAAGTTCTTTTATGTCTCCATGGTTGTTGAAGCCGTTACCACCGAGGAATGAATTCGGATGCTAAAGAAGGTGGAGCTGGAAAACACTGTGAAAGAGTTGACATTCATATTAGCTGTGTGTGGATGGGTCTTGAAGTGAATGAAAACTGCATATTACGATAATGTTCTTCTGGGTTTGTTATCTACTGTGCAATACAGCTTCTTATGCGTCTCTGAATAAACATTTTTATTTATTTGAAATGCCTCGTTCGTCCCATATGTGGTTCGGTTTAACCTTTCGTCCATTCCATTGACTGCCATTCGTTTCAGAAGTGTCATAAACAACCCATGTGTCATTCCTGTAACTATATGGAATAAAAATTTCTATCATCATTATAATGTCCTGCCTATCTGATGTTTTTCTCTTGTTGATTAAGGAGTTCAGGCACCCAACTTGAGGAACGTTTATGACAACTTTTCACTCACAATCTTCCGATACACTATTCGTGGTATTTGTGGAGGTTGAAGAACAAGAGAATTAATCATATACCTACAGTTTTTGTTAATCATTTCTTCCACTGCAGTAATCAGTAGATCAGAAACAGTTAGACGACCACATCATTCTTTAATATGCACTTGATGACACCCATCCTAAAAGAGTCGGATCCGTCATCTCACCATTGCCATACCCATTACATTTTTCTGTAAACATCGTATATTTGTCGATAAATGTCATTTCGCTTAAAATTCTTATATAACGAATTTCAGATCGAAAATTGTGTTGAAAGCCATTACAAAAATCCGTACTAACGACGCACGGAGCAGAACCAGGCCGAAATGGCGTCTTTTCGGTCTGCTTCATCCAGATATAGTACTGCGTAACTGTGGACCTGTGATGAAAGCAGTGCCGCAGAGAACAATCGAAACCAAACTAGCTTTCCGAACTATCCTCATCCTTCTACACATATTTTAAGTCTGCTTTTAACTAAACTACGATGTATTATCTGTCGTAAATGAAAGGTTTTATTCTTATCATGTAATTTAAAAATCTGTATTAAAACATAGTCAATGGATTTGTTTAAGTAGGATAGTGAGAACTATATACCCACAACGTGTCCTGTGCTATATCCTCTTTTCCTTATAATACGGTACGTGAATGCATTGTGTTACGTAACTTACGAGTCGTAACTTACGTACATTATGGTTTTGACGCTATATTCATGTATTTTAACAACGCGATAATTGCTAGTTATTGTCCGAAATCTGATCTGCCGTAGAAAGGTTTTTAAATTTCATTGACTGCTGACTGGTGCTGGCAACCCTGTTTTGAAGTTTATTGTCGCCATGGAGCCCTTATCCTTCCTGTATGGAAGTTTATTTGTTTCCATATGACGCATGTTAGACAATATATTGAAGCCTAAAATCACATGTCTGAGAACAACCTGATAAAGTGTAAAATAATTTACTTTTGATACAAACTGTTCAATCTCAAGATAACATCTCATTTGACGAGAATGTTCTTCAAAGAGACGTTTTTCGGTTTAGAAACAGGACTCTCCCTAAGTACAAGAAGTGTAATTGCTCATACCACAAGAGACGAGCAACTGTCTCTAAATCATATGAAGTCAAAGGCAATCTATTTTATTAAAGGTAAATCAGTAGCAGCTGTTCATTGTGTAGTTGGGTGGCAACTAATATTAAGAAAAGCAATACAAGTACGATAATTTATAAAGTAAAAAACGGACATTGACTTGCTGATTCACTTACAGAAATGAGATTCACGTATGGGACAATCAAGCATTATATTATATTACTAACTAATAGGCCCGTGCTTCGCAACGGTTGTTGAAGGAGGGCCTGTGTGTGTATCGTGACTTTTTAGGGTTCCGGACCTCAGTCAGTAAAAATAGAATCCTAGTTGGATCGTTATGTCAATAAACACAGTTTTCCTAGCCAACATGCCAAATATAAGTAAACGTCATTGTTCGAAATGATGTATTTTCATAAAGTTTTTGATACAAAAAGTGAAACGTGCCAAAATAAGCAAAGAAATGTTGTTTAAATGTTGAAATGTTTGTATAGCTTTTGGGACTTAACTACGGGGTCATCAGTCCCTAAACTTACAAACTACTTATGAACTAGCTAATACTAAGGATGGCACAAATGTTCATGCCCGAGAGGGGATTCGAACCCCCGACCGCAGTGGCCATGCAGACCGTAACTGGAGCGCCTCAGTCCCCTCGGCCACCGCGGCCGGCCAAAGAAATGTTGTTAAGAATTTAATACACAAATCGAAATCAGTAACACTATGTTCAATGTTTGCCGGTATTCGTAGACATAAGATTGCTTAATTCTGCCACAGACGTTCGTATTCGTAGACATAAGATTGCTTAATTCTGCCACAGACGTTCGCTTCCTTGTTGTACTACCCCATACTTATGCAATAGCGGTGCTTCTTAGTTCTTCGGTGCACTACAGCCCCTATATCACTTGTTTGCTGTTCTACACAATCCATACGTCAAGCATAATCTACATCTAAAACAATTTCCTTGATTTCACTTTTATGAAACGAAGTTGCTCCATGCAAATCCGTGAAGTAGTTTAGGTATTTCTTATAGATGAACAGACAGTTACTGAAAACACTTAAGATTGCAATGTATCTTTTTTCCGTGATCTGATTTTGATGAAATCATACCTATGTATTGCCCCAATCTTAGCTCAAATTTCCTGTGAAAACTGCATGAAAATGTGTCAGTAGTTGTTTTTTAATACGTTTGCAAAACGTGTTAGAAGTAGGCATATCTTCTTGAATGTGGTGTAGCTTACATCATACATCAGTTGTATTCGCCATTTAAAGCATTTATTTCATGATCATTCATAAAAAAAGTTCAAATGTTTGTACAACTTATGGGACTGAACTACGGGGTCATCAGTCCCTAAGCTTACAAACTACTTATGAACTATCTAAGACTAAAGACGGCACAAATATCCATGCGCGAGGGGGGATTCGAACCCCCGACCGTAGTGGCCGTGCTGACCGTGACTGGAGCGCCTCAGTCACCTCGGCCACCGCGGCCGGCCATGATCATTCATATCTCTGGACATTGGGCTCAGGCATAGGTAGCTGAAATATAATATGTATTTCCTTAATGAAGTAGAAATATCACTGAAAACAATTATTATTCTTACGGTTGGCTCTCTTTCTGTTGTTGCCCCAAGCGTGAGAATTAAATTTCCATATCACTTGTACTACCATGCGCAAAAATATCCGAACGACCTGAATTGCGTTTCGCCTGATGTGCATGCAACACAACTAACGTACGTGTCTTGCGGGTGCTCTGCTCGCTCCGCGGTATAGTCGTTAGACTATTCATAATGGATCCACTGCAGACAACTGCTCTTTATGACAATCACTCCAGTCGTAAATTAACACCACGATTTTGCAAATACAAGGAAACACGTTATTAAGTTCTTAACGTTTATTAAATCCAATTTATTACAATGACATATTTTAAGTATTATCACACTTATTACAGTCTCATATAGCAAACTCCGTCACATAAAACATTAATTAATCCTTAAACAACATTTAATATTGTTACAAACAACAGATTTTACTATAGTATCGGAAATCCTAAAGTCCTGTAGAAATTCGAAGTACTTTTGTTCTCTAAATAGTTTTCTCACAATTGCGAAACGTCGTTCCACTGGCGAGCCGATTTTTATTAACCGATTGTAGAACTAACCAGATAATAAAAACTCAATTAACAGCAGCAAACGCACTATGGAAACTTCAATATTAACTGCGTATCACCAACATTTTCTCCGTATTCATACCTGAACAAATATTGTACACATCTTGGAACTTGAATTGATATGACAAACTACCTTGTTCTGGAATCAAACCAACCACCTGTAGCCGTAGCTAACTAAGCAATGCATTCATGTCTTATAGATACTTGATTATGCCTAAGATTGTCACAGCTGACGAAGCATAAAGATGTGTGAAATATTGGAGATTTCCTCACAAATATCAAAACGCGCAAATCAAATCATATAAAATGCTAATTCTAAAATATTTTTATTTATATATTTCTTACTGAACCAGGAAGTTAATAATCACCGTTATGTCCCTAAGCACAAGTGCCCAGACTCAGTTCTGTGTGCGACTTACATACGAGGCTGCTCCTGTCGGAGGTTCGAGTCCTTCCTCGGTCAGGGGTGTGTGTTTTGTCCTTAGATTAGATTAAGTAGTTCTAAGCCTGGGGACTGATGACCGCAGTAGTTTGGTCCCATAGATTTACAAATATTTCATTTTGAGTTACATACCCGGTATCTAAATGGATGATAACTAAGTGAAGTCAGAAGTTTAATGATTTCAACAGCAGCGAGACGTCTGAATCTGTAATCAGGATATAATTACGTTATGCGTCACCGGGAATCGAACCCCGAACCTACCGGTGTCCTTTCTAAGCACGAATGGACGTTAAATCTCAAATGTTAATTCAACAGGAATGACGATGCATGCGTGTCTGACTAGTAACAACAGCACATATCGTTGTTATAATAATAATAATAATTTCGTGTGGCTCAGAGTCCTGGTGTGTGTCATCCAACTATGCGCCACTTCAGAGACTTGCATGTCCCTAACCTACCCCAATTATCCAACCGTGAAAGGCGACCTACAGTTTAACGTGGAATCCAAACCACGTGTAGTTTATGGCACACATTGTTGAGACGTGAATGCTGGGTTAAAACACAGGTTGAAAAAAAAAATCGGTGATCTGACTAGGTTTCGAAACTTCGACCCTTCAGTTACCATTCAAGCGCTTTACCCCAAGACCAGCGCGACACCTTAGCTTGCGTGTATGAGGTACGAAGAGACATTGAAAATAACTTCTTTGTTAGTAGTCCAGTGTCCTCTGTCTAGGGCGTCAAATGAAATTATGAATATGTTGTGCTGGACCTGGATTCGAATCCATATACGTGCCTTTCGTGGAGACCTAGAGGAGTCGGCAATCTTGGAGAAAGCAACGAAATGATTCAACTAAATGATTCCGAGAGGGTCGAGTGAGAAAAAGAGGAGATCCGAATTAGTATCCTAGTCCAGCACCAAAAATTTTAACGTCTTAAGTTAAATTTAATACTAGACACGTGACCTTAAAGGACAAGTGGTTTATAAAATAAAATAAAGTTTTGTAATATAAGAAAAGCTTTCGAGCGACAGAGTTACTGATTGCCGTGTATTCTGCCTATTACTGGCAACGATAAATCGGCTCTGCCCGAGTTGAAAGCGAAATAATTCGGTTTAATACGGATTGTTAACTACGGTGCAACTTGACGTTCTTCACTTGGTGTTACCAGCGGTGAAGTAGCCCGTTAAAAATATACACATGTCAGACCCTCTCCTTGTTAGTCCCGTCAGCTGAAGCAGTATGATGTAGTGAAGACTGTTAACTTCTGCTCTTTCTTACCGGGAAGTAAGGCATTGGATTATTTGGCTCCATAACAACACTACAACACTTATTGCGCGTGTATGTAATGCATAAGGATTCGAGAATTTACTTGTACTGCGGCTTACATTTCTGTATATGCTTGACCTAAACTGCAACTTCATTGTTTGTTTTACTTGATTTTTGTACTCACTGAAATAAAATTGCCTGACCTTCCAGTACGAGACCTTTCTCTCTTCCTTACCTCCTGGTAGATTTACTTTCTAACCAGAGAAATAAAACCGGTAATTAATTCACAAACGACTAGTTCACGCTGTTAAGAAATTTCGAGAAGGAATTTCATTTCCTCTTAAAACGTGCTAAAATTTCGTGTGGCTCATTGGCCTGGTGCAAGTCTTTCGACTGCACGCCACTTCGGCGACTTGCGTGTCCCTAGCCTACCCCAGTTATCAAACCGGGGAAAGGGGACATACAGCTTAACGTGGAATCCGAACCACGTGTCGTTTCTGGTGACTCCTCACATCGTTAAAAGGTGAAGGCCGGAATAAAACGCAGACTTAAAAGAAATCCGAGGCCCGACCGGGTATCGAACTCGGGACCTTTCGATGTCTAGTCAAACGCTTTGCCCGAGACTACCGGGACAGACATATCATTTCTCTCAAATTTACTTAATAAGAAAAGCTCGTTGTCAGGGTAGGATGAGCTCTGGGCCAGATTAATCTTTACGTCTGATAGCATAAGTATTTTGCCGTAAGAAGTATCATAAGTTGTGTTTCTGTAGCTATGGAAATCATCAGCTGAAATACAGACCATAAAGTGCGGTACAGATAAAAATGCAAAACGATTATCATCCGAAGGCAGAGCCAATGCTCAAACTGAGGTGTATTTTTTTCCTTGCCTTCCTCGACCGAGTATCGGAAGGCGTATGCAAAAATTTATAATGTGTTATGAATACTTGGAACGCTACATTTACGTTGACTCTTCAAAAAAGAATACTTTGTTTACAACGAATTAAAATTAGTACGCATGACGGGATTTGAGTCGATTTATGACAGATTACCAACTTACCTTCTTACTCACTACGCAAAGCTTCCATTCGAATACAGTCGCCTTACTGACTGGTATAATGACATACGTGAGGTAACACACTTTCTAAAGAAGATACGATAGCCGGGACAATCTAAATTTTACTTTTAATCTCAGAAACACTGTCAGTATTACTACGTATGAAATTTAGAGACAAAATTCATTTCCACGATATTCGTAATAATACTAGGAACTTGTTTATGAAAGCTTTTTCAGAGCAAGTAGTTGGGAATGAATTTGACTTCTGAGGCAAAGAAAGTGTTTCCACATCGTATGGCACTTGCTTCCTCTTGCCTTGTCGATAGGTGCTTACTTGCGAAATGACACAACTCAAGAACTTTGATAAATGTCGTATTCTTGCACTTTATGAAGAGGGATACAGTATCAGCGCCATTTCCCGTGCTCTAGGATACAGCAAATCCACGATACACCTGTGGGTGAAGAGGGTGGCAGATGAAGGCCATGTTAACAGTCATCGTCGCCCCGGACGTCCACGCACTATGACAAAGGAGCAAGGCAATGATATACTCCGCTGCAGTGATGAAGACCCATTCCGCACCAGCACCGAAATTAGGAACGTTCTACAACTACCTGTAAGTAGATAGACCATCCACCGTAGTCTCAACGAGGAAGGAAGATATGGACAAAAATCGGCGATAAAGGAAATGTTGACAGAACAACATAAGACCGCCAGATTAAACTTCGTACTGGCATCTGGCATACGTAAGCAAACCAATTTCATTCTGGGAGCAGAGAAGGTATTTTCCACATTACCAAAGGGTTCTGTTCCTGTGTTTCGTCCAACTGGACCGAGATTCGACAGAAAATATGTCCATCAGAGGCAAAGGTGTGGCCGATCTGCTGTCACAGTTTGTGGATGGATGTCGGCAAATGGTTGCGGCATTCTGTGGGAACTGGACCGTCCGCCTACCAGTCGTTACTACTGTGAAATACTAGATAACATAATGCTTCCTTCTGTTCGTGAGACGTTCCCGGAAGGCAGAATAATATTCCAACATGACCGTTCCCCGGACTACACCGCAAATTGTGTGAAACAGTGGTTTGGAGTGAACGGAGACATTGATGTGTAGGACTGACCTCCCAAAGATGCTGACGTCAATCCCATACAGCACGTGTGGGCAGAGATGGAGAAGATTATTAGCAGCCGAAGACCTACGCCAGCAACGAAGGCAGCGCTATCTGAAGCAGTTCAGGATGCATGGGAAGAGCTGTCGCAGAATAGTGGGTTTGTAAGAAAACTAGTTACCTCTGTTCCAAATGTTCAAATGTTTGTATAGTCTATGGGACTCAACTACGGGGTCATCAGTCCCTAAACTTACAGACTACTTATGAACTACTTACGAACTAGGACGGCGCAAATATCCATGCCCGAGGGGGGATTCGAACCCCCGACCGTAGTGGCCGCGCAGACCGTGACTGGAGCGCCTTAGTCTCCTCGGCCACCGCGGCCGGCACCTCTGTTCCCCGGCGGCTAAGTGCAGTTGTAGAGGAGAATGGAAACTGGACACGATACTAAATTATGTTGTAATCAGAGACAAAGCTTTGTTTATATTAAATGGAAGTGTCTTGTTTTCTCGATTATTTTTCATGTAGATTTACATTACTTCGAAGAAAAGAAAAATTGTTTTGTGTTAATTTCAACCCTTCTGTAATAAAGTATTTCATCTTAAATTATTACACGAACTTTAAGAAAAACCAAAACCAGCATTAAAATTAAGAAGGCTTATGACGTCGATGCCAATGAAGGCATCAAAGAAAGAACTATTTACATTTTTTCATTAAGTAAAGAAGGCATTTTATTTATCAATGTTCTGTTTATTTAGATGTAGGCAGGGTACCAGTAAGGATAAAATCATAAGAGAGGTGTCATTTTTAAAAGTGTTGAAAGGCCAGCTGGTAGACGCAAAATCGAGCGTTTGGGTCTACTACATCCCCATATTTACTAACTTCCAGTCGTTAAAACCTCTAAGTAACGCTTTTAGAGTAGACCCTGTTCATATTAACTTGGCGTCCAATACACCTGTTCATCGGCTTTGTTGAGTATCACGTAAAATTTACGAAACCAGAAAAGGAGGATTAGGATTTAATATCCCGTCGACGTCGTGGTTATTTGAAATGGAGCCCAAGCTGGGATTGTTTCGTTAAGAATGTGGAAGGAAATTGGCTATGCTTTTGAAAAGGAACCATGTTGCCATTTGCCTAGAATAATTTCAGGAAATCACTTGAAAAACAGAAGGACAAACAGACATGGAAACTATACACTTTCGCCATTGTCTCACTGAGCAGTCAAAATTAAAATAGTCGAAAACGAAAAGTGAAATACCGAATTTAATACTAATTATACCTGGAGGCAACAGAAACTTACATGATACGAAATTAAAAGTCATTTCTCCACGTTGCCGTTAAGAGTGATGTTGCCTTTCTATTGAGCACTGAAATCTCCAATAATGATTACTGAATCGAATTTTTAAAATAATACCAACTTCTGGCTTGTGTACCGATCCGGTTTTGTGGTAGAAATGACACATAAAAGTAGTAAGGTTTCGTGAAATCACATTATATAGACGTTTCGGTTAAATGTTTTATTTGCAGTAACACTCGTACAACGCTAAACTACAATGTCACAACATCTAGTTTTACGATCTGGTCAGCAGTGGAAATCAAAACATCTTAGTACTAGAGATTGCTTCTTGCATTCGTTACTTCGCTTTCTTTATCTGTAAGAGAAGCTTCCTCGTCACCTTCTTATCACATAATCCTATGAAGTCCTTAAGTTTTTATTTCCTTAATTCCCAGAATCTATGACGAGGTAAAGAGAGGCAGAAAGGAAGAGGAGACGGCGAGAGAGAGAGAAAGGAAGATGAGAGGGAAAACAAGATGAAAGGAAGTATAGGACGGACAGGATTGCGGGATAGACAGAGGTAAGAGGAGGCGCTGGAGGAGGTAGAAGGGGACGAAGAGACAGAGGCAGATCGTAAGAGAGAGAGAGAAGAGAGAGAGAGAGAGAGAGAGAGAGAGAGAGAGAGAGAGAGAGAATGGGGAATGGTAGACAGAATTCAGAAAGCAAATGCTTTTCTAAAGGGCAACAGGGTATTTGACTGTTCTCTGGTAATCATCTTAAATGGGTGATCATGTCATCTTACGCTCATAACATGAGCTGCGGTGGAATGGCCGAGCGCTCTAAGGCGCCTTGCTGCGGAGCGCGCGGTTGCTCCTCGTCGGAAATAGCGTCGCCCCTCGGGCATGTGTGTGTATGTGTGTGTCTGTGTGGTGTTGTCCTTACATTACGTTAGTTTAAGCAGTTTGTAAGCCTAGACTGATAACCGCGGCAGTTCAGTCCCAAATATTTACAAACATTTGAACATTTCATAACATGACTTGTTTTCCTCGTCAATTGCAGTATTCTTTAAAAACAAACGGAAATGGATGCCTGTAAACTCAACCCACATGGTGTGCTCCTACTGTTGTAACATGCCGGCCGCGGTGGCCGAGGGCAGTCGGCCCTCGGCGGCCGTGGCGAGAGGAAGTACGCTGTTTACGTCTCCGCGGCCAGCGGCTTGGGGCTGTTGGTGAGTTAGATGCCGCAGTGCGCGCATAGTTGTTTACCTCCGATCGTATCGTAGAAATGGCAACTCCGATGCGCTTGCGAAAAGACACATTGAAGTTTAGTTTTGAGAATAAGTTTGCACGACCGAAGTCTTTTGAAGTTGAAGATTTTTTTGAGGAAGCACTGAAGTTAACTACCGATGACGTAATTGGCTATCACCTCTCGATCAGCAGTAGTACCGTCTATTTGAAGTTACGGAATCCCGAAAAATGTGAGCAAATTGTACGTTTATATGCGGACAACTTGAAATTTAAACATTCTGACGGGAATATTGGTGACGTGAAAGTGACTCATGCAGGACTTGGCACTAAGACGTTACGCATTTTCGAGCTGCCGTTTGAAATAATGGACGAGGACATTGAAGCTGTCTTGAGCGTCAAGGAGCGGACAACAGCGCATCTGTGTTGCGAGACAGAGCCAAGCAGGTACGGCAAAAACTTGAGGATGGGACACTGGAATCACAAGATGCCATCCACCAAACTCAGAAGAAAACACGGACGTCACAAGAGGCGGCCTGTGGGGCCAAAAAGCCGCAGAAAACGGCAAACACCTCTGTGCCTCCCAAGCGTCCAGGAGACTCGAACGGCCAAACACAGAAGGGGACAAAGGGACCTCGTACAGCCAACCCCTCGCAAACCGAAGGAGGAGCTGAAGACCGCAATACTGAAGACCATGAGATGGCAGAAACTTCAGCTGGTCTACCGACAAGAGACCTACAACAACGACTACCGCGAGGCTCTGCAACGCATGCGGGCAATGCGACGGTTCCCATATTGGTGGACGGCGACACCCCAAAGGCTCTCAGTGCTACTGCATCGATTGCAGGAGCTCCACACAGCGATGGTGGTAACAGGATGGACGTGACGGCATCAACCCCCGACAACATACCCTGGCATGAAGACGTAGAGGATGGCGATTCGTCAGCAGTACCTCATGGTCCTTTGAAGGTAGCCAGGAATGATGAAGAAATGGAAGACAGCTTTTATTAAACGGCACTAAAGCATCGCTAATTGACAAGTATGACGACTGACATCAAGCTTCAATCATATAGTATAGCCACTATCAACATTAACAGAATAACTAGTCCGACGAAAGTTGAATGCCTTCGGGATTTCCTTTATGCATTTGATATAGACATCGCCATGTTGCAGGAAGAGTGCACGGACAGGGTAGAACATATTGCGGGGTATAGTGCCGTTCTAAACAGAGGAACCGAAAGCGGCACCGCCATCTTACTCAAGGACGGAATTGTACCGCGGAACGTGAAACAATTAGTGAGCGGAAGAGGAATCTCAGTCGAGATAGACGCATCCCAACTTATCAATATTTACGCTCCATCGGGTACGCACGCCAGACAGGAAAGAATGACGTTCTTTAGTGAACACATCATCGAGTTAATTAATCCCGCGAACGAGAACACCATCCTTGCTGGTGATTTTAATTGTGTTCTTACCGCCGCCGACCAAACGCCTAACCCCAACATATGTCCGCAACTGAGAGACTTAGTGCAGGGTCTGCACCTCGCTGATATCTGGCTCAATCAACAACGAGGGAATCCAGGGTTTACGTTTATAACCAGCCATTCTAGGAGCCGCATCGATAGAATATACGCATCTAGTAGTTTGAAGCGGTGTATACTAAGTGCTGAAACTTGTCCGATCAGCTTCTCCAACCACTTAACAGTTATAGCTCACATTAACTTGCCCAGACAGAAGACCTTTCGAGGCAGGGGCGTGTGGAAATTCAATACGGCACATTTAAACGATGGCGTTTTAGAGGAAGAGCTGCGGAGGGTCTGGGAAAAGTGCTTGAGAAACACACACCGCTATCGCACTAAGCTCGAATGGTGGGTAACCTGTGCAAAACCGAAAATACGATCCTTTCTGAAAAGCTATGCCTTTGAAAAGAAACAGTGGGAACGACGTACGATGGAATTCTACTTCCAGTGTCTACGAGAATTGCACGCAGATGCCACCAATGCGCAACTCAATATCGTGAGGGTAAACAGAATGAAGGCCAAAATAACCGCCTTAAAACGCCAGCAACTAGAGGGTATTAAGGTAAGATCGAGAGACACTAGCGTCGTCGCCGAAGAAAGAGCTGCACTTTTCCATCTTCTGTCAGAAAACAAAAGAGGGCGAAGTCATCATATTAGCTCCCTTCGTAGGGATGATGGGGGACTGATTACCGACCACAAGGATATCATGGCGTTTATCCATGCCTATTTCACGAACCTGTACGCTGAAGGTGAGGCCGCCCATGATGATGTGTGTGCGGAATTTTTAACTTGCATTACAACGACTGTAACGGAAGAAGAAAATTCTGACCTTGAAGCACCATTTACTGAAGAAGAATTGTATAGCGCGCTGAAGGGAAGCCCTAGGAACAAATCCCCTGGAGCTGACGGACTGCCAGTGGAGTTTTATTTACTATATTGGAATTTGCTAGGCAGCACACTGAGTGTAGTCCTGAATGAAATACATAGCACAGCCACGGTTCCCAGCGAATTCTTAGAGGGGATAATAGTATTGGTTCCCAAAGTGGGAGGCACTAATAATTTGCAAAATATGCGACCCCTATCGTTGTTGAACGTAGATTACAAGCTAGTCGCCAGGGTGTTGCTCCAACGGTTGAACAACGTTGCTGCTCGCCTCCTCGGCCCCTATCAGACGTGCGCCGTCCCTAGGAGGACGATACACCAGGCGATCGAGGAATACCGGGACATGACGGCTGTCACTTCGGCGTCCAAGTGCAGAGCGGCTATCATGTCGCTTGATATGGACAAAGCTTTTGACAGGGTCCGCCACAAGTACCTGCTAACTGTGATGTCGAAAATGGGCATGGGGCCTTCTTTTGTCGACCTTATTCGGAGACTATACACTGGTGCAACTTCAAGAATTCTCGTCAATGGACACTGCACGCCATACGTACCTATCCTATCGTCGGTAAGACAAGGGTGCCCCCTGTCAACGATGCTCTTCTCGATATCCATCGAGCCTCTTCTACGAACACTCTTCGGGACGCTTCCGGGGATCAAAATTGGTGGCCATAAATATGTATGCAAAGGTTATGCCGACGACCTGGCTGTATATATATCTGATCCGTCTGACCTCCCGAAGATACAAAATGTGCTTCAAACATATAGCAGCTGCTCTGGAGCGCTAATCAATTTACGTAAATCTCGAATTCTGTACTTAGGCCGAGGCATAACGATCGGAGGAATTGGTCCCGTCGAAGAAGCAGACGCCATCAAACTTCTCGGAATCCATTACAGCAAATGTCCTGTCCAGACAGCGGCCCGAAATTGGCAAACGAAGCTCAACAGCATCCGTGCGATATTAATGGTGAATGCTACTCGCTCCTTAGACGTGATTCAGAAAACCACTCTGATAAATTTAGTGATACTGCCTAAAGTTTATTACCTAGCGAGTATTTTTCCTTTGCCCGAAACTATAGGACAACGCATTGAATCCGCTCTTGCGTGGTTTCTATGGAGAGGGAGCGTCCTTCGGGTTGACTACCTCACCGCAACCCTACCTGAAACGAAAGGAGGCCTCGGACTCACTAATGTCAGAGCGAAATGCAAAGCACTCCTAATATCCAGGATGGCTAAAGCCCTGGCAGCAGGAGACGGAAATTTGACGGCATACATCGTAAACGCAGTTACTCCTTTAGATGGCAGGGTGCCAGCCAAAGTCGACCACATTGACTACAAGCTGCGACATATTAAAATGTACATCTTAGAGAACAGCTACATATCCCATAGGGTGAAGCACTACACGACCAAGGAAGTCTACCGCGTATTCACGGAAGATACGGCAGTCAGAAAGGTCGAGAAGAACACGCCCGCAATCACCTGGAGCAGAGTGTGGAAAAACATTCACATTCCATCTTCCACGTCACACGTCAGGGCCTCGTGGTACTGCGCTGTACATAACATAATTTGCACAAATGAGCGCCTATTCAGGATTGGCATGTCAAATACCAACACATGCATGCATTGTCAGCAGACGGACACTGTACTTCACCGATTCACCTGCGGCGCCGCCAACGAGATATGGCAATGGACACGACACAAGCTCGCAGTTATGAACCGAACTTCAGAAAACAACATCACTCTGCAGGAACTGCTCGCTCCGACAAGGTGGCCTTACCCAAATCAAAAACGTATGTCCACTTATTGGCTAATGGGAAAGTTTATTGACGACTGCCTGCACAACGAGAGCAAGTCTCTCCTGGAATTTCAGAACCACGTCTTACATGAGTACCGCATCAGATCTCAGCGTGGGAAATGGAAATCAAAGATGGGTGGTTATTTACCAGCCGTCCTCCACATGACACTAATAAAGAGCATCGATTATATTTCGATTCATAACAAAAAAGAGATAAAAACGAAACTAAAGAAAAGATTATCGCACAATCAGAAGGACATGTAGAAACCCCGATGCTATACGATAGATATAAAGGAACAGAACACTTCATTATTGCAGAAGGACTGCACTTCATTTCTATAGAGGAACATTTATTATTTTACTTATAGTGAAGGCATACTCACTACTCCCATACCCTCAAGATTTGTATTAGCACCTGCAGAATGAGTACTTCGTTTTAGTTCATGGCAACGGGACGCCAGTCTTATGTTCTGTTCCATGGGGTGTAGTAAGAGTCCCACATTGTTTAGTTCACTCTTAGTACTAATGTATCAATACATTAAAAACCAGATCTGGAGGACTATGATCTCCTGGTACCACCAATTTGTACCGCGGAGCATGTGGTGGAGCGCTTTGGGTTACGAGACGCCGAAACGGATGACAATAATCGACTAATCGACGACAAGACAATCAAATTGATTGTGGAACATAATGGAAAGCAATTCACGAGAAGACGAACTCAGAGCCGACTCCACTGTGATTGTTCCTACGGAGCGATAGCAACGTCCTAAACAATAATAATAATAATAATAATAATAATAATAATAAAATAAAATTAAAAAAAAATTTAAAAAATCGTAATAATACGAATACGTAATAATACGAATAAAGAGATTATTTCTTTCTAATCTACCACTCAGTCCCTTTCCTTTGCCTTGTTTCTTTTCCCTCATGTAGGTATTTTACAGGGGTAGGTTTCGTTAGGCGCCAACGCCTGAAGAGGTTGAGATTCTTTTTTTTTTTTATTAGGGTCAAAGTGGCGGTGGCACATTACTTTCCTTTTCTTTTCTTTTCTTTTTAAAAAGAAGTGGTAGAAAAAAAAATAAAAAAAAGTAAACAAGGGGTTGGAAAAAGAAAAAAAAAAAAAAAAGTGGTGTAGGGGTCAGAAAAAAAAAACGGTTCAGACGTCTGCCTAGTAAAAAAAAAAAAAAAAAAAAAAAAATTAGTACTGAAATTTGTCGGCTTTTTATCTGTAAGGGATATTGAAATTGTAATTACGGCGTTTGATTCTCACAAGTCTCCTGAACCCGTGGATATAATTATATTTGCCGTATAATCATACCCTGATTGTATTTGATTCTTTAGAATAATGTGTGTGGCTATACTGTATTTCAGTTGCAATCTGGGAGAACCGCCCTCGCTCAGCCAAGAGCGTCGTTTCCGGTTTTCGAGCAGATTAGGAAAACCTAACAAAAAAAGGCGATAAAAAAAAAAGGGGGACTAAGGCGCTCCAGTCACGGTCTGCACGGCCATGACGGCCGGGGGTTCGAATCCCTCCTCGGGCATGGATATTTGTGCCGTCCTTAGTATAAGGTAGTAGATAAGTAGTTTGTAAGTTTAGGGACTGGTGACTCCGTAGTTAAGTCCCATAAGCTTAACAAACAAACAACTGTTGTAACATTCACTAACAGTGGTATATTGTCTGTGAATTCGGTTTTTGGGAAAAGGTCTACAAATATTGCGTAGTTCCGAACTGTGAAAATAAATCTATAAAAATCTAGAATATATGATTTTGCATGTTCCAAGCAATGATAAAGGCATAAAATGTAGTTTATTCTCCCTCGTAGAGATCCTAATCAGATAGCGGTCACTTGGTGCGTTTATTTTAGGAGGATTACTTTGATGTAAGTAAACACTCCGTACAACAATGCTCTGCAGCAGCAAAGTTGTATAGGTTTTTTTTTTTTTTTTTTTTTTTTTTTTTTTTTTTTTTTTTTTTTTTTTTCCTTGGGACTTAACTACGGGGTCATCAGTCCCTAAACTTACAAACTACTTATGAACTAGCTACAACTAAGGACGGCACAAATATCCATGCCCGAGAGGGGATTCGAACCCCCGACCGTAGTGGCCGTGCAGACCTTGACTGAAGCGACTCAGTCCCTTCGGCCACCGCGGCAGGCGGTTGTATAGTATTATTGTGTACACATCAGTGAACTGATGTTTACATTTGTGAGACAGGTGTTCACGATATATATGTATTTTAAGTCGTTTACAAACATAGTTGGTGAAATTACAAATTTCATTATGGTTGTCTTTTCAATATTTACTTCGGTGAGGCAGTGTTTCGGTATATGATAAAAACATCAACAATTTGTCTCAAAAACACCTTTTTAGCGTATATACTGAAACCAACTGGATTTGAACACGGAATGCAAAATTTGTGAACGATACTGGAACCGCATCGCTACCAAGCTTATGTGGAACTGATTAAGTCTATTCGAATCTTCGACATTTTTTCTTGGAATATTTTAATTTTGGCACGTTAGCCTAACAAGTTCCGATTTAACTTGACAAATTTCTTTGTAACCAAACAGCACGAGAAAAATGCATAGTAATTTGTGGAAAGTGGCTAGTGCGCAAGATTAAATTGCGTATACACATGAATTAATCGGAATCGGAAATGTAACTACGTAGTAGCGCACTTACCGTGTAATTTTTGCAGTGGCTTTCATAAAAGAGTTAATTCAAATGTGAAATGCATTTGGTAGAAAAACGAAGACTTAATCTAAGACGCAATCCATATTTACACACGTTTATGGTGTCTAATAGTTTGTAACTTTGGACTAGAGTCAGTCTGTTGACATAAACAAATATACGTATATTTTACTTTAAATGCAACTTTCACTTTTCTTACTTACGGTACATAAAAATCTGGATTGTTGTCGAGAAACTAAGATACCTTAAGCGCATCAACTTTCGGAAGGTTTTTTTCACTATCAGACTTCACATAATTTTCTCCCTTCTTACAAACAAGTTATAAATGTGTTTTCCATCACAAGTAACTTAATTGTACACAGAAAAAGTCAGGAAAAATTTAGTAACCTTCGCTAACACTGCTCTAACACGCATACGGCTTCTTCTTTCTCGTGTTGTGTGAAATCACCAGAGCTTAAGCCAATAACAGAGCGTTTTTGATCACGTGACCTAAACTTGAAATTTAATTATATTCATGTTATAATTTCAAAATAATAACAAATGTTTTGTAAGAACAACGACGGAAAATTCTATTTGAACATTACAGATTACAGTCATCCAGATTGAAAACAATTCGAACCCAATTTTAAACATAGCATAATAGCCTACTATATATGCCACATTCCAGATGTGGTAACCCATTTCAATGTGTAAGTAGGAAAAGGAGAACAAAATATTATGTTCTCATTAGACTGATGTATTTTCTCGGTACGTCTATGTTAGCAAGAATACTTTTGCTTACTGTCCCATTCATTTCATACCAGACTGAGCTACAGTAAAGCGTAGCCAGGTTTACCTAGTTAACATGAAAATTTCGAATGTTGGTAAGGCAACAAAATTAGAAGAAGTAAGGATGGTGAAAGTAATAAAATATTTCGAAACGAAACATAAATCATTTCTTCCGTAAGACCTATGATTGTAAAATCGCTCCTACACAGATATTAAATGCCAAATGAGTAATTAAGCCTTTAACTATAGTGAACTTCTACAGACGTTCATTGTAATCGGACCTTGTAGAAGGTAGACTGCTGTAAAAGCTAGGGAAAAGAAGTCCCCTCTGATGAACTTCCGGCTCTAATGACCACTCTGTCGACGGGACGTTAAACGCTAATCTTCCTTCTTGTTTTCGCGTGGACTGGTGCAGTCCTCTGGAGGAACTTTCCAAGGCAATTTAAAAAACAGTCCACCTCTGCAAGTCCATATTATTGTGGTATTTTTAGAAGTCATCAGTTGTTACAGAGCTAAATGTCGCCCTCTGCGTGACATTCAAGTAAAAGCCGATAAACAACTGCATCGGGTGACCATTTGATAAATACAGGACCTATTTTAAGGCGTTAATATCACTTCTCACTCTAAAACAAAATGAAAATGATCGCTTTCCAGTGGGTTAGTCACCGAAAGTGACATCTTTCCAACTCTTCAGCGTATTGTAACAATTACATATCGATAATTGTTGTCCGCGGTGGGCGTCAGACTAGAACTACGAACAAACTATACCAACTGCGAGATACTATACAGTAATCCCATCTCTCGCACTCTTACGGCAACCTCTTCCTGTTTCTTTCGCACCTCTGTTTCTGGGAGACTGGAAACTGGAGAGTTCATTCATCAGATGCTTTTCACTTTTATTTAAACAGCATCACCAGCAGTTACACTGTAATCTTTACGAGTAGACCATACTTATGGTCCCTTTCGATTTTATAGAATGAATTACATATTCTAAACATTACTTTCGCGACTTTTTTTTCTTGTCTCATATTCTTATCACAAATGCTTCTCCTGTCACTTATAAGCTTGAATCGAATTAACATTGAAATTGTTCAGATGCTTAATTTTTTCGCGGATGATCTATTTTGCAATAACTGGAAAAGATTTATTTGCACGGTTCGTCTGATTGGAAACTATGTGCTCGAAACTTATGAAATATGTTTGTGAAGTTTTCATTTTGTAATAAGGGTAAATCTATCTTTATATTTCTGCAGTTATGTGTTAGAGGTGGTGCCAACGAAAAAATTCATAAGGAAAATAGTATTCAGGTATATAACATTAAAAAGTATTGTGCAGAAAATGTTAATAACGTCTCGTGATGCTATAGTTAAAGAAATCGATGAAGACTTATTCTTCTATGCTGGGTATATCTCTTCTCAGTCAACACAGTGGCAGGCTGCGCGCCGCGCCTTCGAAGCCGCTATCTCCGTCAGCGCTAAGGCAGCGCGAGGAACAAAGACGCCCAGCAAACGTATTCTGCCTGTCGCTAGTCTAATGGGAGTGGTGTGGTAGTCTAACGGCAGTCTAGTGGCGGACAGCGTGGAGGCAACACACGCCGTGCTGTGCGCTGCGCTGCTTGCTGCTTCCGCGTGGTAAGTCTCTGCGCTTGCTGTTGCGACTTGCAATTATTCGTGTTCAGTTGTAGAAGATGAATACGGAACAGTGATGACTGATAGGAATAGAAAGGATACCCTGAAGTTTACTTTTGAAAGAGAATTTGCCCGACCGAAATCTTTTGAAATTGAGGAATGGCTAGAACAATGCGTTAAAATAGGAATCGAGGATATTATTGGCATCCATCTATCGATTGTTAGCAGCGTGGTTTTTGTGAAACTCGCTAGATCCGATATGTGTGCCAAAATAGTCGAATCCTGTGGTGGAGTTATGAAGTATAAATACAGTGATGGCAATGTTGGAAAGGTTTTCGTTTCTCATGCAGGCCTTGGAATAAGAACTGTGCGCATTTTTGAACTGCCTTTTGAGATAACAAGTGCCGATATAGACGCAGTGATCTCGCCATACGGTAGAGTGATTAGTAATATTGCTGAAAGATGGTCTACTGCACATCGCTTTCCGGTACTAAACGGGGTACGACAGCTGAAAGTCGACTTGCATAAGCACATTCCGTCATACATTCAGGTCTGCGGATACCGAGCAATTGTGATGTATGATGACCAGCCTAAGACGTGTGCCGCGTGCAACTCTACGGGCCACGTAAGAGCCGAGTGCATGCAGCGGCGCGTGGCGCAGCTGCCGGCCGGCGAGGCGGCCAGGCCGCCCGTGTTGTCGACTCTGCCGGTGACGTTTGCGGCCGCGGCGCGCGGTCTCCCTGCTTCTGCGGGCCCCGAAGTCAATGCTTGTCTTGACGTGCCTGAGGTAGAGATGACGACTGAACCAACTGCGCAGACCCTCCCTCAGACATCTCAGCCACCGCTACCTGCTGTAGTCGTACAAGAACAGGCCCCTGCAATACAAGCGACGGAATCGACAACCTCCGACGTCCCACCAGAGGCCCCTATGGAAATTACTCCAACTTTTGTACAACCCGCACCGTCAGTTTTGGAACAACTAACACCTCTTGAGAGTATTAAGGAACAGCTCTTTGTCCCAAACACTGTAGAGCATCCACCAGCAGAGACTCCTACACCGACGGAAGCTCCGCTTGGAAATGACCAAAGTCCGCCAAGAGGTTCATCTCCCAAGAGAAGACGGAAACGGAGGCTTGCGCGTCAGGGAGCGGAGGTCACTGCACCGCCCTTACGGGAAAAGGCAAAGCAGATAAGTGCTCAACTTAGGAACTCAGAACACACGTCCACCAATGTGTCAGGAACAATGGAAAAGGCCACGACTTCTGTGATATTCAATACTGAATACACCTCACACACCGATTCCGGACTTGATGACCAGACTGTCGCCGAACGTTCTCCTGACAAGGTACCCAGCACGTCGGAAAATTTAGTACCACCTACCTGGGCCGAAGAAATGGAGTCTAGTACGGAAGAGGAGATGGATACCGCTGTAACCGAGACCCCCGCAGGTCCATTCCAAACGGACGGCGACTGTCATTCCCTCCACGACGGCTCTACAGAAATTAACGCACAACAAGCAAGTTCTACTGATCCATTCCCTAATGACGAATACTATTAAACAGCTCTTGATGTACCTGGTGGTAGATTTTTGCACAAGCATCTTTCTATATGCGTTTAGAACTTCACGGTTAGTACCACTTCATGGTTAGTATCACGATCCCTTTTTCTAAGCTTAATTTGCGTATAGCCACCCATCATTCCACTACAGGCCTATAGGCTCGCAACGGTAAATCTTAATAAGATACGTAGTGAGCTGAAATTACAACATCTAAAAGACTTCTTACATGCTGCAGACGTTGACATAGCATTCCTGCAAGAAGTAACAGAAATCAGGCTTGACTGCATACCAGGCTATAATGCCTTCATTAATCCTGGTATGGGTTCTGAAATGGGTACAGCCTTACTTGTGAAGGAAGGCATCATTATCAAGGATGTCACGAAATTACCCAATAGTAGAGGTATTGCTGGCACCTTCCATAACATCAGGCTAATAAATATCTATGCTCCATCTGGGTCCAGTAATAGACGATTACGAGCAGAATTCTTTAAGGAAGACATTGTTCCCCTGTTTGGTACTAACAACGAACACGTCATCTTAGGAGGTGACTTTAATTGCGTCCTCAGCGCTAAAGATCAAATTCCCAACATGAACAAATCTATTGAGCTGGAGCGCATAGTCCGAGACCTGCGATTCATTGACTCGTGGGAGTACAAACATGGAGTGGCACCTGGTTTTACCTACATCACCAATCATTCAGCAAGCCGTTTGGACAGGATATATGTCACGTCTGCCTTGAGCACTCATATTCTGCAGTCTGAAGTTTGGCCAGTGGCCTTTTCAGATCACGCAGCATATTTATGTACCGTAAATATGGAACGACAAGGCACATGCAGATACAGAGGCCTGTGGAAATTAAATGTTTCACACCTACAAGACCCGGCATGTCAAGAGGCCTTCCTCAACACCTGGAGGGAGTGCGAGCACAGATTCGCCTCTTATACTTCGGCAATAGAATGGTGGCTAAAGTGTGCAAAACCTAAAATAAGGAGATGTTTTATTAACTACTCTAAAGATAAATATTCATGGCACAAAAAAACAATAGAATTTTATTTTCACTGTTTAAGAGAAATCTACATGCTAGGCACTTCGGCTACTGGATACTACGAACGAATCAAAAGAATACAGGCCAAAATTTTGGCCCTGCGTCGCAAACAACTAGAAGGATACATAGTTCGATCACGAGTCCAAACCATGGCACAACAAGAAAATACCTCTATTTATCATGTCATACAAGAAAGGAAACGTGGACACAGCAAGATACTGACAGAACTAACAGCGGCAGATGGTACAACTTTGTCCACACATAGACAAATAAAGGAAGCAATTCTAAGCCATTTCACAGCCTTGATGTCTCATAAAGAAGTGGACGAAGAAGCACAAAATGTTCTATTGCAAAATGTGCAAGGCAGAGTCAACCACACGGAAGTAGAGAAACTCGTAGCACAGGCGACCGAAGAAGACGTGGAATACGCCGCTCGGGCAAGTGCCAAAAATAAATCTCCAGGAGCGGATGGCATCCCAGCGGAATTCTACCAAGTGTTCTGGGATCAGATCAAAACAAAAATTACACTCCTCTGTAACGAACTGTTGGAGCCCACAAATGGGATCCCACAAGAATTTCGCGAAGGCATCATAGTTTTGATTCCAAAAATCCTGTTAGTAAAAAAAATGACAATTTGAGACCTATCACTCTTCTAAACAGTGATTACAAAATCTTTGCTCGACTTTTAGCACACAGGCTTAAATCGACAATTAACAGCGTAACTGGACCCTACCAGACGGGTGTGGGCCAAGATAGGAGACTCTTCCACACCCTGTGCGACTACCGCGACCTCATATCAACGGCTGAGGTCTGTAAACTTCAATGTGCCATAATATCATTAGACTTTGACAAAGCCTTTGACAGGGTCAATCACCAGTATCTCCTCCGTACTATGCATGCGATGGGTTTTCCGCCTCGGTTCGTAACCATTTTGCAACATATGATAACGAACAATACATCCCAAATCATCATCAATGGACACCCTACCAGGAAAATAGAAGTATCCAGCTCTGTGAGACAGGGTTGTCCAGTTTCTATGGCGCTCTTTTCCATCGCGATCGAGCCCCTGCTTGCCACACTGATGCAACGTCTACAAGGATTACAAATACACGGAAACAAAATAGTTTGCAAGGCCTATGCAGATGATGTGGGTTTCCTTGTCATTAACAGACCTGAAATAGAGACTGCTTTGCAAATCGTACAACAGTATGAACGTGCATCTGGCGCGCTGCTCAACAGGACAAAATCTGGAATTTTTAATATCGGCCGTGGTTTAGGGCCACAAACTTCTGGACATCTACGTGAGCTGACGGTTTTCAAGTGCCTAGGTATTGACTTTCACAATACTATCCGTCGTACCATAGCAGCAAACTACAAGGGACTGTTAAATAAACTACGCGCCTGTTCACAGACATACAGCATCAGGAAACTCAATGAAATCCAGAAAGTAACAGTAGCCAACATCTGCCTAACTGCAAAACTTAATTATGTCGCTCAAGTCCTGCCCATACCTTCAAATATGACAAAACAATTCATGTCCGCACTTGGCCACTTTGTCAGTCGCGGTCACATTTTCAAAGTGCATTATGACACCCTAACGCTTCCGCCAATAAGTGGGGGTCTCAATCTCACAGACATTGGTAAGAAGGCACAGGCGTTATACATCGCTAAAACTTCTGAACTATGGAAGACTTGTACCAACAGTCTTGTTGCACACTTGTTGGATGAAATAGCTCCGGCTGACCTCAGTCCACCCATCAGTGTACAACATGTCCCAAACGGACTTTATCACTTGAAATACTTTCTATTAGAGTATAGCTATTTACAAGCACGAATCCCCGATGTCAGAAAGAAGAAAGTTAAAGATATATACCGTGAATTAATGAAAGATAAAAAGAAAAACATAATAGAAGACAAATACAGATCTCACAACTGGAAGATGATTTGGAAAAATATAAATTGTCGTAACTTACCTTTCACGATGAAGACTACTTGGTACTTAGTTGTAAATCGCAAAATTGCAACTAACTCTAAACTTTACAACATCCACCTGGCAAACTCACCAGATTGTGTCACGTGCAACGTATTAGATACGGAAGAACACCGATTTGGGTGCGACAAAATCAAAGAAATATGGATGTATATACGACGGAAATTGGCATCCATCAGCAGAACGTCGCCAAACTACATAACAGCTTCCGATTTTCTTTTCCCAGAAGACGTACCGTTCCCCAAAACAAAAAGAAACGCCATCAACTGGCTAAAGGGGGCATCGGTCCACTACATTTTCTCAAACACGGACATGAAATTAGAAGATTTCTGGGTATACCTTACTGCGGAGCATCACAAGCTGATGAAAACAAGACATTACAAGAAACATTTCGCTAATTTCTTACTAAACACATTACCATAACAAGGAAGGAAGGAAATTTTTATTTCTACAAATTCCTTATATGTTTGTTTCGAAGCCAAATTTATATATCGCCTTTGTTTTACCATTCCTTCAGTTCAGGGGTCAAAGTATTATGTTTTAAAGATTGAGGACAGGATGGTCCCCACGATTTACCGAAAGATAGGACATGATTTTAATTTCTGTTGGTTTATTTTGAACAGTTAAATGGCATCATTACGAAGAGAAAAGGTTTTAAGTTATAAACGGCAATGGAGCCATAAGACCCTTGAGGTCAACATTTACATGGAGGCAGAACTAGTTTTTTTTTCTTGAAAGAAGACATTTATTTACTTAAGAAAATAAAAACATAAAGTAAAAAAAGGAGACTGAGGCAAACAAAAAAAATCCCTTATTTTCAAGACGGAAATACGTCGACTTGTGCATTTTCTTTTTCTCTGCTGTCATAGAAGCACACATGGGAAGTCTTTTATTTTTAAGTATCCGACAGCAGCCACTTTCCTTATTAAAGGCAGATGAAGCCGACGCCGATGAAGGCGATGTTGGCGAGCGGAAGGACAGGTTGAAGGGGAGAAAGGAGACCCGAAGAAAAAAAAAAAAAGGAGAATTGGCAACATAGCAGAGTACGCTTGGCAACTCTGAGAGCGGGGAGTTACTTCCTGGTAAGCACAGAATTAAGCTGATAAATTCACTTGATTTTTCATGTCATTTCCATTCAATAATCTGAATGATTTTCACTTGAGGCGTGACATAAAGTTATTAATTCGTATTTTTGGGTCCAGGAAATTCGTTCCACACGAAAATTGCAACCAATCTCTTCTTTTAAAGTTACGCCTGATATGGTCTCCTAACTTGTCGGCCAGTAAGGAGGAAGCAAATACCCGAAGACCTCGCTAGCCTTCGGGTAACGTAGTCGGCTGCGAAACGAACGTGCTGTCAACTTTCGATGCTAATCGTGGTGAGAGCAAAAATTTTTAGCTCTTCTCTGACAGAGCTACAGGTATCCAGATTGAAAATCAATAGGGAATTCTTGACAAAACTACTCAGTCAAAAGGTGTTTAGCTGTTTCCAGGACGGCATTCTCTCATATACTCTGAAAGTGACTTACAATGCTCAGGTGGTTCACCGATTCCGTGCGTGTAGAAAACAATTCCTTTCGAGTTAAAGCTGTCGCCGAACCATGTTGAAGTCAATTTGTCGAGAAATACATTTTCTTGACGGTTGGACAACTACTTCCAAAAATGAGTAAAAAGTCTTAACATGAGACTAGTATAATTTCTGTGTCAGATGATTGCTTATAGTTAATCATTTCATTGAGCACCAAATTGTCTTAACTGTGTCTAATCGATATGCTAAGTACAGTTTCCGTTACAATGACGTAGTAGTCTGGTGGATCGGTTGTAGTTTAGAATCTGTAATGTGTGCGTTCGATTGCACCCTATAGGTGTATATTTTTAACTGTCACGATCATGTCTACTTCACCTCTTGTAACACCAAGTGAATAACGTCAAGTTGCGCCGTAGTTAACAATCCGGATTAAACCGAATTATTTCGCCATCAGCTCGGACAGAGCCGATTTATCATTGCCAGTAACAGGCAGAATACACGGCAACCAGTAACTCTGCCGCTAGAAAGCTTTTATTATATTACAATACTTTATTCTATTTTTTTTTTTTATAAACCAATGGTCCTTTAAGGTCATGTGTCTCGTATTGAATTTAACTTGAGACGTTAAAAATTATGGTGCTGGATTCTATTTTGGATCTCCTCTTTTTCGCACTCGACCCTCTCGGAATTATATAGCTGAATCATTTCGTTGCTTTCTCCAAGACTGCCGACTCCTCAAGGTCTCCACGAAAGGCACGTATATGGATTCGAATCCAGGTCCATCACAAAATATTCATAATTTCATTTGACGCCCTCGACAGAGCACACTGGACTATAACAAAAAATTATTTTCAATGTGTCTTCGTGCCTTACATACGCGAGCTAATGTGTTGCGTTGGTCTTGGGGTAAAGCGCTTGAATGGTCGCATTCCCATGTCGGCGGGCGAGCAGTGCGGACGCCTGGTGTTTACGTCCTCGCTGCTGCCGGCAGAGCGCTGTTTGTGTGGTGAGTGTCACGCCGCTGAGCATGTTTACTTGTTAGTGATGCTATTTCGAACGACTTAACGATGACGCAACCACCACGAAGAGACACATTGAAATTGACGTTTGACCCGAAATTAGTACGACCGACATCATTTGAGATTGAGGATTTTATAGAAGAATCATTGCAATTGAATACCGACGATGTCATTGGTTACCATTTGTCGCTCTGTAGCAGTACAGTTTATTTGAAACTTCTCAGTGCAGCCAAATGTGACGCGGTTGTCGAATCTTGCGGAGGGATTTCAAAGTTTAAGCACTCCGACGGTAATATAGGAGAGGTCCGCATAACACAAGTGGGTCTAGGTATCAGGACGGTTAGAATATTCGAACTGCCTTTTGAAATTACCGCCGAGGATATCGACTCTGTTTTAAAGGGTTATGGCACCGTTCTTAGTAATGTTGCTGAAATATGGTCCGGTGCTCACAAATTCAAGGTGTTGAATGGCGTTAGACAAGTCAGAATCGAACTTCTGAAACACATTCCGTCCTATATTTCAGTTTGTGGCTATAGGGCAATAGTAATGTACGACGGTCAACCACGCACGTGCGGGGCATGCGGCTCCACCGGTCATGTCCGCTCGCAATGTATGCAACGACGAGTGACACAGACCCCGGTAGGCGAGGCGGAAGCGCCGGCCGCCGTAACTTCACTGCCGCTCAAGTACGCAGCGGTAGCCCGCGGACACGTGGCCACACAACCGACCATAGCGGCTGTCACACCTGCCACCGAGGACACGCCTGTAGAAGGCGCAACCAGAGACTCTAGCGCTGTAGCGACAGACACGACTGTTACCGTGAACGCTTCGGCAGACGGTGTCGTGGTGGATTCCAAGATAACAACGGACGCACCTGTCGCCGAAAACACTTCGGCAGACGATGTGCATATGGAGTCCTGTGACACGGCGGTGCCGACTGTTGACGATCGCGTGGCGGATAAGAGTTGTGCCGCAGTGACACCGGCACACCACGGCTCGTCCGAAGTTGCTTGCACAATTTTAGAGGTAAAAGCACACAGCGCTCCATCAGAGACGTACATGATGGAGGTAACTGACACTGAAGGCGACGTTTCTCCCCAGGAACACAAGAAGCGTCGAATCGCTCATGAAGCAGCGGAAAAATATGCGCCGACGCTGCGGGAAAGGGCGGCGCAAGTTCGCCAGAAAATCACGGCGAAGGACACGGCCGGCGCCTCACAGCCTTCTAAATCAAATAAGAAATCGCGGACGGGAGACATGTCGGACCGAACAACCGGAAAAGCTGCTATTTCTGCCTCCACGGGGAAAGACACAAAAGGTTCCGAAAATAAGAATAAAGCGTTAGTATCCACGGTTCAGGAGAAGGAACGTCCGATCCCCGACAACCGTACGCTGGATTGGTACCAGGACATGGAAGATGATGCCGAAGACCACGGCGGTGCTGATACAATGCAGGTGGAACCACACGGCGGACTGCCTCCTGGACAAGAGGACCCGCCGCGGGAAAGAGATGACGACCCGGATTTTTATTAAAAGTTACTAAAGTTACGATGTTCTACATAAAGGCATCCTTGCACGATGAACACCGACGGACAGAAGGTGTCTGAATTTCCACTTAGTTGGATGATTTGTCTTTCCTGCATGTGCATGATTTCGCTCGTATTACAGGGGAACATGTGATCCTATCCCCATAGATGTCACTTCTCCGAACATATAAGATAGCAACCCTCAACATCAATAAAATAACGACGTTGCTGAAGGTTGACGCTCTTCGAGATTACATCTACAGCGTCGATGTTGACATCGTGATGTTACAAGAGGTCGACTATGAGCTACAGCTAAATATTACCGGCTATGACGCGATTTTAAACACGACGTTGGATGGTGCCTTTGGGACGGCATTCCTGATTAAAGAGGGAATCGTAGTCTCTGATGTAGAACGCATAACAAACGGCCGAGGGTTGTCTTGTTTAATACATGGCGTTCGTTTTATAAACATTTACGCTCCTTCAGGCAACCAGCACAGGGCTGAGAGATCACTTTTTTATGAACAGGACCTCCTGTATTTAATACGACGAGCTGAAGAAGCAATGGTTTTAGCCGGTGATTTTAATTGTGTGCTTAAGCGGAAAGACCAGCATCCCAACTTTAATTACAGCGCGGAGTTAGACCGCGTAATACGTGAGATGCGATTTGCCGATACTTGGGAGCTTATTCATGGAGATCGTCAATGTTTTACCTTTTATACCCCGATCTCAGCTAGTAGACTGGATAGAATTTACGTAACACCGTGCTTAACAGCAAATGTCACTGGACCTGAAACATGGCCAGTGTATTTCTCAGATCATTTGGCGTATCACTGTCACTTGAAAATGACGAAACAGGATATTTTTCGGGGAAGGAACATCTGGAAACTTAACGTCACTGTCCTCCGAGAAGATAGTTTGAGGCTTCGCGTGGAAGAGGTATGGGATACCTGCATGAGACGACGACGAAACTTCCCAAGTACGATACAATGGTGGTGCAAGTGTGCTAAACCAAAGATAATCAGTTGCTTAAAAACGTATTGCTTTCAACGGCGTCAAGACGAAAAGAGCGTGTCTGAGTTTTATTTCCGTTGCCTCCGGGAACTCCACGAGTGTCGTAACACAACAGCGGATACCATATTACGAATTAAAAAAGTGAAAGCCAAATTGACGGCTTTAAAGAGAAAACAGATGGAAGGCATAATAATCCGGTCGAGAGACCACAACAGCTTGTCCGGGGAAGCGCCTTCGCTGTACCACCTCGTGAAGGAACAACGTCACAAGCGTAATAGACTGATACACAGCCTTCGAAGAGGAGACGGAAACCTGCTGAAAGATCACCGGGCAATTAAGCAATACGTCACCGAGTATTATACGGAATTGTACGCTTCGGAGCACGTCGACGACGAGTTGCTCAGACAGATTATGAACAGCTTACCTGACCGTCTGAATACACAAGATGCGGAATCTCTGCTGGTGGACGTAACCGTACAGGAACTGAGATCAGCGATGAAAAGAGCACAGGGAAACAAATCACCTGGCGCGGACGGATTACCAATAGAATTCTACAAACGATTTTGGTACCTATTGGAAAACTGCTTCCTCGACATGTGCAACGAAATTAAGGACGGGACAATTGTACCGGATGGTTTCAACGAGGGGATCATAGTCCTTATTCCGAAAGAATACCCCTGTAACGACATGCATAAAATCCGCCCCTTATCCTTACTCAACTCGGATTACAAGATAGTAGCCCGTGTCATGGCAGCGAGGATCAAACTGGTGTTACATAAAATTATACATTTAAGTCAGACGGCAGCAGTACCGGGACGAACGATCCTTCAAAGTCTCACTGATTATAGGGAGCTCATAAGCTACTGTGCTCTCACACGTCCGGAAGCAGCACTCTTATCCTTAGACCTTAACAAGGCTTTCGACAGGATCAGGCACCAATACCTTTTTGCAATAATGACGCGTCTGGGGTTTGGGGAAGAATTCGTCTTCATGCTCAAAAATCTATTTCACAATGCCAAGTCGAGGGTAAAGATAAACGGACATCTCACAAAACCAATCCCCATAGAGAAATCCGTACGACAAGGCTGTCCCTTGTCAATGACTCTCTTTGTCATTGCTATCGACCCACTAATAAGGAGACTCAGCCAACGGCTCCAAGGAATGAACATCTACGGCAGCACTCTCAAATGCATCGCGTACGCGGATGACGTGGGAGTTGTTCTTAATAATGTACAGGAACTGCGTGACGTGCGGACGGTGGTTGGCGAGTTTGAACACACTTCAGGTTCCAAATTGAACATACGGAAAACGAAATTACTGCCATTAGGGACTGGGTTCCCGGAGAATGATGGAGAAGACTACGCGCGTAGCGACTTCCTGAAACTCCTCGGAATAAATATGTACAATTGCCCTCTGCGAACAACGGCTGCAACTTGGAGGGACATTTTAAATATGACCAGAGCATGTCTCCGACAGAATTGCGGTCGTATGCAAAATTTAATTGAAAGAGTACACTTCGTTAACACCAAAATCTTATCGAAAATTTGGTATGTCGGCCAAATCCTTCCCGTCAATGCAACAATAGCTGGCAGAGTGATGGCGGCGGTAGGTTGGTATCTATGGCGAGGCAGTATCTTTAAAGTCGGAATAGATGTAACAACACTCCCGCCCAGGAAAGGAGGACTTGGTGTAGTGGATGTTGGCGCCAAATGCAGAGCACTACTGATAAGACGAACTCTCCAAATTTATGAAGAACAACCACACAGCGCTCTCCGAGCAGTCATCAACGCATACAGACCACTTAGTTTAGAGGCTCCGGTTAACCTTAGTGCCGTACCACACCAACTAGCCCATATTCGCCAGTTCTTCGTTGATGCAAGCTACCTGCGAAGGCAGAGCAACACAATCAGAAATAAAACAACAGCAGAGATATTCAATTTTCTGAATGACAACGGGAGGAAGAACAGGATGGAAACCAAATACGCACAAATACGGTGGCCCACAGTGTGGAAGAACATCAACAACAAGATCCTCGACACAGACATCCAATCAACATGGTACAGAGTCGTAAACGAAACAATAGCCACGAAGGAAAAACTTCACAGAATAAAGCTGGCCAAAACTCCTACGTGCAAGGGTTGCGACCTCATCGACACACTACAACAAAGGTGTATATGCGGGGAGAACACGAAGATATGGGAATGGTGTCGGAGGAAACTTGCTCTGATAGGCAGAACGACCACCAAAGAAATAGCAATTGGAACCATGCTACAACCTGATTTCAACCATTTCCCAATGACGAAACAAAACATGTGGACCTGGCTAGTCGGCCACACATTACATTATATAATTAATAAACCAGCGGAGGGCACCTACCACGATTTTCGACTGTACAGTATAAATCAGGCTATGAAACTCCTTAACAATCCACGACACAAAACATTATTTGCAAACTACCCAGTGGCGCTAGAATTGACGCATATATGAAGAACGAAGAGCAACGAACGATATTCAACAGAAAGGGGAAAAAAAAAGGTATAAGTGGAACCCGACGACACACGACTTTAGAAAGAGAACGTCAAAGAAGCATGAGGCACAGACCTTTCGGTGCGTGGCGCTATCGGAGTTAAGAGAGGACAAAATTAAAACAGATTCAAAATGACAGAGATTAGTGGTTTCTACGAAAAGAAGATTTGATGCGCAAACGGAAATCAACCAAACACAATTTACGAGAAGACGAACTCTGGTAGTCGACAGCGTGCTGGAAATGACATGTGTGAAGACAGAAGAGTCAGTTTCTTTATCTTATTCCTTTAGTTATTAATATTTTTATTATTTATTGTTATTATTATTTTCCTGTGACAGAAGTTGTAGATATATTTTGTTTCCCTCTGGATGAAGTTCCACACTTACCTGCGGAGGACTTCAAGACGGAAAGAGATCCACTACCTTACCGTGCAGAAGAAGAGCACATTACTTTAGCCAAAGGCCAATGAAGCCGACGCCGATGAAGGCGAATTTGGTGAGCGGAAGGACGGGTTGTAGGGGAGGAAGGAGACCCGAAAAAAAAAAAAAAAAAAAAAAAAAAGAAAAAAGAATGGTAACTGAAGGGTTGAAGGTTCGAAACCTAGTCAGATCACCGATTTTTTTTTCAACCTGTGTTTTAACCCAGCATTCACGTCTCAACAATGTGTGTCATAAACTACACGTGGTTTGGATTCCACGTTAAACTGTAGGTCGCCTTTCACGGTTGGATAATTGGGGCAGGTTAGGGACATGCAAGTCTCTGAAGTGGCGCATAGTTGGATGACACACACCAGGACTCTGAGCCACACGAAATTATTATTATTATTTTAACAACGATATGTGCTGTTGTTTCTAGTCAGACGCGCACGCATCGTCATTCCTGTTGAGTTAACATTTGAGATTTAACGTCCATTCGTGCTTAGAAAGGACACCGGTAGGTTCGGGGTTCGATTCCCGGTGACGCATAACGTAATTATATCCTGATTACAGATTCAGACGTCTCGCTGCTGTTGAAATCATTAGACTACTAACTTCTGACTTCACTTAGTTATCATCCATTTAGATACCGGGTATGTAACTCAAAATGAAATATTTGTAAATCTATGGGACCAAACTACTGCGGTCATCAGTCCCCAGGCTTAGAACTACTTAATCTAATCTAAGGACAACACACACACCCCTGACCGAGGAAGGACTCGAACCTCCGACAGGAGCAGCCTCGTATGCAAGTCGCACACAGAACTGAGTCTGGGCACTTGTGCTTAGGGACATAACGGTGATTATTAACTTCCTGGTTCAGTAAGAAATATATAAATAAAAATATTTTAGAATTAGCATTTTATATGATTTGATTTGCGCGTTTTGATATTTGTGAGGAAATCTCCAATATTTCACACATCTTTATGCTTCGTCAGCTGTGACAATCTTAGGCATAATCAAGTATCTATAAGACATGAATGCATTGCTTAGTTAGCTACGGCTACAGGTGGTTGGTTTGATTCCAGAACAACGTAGTTTGTCATATCAATTCAAGTTCCAAGATGTGTACAAATATTAGTTAAGGTATGAATGCGGAGAAAACGTTGGTGATACGCAGTTAATATTGAAGTTTCCATAGTGCGTTTGCTGCTGTTAATTGAGTTTTTATTATATGGTTAGTTCTACAATCGGTTAATAAAAATCCGCTCGCCAGTGGAACGACGTTTCACAATTGTGAGAAAACGATTTAGAGAACAAAAGTACTTCGAATTTCTACAGGACTTTAGGATTTCCGATACTATAGTAAAATCTGTTGCTTGTAACAATATTAAATGTTGTATAAGGATTAATTAATGTTTTATGGGACGGAGTTTGTTATATCAGACTGTAATAAGTGTGATAATTCTTGAGATATGTCATTGTAATAAATTGGATTTAATAAACGTTAAGGACTTAATAACGTGTTTCCTTTTATTTGCAAAATCGTGGTGTTAATTTACAACTGGAATAATTGCCATAAAGAGCGGTTGTCTGTAGTGGATCCATTTTTAGTAGTCGAACGACTATACCGCGGAGCGAGCAGAGCACCCACAAGACACGTAAGTTAGTTGGGTTGCATGCACATCAGGCGAAATGCAATTCAGGTCGTTGGGATGTTTTTGCGCATGGTAGTACATATACGTCAGACTGTGATATCAGTATGTAAATATGTGAATTAAACACGGCGAGGTTTGCATCAGTTTCATATTCATTACGTTGAATCATAGCAACCAAGAACACTATTTTCAGTAATGTGGTAAATCTGAAAAGTCAAAGAGTAACACCCGCATCGCTATCTATTAGTTCTTTGCTGCATTACGCCGTTCTTTCCAATAACTTATTATTAACTTATTAACATTATCTTTTAATTCCCTTGTCTGATTTTGATGTAATGAAGTCTATATGTTGCCCCAGAATATTCTCTATTTATCTGTGATACCCCCATGAATGTTCATTTAGTACTTTTTCACATTATCCTCTACAAATAGACACATGCGATTGCTTTCAGAGAATTGTTTAAATTGTTATATCTTACTTTTTCTGATCCGATTTTGTGAAATGAAGCGTTTGTGTATTTGCAACATAGCCTCACATGAATAACCCCTGAAAATTTGTCACTTCGTTTTGGAGATCAAAGAGAAAGATAGACATGACGTCGATGAAAAACGTTGAATTGTGTTGTTCTTCATTCCGTGATCCGATTTTTATGTAACTAAGTCTGTACGATGTCCCAATGTATGCTGAACTTACCTGAGAAAATCCCTTGCAAATTCGTGAAGAAGTTATGGAGAAGTGATTTCTAATAGATGAACAAACAAACACGACGGTCTATGAAAACACTTCGTGATTATATTTTGATGTAATCGTGCCTAGATCCTGAACCAGTCTTTGCTCATGTTTCTTGTGAAAACGCATGAAAATTCGTCTAATAGTTTTTAAGATTGAAAAGAAAATCGACAGGCAGATATTTACAGATTTATTGTTAGTATACATATTTTGTGTAATTTTAAAATTTTTCAGGAATATATTGCTTTGTATAAGTGCTGTATGTCGGAAAAATCTGTTGCGAATGTGGTTAGTAGTAAAGAAGTAATAGATTAAAACGTGATGCAGGATGGGACAGTTTCCCAAGAACGTTACTCTTTACGTCCTCATATCTCATGAACTACGTGTCGTACTGTGATATAATTTCAGACTTACATTCAGCTTTAAGTGTGTATTCTGTCTGCAAAAATCCTGCGAGTACAATTGGTAGTGTACAAATTATAAATTTTAACTCTATACCGAATGCCATAGTTTTGCTCCATGAACAGCGGAAAAGTTGTAAGCGAGAAAAGTTTTTCCTTTCATTATTTTGATGTGGTTGTCTGCTATAAAAAGATTAATAAAGGTTTGAAATTACCTTTAAAGTTTGTTGTAAGTCGCCTAGTACTGTCATTCTCATATAGTATATTTATAAAGTCTCGTCGCATTATGTAGTTGTTTTTAGTGATTCCTACTGTTCATGACGTTATATCTCCTGAACCGTGTGCCGTACGTGGTTCGTTCTCTTACAGCAGATGTTACCTCATATATGTAATATGTGTAACAAATTTAATTGATATCGGTCCAATGGTTTAGGAAAAAATGTGTAGCATTGTCGTTTGACGCAGCAGTTTTCCACGCATCTCATTGTTTATGACGTCATATCTCCTTACGTATGTGTAGTAGGTGATTCTTACCCCGGCAGTGATTGTTGTCTGATATTACGGAACATGTGTACCAAGTTTGCTTGTAATCGGTCCAGTAGCTTAGGAGAGATGTGGAACATACATACATACATATGTACATACGTACACACACACATAAAGCCTATTTCATAAGATGTAAGATAATATACCTGGGCGACTAATGGATATATTGAAAACTGAACACGCCAACTGTATTGCTGGATAAATTTCCGTACAGATGCTCAGATTGCAAATTTATGGATATAATGGAATCAAATGCAAATGGTTAGCAAATATATTTTCCAGGATAGATCCATAGGTAATGAAGTCTGGAGGTATTACGTGTATTATAGTAAGAACTGGTTCTAACGTGCACTTTACAACGATTTGAAGACTTATTTGTGCAGCTATTGTCAATAATTTAAGCTGTTTCAAGAGATGTTTGGTTTGATTCAGTATGTAATTTACACGCTGAAGGAAAACTTCCCTTTCGCCTTGTCAGTACAACATCAATTGGCTATCTTACTGAAACGAAATGTGTTTCACATTCTCCATTTGCATTCTATTTCTCTTATTCCCCAACCTGCAAATATTTATTAGCAACTTTGATAACACAGTCACGAAAGGTATTTTATATTGTTCTCGCTCTTTCTTATGATTTATCCCATGAGATTAGAATTTAATAGCAGAGTAACAAAACGTGTTCTAACATAAGATAGATATGCTCGTCTCAGGTTAAATAACGCAATGAATTCTCCCATCAAGGTACTAGGTTAATTGAAGTTAGTTAACGGTCGCGAAGTTCGAATAATGTAATAAAATATAATGATCAAGATGGTCTCACCAAGTGCTAATGGTTAAGGGACCTGTTCGTATCATTTGTAAAAACAAAAACACCAGTATAGAGAAGCTGATCTTTAAATACTATTTTTATAACTTAAAAAAATTTTCAAATGACCAAACTGCGTGGTCATCAGTTCCTAGCTTACAAACAACTTAAACTAAGGTAAACTAAGGACAACACACACAACCAAGCCCCTGGGAGGACTCGACTACTTCACCGCGGCTACTAATATTTTAAATACTTTCATTTGCACATGATAACATAAATCAGTCTATTGGAAAAAAATGAAAGTGTCGTATCTGACGGAATCACAGGATAAATTGCTGCAGAAATACTAATTGAAAATGTCGGTGAACTGTATCACGGTACAAATAATTCAGCCTGCTTACAAGTGTTGTTGCTTGTTGGACTATACATCATACACTCCCTGCCTACTATGTCCATCTGTCACTGTTACTCCCCTTGTTCTTTATCCATAACCTCTGTATGCATCTCCACTTCCTCCCTGTACATCTCCTCGTGGCTCATCTCCATCTTCCCTCCTTACAATGTGATCATCCAGCATCTTCCTTCTCCCTCTTTACGCAGTTCCACATCTCCCTGCTATCCCTGTCCGCCTCCTCATCAAGGTCTCTCCCTCCTCATCTCCTCCTTTGTCAATATACACCGTCCCCTCCCCTTGAGACATTTTTATCTTACAATTCTGATATCTACGAAAGTTCTTCATCAATTACATTATAATTTTGACGCAACGTTTCATTCTTATACGTGAGTACTCTTATTTATATTTTACTTCAAAAGAAGTAACATATATATCTACATAAAAATCATAACAAAGAAACGACACTTCAAGCAGCGCAAGACGTTTTATACACACACATGAAAAAGTGTTGCACCACCACGATTCTGGGATTTCTCGACTTTAACGTAAAAGTAAAATTGCGATATACAAAAATTACATTTCTCTTTATTGCTCTTGAAAACAGAAATTGACGAACGTAGAAATTATGGCCGATTCGGCGTAGATCTCAGGCATGTTCGATAAGATTGATGTCTGAAAAACATGCTTGGCACATTGATGTTGAGATGTTGCCATCAAGAGATGCATTCACACAATGAGCAAAAGATTTGTCCATTAAGACGAATCCCACACCAAAATACTGCCGTTATGGTTACACTAGACGTCAGAGGATGTCATCTCTGTAGCGTACAGCAGTTCAATTGCCTTCTCCAACCACCAATGACAGACGGTGACCTCACAATATAATTACACATAGTAAGAGGTAAGACATAAGACATTAGTAACCACCACGTTGCTGCACTCGGTAGACAGTGTGTCTAAGTCAATCATACTGAGTTATGCCTCCAAAAAACGTCTCCGAAGAATGAAAGCAGATGGCACTGGGAATAGCACTTGATGCCAATCCTAACCAGCACATTCAGCATGCGGTTGGACCCATCTGTACCGAGTTGCATGGTGTCAATGCTGGACTTCAGCAAGAGCGTCGGGAATGAAGCCCTTTTCCTGCAGTTTGAGACGACTGTGGATTCACGAAAATCATTATCCACCATGTTGCGTTTCTCTCAGGGTTACACCATTACGTTGCGGTCATCATTTGCTGTGGTAGGCTTTGGGCGGTCATAGCCAGGCAAGTCATCAACAGTTCCTGTATCTGAGTACCTCTTCCAGATAAGAATAACATCGCTGTAGTTCACTATGAGAAGTACGGAGACTTCCCTTGATGGGAGACCCTTCTGACACAAAGTAACAATGCTGATGTGATCAATCTTTGAAACGGAGCTCCTGAACATGGATGAACCAGCCAACACGGATAGTATACTTCTTTCCTAGTGTTATGACTTCTACAGATCGGCCGTGTTACACAACAGTCTAATGGGCACTGTTCATTCGGGGTTGTTAGCCTCTTTGTGTGGGTTGAATGACATCTATGGATAATCTAAGGAACGCATTCATATTCGATGTTCAGGATATCTTGGAAGAAAGGAGATACAAACAATTTTTTTAAATATACCGTGGTTGAAACAATTATATCACTTGAGATATCTAAGGTCTGAATTATTGTCTTCAACTAAACGAACAAAAATATTCAAATTTCTCTCTGTTCTACGGAGTGTAGACAACGGCATTACTGAAACCGAGATAGTGGCAATAACAGCAAGTTGCTACAGAGTGGGTTGAAGTAGACTTGCATTTACCAACCGAATTACACACGTATCTGGGTTCAAATATTGTCGTGAACAGGTACTGCAATGCAACAGCGTGACTTACCAAAAGTTATGACATGGAGAGTGAGAAGAAGGTTGGAAGGGGGAGAGAGGCAGGTTTCCCAAAGTGTAAAACTGTAATTTCCAGGATCTGGGCACGATGTTAGACAACAAAAAATGGACAATGTTGTCCATAAGTTACATCAGCAAGAGATGACCTTTATCTCCCGTAAAAAGGTAGTTGAGGCTGAATGTATTACAGCTGACACACACTCTCCAGTCATCAACAGAAAGCGCAATATCAACACAAATTGAAAACGTTTTCGGGAATGTGTCTACTCACAGGGGCTTAAGGTGTGCGTCCCACTAAATTCAATACACCGTTTAGTCCGCAGAAACTAGGTTGGTAAACATCGGTATTGGCGACGTATTCTCTTCACAGAAGTCAAGATTTTGTGTTCTACGGGACAATCGTCGTTCCCTCATTGGGAGAGAACTTGATGTTCGAAACAATGGTTATTTACTGGGAACAACACCATATCATTGTGGCGGACGAATGGTGTGTTCAAGAGTCAGTGTTGGCGGACTTACGAACCTCTAAGTCGCTCAGAATGACACATTTTAATTGCTCAGAAGAATAGAGATCCTTCGACATTTGTTGTCCCAATGCTAATGACATAGGAGATCCTTCTGGTGGACGATAACGTTCGTCTCCACAGAGCTGCACTGCTGGACTGCGTGCTTGAAGCTGAGTGAACTGAACAAATGGAGCGGCCAGCTTGTTCACCGGACATCAATCCGATTGAGCATGTCTGGGATGCACTTTGCAGATGCATTGCTGGCAGACCAGCACCTCCGACAATGTTTGCAGATCTGGATATTGCACTCATGGAATAATGGCCAGATGTAGCTCAAGAGCTGATTGGTAACCTCATACTGTCCATGCTACGCAGGTGTGCAGCTGTACTGGCCATAGGACGTCATCGCGTACCATGTTAGAGGGCAATTGACTTTTGCACTATTATGGGAACCCCACGGTGCCTCGATGTAACCGCCAGGTGGAATTCAAGTATAGTATCGAGACTGCAAATTATCGTATTGTCATACAAACAGATTATGATTGTAACCAGTATCTGAGTAAAATATGTTACCCTGATTGTTTTGAGTAGTATCAGAACTGAGAATATTTCAAGACTGATGTTAATCAAATAGGACTGTAATTTTGCCTTTCTTATAAACAGGTCACTGGCACCTCGTTCCAGTCGCTTGAACAATTCACTGGATCAACGATTCGCGATTAATGCAAGACAAGTAAGAGGCCAATGCTGCAGAGTACTGTCAACCAGGGTCTCTTCTGTTCAGGGACTTTGCCGATGGATGCATTCGCGCACGCCACGCAAGTGTCCTGCCGGCCCAGGGGGAGGAGAAGGAACCAGCAGGAAGCAGCCGAGCTTTCATCTTCAGCACCAGTCGCCTCCCCGCATCCTCCCGCCAGTGTGCAGCCTGACGAAACCAGCCTCACTTTAGGAGCGTCCAGATAAATGGCGACAACAGACACAGTGTAGAGAAAGACCTTATCTGCAGATACCAGACGAATCGTTCCTAAAAACAGCGACAGCATCGTAGATAAACTGTGAACCCTTGCAGATGGGAAGAATCAAACCCCTGCACTGCACACGTGCGTGAGTGGGAGAGAGGCAGGCCTGCAGTATACCATGTGTGGTCTGTGTTGCCTTTTACATTTTAATACCGTTAAGTTTAAATAAATTATGATAGTAACAATTAGATAAGTTAATGGTGAAATTCATGGTGTTACATATTTAGTGATTTATACAATTTTAAATTTAATTCGATTACTATCTATGTGTAATGGATATAACAAATTATAAGGAAAACGAAGGGCAACTCAAAAATCATTATTATTAAGGAGGATATATAAAAGAAGATAGGAAAGGATTCAAATGTTTGTCAAGCTTATGGGACTTAACTACGGGGTCATCAGTCCCTAAACTTACAAACTACTTATGAACTACCTTATACTAAAGACGACCCAAATATCCATGCCCGAGTGGGGATTCGAACCCCCGACCGTAGCGGCCGTGCAGACCGTGACTGAAGCGCCTCAGTCTCCTCGGCCACCGCGGGCGGCTATGAAAGGGTAGGTAAAGTTAAAGTTGTTGGGGAGAGTCTACCAAGGTGAAAGGCCTCGGAATGAACATCGAGCCCTGCTATCATGGAATTTCCTCCATAGGTTTTAGTAATTCATTTCATGTACATTAAGAGCTAAGGGGGTTTCCTCTCTAGTGTTTATAGTGCTTAATTGTTGAGGAATAAGTCATCTTCTGTGCTGGGGTTGTCATCTGTTTCCTTATCCATGTCGCTTGTACTTACACTGCTTGTCTCATTCCATGTGTCCTGTGTTATGGTGTTGGTGTTATGTTCGATGTAATGTCTGACCGTTTTTGCGTATTCTTCCCGCTTCAGTCTGTTTAGTGTGTCCCAGCCATCCTTATATCTTATCAGTACGTTTAAGTCTTGTGTGTTGTTTAACATGTTGTGCGTGTGTTCTGTATAACTGACAATCTAATACCGAGTTTTCTGGGGACCCAGTCTCTCCACATGTACAGTTTGGATTGTTGCTGAGTCCCATTCGTGTTAGGTGTGTTGGGTACGGGCTATGTCATGTCAGAAAATGGATCATACCCCAGATGGGTTTAATATGACGTTCCCTTATGTCCGGAAAGAATTCGCAAAATCGACGTCCTTATTCACTATTATTTTCTTCCCTTTTCCAGGTGTACATTCGCCATTTGAGTAGTTGACGTCGCTCGGTTATTGCTTGGCCCACTATTTCTTGGACTTTGTCAAGCTTCCCGGCCTTTAGCCAGTACATGGCAGCCCTTTGTCTTATGGTGAGATCTACAGGTGGTATCCCAAGTACCACGCACAGTGTTTCACCCGATGTTGTGTTGAAGGCTCCGGATAGTAAGGCACTGCTTTTTCCCCTCCTGACTGTATTGATGTTTGTAGTGCCAATCGTTAGGCTTATGGACTGGCTGCGAAGCAGATCACTGACTCAAAAAGTGCTACATGGTATGCTCTAAGTGTTTGTGTTGGTATTCTTTATATCGTTGTGCTTTGCCTGGCAAGTGTCTTCGTCATCTTGGTAGCCCAGTCAGTCGTCCGTTTTATGTGCTCCTTAAAGGTCAGTCTTTCGTCAAGTTGGACACCAAGGATGGCATTGCAAAACCAACCCACCAATCATAGAGTAAAACAGACACAAAATTCGAGGATAAGCTGTGGCTGGGGAGAGAAGGGAACTTAGAAACAACCGAAGAAGAGAAAACAAGCTGGGAGCTGCCGCCGTAGCAGGCTCGGGACTGTGGCGCCTTCACTCGGGGGCCGCGCCGCGCATCGGGAGAGTCATGCGGAGCAGTGCAGGCGCGTGATGCTGCCGCGACGGCCGAAGACGCGCCGACACTCCGGACCGCGCCAATCCAACGCCTGGCGCCCACGTGAAGTCAGCGTTGGTTAGATTGGAACTAATTACCTTACCCTTCCTTGTTCATATCTGAGTCATGCCCATTCCCAGTCAAATCAGCCCTGAGAAATAATTGTTTTTCACATCTTTTTATCATAAAACTAAATTACATATGGTAACCCTCTGTGTAAATGGAAATGTTCTCAAATCAATCCCTTGAATCAAATGTCCCTACCAGCATAGTTCCATAATTGATTGACCACAGTACTCTTTGTAAAACCTGATTGGTACCCCATCTGGATCTGGCGAATTGTTTGTTTCAATTCGCTCTGCTCTCTATCTTCAGTGGCTACGCCTATTACTAGGTCCTCCATTTGGGATTTAGTGCGATCATCAAATGACGGTATGTTTTCATGGTCTGTGAATTATTTCTTAAATGTTAAATTTAAAACATCGGCCTTCATTTTGCTGTCTTTTTCACCGCCTCAGAATGATACACCATGGACTCTATAAAAGTATTTTATCTGCTTACCGATTTTACATAGGCCCAGAATTTTTTCGGGTTCTTGGAAAGATCATTTGCTAAGGTATGACGATATGCTTCTCACATCGATCATTCTATATAGGGGAGAATTTCTACTAAATTTTTACTGATTTGATTTGATTTCTCTGTTTTAATGGAGAGCCCAAGTGCCTCTGCTTTATCTGCTCTTTCTAGCACAAACACTCTCCTAGGATTCTTGACCGATTGATAACTTTGGTGGCCATTGTTGCTATGACAACGTAATGAACTCTAACGTCTGTTGCTACAGTGACATCATTGACAAAGTTTCGTCTGTTTGTAGGTATTGCGTTTGGACTGACGATTTAGCAGCTCAAACCAGTATTCGAAAAACGTGTTCAACAGGAGTTCACAGCGACTTTGGTCGAGTACTTGGTAATGTGCTAGTGGCGCAGGCAAAATTTACGCAGAAGTGGAACAATAAATACTCATGTGTGAAGATGGGAAAACATTTCTAAAACTGTAATGTGAACATTCTACTTATTATCCGATTTTCACGTAAATGTAAAATGGAGGATGCACTGTAACATTTTAGATTCATTTATCACCATACTGTGAGTGACTGCACTCCCTGATTACCTTTAGTTGTTAATTATCTAAATTCAGATGGTCTTGTGCTAAATTCAGTCAGTTCCAAATCACTTAGCTCTAATTTTTTTCTTTAAATAACAGAATAACTTTTATGAAAATTAAAATACACGATTTTGTGTTCGTTCTACAGATTTGTTGATTTTCGAATCGATTTTTTTATTTCTTAGGGCATCATGAGACGTTTACTGAAGTTAAGTCAAGGAACTTGGGGTGGCAACAAACCAGAAGAGATGTTACATGGAGATAAATGTAACATCTGTTCTGGTTCGTTGACAACGCAAGTGGTTTGACTAAACTTCATTAAATGTCTGATGATGGCCTAAGAAGCCGAAAAACGATTCCAAAAATAAAGAAACCTGTAGAACAAACACAAAATTGCATATTTTAATTTTCATAATGAATTTTTTTCTACCAACAACCGATAGAAGAATCACTTAACATGAGAATAACTCTGCTAAATACGTTAGACATGAGCACCAGGTATCTTCAGAAGGTGCTTACACTGTCGGCTTTTGTTTGAGTACGCATGTACGTCATAGTGAAGTAATGTTTACATGCCTGTTGCTCAGTAAATGCTACACAATTATGAAGACATGCATTACACGTAACTTTCTATGTCTCTTAACCTCTGAACTGGAGTACTGCAGTGTGTTGCCACACATAATGAAGACCAGAACTGTTTATGTTTGCCTCTCTTTGGCATTTACATTTTTTAGTGGTCTCAAAACATTTTTACTTCCCTTAGTTAAAGTGAGATATTCTAGAGTTATCTCACATTTTGAGAACTGTCTCAAAGTTGTCCCTTTTTTAAGTACACCCATAAAAGAGGACTTTAATTTTCTGTATATAATTAATTGAAGACAAAACGGTACATTTTGATTAACAGGACTTTATTTTGGAAAATGTGTATCACAACAATTATTAACAATAATTACATAAATTAAAGTGCTTTGGCGGTATCACAGTGACGCAGACTAGTAGACTACAGGAGTCTACGCGGAGACCCTCTTGAGCTCATCGGCGTACTTCTGCCTGTAGCTGCCGCTGGGGTCGTACTTGGTCTCCAGAGGCGACCACAGGTCGGGCTTCTCCTTGATGAGGAACCTGATCACCTTCTCCGCTCCCGCCTGCTGCTTCTCGTTGCACTGGGAGCACTCGTTGGTCAGCGCATCGGGAATGGCGGCTGTGTAACAGACACGGGATGCAATCATTAAAATAAGGCTCGTCATACTACTAAGAAATTGATAGTATCGTGAGATACTTATCCAGAGGAAGAATCTCCTATCTATGAAGATGATCAGAATCCATTTTGACTGTCAAAAACACAAACTACTACGAAATAAATTACATCGTGAGAAAACCTTTTTTCAATGAAGGCTATCAGTTTTCATTGAGACTGTCATAAACATTATAAAGAAATATATGAAAACTAGAGACAGAAGTATAAATTAAAATATTTGTGAAAATCTATTACGATTATAGTTTTTGAAATGAAAACACGTTCTACCAAAGTACTGAGTGCGGAATTGGAGGAAAATGCAACTGCTAACTGGAGTGTCAACGTGTAAAGGAATGTTTGAAATATTTGCGGCCATTAAATCCGTATACCGTTACTTCTTTCGTATCCAAATTCTTTAAACGTGACTATATGATTGAAATTGTGTGAAACACTAGAGCCATGTAGTGTGATACAAGAAAAAACTTGATGTGATTTGTGAAAATTGTAAGTTACAAATATTAGGATTTTGTTTGTTATGTTACATGTGTAGTGAATTTGTTGTAAAGATAAAAAAATACTCAGAAACTATGTGAATTTTGCCTTGGTGTGGTTGAAATAGTTTCTTCGTGTACAAACTATATGGAAATAGCAAACCCATACTCATAAATGTGGAAAGCTTACTGTGTGTTAAGCATATATAGCGAAGATTAGACACATCCTGTGTCTAAACAAAAATGTTCAAATGTCTGTATTGCTTATGGGACTTAACTGTGGGGTCATCAGTCCCTAAACTTACAAACTACTTATGAACTAGCTAATACTAAGGACGGCAAAAATATCCATGCCCGAGGAGGGATTCGAACCCCCCGACCGGAGCGGCCGTGCAGACCGTGATTGGCGCGCCGCAGACCGCTTGGCCACCGCGGCCGGCTCTAAACAAGAAATACTTTAACAAGCAACATCCGTCAAATAATGTAGGTGAAATTATTGTTTCATGTGGTGGCGTATTTTTGCGAAATGTCATCACTAGTACTAGTGATGTAGTGAATCTAGGACGTCATGGAACGTGTCGCAAGAGATTCCATCGAATGAAAGACCCATTCCTTAACCTACTAATAGAAATGGATTTTACTACACGGATGAAGAGAATTTAGAGGATAAGCAAAGAGACAAAGACCGTGCAGAGACTGTCGTCTGTCGTGTGCAGAAGAACTACACTCACCTTTGAGCTCCTTCCCGTCAGGGGTGCAGGAAGCGTCGCTGTCGGACAGGAGGCACTCGTGGTACTTCTGGAGCAGGCGGTCGTTGTGCAGTACGTCGTCCAGGTCGATGTTGTCGTACTTGGTGGTGTACGCAGCAGCCGCTGCCACCAGACACGCCAGCAACAAGGCGAGAGTACACTTCTGCATCTTGGCTGTAGGTAACGCTGTCTGACTTTCGAGTGATGTGCCGACCACAGTTTCAGAGGTACCATATATACTGACTGGCTGCTCTGCGAGTGACGTCATTGCGTCGGCGTCAGCGGCCTCGACTGCTTGACGCACGTGATCCTTTCTCAGAGTACGCAGCCTGTTCGGCGGGTAGCCGCTCTAATTCTCACGAAGGACGTAGCCATGACGTGTTACTGGGAAACACTTTGCGTTTTCCCATCTGGAATAACACATCGGCAGATTTCTTGTTTTGATTTCTGCTCGCAACGTAAGGTTTACAACAACCCAGAGTGGCGAATTTAGCAGAATTTGTATTCCAAGTTATATTTCATTGACACGAAAATTCACAGGACCCCCACCAGGAAAACAAACTTTTTCTTTATTATTTTCTTTATCGCTATTCCACCTCCCTTCGTGATTGGGAGGAAGGGTGTGTTGAAGCAGTACTGTCACACAACGCTTTAATTGATAACTTTTTAATAGATAGACAAAGAGAAACGGAACATATTTACCGAGAATTTTACATGTAATTAAAAAGGTGAAAATTATAAATAATAAAATGTATATATAGCCGTCTTTCTGTATATTTTGAAGTAGATAAAACGTCGTAGAAAGACTGAAATGAAGAAAGTGCGCTAGGTTCGTAACATGTTGAAGTGGTAATGGCAGAAGATGAGAGAGTGATGAACGAATAGAGTCTGGTATGATGAGTATGGTTATCATGGGACTTTGATAAGATAATTGCTGGAATTGGGATGTGTGATTTGAAAAAGAATTCAGGTGTTTGGCGGGAAGAAGGGAAACACTTGTGATAAGAGGAAAGGCCATGGAGTAAGCGCTGGTGTTGGGGTAGGATAGGACGGAGAGAACGTATGATCGGTATTTCTTAAGGCATAGTTCACATACAGGAAGAAAAAATCATCAAGATATACTATCCTCCTTCATATTTTTGACAATTTATGTTATGACATGTTCTGTGGCCATTACTTTACGTATCAACTTCAATTTTAAACTATTATAGAGCTATGAGTATGATTAACAACAAAAATTCAAGAAGTTTGAGGTTTTATTTCTCATAATCATCTATCACTTTCACATAGGTATGAAATTCATACTTTGTAGACTGAACGTGAGGTGCAAATATATGGCGTCCTATCATGGTATTCGCTAGCTTCCTTTATCAGTTGTTCTGAGAATGAGTTATAACACATCCTGCATATGATTTTGAACAGCGCTGGTCTGAAGAAAATGAAACTATAACATGAAACGTTTACACTTAGAGTTTAATGTGCTCATGTCTTATTAAGTTAGTTATAAAAATACTAGCTAGGTAAATACCAGTGGACATAGGAAACACTCTATATTGTATTTCTTCAGACCGCTAGCTGGCTGCGGTGGCCGAGGGAAATGATGCGCTTCAGTCACGGTCAGCATGGCCACTACGGTCGGGGGTTCGAATCCCCCCTCGGGCATGGATATTTGTGCCGTCCTTAGTTGTAGGTAGTTCATAAGTAATTTGTAATAATTTGTAAGTTTACGGACTGATGACCCCGTAGTTAAGTCCCTTAAGCTTAACAAACATAAAGAAAAAAAAAAAAAAAAAAAAAAAAAAGGACTGAATAGAGGAAGGCCTAAACCGTCCCGGAAAACACTGTGAAGGACTTCACTTTCGTATTAGCAGTGTGCGGACGGGTCTTGTGAATGCTCCTCTGAGCTTGTTCTCCATTGTGCGGCACATTTTCTTAAGCGTCTCGGAATAAATATCTATATTGATTTGAAATGCCTCTTCCGTCCCATATGTGCACATGACTTTTGGAATTTCCAGCAAAGCTTGGATTTAACCTGTCGTCCATTTCACTGACTACCATTCGGTTCAGAGGTGTCATAAACAACCCATGTGTCAGTCCTCAACTATAGGGAATAAAAATTCTCGCTAATGTCCTGCTAATGTCTGTTGTTTCTCTCTTGTTGATTAAGGAGTTTAGACGCCCAACTTCAGAAACGTTTACGATAATTTTTCACTCCCAATCTTCCAAAACATTGTTCATGATATTTGTGGATGTTGAAGAACAAGAGAATTAATCATATACCTACAGTTTTTGTTAATCATTTCTTCGACTGCAGTAATCAGGAGAGCAGAAACACAGTTGCACGTCCACATCGTTCTTTATTATGCACTTAATGACTCCCACCTAAAACTGTCGGATTTGTTATCTCACCATTGAGGTACTAATTACATTTTGTCTGTAAACATCGCATATTTGTAGATAAATATCACTTCGCTTATAATTCTTAATTAACGAATTACCGTTCTAAAATTACACCTGTTGAGAGTTTAGATAATCCGAGCCATTACAAAAAAACCACTACTAACGACGCACAGGGCAAAACCAGGTCGAAATAACGTCATTACGTTCTGCTTCATCCAGATATAGTATTGTGAATCAGTGGATCTGTGATGAAAGCAGTGCCACGGAGAACAGTGGAAGTCAAACTAGCTTTCCGAACTCTTCTCATCTTTATATATATATATATTTCAAGTCTACTTCTAACTGATCTAGGATGTATTATCTGTCGTAAATGAACGTTTTTACTCTTTTCATGTAATTTAAAAATCTGTATTGATTTGCTTAAGTAGGACAGAGGGAACGATATTCCCACCAACGTGTCCTGTGGTATATCCACTTTTCCTTATAATACGGTACGTGATTGCGTTGTGTTAAGTATACAGCAACAAGGGTAGGGCGTGCTATGGAATGCCTAACATTATATTCTGAAGTTGGTAGACGAATGTAGGTCCGTTTGTTGCCATACTAATAGAGTCGTAACTTACGTACATTATGGTTTTCCGTGGTGGAGTAGCCGAGCGGTCTAAAGCGTCTCGCTGCGGAGCGCGCGGTTGCTCGCCGTGGAGGCATGGGGAATGGGTGTGTGTATTTGTCCGTAGGTTAGTTTACCTAGGTTTAAGTAGTTTGTAAGTTACGGACTTATGACCACTCAGTTTGGTCCGATGGAATTACAAACAAACATTATCGTTTTTGACGTCATATTCTTGTATTTTAACAACACCATAATTGCTAGTTATTGGCAGAAATCTGATCTGCCGTAGAAAAGTTTTAAATTTCAACGACTCCTGACTGGTGCTGGCAACCCTGTTTTGAAGTTTAGTGTAGTCATGGAGCCCTTATCCTCGCTGTATGGAAGTTAATTTGTTTCCATATGACACATGTTAAACAATATGTTGAAGCCTAAAATCACATGGCTAAGAGCAACCTGATAAAGTGTAAAATAAATTCTTTTTGATACAAACTGTTCAACCTCAACATATCATCTCAGTTGCCGATACTGTTCTTCACAGAGACTTGAAGACTTATTTGTGCATCTGTTCTCAATTACTTTGGTGTTTCCATAAATGTTTACCCTGATTTAATGTGTAATTTACATCTGAAGGATAACTTTGCTTTCGCCCCATCTCAAATTTTAGCAAATCCTCTCCTTATATATCTTTGGTATAACGAGAAAATTTGTGTCAAAGAACTGAATTATTATTGATACTTTTTAAGTGTGTATATAGTTATACACAAATTAATGGATACCTAGTCATTCAGCCCAGCGCACAGAATTAGGAAGTGACAACAAGAAGTCCTCTTTATCACCTTGATATGCTCGGATCTTGCAGTTACTGATGAGGTAGTGAGTAATGTACTATGGAGCTCCTTGTTCTCAGTCTTGACTGGGCTTCTTTTCGCAGCCTCCCCAATACGAAGATCTATAGTTCTTATTAGAAAATTTCATAACTTCTACAGTAATCCCCGTCCACCCACACATAGTTACCTGCCAGTTTTGCATTTTAAAAGACTCAAATCGCTTCAACCAACCCTGCGTGATGCTGCTCATGTGAATGCAAGGAATTTTAAACTTCTTGGAGAATTCAGAGGTCGTAGGGAATCAGTAACAGATGGCCGCCGGCAAAGCATCTTCCTAAGGGCTAGACTTCAAAGTGTATCCCCCTGGACTGCCCTTAATCAAAAAGGACCATGATTGACAGAAGTGGTAGAAGTTCGCTTCTAAGGGATTCGTAGATCCTGTGCCGATCTCGCATGTTTCCTCCAGATGCTCCTGTCTTGTGCTGCACCTTGCCAATCATCTATTCCCATGCTTTTGGCCATACCATCAGTTTCAGTTTGCGCTATGTACTCCTCGGTCTACAGCTTGGACTTTTGCCATTCAAAACCTCCTCAAATGGTATGACAATTTTCATTCTCTTCAAATGGATGGGCCAATAAGTCTTCTCACACGTATTATGTTCACTACTGTTGTATGCTGCCTACCATGTCCATCTGTCACTGCCACTCCCCATGTTCCCCTCTCTTTATCCATACCCTCATCTTTCTCTGTATGCATCTCCACTTCCTCCCTGTACATCTCCTCCTAGCTCATCTCCCTATTTACAATCTGATCCTCCAGTATCTTCCTCCTCCCTTTTCATGTAACTCCCAGTCTCCCTGCGATCCATGTCCACCTCCTCGTCAAGGTCTCTCATCTCCTCCTTTGTCAATATACATCCTCCTCTTCCCTTGAGACTTCTTTAATCTTAGGATTCTGATATTAACGAAAGTTCTTGATCGAATACTTTAAAACTATTATGAAACTTTTCAGAGTTATACTTGAGTACTATTATTTATATTTTACTTAAAAATAAGTCACATATGTCTCTTTATAAATATCATAAAAAAGAAACGATACTCCAAGCAGTGCAAAACGTTTTATACACACATATCAATAAAGTGTTGCAACACCTCGATTCTAGGATATCTTGACTTTTACGTGAAAGTAAAATGGCGATTTACAAAACTACATTAAACTCTTGAAAACAGAAATTGACGAACTTAGGCATTATGCACGATTCGGCGTTGTACCCATGCATGTTCGATAAGGTTGATGTCTGAAGAACATACTTAACACATTGATGTTCAGATGTTATCATCAAGAGATGCATTGACACAATGAGCACAAGATTTGTCCATTAAGACGAATCCCACACCAAAATGCTGCCGATATGGTTGAACTACACGTCAGAAGATGTCATCTCTGTAGCGTATAGCAGTTTGATTGCTTTCTCCGACCACCAATGATAGTCCGTGACCTCACAATATAATGTCACATAGTAACAGGTAAGACATAAGACATCAGTAACCACCACGTTGCTGCACTCGGTAGACAGTGTGTCATTCATACTGAGGCATGCCTCCAAAAAACGTCTTCGAAGAATGAAAGCAGAAGGCACTGTGAATAGCACTTGATGCCAATCGTAGCCAACAGATTCAGCATACGGTTGGACCCAATCTGTGCCGAGTTCCATGGTGTCAATGCTGGACTTCAGCAAGAGCGTCGGGAATGTAGCCCTTTTCCTGAGGTTTGAGACGATACACGACTGTGGCTTCACAAAAATCATTATTCACCATGTTGGCCGTTCTCTCAGGGTTACACCACTACGTTGCGGTAATCGGTTGCTGTGGTTGCCTATGGGCGGTCAGAGTGAGGCAAGTTATCAACAGTTGCTGTATCTCTGTACCTCTTCCAGATGCGATTAACATCGCTGTAGTTCACTACGAGACGTCTGGAAACTTTCATTGATGGGAGACCCTTCTGACACAAATTAACAATGCGGATGTGATCCATCTTCGAAACGGAGCTCCTGAACTTGGCTGAACTATAGCCAACACGAATAGTAAACTTTTTTCCTAGCGGTATGACTGCCACAGATCGGCCGTCGTACACAACCGTCTAATGGGCACTGTTCATTCGCGGTTGTTAGCCTCTTTGTGTGGGTTGAACGACATCTATGGACAAACTAAGAAACTGCATTCTTGATGCAATATTCATAAGCAGCGTCGATGTTCAGTATATCTTGGAACAAAGGAGATACAAACCATTTTTTAATATACCGTGGTTAAATCAATTAGATCACTTGAGGTATCTAAGGTCTAAATTATTGTCTTCGACTAAACGAACGAAAATGTTCATATTTCTCTCTGTTCTACGGAGTGTAGACAACGACATTACGGAAACCTAGATAGCGGCAATAACATCAAGTTACTGCAGAGTGAATTGATGTTGACTTGCCTTTAGCCTACCAACCGAATTACACACGTATCTGGGTCCAAATATTGTCGTGAACAGGTACTGCAATGTAACAACAGCGTGACTTACCAGAAGTTATAACATGGAGAGTCATACGAAGGTTGGAAGCGGGAGAGAGGGTGATGGCTGCAGCTATTGGAGTTTCCCAAAGTGTAAAACTGTAATTTCCAGGATCTGAGCGCGATGTTAGACAACAAAAAAGGCCAATATTGTCCATAGGTTACATCAGCAAGAGATGACCTTTATCTCCTGTAAACAGAGGCTGAATGTATTACAGCTGCAACACACTCTCCAGTCTTCAACAGAAAGCGCAATACCAACACAAATTGAAAACGGTTTCGGGGGCTTAAAGTGTGCGTCCCACTAAAACCACTACACCGTTTAGTCCGCAGAAACTAGGTTGGAAAACATCGGTATTGGCGACGTATTCTCTTCACAGAAGTCAAGATTTTGTGTTCCACCGGACAATCGTCGTTCGCTCATCTGGAGAGAACTTGATGTTCGAAACAATGCTTATATAATGGGAACAACACCATAAAATTGTGGCGGACGAATGGTGTGTTCAAGAGTCAGTGTTGGCGGACGTACGAACCTCTAAGTTACTCAGAATGACACTTTGATTGCTCAGTAGAATAGTTATCCTTCGACATTTGTTGTCCCCTATGCTAGTGACATAGGAGATGGATTGTTTCTGGTGGACGATAACGTTCGTCTCCACAGAGCTGCAATGCTGGTCTACATCCTTGAAGCTGAGTGAACTGAACGAATGGAGCGGCCATCTTGTTCACCGGACATCAACCCTATTGAGCATGCCTGGGATGCACTTTGCAGATGCATTGTTACCTGATCAGCACCTCCAACAACGGTTGCTGAGCTGGATATTGCACTCATGGAATAATTGCCAGAGGTACCTCAAGAGCTGATTGATAACCTCATACTGTCCATGACACGCAGGTGTGCAGCTGTACTAGCCGTCGGAGGTGATCACGTACCATATTGGAGGGCAATTGACTTTTTCATTACTATGGGAACCCCACGGCTCCACGAAGTAAACGCCATGTAGAATTCTAGTGTCGAGACTGCAAAATATCGTATTTTCACACAAGCAAATTATGATTGTGAGCAATATTTGAATACAGTATGTTAACCTGATTATTTTCTTCAGTGAGTATTAGCACTGAGAATATATAGGTCTGTAATTAAGTGAGTCCATTCTTTTGCCTTTCTTATACAAGAGTCACCTGCAGCTTTTTCCAGTCGCTTGGAAATTTGTGGTGGATCCACGATTCGGGATTAATGCAAGCTAAGTATGAGGCCAATGCTGCAGAGTTGTTGTTGTTGTGGTCTTCAGTCCGTAGACTGGTTTCATGCAGCTTTCCTCGCTACCCTGTCCCGTGCTAGTCTCTTCATCTGATAATATGGTCGGCAACCTACATCCTTTTTAATCTGCTTACTATACTCGTCCCTTGGTCTCCCTCTACGATTTTTAACCCACACACTTCCTTCTAATGCTAAGTTGACAATTTCTTCATGTCTCTGAATATGTCCAAGCAATCTATCCCTTCTCTTAGTCAGGATATGCCAGAAACTCCTTTTCTCCCCGATTCGGTTAAGCACCTCCTCATTAGTTACGTCATCTACCCATCTAATTTTCATCATTCGTCTGTAGCACCACATTTCAAAAGCTTCTATCATCTTTTTATCTGAACTCCTTATCGTTCACGTTTCACTCCCATGCAATGCTACACTCCAGACAAATGCTTTCAGAAAGGATTTCCTGACACTTAAATTAAAATTGGATGTTAACAAGTTTCGCTTCTTTAGAAACGCTTTTCTTCCCATAGCCATTCTGCATTTTATATCTTCTTTACTTCGGCCATCAGAAGTTATCTTGCTACCCAAACAACAAAATTCATCTACTACTTTTATTGTCTCATTATCTAATGTAATTCCTTCAGCATTGCCTGATTTTCTGACATTACATTCCATTACCTTCGTTTTACACTTGTTAATGTTCATCTTATATCTTCCTTACAAGACACTGTGCATTCCATTCAGCTGCTCTTCCAGATCTTTGGCGGTCTCTGACAGAACTACTATGTCATCAGCAAACCGCATTGCTTTTATTTCTTCTCCCTGCACTTTAATACCCTCTCCAAATTTCTCCTTCCATTCCTTCACTGCCTGCTCAATGTACAGATTGAACAACATTGGGGAAAGGCTTCAACCCTTACTCTCTTCCCAACCTCTGAGTCCCTTTCTTGCCCTTCGACTCTAATAACCGCTGTCTGGATTTTGTATAGGTTGAATATAACTCTTCTCTCCCTATATTTTACCCCTGACACCTTCAGAATTTGGAAGAGTGTATTCCAGTCGACATTGTCAAAGGCTTTCTTCAAATCGACAAACGCTAAAAACATAGGTTTGCCCTTCCTTAGCCTATCTTTTAAGATAAGTTGTAATGTGAGTATTGCCTCCCGTGTTCTACATTTCTCCTAAATCCAAACTAATCTTCCCCGACGTCAGATTCTACAAGTTTTTCCATTCGTCTATAAATAATTCGTGTTAGTATTTTGCACTCATGACTTATTAAACTGATAGTTCTGTAATTTTCACACTTGTCTGCACTTTATTTATTTGAAATTGGAATTACACTATTCCTCTTGAAGTCGGAGGGTATTTCCCCTGTCTCATACACTTGCATACCAGATGACACAATTTTTTCACGACTCGCTCTCCTAACATCAGCAGTTCAGACTGAATACCATCTACTCCAGGGGCCTTGTTTCGACTCAAGTCCTTCAACGCTCCGTCAAATTCTTCTCGCAGTGTCATATGTCCTATGTCATCTTCCTCCACTTCGTCTTCTATTTCTAGAATACTGCCTTTATTTCCTTTGTACAGGCCTTCTACATATTGCTTCCATCTTTCAGCTTTCCCTTCTTTGCTTAGTACTTGTTTTCCATCTGAGTTCTTGATGTTCATAATGCTGCTTTTCTTGCCTCCAAATAACTCTTTTATTTTCCTGTAGGCGGTATCTATCTTTCCCATAGTTATGCATTCTTCTACCGTTCTGCATTTGTCCTCTAGCCACTCCTGCTTAGCCAGTCTGCACTTCCTGACAATCTCATTTTTCAGACGTTTGTACTCCCTTTTTCCTGTTTCACTTCCTGAATTTTTATATTTCCTCCTTTCATCACTTAAGATCAGTATATCCTGCGATATCCAGGGCTTTCTATTAGGCCTTCTTTTGCCTATATCGGCCCCTGCAGCCTTCACCACCCTATCTCTACCCACACTTCTTCTACTGTATTACTTTCCCCCGTTTCAGCCAATCCTTGCCTAATGCTCCCTCTGAAACTCTCAACCACCTCTGGTTCCTTCACTTTGTCCAGGTTCCATCTCCTAACCTTTCTACTTTTTTGCAGTTCATAACCAATAGGTTAGGGTCAGAGGCTATAACTGCCCCTGGATATATCTTACAGTTTAGAACCTGGTTTCTAAATCTATTCCTTACTATTATAAAGTCAATCTGGTATCTTCCAGTGTGTCCTAGTCTCTTCCACGTATACAGCCTTCTTTCGTTATGTTTGAACCAAGTGTTGGTGATCATTAAATTGTGCTCTGCACAAAATTCTACCAAGCGATCTCCTCTTTCATTCCTTTTTCTAAGCCCATATTCACATACTACAATTCCATCTCTTCCTGCTACCGAGTTCCAGTCCCCCATCACAATCAAGTTTTCGTCTCCCTTAACTTTTTGAATGATTTCTTTTCTCCCTTCATGCATTGTTTCGATATCCTCATCATCGGCCGTGCTAGTTGGCATATAAACTTGCACTACTGTGGTCAGTGTTGGCTTCGTGTCTATCTTTACTACGATAATGCGTTCACTATCGTGCTTACCTGCATTCCTATTTTCTTATTCAGTGTCAGACCCATTCCTGCGTTACCACCAACTGATTTTGTATTGTTAACCCTGTACTCACCTGACCAGAAATCCTGTTCATCCTGCCACCGAACTTCACTAATCCCCTCCATATCTAACTTTAACCTATACATTTCTCTTTTCAAATTTTCTAACTTACCTGCGCGATTAAGGGTTAGAACATTCCACGCTCCGACCCGTAGAACGCCTGTTTTGATTTTCTTGATGACGACATCATCCTGAGTAGTCCCCGCCCGGAGATCCGAATGGGGGACTATTTTACCTACGGAATATTTTACCCAAGAAGACGCCATCATCGTATAGTCATACAAGAGAGCTGTATGTCCTCTGGAGAAGTAACTACTGCAGTTTCACCTTGCTTTCAGCTGTTCGCAGTAACGCATGGCAAAGCCATGTTAGCTGATGTTACAGGGCCAGCTCAGTCAATCATCCAGACTGTTGCCCCTGTAACTACTGAAAAGGATGGTGCTCCTCTTCAGGAACCACACGTTTGTCTGGCCTCTCCACAGATACCCCTCCACTGTGGTTGCACCTATGGTACTGCTATCTGCATCGTTGAGGCACGCAAGCCACCCCACCTCGGCAATGTCTGTAGTTCATGGGGGTGGTACTGCAGAGTACTCTTCGTAAAACCTGATTGGTACCCCATCTCGACCTAGCGAATTTTTTGTTTCAATTCTCTCTGCTGTTTCTCTACACAGGCTATGCCTATTACTAGGTCCTCCATTTGGGATTTAGTGCGATTATCAAATGACGGTATGTTTTCATGGTCTTGTGAATGATTTCTTAAATGTTAAACTTAAAACTTCATGGTCTTGTGAATGATTTCTTAAATGTTAAACTTAAAACTTCGACGTTTTGCTGTCTTTATCACCACCACAGAATGATAAACGAGGGACTGGATAAAAGTAATTTATCCGCTTACCGATTTTACATAGGCCCAGAATTTTTTCGGGTTCTTGGCAATATCTTTTGCTAAGGTACTGCGTTGGTAGCTTTTGTATGCTTCTCACATCGATCGTTCTATATAGACGAGAACATCTACTTAATTTTGCCTGATTTGATTTGCTTGCCCTGTTTTAATGCAGAGCCCAACTGCCTCTGCTTTGTCAGCTCTGTCTAGCACAAACACTCTCCTAGATCTCTTGACCGATTCGTAACTTTGGTGCCATTTGTTGCTATGACAACGTAATCAACACTAACGCTTATCTCTACACTGACATCATTGACAAGGTCTGGCCTGTTTGTAGGTATTGCGTTTGGACTGACGATTTAACAGCTCACAAGCAGTGTTCGAAAAACGTGTTCAATAGAAGTTAGATTAGATTAGATTAATACTTGTTCCATAGATCATGAATACGACACTTCGTAATGATGTGGAACGTGTCAGTTAAATGAAGTGTGTCTATACATAATATTACATGACACTCAATATTTGAATTATATATATATATATATATATATATATATATATATATATATATATATATATATATATATATAAAGTTCTTCCTAAAGTACTAACTTTCATCTAGAAATTCATCTAATGTGTAGAAGGAATTGCCATTCAGAAATTCTCTTAATTTATTTTTAAATGCTAGTTGGCTATCTGTCAGAATTTTGATACTACTAGGTAAGTGACCAAAGACTTTTGTGGCAGAATAATTAACCCCTTTCTGTGACAGAGCTAAATTTAACATTGAATAGTGTATGTCACCCTTTCTCCTAGTATTGTAGCTATGCACACTGCTGTTACATTTGAATTCAGTTGGATTGTTAATAACAAATTTCGTAAGTGAATATATATATTGTGAAGCTACTGTGAAAATTCCTAGATCCTTAAACAAATATCTGCAGGATGATCTTGGGTGGGCTCCAGCAATTATTCTGATGACTCGCTTTTGGGCAATGCAATGAATACTTTCTTACTAAATGATAAATTGCCCCAGAATATGATGCCATAAGAAAGCAGAGAATGAAAATAGGCATAGTATGCTAGTTTACTGAGTTGTAGATCACCAAAGTTTGCAATCACCCTAATAGCATAAGTTGCTGAGCTCAAACGTTTCAGCAGATCTTCGATGTGTTTCTTCCAATTCAACCCCTCATCAATGCAAAAACCTAAAAATTTTGAATATTCTACCTTAGCTATAGATTTCTGTTTGAAGTCAATATTAATTAATGGTGTGATGCCATTTATTGTGTGAAACTGAATATACTGTGTTTTTTCAAAATTTAAAGAGAGTCCATTTACAGAGAACCACCTAATAATTCTCTGAAATACTTGATTGACAATTTCATCATTTAATTCCTGTGATTCGGGTGTGATAGCGATACTTGTATCATCAGCAAAGAGAACTAGCTTGGGATCTTTATGAATATAGAAAGGCAAATCATTAATATATATTAAGAACAGCAAAGGTCCCAGTACCGAACCCTATGGCACCCTATGTTTGATAGTTCCCCAGTTTGAGGACTCGGCTGTTTTTTTGTATATTATGTGAATTACTTATATCAACTTTCTGAACTCTTCCAGTTAGGTATGATTTAAACCATTTCTGTACTTTCCCACTCATACCACAGTACTTAAGCTTATCTAGAAGAATTCCATGGTTAACACAATCAAAGGCCTTTGATAGATCACAAAAAATTCCAACGGGTGATTTACGGTTATCCAGAGCATTTAATATTTCATTAGTGAAAATGTGTATTGCATTTTCTGTTGAAAAGCCTTTCTGGAAACCAAACTGACATTTTGTTAGAACTTTATTTTTATTAATATATGAAGTTACTCTGGAATACATTACTTTTTCGAGAATTTTTGATAGAGCAGTCAGAAGTGAGATTGGATAGTAGTTGTTGACATCCAATGTATCGCCTTTTTTATGAAGTGGTTTGACAATAGCATATTTCAGTCTATCAGGGAAAATACCCTGCTCCAGTGAGCTATTACAAATGTGGCCAAGAATCCTACATATTTCTTGGAAACAAGCTTTTAATACCCTGCTGGATATGCCATCAATGCCATGAGAGCTTTTACTCTTGAGAGAGTTTATTAATTTCCTAATTTCAGATTGAGAGGTGGGTGGGATTTCCATTGTATCAAACTGTCTAGGTACACCCTGTTCCATTAACTGCCTAGCTTCTTCTAATGAACATTTGGGTCCTATGTTCTCCACGACATTTAAAAAATAATTATTAAAAGTGTTTTCAACTTCTGACTTTTTGTTTGTAACTTTTTCATTCACTTTGATGGTAATGCTGTCTTCCTGTGTTCTTGGTTGCCCTGTCTCCCTTGTTATAATATTCCAGATTGTTTTAATTTTATTATTTGATGTACTAATCTCAGACATGATGCACATTCTTTTGGATTTTTTAATAACTTTCCTTAATACAGAACAGTAGTTTTTATAATAGTTGAGTATTTCTGGGTCACTACTCTCTCTTGCTGTCAGATACAGTTCCCTTTTCCGGTTACAAGATATTTTTATACCTTTGGTGAGCCATGCTTTTTTGCTTGGTTCCTTACAATTAAATTTGACTAATTTCTTGAGGAAACAGTTATCAAATACCCTTACGAAAGTATCATGAAATAAATTGTATTTTAAATTAGCATCAGGTTCCTCGTAGACTTCATCCCAGTCTAACTGCTGAAGACTTTCCGTGAAATTTCTAATTGTCGAATCATTAATTGTACGAGCAACTTTGGAGGACTGATTCAAATTACAGAAAGGAGCTATATCATATAATGTAACTAGCTGTGCACCATGATCAGAGAGACCATTCTCAACAGGACATGCACTAATGTTGTTAAACCTATCTTGGTCTATAAAAAATTGTCTATCAGTGTGCTGCTGTTCTTTACTACCCGAGTAGGAAAATCAATAACAGATGTCAAATTGAAAGAACCGAGTAAGACTTCCAGGTCATTCTTCTTATTACACTCTTGCAGTGAATCAACATTGAAATCCCCACATATAATAATTTGCTTCCCTCTATCTGACAGGTAGCACAACAAGGCATCCAAGTATTCCAGGAATAAATGAAAGTTTCCTGAGGGGGGCCTATACACTGTGACAATTATAAAAGAACCGCCCTTCAGATTAAGCTCACAGGCACATGCATCTATGTGTTGCTCTACACAAAAAAAATTTTTTCTAAATTTTTTACACTGTGACAATTTTTGACATAAATGGCAACTCCTCCCCACACCTTCTTTTCTCTACTTACATGTGCTGCTAGTTTATACCCACTAATATTTACTTTATTCATATCAGTGATAATGTGATGTTCAGACAGGCATAGTATATCTATTACATTGTCAGCTTCTATAGTTTCTAAACAAATCAGGAGCTCATCTACTTTATTCTTTAAACTACCAATATTTTGAAGAAAAATACAAACATTATTTTTTAATTTACTATTGTTAGAATCTTGTGATATTTTAACAGCTTTATTACCTGCCTGTCTGGGCTTCTCATCGGACACTGAACTTATCCTAAAAAAGAGGTACTCCCAAGAGTTGCAGTGTTCCCCCTTATAGATTTTCCTATCAACCCAGCCAGTTTTCCCTTCCCTTTCCTATTGAGGTGCAGGCCATGCCTAGTGAAGTCCCACATATCAATAGCATCAACAGGGACCAAACCAATGTCCGACAGAGTGGCCGCCCTGCGCAGCTGATCTAACTCCATGTTGACCCTCCTTACAGAGCTATTCAACCGAGGCTGATCATACCGCATGAAGGCAGGCACCATCCGAACATTCGTATGGTTTGTTGCAGATGCTATTTTCACCAGGTCACACTCAATACTGTAGCCCTGATCCCTATCAATACTGTTTCCCACACCACCCACTATCACAACATGATCTTCCTTAGCAACCCCTTTGCACAATTAATCTAAATCTTCTACAACCTGGCACAGACTTGCACTGGGCTTAAAAAAGTTTGTGACCTGGTACCTGTCACCTAATTTTTCCTGCACAATTTGGCCCACACCTCTCCCGTGGCTGCTACCTAGCAACAGAACTTTCCTCCTACTTTCTACTTTTTTGAAACCTTTGGTTTCCTAATGAAATTCTGTTGCTCCTTAATTACACCTACATCTACTGGAGGCTCTTCCTCGTTAGACTGTGGCAGCAGGGCAAACCTATTGTTTGTGCCAATGATAAAACTGTCACACACTGTACTCTTACTGAGGCCACTGTTCCCTGCTACCACTTCCCCCCTCCGGTTACCCTCCTCCCCCCTTAAACTTGACAGTTCTTCTCTAAAACTATCTAATTCAGCCTGAAGGGCTCTGATTTTCCCCTCCTGTTCCTCTATTTTCTTATCCCTTGAACAAACCCTGCACAAGAAAGGAAGAGTCTCCTTTGCTTCCCCAATACCCACGGCACTACATTCTCCCCAGTGAAACCAACTGTCACAACAGCTGCATAGAGCCCCTGAACTAACTTTCCAACGGCAGCTCAAACACTTAGTTCATAGGAAGGCTTGTCGAGTTCTTGGTACTGTGCTAGGTTTGCGCCAAAATTTACTCAGAATGGAACAAAAAACATGTCTGAAGATGAGAATAAATTTCTGAAACTGCAATGTGCACATTCTACTTATTATCCGATTTTGACGTAAATGTAAAATGAAGGATTCACTGTAACATTTTTGATTCATTTATCGTTATACTGTGGGTGACTGCACTCCCTGATTACCTTTAGTTGTCAATTATCTGAATTCAGATAGTGTGGTGTTACATTCAGTCAGTTCCAAATAAATTAGCTCTAAATCTTTATATAACAGAATAACTGTTATGAAAATTAAAATACACAATTTGTGTATGTTCTACAGGTTTGTTGATTTTCGAATCGAATTTTTTACTTCTTAGGCCATCATCAGACGTTTACTGAAGTTAAGTCAAAGAACTTGGGGTGTCAACAAACCAGAAGAAGTGAAGTGTAACAAATCTTCTGGTTTGTTGACAACGCAAGTTGTTTGACAAAACTTCAGTAAGTGTCTGATGATGGCCAAAGAAGCCGCAAATCGATTCGCGAAATAAAGAAACCTATAGAACAAACACAAAATTGTGTATTTTAATCTTCATAATGAATTTGTTCTCTTCTAAACTCTTCTAAATACGTTGGAAGGTGCTTAGACTGTCGACTTTTGTATGTGTACGTCTGTACGTCATAGTGAAGTAATGTTTACATGCCTGTTGTAACTGCGACACCATTATGAAGACATGCATTACACGAAACTTTCTGTGTCTCTTAATGTCTGAACTGGAGTAGCGCAGCGTGTTGCCGCTCATAATGAAGATCAGTAATTTTTGCTTCACTTTGGCATTTACATCTTTTGAGTGGTCTCAAAACATTTTCGTTTGCTTTAGCTAAAGTGATATATTTTACAGTTGAGTTATCTCACATTTTGAGAACTGTTTCAAAGTTGTTCTTTTTTTTTAAGTACACCCATAATAGAGGACTAATCCTTTATCTAACATTTAGAAGATCTTTCGTTTTCTGTATATAATTAACTCAAGACAAAACGGTACACTTTGATTAACAGGTCTTTATTTTGGAAAATGTGTATCACAACAATTAATAACAATAATTATATAAATTAAAGTGCTTTGGCGGTATCACAGTGACGCAGACTAGCAGACTGCAGGAGTCTACGCGGAGACCCTCTTGAGCTCCTGGTCGTACTTCTGCCTGAAGCTGCCAGTGGGGTCGTACTTCTTCTCTAGAGGCTCCCACAGGTCGGGCTTCTCCTTGATGAGGAACCTGATCACCTTCTCCGCTCCCGCCTTCTGCTTCTCGTTGCACTGGGCGCACTCGTTGGTGAGCGCATCAGGAATGGCGGCTGTGTAACAAAGACGGGATGCAATCATTAGAATAAGGTTCGTTCAAATACTAAGAAATTAATTGGATTGTGAAACACTTGTCCAATCAGAAAAGCCTTCTTCTATTAAGATTACAAAATTGTAGACAGACTCACAAACAAATCTGCTATATTTTAGTTTTTGAAATAAAAATCATGTTATAGCCTACGTTGTTAATGACTGTGGAAATGGTCAAAACAAGCGTCTGAAGAAATGAAGGAATATTCAGGACATTTGCGGTCATTAAATCCGTCGACCGTAACTTCTTTCATACTCAAGTTGTTTAAACTTGACTATATGATTGAAATCGTATGAGGTAGTGTTATACAAGAATGAGCTTGATGTGAAACTTCCTGGCAGATTAAAATTGTGTGCCGGAACCGGGACTCGAACCCGGGACCTATGCCTTTCGCGGGCAAGCGCTCTACCACTGAGCTATCCCGACACGACTCCCGCTGCCACACCATAATTTCAATTCCGCCAGTACCTCGCCCCCTACTTTACAAACTTCACAGAAGTTTTCCTGAAAAACTTTCATAACCAGCACTCCGGGATGAAAGGATATGATGGAAACATGGCTTAGCCACAGCCAAGGGATGTTTCCAGAATTAAACGTTCACTCTGCAACGGCGTGTGCGCTGAAGTGAAACTTTCTGGAGGATTAAAATTGTGTGCCGGAACCGAGAATCGAACCTGGGATATTTGCCTTTTGCGGGCAACCTTTCTACCACTGAGCTATCCCGACACGACTCACAATGCCGCCCGACAATTTCAATTCTGCCACTACCTCGCCTCCTAGGAAGCGAGGTACTGGGGCAAGTGAAGTTGTGAGGACCGATCGTGAGTCGTGTCGGGATAGCTCAGTAGTGGAACGCTTGCCCCCGAAAGGCAAAAGTCCCAGGTTCGAGTTCCGGATCTGGCACACAGTTTCAATCTGCCAGGAAGTTTCATATCAGCGCACACTCCGCTGCAGAGTGAATTTTTCATTCAAGCTCGATGTTGTTTACGAGACTTCAAGGTGTAGAAATATTAGTATTTTTTTGGTTATATCTACATCTAATTTATCGTACAGATAAAGGAAGATTTTACAAATGCGTGACTTTTGTCTACAGGATTATACAAAAAGCAGAATATAGTCCGAGAAATTATTATATACAAATAAATATGGAATTGAATAAAGAATATAGATAATGCAAATGCTACAAAAATTGCCAGGGAGGAAATTTACAGCCAACTTTATAGATTCGTTTTTATGTACAAAGTGTATGGAAATAGTGTATACATACTCATTATACAAAAAGCAGAATATAGTCCGAGAAATTATTAAATACAAATAAATATGGAATTGAATAAAGAATATGTTCAAAGCTTACTGTACGTTACTACAAACATTGTGTAATATTTGATATCTCTTGATGTCTAAATAAGAAATACGTTAGCAAGCAAAATCATTAAAAATATATAACCATGTAGGTGAGTTTATTGTGTCAAGATGTGACGTACTTTTTGAAATGTCATCACTATCGATCAGTGTCAGGAGTGAACCTGAGACCTCTTGTTTCAAAGGCAAGATGCATTCTTAAACTTCCTAAACGAAATGGATTTTACTACACGGATGAAGAGAATTTTGAGGATAATCGAAGAGACAAACAGCGTGCAGAGACTGTCGTCTGTTGTGTGCAGAAGAACTACACTCACCCTTGAGCTCCTTCCCGTCTGGGGTGCAGGAAGCGTCGCTGTCGGACAGGAGGCACTCGTGGTACTTCTTGAGCAGGCGGTCGTTGTGCAGTACGTCGTCCAGGTCGATGTTGTCGTACTTGGTGGTGTACGCAGCGGTCGCTGCCACCAGACAGGCCAGCAACAAGGCGAGAGTACACTTCTGCATCTTGGCTGTAGGTAAGGCTGACTGACTTTCGAGTGATGTGCTGACCACAGTTTCAGCGGTACCATATATACCTGCTGCGAGTGACGTCACTGTTTCTGGCTACGCATTCAGTGGGTGGTGTATGTGGCCTCGACAACTCAACGCACGTGATCCTTTCCCAGAGACCGCAGCCTGTTTGGCGGGCAGCCGCTTCAGTTCTCACGAAGGACGTAACCATGACGTCTTACTGGGAAATGCTTGGCTTCTCCCTTGTGGAATAACACATCGGTGGATTTCCTGTTTTGCTTTCTGCTCACAACAACCCAGAGAGAAGCAAAATGTAATGTGGGGGAAATTTAGCAGGATTTGTAATCCAAGTGATATTTCATTGACACGAAAGTTCACAATACTCCACCACTAAATCATCAATTCTTTCTTTAATATTTTTAATTATTATTCTATCAGGCTTGCCGAAGGGAAGAACAGAAGAACACCATTAGCAAACAACATTTGAATATAGTAGACAAACAAAGAGAAAGGGAGCAGATTAACCATGAATTTTGAAAGTTTCAAAAAGGTGAAAATAATATTTATATATAATGGTCAAAACAATTGGGGGATCAAAAAAAATGTTTGTAGAGTCTATGGGACTTAACTACTGGGTCATCAGTCCCTAAACTTACAAACTACTTATGAACTAGCTACAACTATGGTCGGCACAAATATCCATGCCCGAGGGGGGATTTGGACCCCCGAACGTAGTGGCCGTGCAGACCGTGACTGAAGCGCCTCGGTCCCCTCGGCCACCGCAGCCGGATTGGGGGATCAGTTGAAATATCTAGGTTCTGAATTGTTCTCGTCGGCTGAATGAACTAAATTGTTTCGACGTTCTTCTGTCGCTTCTACGTAGTGGAGACAACAACATTACGGCAACCGAGATAGCGGTAATAAAAGAAAGTCGCTGCAAAGGTGGTTGACGCTGACTTTTCTTATTAATGTCTTAATTACTTATCTTACTAGGACAACTTCTAACGCCAAAGTAAAACTTTGCTTCAGTTTGACATATATAATCCTAAGTTTCTGTTTTTTTCGTGTAACCATCAGAATCGAAACAAACTTTTCTTCAAACAGCTTAATGCATTTTCAATAGCTACACAAATGAAGTCCTCAAAATGCATTTTTCTTACTATATCACTCCGGTGTTAAAATGTTTGTATAGCTTATGGGACTTAACTACGGGGTCATCAGTCCCTAAACTTACAAACTACTTATGAACTAGCTAATACTAAGGACGGCACAAATATCCATGCCCGAGGGGGGATTCGAACCCCCGACAGTAGTGGCCGTACAGACCGTGACTGTCACTCCGGTGTTTTTTACCTCTAGGTCAATCCTGGAAAATATGATTTGATAACTATTTGGATGTAATTTCATTATATTCGTGATTTTGCATTCTGGGCGTCTGTAAGGAAGTCATCTCATAGTTGGACTGTTAAGTTTTCAATACATCTACTAGTCGCTCATCAGTTCATGTTAAAGTGTAAATGACGTGGCCGTGGACTGTCACTTGCTTTAGGTTCCTGATATTAGTAAAGTACCTGTGAACTAGTTTCAATATCATTACTGACATGTTAAAAATAATCAAACTTTTTCCCAATAGCTTGCCACGTTACAACTGATGTAATATGAGATTTCCCAGAATACGAATTTCACAAGCATTATTGACAGTTGCTCTTACAGTCCTCATAATTATTTCAGCGTAGTTACAAGGGATACACTATAATTGTCTTCCATAGGAGAATCTCATATTCGTTGGTCAATCAGCAAGTCATAGTCCGGCTTACTTTATTCATTATTGTAAGGAAAGTTTCTTTATATTAATTTACATTCAGTCAAATAGAATGCATTAGATTAGATTAATACTTCTTCCATATGTCATGAATACGAGATTTCGTAATTATATGGAACGTAACAGTTTAGTAAAAGATTACATGGCATAGATTTTTATTTTTTACTTTTTTTATTTTTTCTGTAAAAATACTAATTTCTTTGTAAAAATTCATCTACTGGGTAGAACGAGTTGTCATTCAGAAACTCTTTCAATTTGTTTTTAAATGCTGGTTTGCTATCTGTCAGACATTTGATGTTTTCTAGTAAATTACCAAGGACATTTTTGTCAACATAATTCAATCCCTTCTGTGCTACTGATTTACATTTAGGAAAATAATTGCTTTTGATTGCTCATGATTTAGTTGTTGATTTCTGGTTGTAGGAACCATTTAATTACTTGTAATTACAGAGAGCACTGATTCTAAGGTCGAAAAGGTCTTGCTGTTGACAGTCTAGTCATCTGAGAAGCTTTGCTAAGACTGACCATTTTGGTTTATCAGGAACTATTTACTTTGCACTTTAGCGTGTCTCTCTCATCTATGTAATTTTAGGCTTCGATATAGTGCCTAAGGTGTGTCATATGGATACAAATTAATTATCCTACAGGAAGTATAAGGGTACCACGGCTTTAGTAAATTTCATAAGAGGGTTCTCAGCACCATTCAGTAGTCGCTGAAATTTAGAAACGAGTTCGCAGCAAATCAGTTTTCGGCCATAGCTTTCCATTTAACCCCCGACGGAGACCGGCCGCAGCTGGGTACCTCAGGGCCATTCTGCCGCGCCTAGCGTCACATTATCGATGATAAAATACGACCATTAAAGCGTTCAATACCAGAAATTACATACGTTACAACAGAAATAAACGGAACTTCATTCGTCTACATGTCAGAGTAATATGATCGTATTCCATTGCACGCCTTACTCCAAGTTGATGTATACACATTCCATGTATACACATTGCATTCACATGTTGTGTTATAACGCCTTCCTCTGCTTTTGATTGCTCATGATTTAGTTGTTGATTTCTGGTTGTAGGAACAATTTAATTACTTGTAGTTACAGAGAAGCGGAGCACAAACTGGACAACACATGGCGAGGAGAACAATTGAAACATTGCCCAACACCAGTCTACCAAAATGTCAGTCTGGACAGGGCACTAACGTACAGGCAGCAATGTCTGAACGTGAAACAAAAAGTCAGTGCTTGTAATGGGATACTTAAGAAGCTGGTTGGCAGCAGCTGGGGAGCCAACCGCCAACCCGCACCTCCTAAGGACTTCTGCATTTGCGCTTTGTATAACAGCCGCTGAATATGCTGCTCCTGTGTGGGACGCTTCAGCGCATGCTAAGCAAGTTGATATTTCGGTCAATGATGCAGCAAGGATCATTTCAGGATGCTTGAAGTCTACACCAGTGCAGAAATTGTATCCAATTGTTGGAATAGCCCCACCCAATATCCGGAGGGCGATTGCTGCAGACTATGAAAAAGCAGGAGACTGACCACAGACATCCTCTGTATGGTCACCAGGCAGCAAGACACCGCCTTAAATCTCACAAGAGTTTCCTAGCTAGGACTACGGCACTAGAGGGAACACCAGAGGCAAATCGTCTCACAACATGGTAGAACTAACTGCACCCAGACGTATCGCCGATAGAAGAAATAGCTCTTGGCGCAAACCTACAATACCCTGTGAGGAGGTCCCTCAACGGAGTCCGGACACTTGCCACGCCGGACATTTGACACACTTTTACCTGCTCCGAAGGGTCGGGTGCCCCTGTCTCCTCCTCCACCCCCCCCCCCCTCCCATGTCACCCGGCCCGAGAACTTGTTGGACGGTGTCCCGACATATGCCCACTGGTCAGTACCGCATTTCGTAGTACGACCGTCAGTATGGCAGTTATTACAACGGCCACTACAATGGTTATCTGATAATAAGGTGTGGATGAGCTTACGCCGAAAACAGGATCATTGCAAGGCACAACTGCTTTCGAAGAACGGAGACGTATTGAACGTAGAGAACACCTGTGAGGACCACCTAACAATGCCACCTTTATCAGATGTAAAAATAAAAAGAGTGTATCAGACGTCAGTATCCTTAAATAACTTAATGGTGAAGCTAGCTGGTCACAATTCGGTTCATTAGCGTTCAATCAATACGCGGGAAATCTGACTCAACGAATCAAATACATTAAACATCAGTCAAATGATCCTCCTGCAAACAGAAGTTATAGTTAAATCTACCGCTTTTCAATTGGCAATTTCCTGTATAGGTAAAAACTCCTACAGTTGACACATTAAGATAATTTTTTTCTACCTTCTAATATTATGGCCATACCGTCAATTATTGTGAGTTCCAAAATTATTCCTGTAAGTTCAGAGTCGCAGTTAGCTCCTAAAAATATCATTTTCGTTAAACTGATAAGGTACACTTTAGGTTTTAAAAAGAATCTGAACTTTATAATTGCACCTAAAATACACACCCTAAAACAGATGTGCTCTTAAGATTGACAAGTTCGGCAGCTGTATCGTTGAAATAATTCCCATATCTCCAAAATCAGACATGGATAGAAATAACGTAAGAGCAGACGTAGATCTCATGAAGTACATTTAGCTGTAGTCCTTAAAAATTAAAGTTTCTCACCATGTTGTTGATTTTCTTTAATCAGGCCAGCAAAAGCTATGGAAACAAGGCAAGGAGCTTACTGTTTAAAAATAATTGTTACAAAAGAATATCATAAACAAATGTATTAGACGTGTTTTTCTTATGCATTAGAAACTTTTGAAAACATATTTGATAATTTCGTCTGCAAAATTACTTATTTGATAGGGTGATTTTCTTTGGATCACCAAGGGTATTTACTTTTATGTTATGTTTGCAGCAGTTGTCATTTTGAATTGTGGAGTATTTACTTCGTCTTATTTGATGAAAGAATTTCTGAAAACTGCATTTAATAACTCCGCTTTAGTGGCACTGTGTTCAGTAACATTACCATAGGACAAGAATCTCTTTGGATTTTCCGCCACATTTCTACGAAGATTTTTGTTGTGAAAAATATTAAACGAATGTCACTTGAAGCATTTCGAACTTCAGTAAAAACATCTGCAATGTTGGGGATTTTGAATTCGTCTAAATTTTCTGCAAAAGCTTTCTGTTCTGTTTTACGTACCGTGGGGGACCAGTTCAGTCTCTTATTAATTTATTTGGTAGGAATCCCTCCAATGCTGTTGATACTATTCCTGTGAATGTAAGCCACATATGGTCTTCACTTACATAGTTAATTTAGAAAAAATGGAGACTGTCTCCTAGGAAGATGTCAACCGAATTTTTATGTTTTTTTAGACGTATTTAGTATTTTTAGACGTATTTAGTGAAAACCTTTGTTACAGATTTGAGCTCGCTACAACTTTGGGTTCAATTATCCCTGCATCCGTCGTGATGATCAGGAGTATTTGTGACTAAGAGCTTAAGTGTCTTTCCGAAACCATTTACAGTTTTAATGGGCTCGTGAACTAACTGTTCAAAATAAGTCTAAAAAAGCATTTAGAACAATTTCGGAAGATGTATCTGGTCAGAAGGTGTATTTTTGTCAACTTACGGATGGTAGATATAAGTCACCGCCAACTATAATTGTATGAGTAGTGTACCTATTTGTGTTGAGACTCAAGTTTTCTATGAACTGTTCAGCGGCTGCATTATGAGAGTGCCGGGGTCGGTAAATTAAAATGTTCAAATGTTTGTTAAGCTTAAGGGACTTGACTGCGTGGTCGGCCTCGCGCATCGCAGCATAGCGCCTCAATGCGCTTGGCCACTCCGCCGCGGCAGTTAATTTATTCCAGTAGTCGAGTGTAACATCTGCTCACACTAACAGACAGGAACTATCTAATTCAGTTTCGCTTGTGAGCTAGTACACATATTACATTATCCTTTTTTTTTTTTTGTAGTTCAGATCAAAGGAATTATGGCATTTCCGTTAAAAAACTATGATATTTCCTCTGCGACTCAGCTAAACAATGTAGAACAACAGTTTACTTTACAAGCATAGAATTCTATATTCCTTCATTTCTTTATTTCAAATCCGTGTGTAGTTTTTAGGTGATCTGTCAAACATAGACGCTCTTATCTATTTTTTGTAAACGTATTTTCTGTCATTGATTTGAACATTGTCTCAATTCACTTTATTAACTAATATTTCGCCACAGAAGAGTAAATTTATGAAGTGTATCGTTCTTTTTTTTTTTCTTTTTCTCACACACTTGTACCAATTAATATATATACAAATGCAGTGATCAAAATTCAATAATAATCGAACATTCGAATTACCTTTACATCGTTCCTTTCATGTTCCTTCCATGCCGATAGACTGTTTCTATCGCAATCAGTAAGTGTGGAAGAAAGCAACAGTACAAACGGAAGGAGAATGGGTCCATATTTGTGGTTGAAAGAACTAATTACACACTGACATAGCCGACGGTATTGCTTTCGTTTCCCAAAAGTTATAAATATTTCGAGTCGGAATATTGAGATGAAGTTGTAAATTTCGTCGAGATGTCGAACAAAAATATCTCTTTCGTATTGGCTGTATCGTGTAAGATCGGAGACGGAGGCTTGGAAGCAAACAGCAGCAGTACGGGGCAGGGTGTCCCTTGCCTGAGGGGTCGCTAATCATACTACCTGGCGAAGAGTCAGGTGTGGCAAATGTCCGGCGAGGCAAAAGTCCGGCGTGGCACATGTCCGGCATCCCCCTCAACCGCCTAAGGCCGGATCCACACATTGGAACCAACGTTGGCGCCAACAGTGTTCGTCCAATGTGTGGATCGGTGAAATAGCGTTGGAACCAACGTTGGCGCCAACGTTGGTACGGCTCCGTTGCTTGTCGGTATTTTGACCAAACATCAAAGGACGTTGGGTCAATATGGGTCCGTCGTACACACATTGGCGCCAACGTTTCATTCTGTCTTTGTCGTCTGCTCATCTCGAAACTGTTTCTTTTGTTCGTTCTTCGTCGCCATTTTAAACTTTCGAACTCTGTTTGTTAATATTAGAACTGTATCAGAAAGTGATTCATTTGTAAAAGAAACCTCAAAAAACGAAATGCCACATCAAAACGTAGGCGCGAGCTGTGAAATTAAAAACTTTTTAGACTTTCGACACACTCCATTACTGAATTTATTTTTTAAAATTAACAGTACAGTACTTAATATTTCCTGTCAACTTTTAAATATTGTTTTGTAAACTTCAAGCACTACCACTGATATCAATTACATGGTTATTTTAAAAGGGAAGTGTAGGCTTCTAAAACTGTCTAATTTAACAAGAAATCGAAGCGTAATACCAAAAGAATAGCATCCCTCCAAACATCTCTTTCTTTTTTATTTAATTTAAAGTATTTAAAGCAGCAGGTCTAAGTTTTAATAATGTGTATGTTTTAATTGTGTATGTTTTAATTTTAAAAATCAATGATTTCGTACCGTAATAAATGTTCGGTAGGAAGTGATACAACACCCCATCATCTTTTACGTATATTTCCCATTTTTGTTTACAATGACAAAATGAAATTATTCACACTCAAAAGCGTTAACGCATTGGCCGCGATTTGTGCGTCAGATATGTTTACGTTGGCTCTCGACGGATTCAACTGAATGTTACCTCCAATGTGTGGGCGCTGTCTCAGAAATATTGGCCAATGTTGGCGCCAACTTTGGTACCAATGTGTGGACGCGGGGTAAGAGTGGGCGCGTCCCCCGATGTAAGAGCAACCTGAAGAAATGGGGAATACTCCCAGCGGGCGCAGACACCTCTTGCGACAGTGGTGCTGATGAAGATGCGAGCCACCTACTTGTATGCCCCCTCCTGGACAACACAGGTACAGCACAAGATGTTCACGAAGGAAATCACAAAGCTATCGCAGCTGCTATTTTTTGGAAATGCTGACGACCGGACACGGAAATGAAATGAATGTATAACGAAAAGTGGGTATAGCAAATGATACGACGGTGGACCACATGGTTCCCTCTATTCTAACTAAACAAGTCCCCGGATTTTGTCGCTAAGAAAGATTTTTAAATTTCATAAGAGAAATAAAACTTTTTATTTGTGAGATATAATACATCCTAGTTTAGTTGAAAATTAACATAAATTATGCATATAACTAAAAGGCTAGTGTGGCAAGTAAATTCAGATTCGATTGTTCTTTGCGGCACTACTTTGTTAATAGTTCAACTCAAGCGCAGTAGTACATCTGGTTCAAGCAGAACTAAATGACGCCATTTCGACTTAGTACTGTGTTTGTATGGTTCCTAGTGATTTTCTATTATGGCGAGGTTCATCAAATATATCGCCACGTTGTATTCAATATCTTTAATTCGTTAATTAATCGACAAATATGCGAGTTTTACAGAGAAAATTTAAGAAGCACTTCAATGGTGAGAAGGAAGGGTGTCATAAAATGTATGATGAAGAATGATGTGGACGTCTACATGTGCTTTCTCATGAACTAATTAGTGTAGTCGAACAAACTATTTATAACAACTGTTGGTATATAATTAATTATATTGTTCTTCTACACCCACAAATCTCACGAAGAGTGATTTGCAAGATTGTGAATTAAGAACTGGGTTTTATACACTTTGCGTATGTTGGTCGCCAAAACTTCTTAGTGAATAAACAACAATGGATGGTCAGCGTACTTAAATAATTAAATTCTTATCCCAGATAATTACAGGAATAAAGCGGGGCTTGTTTATGTTAGCCATAGGATGAAAGGCAGTCTATAGAATGGAGAAAAGGTTTAACAGAAGCAGTGCTTGAAACCCCATAATGTTATGTGGACATTTGGGACGGACAAGACATTTTAAACCAGTGAAGATGTTTACTGCGAGACGCTAAGAAACTGTGCTGCAAAATACATAACAAGCTGGGAGAAATGTTATCAAAAGAAACTTTTCCCTTTCTAGCAGCAGTGCACCTAAGGTTTCTAGAGGTTTCGAAATATCGGAAAAAACGCAGGTAATTCTGGTTTTCAAGAACAGTCGGTGATCCGAAGTGCAAAACTGTAGGCCTATATCGCTGACATCGGTCAGTTGCAGAATTTTGGCATCCGTTTTATGTTCGAGCATTGTGACATTTTTAAGAACGGACATCTCCTTAGTAGGAATCAATGTGGTTTCCGGAAACGACGATGATTTAAAACCCATCTCGCGCTGTTCATCCAGAGAGCAGTAGATGCTTGAGCCTAAGAAGATGTGTTTCTTGGCTTGACGGAATTGAAGCGTTTCTGTCTAACAAAATGTTCAAATGTTTGTATAGTCTATGGGACTTAACTACGGAGTCATCAGTCCCTAAACTTACAAACTACTTTGGAACTACTTACGAACTAGGACGGCACAAATATCCATGCCCGAGGGGGAATTCGAACCCCCGACCGTAGTGGCCGTGCAGACCGTGACTGGAGCGCCTTAGTCTCCTCGGCCACCGCGGCCGGCTCTGTCTATCAGAACGCAGCATGTGTTGATTAAGGCTTTCCCGACGGATTTCTTCTAAATATGGTTCTCGGATGAGACGTCGGATGCTATAGTCGTAACTGCACAATTTCGCCAGCACAACTAGATGACATCTTCAAGTGCGATGGACACACTGCTGGGCCATATTTTTTTTTCTTTGTTGTGATTTCAATTCCCCTAAAAACAGGGGCGGGCCGGCAGCGCTCGCTGGCGCTCTTCAGCCTACAGAAGTAAAATTTGACAGAGGAGAAACATAGAAACACAAAGGAGATAAAATTTTGGAGATAACACATACATAAAACGGCGATTTAAAATGGAGATAAAGCAACGTGCATAAAATTGAGGAAAACGGTGGTGACATGCAACATTTGGAACGGCGAAAGTGGGGAATAAAAACAGTTGCTCGAAGGTCAGTGGCACACACACAAAATGAGCATAGGGCGGTGGCTATGGTGAGACCGTCCGCCGCTATTACACAAAAAACACAACACACACTCGGAGAAATACACAAGTTAAAATTGACGGTGTCGGCAGTGGGTTGTCCGTCCACTGTTGTAAAAAAAAGCAATGTAGCTAAAACGCACCACACTTGTCGAAGCGCAAAGGGGGTTTCATAGATGATGGAGCACTGACAGCACTGAAGGTGTGGTGTGGGGGGGAAAAGGGGATGAGAGGAGAGGGAAAGGGTGGGGAGGAGCCACAGGGCCGGTGGGGAAGGGAGGGGGGATGATGTCCCAGGAAGCCGCGGGGAAGAAGGAAAGGGGATGGCGGTAAGAGGAGGCTCCGGAGGGACAGGGGAATGAGGAGGGGAGAAGGGATGGGAAGGGAGGGATAGTCGGGGCCGTCATATACGGCAACGGACCAGGTGCAGAGAGGAGGGGATGGACTAGAGGATTAGGCGGATCTGATTTGCGGGATATGTAACGGAGGTGGAGATGTTCAATAAAGAGAACGAGTCGGGGGAAAGGAATGAGATCATAGAGGATCCGCGTGGGGGAGGGGGGATAAAGAGGGATACAGAAGGCGAGGCGGAGCGCATGGCGCTCTAGTATCTCCAGAGATTTGTAAAAGGATGGGGGAGTGGAGATCCAGGCTGGATGGGCGACCCATAGGATAGGACGGATGAGGGATTTGTTGGTATAGAGGACGGTAGAAGGGTTGAGGCCCCATGTTCGGCCAACAAGGAATTTGAGGAGGTGGAGGTGGGAGTGGGCTTTTTCTTGGATAGTGTGCAGATGGGGAGTCCAGGAGAGGGTACGATCAATAGTGAGGCCCAGGTACTTTAGAGTAGGGGTGAGGCGGATGGGATGGTTATGGAGGGTCAGATAAAAATCTCAGGGACAGAAGGAAGGGGTAGTACGACCTACGATAATCGCCTGGGTTTTGGTAGGATTATAGACAGGAGCCACTGGTTGCACCAAGCGGCAAAGAGGTCAAGGTGTTCTTGGAGCAGGCAGTTGGAATGGGCAACGGTGGGAGCTAATGCAAGGAAAGCGGTGTCATCTGCATATTGGAAGAGGTGTATGGGAGGGGCAGGCTTAGGCATATCAGAGGTATACAGGAGATATAGGAGGGCAGAAAGGACAGAGCCTTGGGGCACACCAGCTGAGGGATAGAAAAGACGGGAGTCAGTGTTGTGGATGGTAACATAGGTGGGACGGTTGGAAGGAAGGAGGCAATGACCCAGACGAGGTTGATGGGAAGAGCATAGGTTTGGAGTTTAAAGAGCAGGCCAGAGTGCCAGACCCGATCGTAGGCCCATTCGAGGTCTAAGGACACAAAGATGGCAGCTCGACGGAAATTTAGCTGGAGGGAAAGGAGTTGTGTAAGTCGAAGGAGTTGGTAATCAGTGGAAAAGGAAGGACGAAAGCCACATTCGGCGTCTGGGAGAAGATGGTGTAGCTGGAGGTGGTGATGGATACGACAGGACAGCATGGATTCGAAGACCTTGCTGAACAATGGGGTGAGGCAAATGGGACGGTAGGAGGCATCATAGGGGTGTTAATTGGGTTTGAGGAACATGAGGACTCTGGAGATTTTCCACAGGCGGGGGTAGCAGCCAGTGTAGAGGATGGTGGTATAGAGGGAAGCAAGTGTGGTGAGGAAAGGGAGGGAACATTCCTTGAGGTGGCAGTATGTGATGTGATCATGGCCGGGAGCCGTGTTGCAGAGTATCAATTGTATGTTGTGTGCAGAGATGGGGCTGTTAATGTCAGATGGGGTGATGTGATTCAGGTAATGGAAGCCGGGTGCCAGAGGTGGGATAGAGACATTGGTTTTTTCATGGACATCTGGGAACAAGGAATAATCAAAGTTAGGATTGTCAAGGATGGAGAAGACATCAGAGAGGAAAGAGGCAAAATGGTCTTACTGGTATTATCAGGAAGGCGCTGGTCAAGGTGAAGGAGAGGGTACATGGTCATAGGTATCGATCCAGTGAGGCGGTGGAAGGCATTCCAATACCGGGACGAATTGATGAGGAGGTGGGCATTAAGCCGTGTTACTGTCTGATGCCAGTACCGGCGTTTTTTGGCAGTTAGGAGGTTGTGCACATGTTGCTGGAGTTGCCGGTGGCGGAGGAGTGTATCCCGGTCATGGGTTCGGAGCAAGGAGCGGTACAGGTGGCGGGATTCCTGCAGGTGAAGGACAGCCTGTGGAGGGAATGTAGGATGGGTGTGGCTAGACAGCTTTGGTAGGGATGTGGGAATGGATAGCGTCAGACAAGGTCTGCTGGAGGAAGGAGGCAGCTTGGTCTATATTGTTGGGAGAGTGGAGTGGGAAAGGGTTGCTTTCGACCCGATAGGTGATGGAGATGCGAAAGGCATCCCAGTCTGCTAGGGAGTAGTCATGGACGAGTTTAGGAGGTGGAGGTGGGTGAGGATTCCATGGGCGACGGACATTGGGGGGGGGGGGGGGGAGAGAGTAAGGAGAACACTGCCTATGGGGTCAAGGACGTCGGCGGTGATGCGCCCAAGGAGACAGGGAGAGACAATGACGACGTCAGGGGTGGTGTTGCTACAGGGGCAGGTGTGGCGTGGGAGTGGGACAATGTCACCACTGATGGTAGGAATGAACTGATGCCACCGATGGAGTGCGACAGGGGTGTGGGAGTGGATATTAATGTCAGCGGCGACCATGTAGTTCATGAAGGTGCTGTCTATGTGAGCAAGGAAGTCATAAGGGATGGCAACATGGGAGCGGACATAAATAGTAGCACAGGTGACAGTGAGGGCAGGGAGGAAGCGGGTGTGGATGAGATGTTCATAAGTGATGGTGAGGAGAAGATGTGGCTGAACCGGGTGGTGTCGGAGATGACCAAAAGCTACTCCACCTCGTGCAGGGGGATGGGGTATAATATAGGGTGTGGTACTGACATGTAGGTGAGGGAGGAGGAAGGTTTCGTTGAGGAGAATGGCATCCACGCGGTGTTGGTTTAAGGTGTTCATGAGGAGGAGCTTATTGGTGGGAAGGGAGCGAATATTGGAGTACAAGATGTTAAATCGTTGCTGCGCCATAATGAGGTTGAAAGGCGGGGAGAGGGAGAGGAAAAGGAAGTGAGTGTGGGGTCTAAACTAGGGTGTGGGGGTGGTTGGTTCGGGAGAAGGTGAAGTGGATGTGATTTTTGGAGGTTGTAGTCTTAAAATCAAGGTTGAAGAGGGAACGAGCCGCCAGGGAGACTTGGTGAAGGGGTTGTGCCCCACCGCAGGTGTTACAGAAGGGGGTGGCAGCGATGTTAGGCCAGGAGGTTTGAAAGTGTTGACCTTTGCAGTGGGGGCATACAGGGGGGAGATGGCAATGTTCGGCAAGGTGGTTGTTATAGGTGAGGCATCGGGAACAGCAGTATGACTGGGGAGGTGCTCAGGAAGGTTCCACCTAGTGGAGGCGGTTGTATATGAGGGCCCTATTACAGAGGAGGCGGTTGATGGATGGCTCGTCTTCAGTGAAGACGCACATGATGTAGGTGGGGCCCATCGCATTATTAATGCGGCGAGTGGAGCAGATGGATGGACGGGGATTCCGCCGGAGTTTCTCCAGCACCTTTTCCTCTGTGATCCCCAGGTTCAATTTGGTGATCACTGCAGTGAGGATGGGAGGACGATGGGGAGGAGGGAATTGGCGATTTTAGGCTGGACGGGACAAGTGTGGCATTGGGTCCAAAGTGGACACGGGGGATCTTGTGGAGGATCTGAGTGTGGAGGTCGGGGTTAGGTGATTTGAGAAGAACAGAGGCTCTCCGTGGGATGATTCGGGAGATGGGGGCAGAAGGGGCATACGGCCAGAAGAGGAGAATGAGGGCACGGCAGTCTAGGAGTTGGGGGTCAGGGTTATTGAGGATGAAAGTGTGGAGACAGGGGGTTGGGAGGGAAGGCGGGGTGGCAGGGCAGTTGGTGCAGGCTGGGGCATCGAGACCGGTGGGCCAGTGGCGAGAGGGTCGGCGGGCTTTTTTGTCACCGAGGAGGTGGCGTCTGTGGATGCTCGTTTTGTCTTCTTTGGTTTTAGGAGTGCCTGGGAGACAGGAGTGGGGACAGGGGTGACCGGAAGGTGGCGCGGAGCCGGCCCTGCGGCAGCGGCGGCGACGTCGGGCGGGAGAGGAGAGGAGTCCACAGCGGTCTGCCAGGTGCGAACCGCGGCACGGGAGTCGGGAGACGGGAAGGGGGGGGGCGGAATCGAGTGGGGGAACGGAGGAAAAGGCGAGAGTGTGGGGCGAGGGCAGTTGCTTGTGTGGGGGCAGAGGAGAGGGCGACAGCTGAGGGAGTGGTGAGTGTGAGGAGGGAGGGAATCGTGACAGGGACGAGAGGGGAGGATGTGCTCCAGGAGATGGTGGTGGGGGCATGGGAGGGCGAGGTAAAAATGATGGTGGAGGACACAATAGTAGGGTGTAAGGTCGACATTTCAGAGTCGAACAGTCACCTTAACTGTAGAGTACTGCTGCAGGATCAGCGGCGGCGGCGGACGTGCCTCCCGGCGGCCCAGGTGGGGGCGGGTGCGGAGCGACGCGGCGAGGCGGCGGCGGCCGTGGGACGCGCTCTGGTTGCTGGGGGCCAGGCAGAGCGCGCTGGGCGGCGGCGAACCCGGCGTGGGCCGGAGAAGCACCTTCCGGGGCGGCGGCGGCGGTGAAAACACCGGAGGCGTCGGACGCTGACGGGGCGGCGACACGACGAATCCTGCAGTCCGGATCGGCCGGGCGGTGGGGCCCTGATCAGCAGTCGGCGACAGCGGCACTTAACGGCGACTGCGGCAGTTCGCGGCGGCAGACAACACGCGACGATAGCACACAAACGTAAGAAATACGAATTGCGAGACACGAAGCAACAGAATACCGCACAAGTAACGTAACAGGAACGATCCGCTGGGCCAAATCCGACGAATTCCTATTTAAAACATGCAAAGAAAGTAACGCGCATGCGTGAACGCGTCAAAAACGGTGACCAATAGCGCACAAGGAATGATTTTGGGAAATTTCGTTTAAAATTAACAGTAGCGATATTTCTTTATTTATTTTCATTTTATTTTTATAAGCAGGTTTAAAAGCTTTTTATTTATTTTAATATTCTATATCTGGTGGTAATAATAGTGTAGATTTCTCGTACTACATCCGTAAACGAAAGAGCCAGCTACGCCACCTGTTGGATTGTGAAGTAAACATTTCGACACTAGCTCAGAGCTGTCCACCTGCTAAGAGCTGTCGCCGACTGCCCCAACGCCCTCTGTCGGTAGCCGCATGCCGATGTACTGTGTCTATGCTGGCCTTTGTCCGTCTCGCCATGGTCCACCGATAAAACTACGTCGCTACCGATGCCTCTTCATCTGCACACGCAGTCGTTTCCCTCTGTGGTCTGATTGTCTTCAGTGCAGTATCCCACGCTGTGCTGAGTTGGTAGCCGGTGTCCCTGTTGAGCAGATGCAAAGAGCTGCACATTTGCAACGCCTGTTTAATAACACTGTCCCAGTACAAGCACGTCGACGAAATAATTAGGGTGTTTCCGTAATCCATACTGTGCCCTGTACTGATGCAGTGTTCAGCCAATGCAGATTTCTCCGGTTGGTCCAGACACGAGTATCGTCGATGTTCAACGCATCTGTCCTCCACGGTGCGACACGTTTGTCCGATATAAGTTTTACCGCAGCTACAGGGAATCTTGTAGACACCGGGCCTTTTCAGACCAAGATCGTCCTTTACAGAGTCCAGAAGAGCTCTTAGTTTCGTGGGCGGCGGAAGACAAAATTAACATTCTGTTTCTTCAGTAATCTTCCTACTTTTGAAGAAACACTGCCGACATATGGCAAGACGACCCTTCCTGTTTGCTCTTTGGTTTCTTCCTGTTCCTCACTCTGTCTGACATGCGCTGGGTGTAAGGCACGGCGAATCTCCCGTTGAGAATCCCCTTTCTTTAAGACTTTAAGAAAACGGTACGGATGTGTCGTAACTCATATCAGACTCGGACAGCATACAGTACGAAAAATTGACAATAGTATTACCATCAGATATAGAATAATAAAATAAATAAAAAGCTTTTAAACCTGCTTATAAAATAAAATGAAAATAGACAAAGAAATATCGCAACTGTTCAGTTTAAACGAAACTTCGTAAAATCAGTCCTTGTGCGCTATTGGTCACCGTTTTTGACGCGTTCTTTGTATGTTTTAAAAGGAATTCGTCCATCGTACCTGAAGATGTCAGCCAGGTGTGCTGACGAAATATTGTGCAGTTACGACAATAAAATCCGACGTATCGTCCGAGAACCATATTTACAAGAACGCAGCATGTCATTCTCAACTGGAGAGATGCATGCAGACGTGAAAGTGAATTCAATCGTGTCCAGGGGAGCCATTGCGTTTACCAATATATATCAGTAACCTCGTAGACAACACGGAAGTTCAGTGAGACTCTTTGCTGACGATACAGTACTTTATGGTGAAGTCATAACACTGGGAAAACGTAGCTAAGTGGAGGATAATCTGTAACGAATCGGTGCTTGGTGCACGGAATAGTAATTGACGCTCAACACAACCAAACGTAAAATGCTGCGTTTATATAGAACGAATGATCTTTTTACGTAACTACGCATTATCAGGACAAACACTGGAAGCCATTACTTCCATAAAATTTCTGAGAGTTGACGAAGCGAACGATTCGAAATTGAAGGGCAATATTAATCTTTGGTAAGGCAGATGTGGTAGACTGACATGGGGGAATAATATTCAGGAAGCGTATTTCTTCAACAAAGAAAGTAGGTTACAAATCACTTGTTCGGCCAGCGCTTGAATATTGCTCATCTTTGTTGATCCCGTACCATATAGAATTGATAGACCAGATATAGGAAATCCAACGGAGAGCAGTAAGCGTTGTTACGGGTTCATTTACTAAGTTCGAAAGCGTCACAGTGAAGAATCGTAAACTCCAGTAGTACACGTTGGCAAGAGGCAGCACAAGACAAGAGCATCTTGAGGAAAGATGTGACATCGGCACGTGTTCTTCCAGTCCCTTAGAAGCCAACTACTGGTGGCAGACTTTGCAAGATAGTGGTATTCCATTTTATGATACGGTTTTCTGTCAGTGTTCATATATCAACCGATACATTGCCTCCTCCTACGAAACGATCACGTAGGAAAACTTACATGACCTACACGGAGACGTCCCCTCCACCACACACGATGAGGGGGCTTATCTGCAACTACGTCGGAATTTCAAACCAGTTTGTCGAGTAGTAATAGATTTAAGGGAAAGTAGCCTAAATCGTACCATTTTTCATAAAAATTGAAGCAGAGGCTTTAAAACGTTTAATTGTAGTCTAAATAGACAGAATTCATAATGGGTGTTTTAGTTATAAAAAACATTTAAACGAAATGATTTCCACAATATATGCTATTAGTTTTTCTACCTATTTTTAAAGTTTTGTAAATGGTGCCATTTCGGCGACTGGTTTCCTAAACTGCATTAGAGGGGTACCAAATTCGCATTTATTCCAACCATCTTTTGTTTTTTGTGCATAACTAGTTTTTCAAAATAATGCTGTACTCTACAGGAATGAATATATATATATATATATATATATATATATATATATATATATATATATATATATATATGTGTGTGTGTGTGTGTGTGTGTGTGGTGGGTGTGTGTGTGTGTGTGGCGCCTGTTCCGAAAGAACAAACGCCACTTCGATCCTGCACTTGTTATTATTTTCATATTCACAGAATATATGACTTCAACTGCGAATTGGCAAATCTGTTAATGTGTACCCAGCCGGGATTCGAACCCGGGTCCTGCCTTCTAGACAGTTGCTCTGACCCCTACATCACTGGAGACACAGTGATCACCAACTTGCAAGGACTACCTAAGCACGCCTCCCGTCAGACACAAATTTCCAGCTTTACCCTACCCACAGTACTCAAACTCATAGTCATTATGTACAAAATCCCACTCCTCCCCACTAACGAAAGGATCATTGCCTGTCACTGGCATATTATATATACATACATGTGGCGTCTATTCCGAAAGGATGTAGTCTGGAAAATGACCTTTCGCCTTCTGGTACTGTCAGAGAAAGTGTTAAATATATGTACAAAAGTGTTATAACATTTGGGAACACAAACATTAAACTATTGGAATTAATAATTTTTAACATATCACGTGGAGTTATGTATTTCCTCACAAAAATTGAAGGAATCATTTATATTTATAACTCATTAAACAGCTCCTCCCGACCAATCCAACTTTAAATGTTTTGAAAAAAAAAAAAAAAAATGAAACATGAAATAAAAAAAATAAAAATAAAAAAAAACTGACGGATAACCTGTTATGTTCTGTCACCAAATGGAATGTTTCGTTTAATTGTAAGATCGCCATGTCAAGTAACAAAAAATTTACTTTAAACTTAATTTTTTGGTATAATATGGGCCCATCTGAAGTTTTGTAATCTACATGTCGTTTACGAGGACGTGGTCGAGCAGTCTTTGAATTAAGGTTCACATTCTAAATCTTAAGCAAGAAATTTTGAATGAAGTAGCATTTGTTGAAGTGCACTGTCTGTGCGGTATACACCTTTTCGTTTTGGACCAGATCTATCATTTTAACCTTGTATGAAAGAATAACGTCAGACCTTTGCAGAATACGGCTTGTTGTTCTGGTCTTCAGTCAGCAGACTGGTTTGAAGCAGCTCTCTACGCTACCCTGTCCTGTGTAAATGTCTTCATCTGAGAATTGTTCAGCTACCTACATCTTTTAGAATCTGCTTCCTGTATTCATCCCTCGGTCTCCCTCTACGATCTTTACCCCACACAATTCCTTCTAATGCTAAGTTGACAATTCCTTTTTGTCTCAGAATGTGTCCCACCAATCTATCCCTTCTCTTAGGATATACCAGAAACTCCATTATTTCCCAATTCGGTGAAGCACCTCCTCATTAGCTACGTGATCTACCTAACTAATTTTCATCATTCGTCTGTAGCGCCACATTACAAAAGCTTCTATCATCTTTTTGTCTGAACTACTTATCGTCCACGTTCCACTCACTTTCAATGCTACACTCCAGAAAAATGCTTTCCGAATGGTCTTCCTAACATTCAAATTAATACTGGGTGTTAACAAGATTCGCTTCTTTAGAAACACTTTTCTTCCCATAGTCAATCAGCATTTTATATCTTCTCTACTTCGGCTATCAGAAGTTATTTTGCTACCGAAATAACAAAACTCATCTACTAATTTTATTGTCTCATTACCTAATCTAATTCCTTCAGCGTCGCTTGATTTTCTTACATTACATTCCGTTACCCTCGTTTTACTCTTGTTGACGTTCATCGTATATCTTCCTTTCAAGACACTGTCCATTCCATTCAATTGCTATTCCAGATCCTTTGCGGTCTCTGGCAAATTTCCCTGAACTTTAATTCCCTCTCCAAATATCTCCTTGCATTCTTTCACTGCTTTCTCAATGTAAAGATTGAACAACACTGGGGAAACGCTACAACCCTGTCTTACTCCCCAATTTCTGCGTCCTTTCTTGCCCTTCGACTCTAATAATTGATGTCTGTTTTTTGCACAGGTTGATTATAACTCGTCGCTCCCTATATTTTACCTCTGCTACCTTCAGAATTTGAAAGAGTGTATTCCAATCGACTTTGTCAAAAGCTTTCTCCAAATCTACAAATGCTAAAAACGAGGGTTTGGCTTTCCTTAGCCTATATTCTAATAGTATTGCCTCTCCTAAATCCAATATGATCTTCCCCAAGGTTGGATTCCACAAGTTTTTCCATTCGTCTGTATATAATTCGTGTTTGTATTTTGATACCATGACTTATTAAACTGATAGTTCTGTAATTTTCACATTTGCCTGCACTTGCTTTCTTTGGAATTAGAATTACTATATTATCCTTGAAGTCGGAGGGTATTTCTCCTGTCTCATACTTCTTGCATACCAGGTGGAATATTTTTTTTTTTTTTTTTTTTTTTTTTTTTTTCAAGACTGGCTCTCCTAACTATATCAGCAGTTCAGACGGAATACCATCTACTCCAGGGGCCTTGTTTCGACTCAAATCCTTCAGCGTTCTGACAAATTCTTCTCGCAGTATCATACATCCTATCTAATCTTCCTCCACTTCGTCATCCTTTTCTACAATACCGCCTTCAAGATTATTTCCTCTGTATAAGCCCTCTAAATATTCCTTCCACAGTTCAGCTTTCCGCTCTTTGCATAGTACCGGTTTTCCGTCTGTTTCTCTTGTCATACAGCTGTTTCTCTTGTCTCCAATTATGTCTTTTATTTTCTTGTAGGCTGTATCTATCTTCCCCTAGTTATATATTTTTCCACGGTTCTGAATTTGTCTTCTAGCCACTCCTGCTTAGACAGTCTGCACTTTCTGTCATTCTCATTTTTCATACGTTTGCACTCCATTTTGCCTGCTTCACTTACTGAATTTTTATATTTTCTTGTCTCTTACAGATTTAATTTTTGATAAAATGATGTACCATATTACAAGTGAACATATGAACCTGTTAGACTTTAATTTTGACATTCATGAACTCGCCTTGGTTTTGAGTTACTGTCATGTCAGAGGGAACCTCAAGCGGCTGCGGACGCGTCTTCTTCGACTCAGGGCGCCTTAGACCATGCGGCCATCCCTGCGCGGGACCGCTTTGTGCCCTTTGCGTGCCGCCACTGGGGTGCTTTCATCGCACTGGTAAAGACGGCCCAGCTCCTGACCTTACGACATTGTTTATTATATTGAAGACAATGCGTCTGCCGTTGGGAAACAGCTCCTTGTGATGAGTGTGGTCTAAAAGCCTGAACGATACCCTACACGAGCTCCACTAAACCTTTGGATGCCCACGTACGTGCTTTGCAGAGCAGAACTGAGTCGCCGCCAGATTGTCTACGTACCATAGTACAAGCGGTAAGCAGCTGTTGCTCTGGAATCGACGGATTCGCATACTCCCATTGGCATGGTGAAAAAGGTATCGAGGTCAATCAGTGACGATGACCATGTGCCAGTGGTAGTTTACGATGTCGTGGTGTTCACATTAGCACATGAATGGGTCGTCGTCTGCAGAGACCTATCTTTAGAAGTGTTCGGTGCACTATGGGATCAGACACAATTGTACTCTGTCTAGAAATAAAGTTTTCGTCAGAGTTTGCCACCTTTTCTGTTTTACCAGTCTTCCCGTAGTGGGAGACAGTAAGCAGATTAAATACGATGTAGGTTGCCGTACGTATTCTCAGATGAAGAGACTTGCACAGGACAGGGTAACATAGAGAGCAGCATCAAACCAGTCTACGGACTGAAGACCACAACAACCCAGCCTACAGCATCCGACATTGCTAAAGTGTGGTGGTCGGACAACCTCTCCGTAGTTTCGGCACTTGCTGGAGGCATTCTACACTGCACTCCTTGAACACCCGTCACGTCATGCAGTTTCGAAAATATTCGTGCCGAGTTTCAGGGCCATCACAGTCCGCCCTCATATCGATCCCGCGGCGCCGCGGTACAGTAGCCGAGCGGTCTAAAGCGTCTCGCTGCGGAGCGCGCGGTTGCTCGCCGTGGAGGTTCGAGTCCTCCCTGGGACTTGGGTGTGTGTATTTGTCCTTAGGTTAGTTTACCTAGGTTTAAGTAGTTTGTAAGCTACGGACTGATGACCACGCAGTTTGGTCCGATAGATTTACAAACATTTGAACATTTTTTGATCCCGCGGCGATCCTGTTTCCCATGTTGACACCATGCACGCTAATAACAGATGCACCGATCGTGAGGCTGATTAGCACTCATTCCTCGATAGGTTTTGCATCTGTTGACTGGATAGGTTTACATTGGTAGCTGGTCACTTAGGTTTGGAAGATCATCGTATTAAACTATAAAATTAAAATGTTCAAATGTTTGTACAGCTTATGGGACTTAACTACGGGGTCATCAGTCTCTAAACTTACAAACTACTTATGAACTACTTACGAACTAAGACGGCACAAATATCCATGCCCGAGGGGGGATTCGAACCCCCGACCGTATAAACTATAAAATTAGTTTTCTGTAGTACACATAACATTTTAAATTTCTATATTGATTGTAACATTTCATATAGAGAGAAAACTTGGAAATGTCTTCGTAGAAATCATGTTTCAGTCTCCATTGGAGCGTCTCGTTATTGATAACATTGGTACCTTCCTGTACCCAAAGAGGGAGTAGGTATATTTTAATCATTATTGATGGTTTCAGTCGCTTCTGCTGGCTGATGACAAACACAAAAGCATCAACCACCTTATTAAGATCTTTTCTTTGTTCGGTCCTCCTAAGAACATTCTCAGTGACAATTCTCTAGACATTTCGATAGTTTTGTTTTAAGAAATGGGATTGACTATATGACCACAATCCTCTACTACCCTCAACCTTCCTTCACTGAGCGCATCAATCGGAATTTGAAATATGCTTTGATCGCCTACAATTCAGTGGCTCAATTTGACTTTTAATACCGCCAAATATGAGACTTTTCTTGCCACCCGGACGTCTCTCCTTTATGAGTATGCTTTCAACATCCTGCTATCCAGTATTTCGAAAATAGACGACTTGGTGCCTGAAGTGATCAATACTGAGACGATAAGCGACAATGGGGGCAGGACAGGAGCCAAAGATTCCTAGAAGGAAAGCACCCGAGGGATGATTTTGGTCTTTGTTAGAAACTACCTGGGAAAAGGACAGGGAGTAAAGACACTGGGAAACTCGCGCCCTTTTCTATTAGACCCTATGAGTTCGTAGAGGTGCTCATTTATGTCACCATCAGATTTCGTAATCAAGCGGGGCACAATGACACGTACGTCCACATTAAGAAGCCAAGAAGCATGACGCCAGGTCCTAGGATTTTTATCTGTCACTTTCTACTTTTTTCACCCCTGACAGTGCTGCTGATGTGAAAAATACCGAGTAGCACCGTGGTCCGGAACCCACGTTTATCTGTAGGTCCCCCTATAACTGGCTGGGTATGTCAGGTCGGAGGAAGGCAACGGCATACCACCTTCAAACAGGACCATGCCTAGTAAAGCACTGTGGTGTTCAAACCAAATATTCAGATGGTTGACTGCTTTACCTTTTTAGTTCATAAGGTAAACTTGTGGAATCCGACCTCGGGGAAAATCAGTTTGGATTTAGTAGAAATGTAGGAACACGGGAGGCAATACTCACATTACGACTTATCTTAGAAGATAGATTAAGGAAAGGCAAACCTACATTTTTAGCATTTGTAGATTTGGAGAAAGATTTTGACAATATCGACTGGAATACACTCTTCCAAATTCTGAAGGTATCATGGGTAAAATATAGGGAGCGAGGAGTTATATTCAACCTATACAAAAACCAGACAGCGGTTATTAGAGTCGAAGGGCAAGAAAGGGACGCAGACGTTGGGAAGTGAGTAAGTCAGGGTTGTAGCCTTTCCCCAATGTTGTTCAATCTGTACATTGAGCAGGTAGTGAAGGAATGGAAGGAGAAATTTAGAGAAGGCTTTAAAGTGCACGGAGAAGAAATAAAAACATTGCGGTTTGCTGATGACATAGTATTTTTGTCAGAGACCGCAAAAGATCTGGAAGAGCAATTGAATGGGATGGACAGTGTCTTGAAAGGAAGATATAAGATGAACATTAACAAGAGTAAAACGAAGGAAATGGAATGTAATGTCAGAAAATCAGGCAATACTGAAGGAATTAGATTAGGTAATGAGACAATAAAAGTAGTAGATGAATTTTATTATTTGGGTAACAAGATAACTTCTGATGGCCGAAGTAAAGAAGATATAAAATGCAGAATGGCTATGGGAAGAAAAGCGTTTCTAAAGAAGCGAAACTTGTTAACATCCAACATTAATTTAAATATTAGGAAGTCCTTTCTGAGAGCATTTGTCTGGAGTGTAGCATTGTATGGAAGTGAAACGTGGACGATAAGGAGTTCAGACAAAAAGATGATAGAATCTTTGGAAATGTGGTGCTACAGACGAATGATGAGAATTAGATGGGTAGATCACGTAACTAATGAGGATGTGCTCAACAGAATTGGGGTGAAAAGGATTTTCTGTCGTATTCATACTGAGAGAAGAAATAGGGTGGTGGGACACATTCTGAGACATCAAGGACTCGTCAACTTAGCATAAGAAGGAAGTGTGTGGGGTAAAAATCGTAGAGGGAGACCGAGGGACGAATACAGTAAGCAGATTCAAAGGGATGTAGGTTGCCGAACGTATTCTCAGATGAAGACTTGCTCAGGACAGGTTAGCGTGGAGAGCTGCATCAAACCAGTCTGCGGACTGAGGACCACAACAACAAGGCAAATATTATGGAAAGTTTCTGGATTATGTTTGACAATCTTACGGGATCCTTAACTATCGTCAAGTAGGCCTGAATGATAAAGTGTGGTAGTTTAAGACACTGGCCGAAATTTTCTGATGAATTAAAAGAAAAAAATTAGTTTGTTCCTTGTGGGCATTCGGGCAGTGATTTCTTTTAAAAGAAATGTAATAATAATAATAATAATAATAATAATAATATACTTTCTTATTGTGTTGTATACCTGACCTTGCATTTGCACTTACGTCAAGTTCTGTGTGTTATGAAGTTGTTAAGGTCTCAAGTGGTCGCACTGTAATTACCTTGGTTCCTTTAGGCCGGGTGGCCGTGTCTTTTGTGCCATCTCTCGTAGCCTGAGGTTCAAGCGGCGGTGTCACTTGTTTGGTTCTGGCAAGGCTGTGCCACTGACCAGGTGCCTTGGGCATACCTGGGCTGCAGCCACAGGAGGCATTGAAGTGGCTGTTGAACTTATGCCACTATTGTTGAGGTTAGGATGATTTATTGTTTTTATTGGTATTATGTCTCAGAACTTCTTTACTGGTCTTATTCTTTGCCAATGTAAGTTTGTAACTCTTTTAAATCTAAAGGGTGTTGTTACTTGATTCAAGCACTTGTTATAGTCAGTTTCCTAATAGTTCAAATTGTTTGTTAGTTTCACGTGAGCAGTATTTCGTAATGGAAGTTATTCTCTTTTTTATGTTACTTCTGCTACGGTGTTTTAATATTTTACTATCGCGAATTTAATGATATCAGATAATGTTTTGTTTTATTTCTTCTATTTGATTAACTAAAATTTACAATGTCATAATGCAATATGAATGGTGTTTGATTTATTTCGTGGTCAAACATTCCTAGATTTGATTCTCCTTCTACGGTCTGAGGTTCTAATACCCCCTCGGGCATAAATAACTTAGTCTTAGCTAGTTCATAAATAGTTTGTAAGTTTAGGGACTGATGACCCCATAGTTAAGTCCCATAAGCTCTACAAACATTTGATTTCATTCTACTTGGTAAGATAAAGCTGTCAACAATTCGAAGATTAGTTTGAACACCACAGTGCATTACTAGGCATGGTCCAGTTTGGAGGTGGTATGCTATTGCTTTCCTCAGACCTTTCTTACCCAGCCAGTTATAAGGGGGAACTACAGTTTAACGTGGGTTCCGAACCATGGTGCTCCTCAGTATTTTTCACATGAGCAGTACTGTCCGAGGTGAAAGAAGTGGAGAGTCTAGCACTCTACCACTGTGCAACCTAGGCCTTGGTAACCTACCCATAACACCACAAAGTGACTGCAGGGTTATAAGCACAGCAATCGCATGTCTGGGAAATAAATTAACCCTAGACAGTTGCATTCCTTGCCAGACAATATGTCGGATTATAACATTTCCTCTGTTTGGTATACTGAGTTACTTCAATAAATTGTATTACATGTTTCAACTTGTTTGCAAACTATTGTATTATCTTCGGAACCATTGTTTTTCAGTTCTTTGTCAGTGTCTCATTTTCATTGTGCTAATAAATAATTAATTGATAAAGCTATATCTCTTTGGACAACAATAGACTCACTTTACTGATGACTGCACCAAAAATATCACAAAGCAGCTATATCTTCATCATGGATACATAACTGGTAATAGTTTATTGAAATAATAATTTCAAAAGTTAGTTTCTTTTGAAAATCAATGTAATAACGATTTGATCTATTGCAGTTCGATGTATAATGTGTTGCAGTAGCAATATCGACTTCTTGCATTTTTAATACATTTCAAACAAAGATCTTAATATATACAATTGATATTTTTTTCCATGTTGTGGATTTATCATGTAGAGTGCTGAAATGCGTCGATCTTCCATGAATATCTTTAAGGTGGTGTTCACTAATTACAAAAATATTGCTTTTATTATATTAATTCCATTTGGAATAGGCTTTTGAAACTTTTTGGGTGCTCTTAGAATTGCTAAACTGAACAATAAAAATGAAAACTTTTTGAGTAACGAATTTTAATCAAAAAACATAAGGCGAGCTTGCTCGCTTAACAATAATTTACATAATTTAAATGTTTTTGAGCTATCACAGTGGACCTCGAAGGGTGATCCAGAGATTACGAGGAGACCTTCTTGAGTTCCTCGCCGTACTTCTGCCTGTAGGTACCGTTGGGGTCGTATTTCTTCTCCAGAGGCGTCCACAAGTCGGGCTTCTCCTTGATGAGGAACCTGATCACCTTCTCCGCTCCATTCTTCTGCTTCTCGTTGCACTTGGCGCACTCGTTGGTCAGCGCATCAGGAATGGCGGCTGTTAACAGAAATTGGAGTTAGACAAAATTGCACAACTAAGTTTGCATATAGAGACAAGCTTCAAATATTACACAATGGGGACTAGAATAAATCATGACCTCTTAAAAGGAATCATACATTTAACACAACTACTTTTGTGAAACCATGGGGAAACTGGCGCCTCAATCCCTGGACTGTGAAATGAACCCCGTTTTTCTTGAATGCAAACTGTGGTGCCACTGTGGGTCACTGAATAAATAACGGAGTTAAATTTCAGATGTTTGAAAATCTATGAGAGTCGTCAGTCCTGAGGCTTACAAACTACTTCAGCTTAAACAACAACACACTCGCCCATGTCCGAAGAACGACTCGAATCTCTCACGGGCAGCCGAGCACTCCTCAGCAAGGCGTCTTAGAACTCTCAGCCATTCCACCGCGGCAAACAAGCAGAGTCCCAGGCGATAATATGAGTTAATTATTGACATTGGTAAGTGACATCCAGAGGCAGTGGAACATTTCTTTCGGCCGCTGGTGAGAGCAGGATAGGCTGTTGTAGAGCTGCATTATTTTCAGTCAAATATCCCAGGAACATGGAAGTACGTTGAAACGCAATTCTAATGGGGTGTGTTTTGAGGGAGATTTACGGCTGAGGTTTCTCTACAATGAGCTGCCTCCATATTTTAGGTGCTAACTCACGGTTGCCAAGAGTAAGGCTATAAATAAATTGAAGTGTGTACCATTTCGCACGTCCACTAAAGAAATACAACAGGAATAAACTGTTTTTCTTAACAGTCCATTCTGAAAAAAAAAAAAAAAAAAAAAAAAAAAATACGATTTGAACTGCGAAAATGTTGTGGTATTAAATTTAACTGTTTTGCAAAACGTTAATTAAATACAAGTATGTATTTGAACTTCAGCAAGGTGTAACTTACATCAGAAGAGTTCTGAAATGCGAAATTCACAAACGCTATGGATGATATAGTACCGAACAGTACAAAATGTGTTTTACGCCTTAAAGCGTCAACGAAAATGTGGTCGTAAACGTGCGAGTTCAAAAGTACCGCTACAGAATTGAGATTTTAAATGTCATAAACTACATCTCACACAAGCTCAGACATTACAACAGCTCATAAAACTAGGAAAAGTGAAAAAAATTCAAATTTCCGTACACAGTAGTTACTATAAATGGAGCTGAAGTTCGAATTAAGGAAGGTCAGGAATGTACCTTTAAAAGAAGACACCAAAGAGTTTTTGAGATTTACAGAAAATGTGAAAGGCCCTTATAACGTACGCGTTCCGTACGCGAGTAGAGCGTACTAACCACTGCAAGTCCTCATCGGTATTGAGATTTGCACCTCCCCCCTTCATCAGGCATTTTAAAATCATAGGAAACAACTATTGTTCAGATTCTGCTGGAGTTCTCATGAAATCACTCGTTCATGTAACCACGTAAAGGAACTTCCGCCGCAGACACCACAAAGTCGACTGTGTCCTCTTCCGTGACTACTGCCGATGTCAGTAAAGCAAGAAACTTTTTTTTTTCTTTTTCTATTTTTTTTTTTTTTTTTTTTTTTTTTTTTTTTTTTTTTTTTTTTACATTAATACGTTCTAACTGTTTCCCTCCCAGCTGTTATATCACTTCCGTGTTCCAGTTTCCCCTACACGCCGGCCCTTCTTAGTGCTGTCCCGATGTCTTCTAACAACTCTGCCAGGTAGGATGACTTACTGTGCAGAGAACGGACATGGGTATTATAGACCGATAATGGTACCTTGAGTACCTTATCAGTTCTCTCTCCTATTCTAATCACGTATTGTTTGCGAAATGAAAGATTGTCGGTATGCCTCTGTGTGGGCTCTAATCTCTCTGATTTTATCTTCATGATCTCTTGGCGAGGTATCCGTAGGAGGGAGCAATATACTGCTAGACTCTTCGGTAAAGGTATGTTCTCGAAACTTCGACAAAAGCACGTACTTCCTCTATCATCCCCACCTGGTACGGATCCCACATCGGTGAACAGTATTCACGCTGTGGGCAAACAAGTGTACTGTTACCTAATTCCTTCATTTTCGGACTGCATTTCCTTAGTATTCTTAGATTCCTTATGAATCTAAGTCTGGCATCTGCTTTACCGACGATTGATTTTATATGGTCGTTCCATTTTAAATCAAAATGTTCAAATGTTTGTATAGCTTATGGGACTTAACTACGGGGTCATCAGTCCCTAGACTTACAAACTACTGAAACTATCTTACACTATAGTCGAGCCGAAATAGCATGAGCCCTGGTGCTTGCGCCAATCAGTTTTGAGCGTCAGATGCGGCCGCAGACCACTGGAGTAAGTGAAACGCGAGCTTTGCTCTGCGCATGCGCGTGTTCGTCTGCGCTCTACACTTTAGCCAGTTCTGTCCCACAGCACCGACCGTTAAGCTGTACTGTCAGGCAGCGAACTAACTACTTGGCAACACGGTTGCATTCAGTTTCCGCGGCTGGGGCGGTCTCCCAGGACAATAGCCGGAGCCAGGGATGATCGTATTCCGACCCGACTATAAGTGCAGCGCATACACCGATGCCTTAGACCACGCGGCCATTCCGCGTGGCTGTTCGAGAGAGTCAGAGAGGTAGTGTGGCTAAGCAGTCAGTCACCCCGCGTTCTCACCTTTGAGCTCTTTGCCGTCAGCCGTGCAGGGGGTGTCGGTGTCCGACAACAGACACTCGTGGTACTTGTTGAGCAGGCGGTCGTTGTGCAGGATCTCGTCCAGGTCGATGTTGTCGTACTTGGTGGTGTACGCGGCTGCTGCCGCCACCAGGCCAACCAGCAGTAAGGCGAGAGCGCAGCTCTTCATGTTTGCGAGTGTGCGGTGTGGCTTCGGGAGGCGGTGCCGAGAGAGTTGCCGACCGCAGCCTCCGGGCGCCGCTATATACACGGCGGGCGCGACGGCCGTGACGTCACGGCAGTTGCCAACACAGGCGGCCGTGCCCTCGGTACCCTCCGACATCAGTCTTGCGTTCGGAAAGGAGGAGGGGGGGAGGGATATGGGGGCGTTCTCCGAAAGCTGTCACCGGCGACAGCCTAATGCGACCTCCTTTTTGCTCGCCGGCCGTCGCTTTCGCACTTGCAGCCAGGTCACTCGGTGCCTCCGCGCCTCGTACTCTTGTTCTTCTTTTCCGTCTCGTCTTCTCGGCACGACCGCGTTAGATTTTCGCATTAGCATTCGCTGCGCCGGCTCTCTAGTCGGTAACCTAATATCGGTCGACTGCCTGCCTGCCAATGATCCAGTGAAACTAGCAGTATTTTTCATTTTATCTGAAAGCTGAGCTGTGCCGATTGGGTTTTCTTTCTCATCCTCATTACTATGCCACAATTCAGATTGAAGTGCTCGACCAAGAGTTCATCAAACATTTCTCAGACTATTCCTCTACAATTACTCTCTCGACTAACGAGAGGAAAAAAACGGAGACCTACATTTTCTCTTTCGAACACTGTTTTCTCTTATTTCACTATCATCACCATGTCCCCCTGTGTAACCTCTAGCCGGCCGCGGTGGCCGAGGGGACTGAGGCGCTCCAGTCACGGTCTGCACGGCCACTACGTTCGGGGGTTCGAATCCCCCCTCAGGCATGGATATTTGTGCCGTCCTTAGTCTTAGGTAGTTCATAAGTAGTTTGTAAGCTTAGGGACTGATGACCCTTGTAGTTAAGTCCCATAAGTTCTACGGACATTTGAACATTTGTAACCTCTAGAGTAAATAAAATATTTTCTCATTCGCAGCAGAAAGTTTGAAAATTCGTAAACAGATCTTGTCCCAGCAATAAATACATTAATTATTGTCATCCTAGCTCATGTATCATTTTATTGACACTGTTTCCCATACATCCCAGCCCTTCTTTGTACTTTCTCGATATCTTGCGGCAGCCGTATCGGATAGGATCCCACATGGTGCTGACAACGGATATGCTTGTTACAGCCAGTCTCATTCAGTCACTTTAGTCGATATGTTGCATCATGTAAGTGTTCTGTCATCCAAGCGCAGTATGTAGTTACCCTTCCTCACAAAATTACCTTCGTAGTCTTTCAAATTAAAGACGTAGACATTTATTTCAATTGACAGCCTTGAGATTGGTGCGATTTTCGTGTAACTCAAATTTCTTTAGTTTTCATATCTATGAGCTCACACTTTCGTATGTTTAGTATCAATTAATCATTTTCGCACCATACAACATCATGTCTAGATCATTCCAGTACTATCATTTCCAGAGATAGATACTTATCACTACAAATACTCATTCACAGTAGGTGCAGAACGAAAATGATTCAATGTCAAAACCGTGTAGATGAGTAAACAATTCTTCTGATAGTAATTTGGAAAAACGTTCCCAAACACATATAGAACATTAATCATGACGATTACTGAGATAAGGGTTTAATGAGCAGAAAGAATACTTCGTCGGTGCTAGACAGAATGTGACAGCAATAACAAAAATGAAACATTTTCCCGGATACATTTTTTCCTTATGAGTATCTTCACCGATTTCATAGGTTATCACTCGGAGATACATTAACGTGGTTACTGTAAATACGTTGATGTGCGCCTTTTAGGTACAGTAGTGATACATAAAGAAAACTGATAAAGGAAAGATGTGCCTTCATTAGGATATCATTACATTAACCCATATCCACAAGCTTAGTGTCAAGTTACACATCTCCATGTGAGCGGTATTCAATGCTGCAGGCCTCAATTCTCTGTTTCGTGTCAATATTGCATTTAACATCAAACAAATAATTTCAAGGACAGTAGATGTAATAAGGGGTTACAGCATACACTCGCGCAGTCAAAACATAATAAGAGCAGATACCTGCAAGCGCAAGTTATGATCGCTTCAGAGAACTGGGAAACAAAACCACGCTTGAAGACGCGACGGTACATCAAACCCTAACCTTCCTTACCTTTTTTTTGGGGGGGGGGGGGTCGGACAATATTCTATCTTGCCGCTTTTTCCTAGAGAAATATCTAAGAGTTCAATAACCTCGTATGACCAGCTGCCGCAAAGGGCTCAGAGCTAAAGAAATCATTAATAATGCTGCTTTCGTAATCTAAAATTCAAATCACTGAATGTTGTTTACGGGCTTACGGAGGGTAAATTTTTTCGGTTGTTTGTTTAGCCCTATTAAAGTATTTTCCAATGTGTCGAAGTTTTCTTTTCAATTTTATGTAGACAATTTTTATTCCAGACCTTCTTACTCCCACCGGCATGAACCACAGGCATTGCCGAGGTGGTGTGGCTTGCGTGCCTCAACGTTACAGATAGCCGTAGGTGCAATCACAGCGGAGATACCTGTGGAGAGGCCAAATAAACGTGTGGTTCCTGACGAGGGGCAGCAGCCTTTTCAGTAGTTACAGGGGCAACAGCCTGGATGATTGACTGAGCTGGCCTTGAAACATCAGCTAATGTGGCTTTGCCACAAAGCTACTGCGAACGGCTGAAAGCAAGGGGAAACTACAGCCGTTACTTTTCCCGAGGAAATGCAGTTCTACTGTATGAATATATTTTGATGGCGTCTTCTTGAGTAAAATATTCCATTCGGATCTTCGGGCGAGGACTACTCAGGAGGACGTCGTCATTCTACGGATCGGAGCGTGGAATGTTCTAACACTTAATCAGATAGGTAAGTTAGAAAATTTGAAAAAAGGTTAAACTTGGATATGGTGGGAATTAGTAAAGTTCGATGGGAGGATGTACAGAATTTTTGGTCAGGGAAGTACAGGTTTAAAAATACAAAATCAGTTGGCGGTAACGCAGGAGTGAATCTGATAATGAATAAGAAAACGGGAATGTGGGTAAGTTACTATGAAAAGCATAGTGAACGCATTGATGTAGCAAATTATTCAGACCTTTAAAGGAAAACAAAACTTAATTGTGATGGGGGTATTGGAACTCGGTATTAGGAAAGGGAAGAGAGAGAAATGTAGTAGATGAACTGCGAAAACGGAATGAAAGAGAAGTAAAATTTGTGCAGAGCACAATGTAATAATCACAAACAATTGGTTTAATCATCATGAAACAAGGTAATATGCGTGGAAGAGACCAGGAGACACTGGGAGCTGCCAAACTGACTTTATAATGGTAAGGCAAAGGTTTAGAAACCAGATTTTAATCTTTAACACACATCCAGGGTCAGATATACATTCTGACCATAACTTATTGGTTATGATCTGTAGATTAAAACTCAAGAGACTGAAAAATTAAGGATATGGAATCTGGAAAAATTGAAAGAACCAGAGAGGGAGCAAGGATTGTCTGAACCGGGGGAAAGTAATACAGTAGAAGGAGAATGGGTTAACTCTGAGAGCCAGCAGTGAAGGCCGCAGAGGATCGTATAGGCAGGACAAGGCCTAATACAAACCCTTGAATACTGAATTGATATAAGGAGAAAATACAAAAATGCATCAAGTGAAGCAGGCAAAATGGAGAAAAGACGTCACAAAAATGAGGTTGATCGGAAGTGCAGACTGACTAAGCAGGAGTGGCCTTAGAAGAAATGCTAGACGGTAGAAGAATGTATAACTAGGGTAAAGATAGATACCACCTACCGGAAAATTAAAGAGGCATATGGAGACAACAAAAGCAGCATGAATATCAATGGGTTGAGATGGAAAACCAGCATGAAGAACAGAAGGGAAAGCAGATAGACGGAAGGCCTGTCCAAGGGAAATAAACTTGAAGGTCGTATTCTAGAAGTGGAAGACGAATTAAAGGAAGATGAGATAGGGGATGTTATACTGAGAGAAGAATTCGACAGAGCACTGAAAGATTTCAGTGAAAACAGAGCCGCTGGAGTTGATGCTGTCAAACTGGTGGAATACGACCTTGGGAGAGATCAATCTGGATTTAGGAGAAATGTAGGAACACAAAAAGCGATACTCACATTTCGAGTTATCTTAGAAGATAGATTAAGGAAGGAGAAACCTACATGTTTAGCAGTTGTGGATCTGGAGAAAGCTTTTGACAATGATGACTGGAATACACTTTTTCAGATTCTGAAGGTATCAAGGGTAAAATACAGGGAGCGACGAGTTACATTCAATTTGACTAATACCAGACAGCAATTATTAGCGTCGAAGGTCATGAAAGGGTCGCAGTGATTGAGAAGGAAGTAAGACAGGGTTTTAGCCTTTCCTCAATGTTGTTCAATCTGTACATCAAGCAAGTTGTGAAGGAATGCAATGAGAAATTTGGAGAGGGAACTGAAGCCCAGTGATAGGGAATACAAACCTTGTTGTTCGCTGACACAGTAATTCGTCTGTGACTGCAAAGGACCTGGAACAGTAATTAAATGGAATGGACAGTGTCTGGAAAGGAACGTATAAGATGAACATTAACAATAGTTAAATAAAGGTAAGGAAGTGGAAAATTGCTAAGCAGGAGTGGCTAGAAGACAAATGCAAATCTGTGGAAGAATGTATAAGAAGGGGAAAAGTAGTTACCGCCTACAGGAAAATAAGAGAGACATTTGGGGACAAGAAAAGCAACTCTACGAATATCAAGAACTCAGATGGGAAACCAGTTCTCAGCAAAGAAGGGAAGGCTGAAAGGTGGAAAGAGTACATAGAGCAGCTTTACAAAGGAAATGAACTTAGAGACGATATTGTAGGAAGGGAAGAGGAAGTAGATCAAGATGAAATAGGAGATACTATACTGAGAGATGAATTTGACAGAGCCTCGAAAGACCTAGGTCGGAACAAGGCCCAAGGAATAGATGACGTACCCTCAGAGCTACTAAAGTCTCTGGAAGAGCCAGCCATGGCAAGACTATTTGAACTGGTGTGTAGGATGTATGAGACATGCGAAATACCCTCAGACTTTAAGAAAAATGTAATAATCCCCATTCCAAAGAAATCAGGCGCAGACAGGTGTGGAAATTACAGAACCATCAATTTAATAAATCATGGTTGCAAATTTAAACACGAATTATCTACAGGAGAATGGAAAAGCTGGTAGAAGCTGACCTCGGGGAAGATCAGTTTGGATTCAGGAGGAACGTAGGAACCCGGGAGGCAATACTCACTTTACGTCTTATCTTAGAAGATAGATTAAGGAAAAGCAAACCTACATTTTTAGCTTTTGTAGATTTGGAGAAAGCGTTTGACAATGTTGACTGGAATACACTCTTTCAAATTCTGAAGTCAGCAGGGATAAAATACAGGGAAAGGAGAGTTATTTACAACTTGTACAAAAGCCAGACCGCAGTTATTAGACTCGAAGGGCATGAAAGGGATGCAGTGGTTGGAAAGGGAGTAAGACAAGCTTGTAGCCTTTCTCCGATGTTATTCAATTTGAACATCGAGCAGGCGGTGAAGGAAAGCAAGGAAAAATTTGGAATATGGATTAAAGTTCAGGGGGAAGAAATAAAAACATTGCGTTTTGCTGATGACATTGTAATTCTGTCAGAGACAGCAAAGGACCTGGAAAAGCAGTTGAATGGAATGGACAGTGTGTTGAAGAGAGCGTATAAAATGAACATCAACAAGAGCAAAACAAAAATAATGGGATGCGGTCTTCGAAAATCAGGCGATGCTGAAGGAATTCGATTAGGTAACGAAACAATGAAGGTGGTAGATGCGTTTTGTTCCTTGGGTAGTAAAATAACATGCGATGGTTGCAGTACGGAGGATGTAAAATGCAGAATGGCAATGGGAAGAAAAGCATTTTTGAAAAAGAGAAATTTGGTAACATCGAATATTAATTTAAGTGTATGGAAGTCTTTTCTGAAGGCATTTGTGTGGAGTGTTGCCTTGTACGGGAGTGAAACATGGACGATAAGCAGTGCGGACAGGAAGACGATAGAGGCTTTTGAAATGTGGTGCTACAGAAGAATGCTGAAGATTAGGTGGGTAGATCGCATTACTAATGAAAAGGTACTGAATGGAATTGGTGAGAAAAGGAATTTATGGGATACCCTGACTAAAAGAAGGGATCGCTTAGTAGGACACGTTCTTAGACATCGGGGAATCGTAAATTTAGCATTGGATGGAAGTTCGTGGGGTAAAAATCGCAGAGGGAGACCAAGAGACGCGTATAGTAAGCAGATTCAAGTGGATGTTGGTTGCCATTCTTATGAGGAGATGAAAAGGCTTGCTCATGATAGAGTAGGGTTGAGAACTGCATCGAACCAGTCTCCGGACTGAAGACCATAACAACAACAAATAAAGGTAATGGAATGTTGTGTCAGAAAATTAGGCGATGCTCTAGGAATTAAATTAGGTAATGAGACAATAAAAGTAGTTAATGAGTTTTGTTATTTGGGTAGCAAGATAAGTTCTGATGGCAGAAGTAAAGAATATATAAAATGCAAAATGGCTATGGGAAGAAAAGCTTATCTGAAGAAGCGAAATTTGGTGACATGCAATATTAGTTTAAGTGTCTGGAGTGTAGCATTGTATGGGTATGTAACGTGGACGATAAGGAGTTCAGACAAAAAGACGATAGAATCCTTAATTTCTTCTGGCGAATAACAAATTCGAAAAACTTACGGGTATGCTGCCAAGTACTAAAATCGACGGCGGCCGATATTTCGGCAGGAGACCACCCTGCCATTTTCAAGGCGAAACTGCAGTAAGTAACGTTTCGACAGAATGGCTATGGTGAAGGCCAGATTAAAAGAGCTTTGCGCTATCGACCACATGTGCAACGGGCAAGTTGTGATAACACTGAGTCGGCACCCACGTCAGTGGCCTTTCTGCCATACGTCGGCAGCACTTCCAATAAGACTGGTCGCATTTTGCGTAAAAACAATGTAAAATGTGTGTTTTGTGCACCTTCTAAAATTAAGGCACTGTTAAGGTCCGTTAAGGACGATCTCGGTTTGCGTAAGGCGGGAGTCTACCGTATCCCATGTAGCTGTGGCATGTCATATGTTGGTCAAAATATTAGGACTGTTGAGGACCGTTGTATTGAGCATAAACATCACACACGTTTACAACAGCCCAACAAATCTGCTGTAACCGAACACTGTCTTGACACGGGTCACCCTATAGAATACGACAAAACGGAAAATCTGGCATGCACTTCCAACTACTGGGACTGTTATCAAGGAAGCGATAGAAATAAAACTAGGTGACAACCTTATGAATAGGGATGAGGCTTCTGCTTAAATTCCGCTTGGGATCCTGCTCTCTAGCTTGTCAAAAAACAGAGGGACATAACTAATCCGACTTCATCTGTCGAGAACTGATGTTTATTATCGTTATGCTGACCGACTTTATCTTTGGTCGTGTCGGCGCTGTGTGCTTGCTTGCTCGGTGTGTGTTGTCTTTCCTGTTTACTCAATGAAAACCGAGGTTTTAAATATCGTTGCACATTGCTTCCTTACTGCAGTTTCGCCTTGAAAATGGCAGGGTGGTCTCCTGCCGAAATATCGGCCGTCGTCGATTTTGGTACCTGGCAGCATACCCGTAAGTTTTTCGAAGATGATAGAATCTTTGGAAATGTGGTGCTATAGAAGAAAAATGAAGATTAGATGGGTAGATCACGTAACTAATGAGGAGGTGCTCAACAGAATTGGGGAGAAAAGGAGTTTCTGGTATATGGTAATAAAGAGAAGAGGTAGGTTGGTGGGACACATTCTGAGACATCAGTGAATCGTAAACTTAGCATTAGAAGGAAGTGTTTGGGGTACAAATCGAGGCTTTCACAGGGCAGGGTAGCGTGGAGAGCTGCATCAAACTAGTCTGCGGACTAAAGACCACAACAACAACCGTGATGCCTCTGTTTATCGCCCACATTGGCACTCTTTCCATTTCACCCATATCTCTAGTTTCCTTTTCACGTAGCCCAATCCTTATGACTTCATTTTTCATGAAGAATAGGACACACAATAATGTAATTATGAACGGGCACAGGGTGGAAAATTAGGAAGCTGCAAGTGAAACGCCGCGGTGGAGTAGCCAAGCGGTCTAAAGCGTCTCGCTGCGGAGCGCGCGGTTGCTCGCCATGGAGGTTCGAGTCCTCCCTTGGGCATGGGTGTGTGTGTTGTCCTTAGGCTAGTTTACCTAGGTTTGAGTATTTGGTAAGCTGCAGACTGATGACCACGCAGTTTGGTCCGCTAGATTTAAAAACATTTGAACATTTTTTTCAAGTGAAACTTTTTGTAAATAGTAAGGTAAAGGCGCCAAACTTCGTCCACGTGCCTAATTTCGTCCCCCTAAGTTTCTCCGTCCTGCCGGTAAGGGCACCATCGGTGCTATTTTTCGTTAGTTGTGCTGGAGGCCTGTAGTTTGTTGTGAAAGTTTGATGCGTCCAGTACTCTGCGTGGCCATTTGAGAAAACATATTCTCATTTGTCAGGCGGTGAGTTCTCGAAACAGTATTTGTAAATGCTCTTTTCGAATTATTATAATGTATTTATGTAGTTGTATTTGTCAAATAAATGTCCAAATGTTTGTTAAGCTTATGGGACTTAACTACGGGGTCATCAGTCCCTAAACTTACAAACTACTTACGAACTAGGACGGCACAAATATCCATGCCCGAGGGGGGATTCGAACCCCCGACCGTAGTGGCCGTGCAGACCGTGACTGGAGCGCCTCAGTCTCCTCGGCCACCGCGGCCGCCTTGTATTTGTCATATCTATTTAGGGTAACCAATACACTGAATGATCTGAGCGTTTTGCTATGTTTGGTCTACTTCACATAGTGTAGGAAGCCACCATATTGCCAATTACGATGTTCCTATTTTCGTCCCACCGTCTGTTCCTAAATTCCTCCATGGGACGAAATTTAGATAGCGTCTAGGAAGAAGTGGGACAGAGAGGCGATGAAATCGGCAATAACTGCGGTTGGAAACAACGAAATGGGATATAAAGCTGCGAGTAAGAGATTTAGTGTGCCTAGGGCGACTGTCAAGGATTGTATGAAAAAAGGAGAAGGTAAAAGTGCTGGAGACTTAATTGAAACAGCTATTGGGAGAAACCCAGTTCTTTCATGTTATTTAGAGGCTGATTTGGTGTCTTATTGTAGGGACACGGAGAAAAATTTCTATGGCCTCACTCTCAATGATTTTAGGTGAATGGCATTTCATCTTGCTATACGGAATAATGTTGCTAACCCATTGCCAGTCAGGCAAAAAACAGCTGGACGGATATGCCTGCGTCTGTTTCTTCAGAGACATCCGACACTTTCTATACGAACGCGGCAATCCTTGTCAGTAGCTATGGTACAAGGTTTAAACGAGGACTATTTTGTACAGTTACCAATCAATAATATTTGTACAAGAAAGAACTTTGTAACCTATATCTAATACAAATAAATATTGTAACAGGTCTTTACCATTGTTACCCTGTTTCTAAACTGTTAATATCTCTTTTACAAGACGTATTACTAGGGTACGAAAATGGGACTACTTTTTCAAGTGTGGTAAAAGTACTTTGGTTTTGATTTTTTTTCCTGTAAAGATAACAAAACGTTTCTGATATATTTTGAGCTAAATAGAATGTGTAGGCTTAGTTGGTGGTGTTATAGAAATTATTAGGGAATCATTGATTTAAAGATGGACGGAATTTGGCTACTTTATCTTATTAGTACTGAAGACATTGGAAATTAATTCTTTTGCGAGAGTGGGCTGATTATCATGTGCCTCTCATTGTTTATGACATCATATCTCCTGAAACCCAACAGAAATTATTTTCTCGCTGTAAAGAATTCTTGCACCATATTCGGCTGAAATCGTTCCAGTGCCTTAGAAGATGTGTAACATTTTCGCGTGATGCAGCAGTTTTTGACGTATTCCATTGTCAAATGTGCAAAACTTCACAAAAAAACGGAGCAAAATGCTGGATTTTTCCGAAGTCCATAAACGCCCTCCTCCATCAGTCACTTGCAATTTCATATAGACAGTGACCTTATCTTGCTTAAATTTAACTGTCCAAAAATTTCATCACGAGAGAAATATGTTTTATCGAGGTATGTAAGTGAAGTACCCTCCGCCACGTTCCAAACGTGTCATGTCTTCTGAACGATGTGCCTTAGCTGGTTTCATCCCTGCGGTAATTGTTCACTCATGGCAAGGAATATGTGCACTAAATTTAATTGAAATCGATTTCAGCGTGTTGCAGCAATTTCTCGAGAATTTCACTGTTTATAACGTCGTATCTCCTGACCTATGTGTTCTACGTGATCACCACACCCAATGCGACCTACCTCTTGCTTTGAAGGTCAAGTTGTGCAAAATTTCACGGAAATTGTAACAAACCAGTATATTTGTATGCAATGCAGGCAAACAAACGCACAATCACGCAGACAAACTATACATAAAGAAGAAGGATCTGGTTGTTGTTTCGCGACGGTATCTTGAGCTTAGCCATAACGCGCGGCTAACATTGCTAATCTACGACTATATCCTTCTCCTTTTGCATCCATGTCCTTCAAACCTCGAGGAAGGTAGCAGTGGGTGTAAGATCACGGGATTCTGTTCTCGTCTGCCGCTGGCCACGGAGATGGAAACCGTTTTCGTAATACTGCATAAGAAAAAATACGGGGACAAAATGACCTCTTCATGTCCTTTAATATCGCAAACTATCTAAGCTATCTGCCTTAGTAATTTCGTGACGGAAAATTGTGCGTAGATAGTTATTTACTGTAGGAAATGGCAGAAACGTATTCCAAAACATTAGCCAAATGAAGGTAAGCAGCAGTATCTGAAGCCGCAGAAGTTCGTTTTGTTGCTCGGAAACATTATGTTTTGAAACACGTGTTTGTTACGCCCTCGGGAGAACGATAATCAGGTTTTCACGCAACGTGACGCAACAACGTAATCCACAGGAAAGGAAACACGAGGCAGCTACCGAATCGCGCAGGCATTGCGAGAGCGGCTGGCCTTGTCTTTGCTGCAAGCCTGTGTGTATGTGTGTGTGTGTGTGTGTGTGGAGACGCCGCGGCGACCTTCAGTCGCCACTGCGGAACACGCTCGCTGCGCCTTGACTCACGGCCCCAACTGAGGAAACCTCACTGTCTGTGAACACCCAAGGAAATCCCCCACTCTAACAGATTTCAGTAAATCTCACAAGGTGTCGCTTTTGTCCCACCTCCAATCGCAGATTCGGACAGCTGAACGTAGAGGCAGCGTTATCTTCATCTGCAACTAGCGTCTCTCCGGTACTTATTTTATTACAGTCTTCAGTTTGAAAGACGCCCATCTGTCGTCTTCCATGTATTTTTTTATAAAATTGTAATTTATTTGATGTCGCTAGATTATCATTTTGTTAAGACTAGAACCCCTCTTTTCAAGGCATGAGGAATAGCCTTTTTGTATTCCACGTTTTATAATATTAGTTTCCGAAATGTTAGTTAATATTGCTAGGATTTCGTTATTTTAATAATTTATTATTGTGGTTATGAATCTTATGAATCTGGGAATAAGTACGGCTTCTCCGCTACGCCACTGTACCTGTGAGAATGTGTACTTGTTTTACTTTTAAGTGGATGTGCGAGGATCTACTGGCTGTCTGGATGTGGGTGGTAATAGCTTGCTTTCCATAGTTCTCTCTGGCTCAGAGTCAATAGTTAGTCGTTACTAACTCCTGCTGCTGATGTGACCGACGAGATTTCTACACCGTTTGGTTACAAGCTAGTCGACGAGCCTTCTCCAGGGCGAGTTTCACAATCTTCTCTCCCCACCACCGCTGTTATTACGCATTTCCCAATTTCCGGTATCATTCCCGCGCCTCCTGGCCGCTAGGTCTTCACTTTGTGCTTGGACCGTAGTGAGGTAAAATTGGGTCTGCTCTTTTGCCTGCAGAGATGGTAGAGATTCGTTGTTTAGGATGTTTAACCTTGTACAACTTCCTTCAATAACTTGCTTATGAAATTCTAAACATTTCTAAGGGTTGCATGCCTTAGCTTTTATTTTTCCGACTTTGTAATTTTTTCACTTTTTCGGGTTTGGACTTCATCCATCTCTATAATCGCTCCCTATCGCGTGTAGCTGCGTTTCATCCGCTGCTTTATGTAATTCTAAGCATTTCTATGGGTTGCATGCCATAGTTAATTTCTTTATTTTTCGGAAATTGAATTTATACATTGTAATCTGTTTTCAGAACCATGTGGGTCCGAACTCTGACTTCAGGGCTTTGCAGCTAGTTACATGAATTCACGCCACTTATCATAAAACTAGTGCCTAGGTAGTTTACTCTCAGATTGCAACTTAAGAATCCGCCCTGATTTTGTGCAATGAATCCAATTTTAAACCATTTCACCTTCAGTGAAGTGCGATCATGTAACGCATCCGTGTGTCGCCATTAGTGTATGTGCCTGCGGTCTAATCGAAATGCAACTTAACCTTACTATATTCACGCACCATCTCAAATCAGGCACAACAAACCAGATTTATCTTCATAGTTTTATTGTTTATTGTGTTGTGTGATACCTCCAGGTTGGCTGAATTTCTCCAACAATAGCGGCGCCTGCTTCTGCCTCGTTTCAGCCCGCTGACTTTGGTGAGTTTCGCTGTTGCATTGCGTGTGTGTGAGCGAGTGAGAGTTGTTTGTAAATCCTCCCCCCAGTAGCGTTACGTTTTGTGTAATTTATGTTAAATTCAATACTGGGCATTGTCAGTATTAACTTATGTAAGGAGATGCACTTTCATGGTATTAACAAAATTGGTTCCCCATTTTGCTTGTGTTTGACCTTAATAAACAAGTTAGGTTCAGTATAACTTTGACTTGCCTATAAATTGTAGTATTCTAGCACCTTCCCCCCCCCTTTTCATTTAACATTGTGTTTCAGCAGTACTGAGAGCAAGCTCAAATGCAATTTTTTATGTTTAAGTTCCGCTGCGCCATAAATGTTTCCTTAGCAACCTCTATGAAATAACTTTAATTGTGGTGGTTTGTTTATGATGTCTTTGTGTAATTTCGTGTGAGCTGCTATGTATGTTGGCCATTGTGTCGTTAACTTCCTGTTATTAGAATAATTTGAACCTTGTCAGTTCTCAATTTGGGCCAGGGAACAAGGTTTTACAGCAGGGAGTAGTTCAAACGGTCTCTCGCTAATGTTACTGTTAAAATTAAGATTTTTATAACAGTAAATTTTGCCGGAATTAAGCTTTTATTATGTACAGTGGTCTACTTTTATCTGGCTTACCGCTACCAGGATTCGCTCTTTTAGCGGGTTTGTTCAATGAAGTAGTATTTCTTTAAATGCGTGTGGAAATATTTTTAAAAACTGTTTTCCCTCCTAGTTAGTGAATGTGTGATATTAGCAGCGCGCATTAAACTATTTCATTTTATGTTTTCAGCACTCGTGTGTTTCTGTGTATTTTTTTAAGTCAATTATTTAATTGTTTTTGTAAAAACAGCTCAGTCACAGTGCATTGTGTGTGAAGGCTTTAGTTCGTGTTTCGTTAGGCTGTTTTTGTTAGGCTAATATAGTGTTTGTTGCTATAGGCTATTTGTGATGATGGAGAATAGTGTTACTAGGCCAGTGTACGTTTCTGATACGACTCTACATGTCACCATGGCTTTAATGAGGAAACTGGAAGCAGAAATGAAAGCAGAAGTAGGTTGCGTAATGGAAGCGCAGAGTGCTACAGTTCAGGAATTAAGAGCAGAGATGGAAGCGCAAAATGCTTCAGTTCAGGAATTGAAAGCATTGATGGAAGCACAACTTGCTAAGGTTTCTGCGCAGTGCAGGGAGGCACAAGAAATACCGTTCAGGTTATTAACAATAATATCGATGGTTTGCGCACTGATATAGTGCAGCTAGTTCAGGAACGGCATGGGGTAGCAATGCATGCTATCTCAGAAAACACGACGAAAATTTTAGGGAGTGCACAAGCTGTTTATGCCCTCTTCAACCGTGTAGATACCAATATCCACTCTCTTGAGGAGAGAGTCGAAAGAGTGAAGACTGATGTCCGCTCTCGTAGTGAGAGAGTCGATTTGGTAGACATTTGGGCGAAAACGCGCACCGATGAACTGATAACGTGCAGCGATGAAGTACGCGCATGCTTTGAAGAGCTGGCCACGTCGGTGTAAATGAATTGGAGGAAGTTTGCGACGTACTCCAGTTCAAGGAACAACAGTGGGAAATTAACCGTAGGCATCGCGATGTAGTGATCGAACTTGAATACTGCGTCTTGTGTCTGGAGCAAGTGTCCGTTGCTCCCCTGCAATTAGAAAGTGCCTCACGAAGTTTGTGTAGAGCTCGGCCCTGTCGTTCCGAGTGCGGAGATGATTTGAATTTCGAGGAGGAGGAAGTCGAACATCTGCGTGTTCATCCTCCCATAAGAGAAATCTGAGTCAAGTGCCTGTGTGAGACCCAGTGCAGGCATTTGATTATAATAATTTTTGTGGTAAAAAGTACCAGGTCTTCCAAAACTCTGCAAACGGGATACACCCCCATGCGTGGCTAGAGCAATTAGATTACTCTCTAGCTCTGAACTGGCCATAAGGGCAGAAGATCTAGTATATGTGTAGATATCTTGAGGGAGAGCCCACCATGTGGATGCGACCTCTCTTGAGATATTGCCGCTGCTATGACGATTTTAGTAAACATTTCCTGTCTGCCTACTGGTCGGAGAGGCAGCTGGAACGAGTAAAAAGTAACATTTTAGTGATGCCCCACGTTGCAAACAGCAATTGCAGGAGTCTCGGCGAATCGTTCAAGAAATGACACTGAGAAATCAGTTCCACAACTACCCATCCCCTCCACGCGATTAATTAGTATTTGCGCCTCAAAGCTTCCACGAAATTTGCACAATGCTGTTTTTGTGGGAAGCTGCAAGGAGGACATTGAGTCCTTCTAGGCTTACCTGGAGGACTCGGAGTTTGACGATGATTATGGACCTAGAAGAATGGCAACGGCTCTTCTAGGAGAAGAAATAGGAGCGACAATAGCGCTAGGAACAACCGCCAAGTGGAAAGCACTAGCAGTGGGGAATCCGGTCCTTCCACTGCTGATAATCAGCTGCAGTGGAGGAACGAGTAGGGCTATTGGCGTAATAAGCGAGCCGACAAATGGCGACAGTTCGGGAACGACAATGAGGGCTACAGACCCGATATAGGCCAGAAAAAGCCATGCAATATGCCAACAGAAGACATGGGAGTAAAGTCCGATGATCCACGCCATAATCAACGGAAAGACCCTGGCCGCAGCACAAGCCTGTAACATACATTCTAAGTTTTGTTTAACTTCGTGTTTTCAGGGTAGATTTAGTGTTATTCTTACCAACTATGTGATTTGAATTCGTAAATTTATGCTGTATTTTGTATGCCTTTTGCGGTGTTTCTTTAATTGGTTTGTTTTAATAGTGTATTTTCTTATATGTCTCCTTTGTATATATATATGTGTTTGTTGAGCAATTTCATTTCGCCATAACACATCTTGTATGTGTGTTTTGTGTACTATAAGGTGCACGCCGCTATTGGTGTGGTTAACAGCAACTTGTGAGTTTCACCGGGTCAGCTGTTTGACGTACGTTACCTTAACGCTCTGTTTATTAGTGTGACATATCCAAGTGTCTCTGCTAGCTATAAGATGTTTATAGTGCTGATAATTCAGATGATAAATATAATGCCTTTTTGAACACATTTCTTATGTAGTTTGAAAGTTGCTTTCCGCTAGAATGCTCAAAACAGAGTACTTCCAGTAACAGACAGCCAGGGTGGCTGCCGAAGGGGATAAGAGTATGTAGTGTAATTGCTTGCCTGACTATTTGGGTTTGAAAAATTGGCCGTACAGAAGTTGTTGAACTATTTTAAATAATAATCAGTGACTAAGCCTTCAATTTAGACGAACTGTTAATTTAAAAAAATGAAATGAAGTGAAATAGACAAACATTTAATAGTTTAAATCATCTTGCAGAGCAAGAAACCTACAGAATTCGACGAATAGTTATCTTAAACAGCGGTGTAGTTGATCTCGTTGATAAGCTTTAGTGAGATTGGTTGTAATCCGCGTAACTATCCGCTGACATTGGATGGAGGTTCGGAACATTAAGATTCAATCCACGTGTAGCATAATTTTGAATGAAGGTAATTTAATGAATGAAAATTAATAATTGATACAGATTAATGGCTAATCAGACTTCGAACTGTTCATTACATATAAGTGATTGCAGGTTATAAGCCAATAAATATTGCAAAATAGTTAATTACAGTCAAAGATACGATGGCAAGCTACACGAAATACGTAAGTTTAACTTGTTTAATTACCGAACCATCCAAAGTCGTAATAGTTAGTTATACCTGAAAACAGCATGATCACTAAATGGAGGGACTGGAGAAATAATTAAATAACTGAACAACTGACTGAAGTCAACTTTAAATAAGGGGATTTATTAATCTGAACAGGAAGCATATACTGCATACCTGAGTATCTATTTTATATCTGAAGATTTTGTACAATCAGTTAAGAACGATAATCAATAGTCAATAATGTTTGTTTCAGCATATTGTAGCGGCAGATCTTATCAGTACAATTCAAACAACAGAACAATCATAACAGAGAGCGAGTACAATGGGATTATTACTTTTATAGTAATAGAGATTTTAATTAGTTACACTGATATTAGAATTAGAGTTTCTTTGTATATCTTTTACGTAGCCTATCGATTAAAAGGAAGAAATAATTAATTGAATATTTATCCTAATTACATTTTATCTGATTTAATACATCAGATGACTTTAAAATTGGTTATTTATGGGGTTCTTGCTATATGGTTATATTAAAAGTATCATGTAGAACAAAGCGGGAATTGTATCAAAATGTTAGAAGCAGTCAGAATGAAGATGCAGTAGCTCATTGCAAACAGTACTGTAAGATTCTGAAAAATGAAATTAAGATACTATCTGGTCAGTCGTGAAGGAAGTGTCTGGTCAGCAGTAGCAGGTTGAAGATATAACGTCAGTGCATAGTAGAAATGTTCTGTTACTGACAAGTTAGGTATATGTGCAATATTCAATAATCACTTTCTGAATATAGAAGGTGAACTCAACTTATCCCTAGTTTCTACCTGTAATCAGGTGCCTTTCGGAGGCTGTTCCCTGAAATGGTCCTTCATGATACTTCCATAGGGGAGATTGAGTCAATAATTAAATCACTAAAGACTAAGGACTCTTGTGGATATGATGGTGTATCGAGCAGAATGCTAAAGTACTGTTCTCCATATGTCAGCCCAGTACTAAGCCATATTTGTAAATTTTCCTTTCAGAATGGTCAGTTTCTTGTAACAATAAAGTACTCAGTAGTGAAACCACTTTATAAAAAAGGAGAAAGTGATAATGTTGACAACTATAGACGTATTTCAATGCCATCAGTTTTTTCTGAAGTTATTGAAAAGGCTGTATATTCAAGATTAATTGATCATTTCAGTTCACATAATTTGTTGTCAAACTTACAGTTTGGTTTTAGAACGTGGTTTAACGACTGAAAATACTATATTTTCGTTTCTTTGTGAGACAATTGATGGGTTAAATGAAAGCCACGGACATTAGGCGTCTTCTTTGATTTAACAAAAGCGTTTGGTTGTGTTGATCACAAAATATTGTTGCAGAAGTTGGAACATTATGGAATACGAGGAGTAGCTCACAACTGGTTCACCTCTTACTTTAATAGGCAACAGAAGGTAATTCTCCGCAGTGTAGAAAATGGCTATGACGTACAATCGTAATGGGGCACAATTAAGTGTGGGGTGCCCCAGGGGTCTATTTTAGGACCGTTGCTGTTTCTCATTTATCTAAATGATATGCCTTAGAGTATAACATGTGACTGTAAAATATGTTTCTTTCCTGATGATACCAGCTTAGCAGTGAAGGATGTTGATCGTAATATTGACACAGTATCAAATAATGCAGTTCAAGAGATAAGTTCATGGCTTGTAGAAAACAAGTTAAATCTCAGTAAAACTCAGTTTTTACAATTTCTAACACATAATTTGACGAAAGCGGACATATTGATTACACATAACGGGCATATAATAAGTGAGACTGAACAGTTCAAATATCTAGGTATTCATATAGACAGTAAGCTGTCGTGGAAATCCCATGTTCAGTATCTTGTTCCAAAACTAAATTATGCTATAGTTACCATTAGAACAATATCTGAAAGTAGTCAATACGCTTACTTTCACTCACTTATGACGTACGGAATTATTATTTTTTGGAGTAACTCGCCTGATGCAAAAAGGATATTTCTGACTCAAAAATGGGCGGTTCGAGCAATATGTGGTGTAAGTTCACGAACGTCATGTCGACCCCTTCTCAGTAGTCTGGGAGTTTTGACACTGGCTTCACAATACGTTTTTTCTTTAATGTCGTTTGTTGTTAATAATATCAGCTTATTCCCACGAGTTAGTAGCTTTCACTCGGTGAATACTAAACAGAAATCGAATCTACATTTGCATCACAACACCTTGACACTTGTGCAGAAAGGTGTACAGTATTCCGCAGCACCCATTTTCAATAAGCTGCCACAAGAACTAACACACTTTCAAATCTGAATTGAAGAGTTAGCTCATTGCTCACTCCTTTTATTCTGGCGAGGAACACCTAGAAAAATTAAACAATTAAGCTAATTCATTTTTTCTTCATTGATTCTTTTCACTTTGTCTTAAGATTGTCATGTGCATAGGATTACTTAAAAATTTCTACTACCACTCTTGTGTAAAAATTAATGCATTGACTTGTTCCATGACCATGGAGTCTCACTCCTAAATTGAGTCATATGGAACAGAAAACATATAATTGATTAATTAATTATAAGGCTGCCCACCTCACATAGTCCCATTATGTCCATGTTTTTACCTTTTGTTTCCATCGTGAGGATTGATGGTGCATAATTTAAGTTGTTTAGTCCATGTTAAGTATTTTATTGTGTATATCTTGTTCATATAACTTTTGTCCCTGTTTCTCGTTTTAAGTATGTGTGCTCTTCTTCACTGTGCGTGAAGCTAGCCTTGTTGGCCTTGTTCACTGTGGGTGAAGTGAACTTTGTTTATTGAGTGCTTGAGTTGTCACCGTTACTGTAGATTTTGTATCGGCAATCTCCCCGTTAGGTAGCATGTTAATAAGACGCCGTGGTAGGCGCCAATGCCGTAATTCATAGAATTTTTAGTTGCACGTTGATGCACTGTGGGGTTGATGCTTAGGGGTCTAGATAATTTTATCTAGGGATTGCCCGTTTGAACAAAAGGAGGTGTGCGATTCGACTGGTAGACGGTCGCGCCAGAGCACGAACGAAGGGGTTCATCTAAATTTCATTGACAGTATACACCCTGGCTTATTAATAGAACCAACTTGCATTTTTCAGATAAGTTTTGCAGGACAATTTTGTAAATTAAAGGACCAAGCTTGAATCACATTCAGAAGGAGAGAAAGATGTGAGGAACTAAAAGAAAAATAAATGAGTTTAAGAATGGCAAGCTCAATGTCAAGGAACTGTCTGCCTAATGGATACGACAAGGGCTCATGACTAACATCGATAGGACGGCAAACTCTGCAACCACTAATTCTCATTCTTAATTTTGCAGCACGATTGTGATAAGATTAAGTTACATTGTAAGTCACTGATACCTTAGATCTCACTTTATTAACTTAGGATTGTTAAACATGTTTGGATATGTAGTGTTTATTTTAAGTGTTTGTACATTTGATCATGTGTTTTCTTTTTGTGCTACTTCGAACATGTATTATCTCGTTTTTAGTTAATATGTGTAACTGTGCTTTCTCGCCGCTGCGTGAGCGATTGGTGTAAGTCTGTTTGCATGCACTGATCTCCAATTTGCAGCATGTGGAACCAGACCGGCGAGCTCAAGAAATCTCCCCCCCCCCCCCCACTTCACGCAGTAGTTAGAACAATTTGCGCCCAGGCTGTAGGTACTTAGTTTTTATAGTTAGTATTTGCATAGTGCTGCGTGGTAGTATAGTAGTTACTGTTTGAGGAGCGCTGCATAGTGGCTTGGTAGCTAGTTTTAGCATAGTGCTGCATGCTGCATGGATGAAAGTAGCTAGGTAGTCTCCCTAAAACTAAGACTATGACCTAACGTGACAAATTGCCCTGGGGGCTGAATTATAATAGCTGAGGTACAGTTACTTATACTGGACCTTGTTTAAGTTATTGAAAATATTATTCTCAGTGTTATATTAAGTTATAAGATAATCTATTTTATTATTGATATGTACGTAATATGTCAATTTTTGTGTTTTGCACTTCAATTTGATTTGAAACAGAATTATTATACCTGTGAATATTGTATCTTTAATATTAAAATGTTTTATGCATTTTGAAGAACTATTCGCCATTTGGCTAATTAATGTATTTTTGTATATGTTAATAAATGTTTTAATTTTAAAATTTTATGGCTAAATATGTCAATTGTATGTTTGTTAAATGTTTATTTGAAAAAGACTTAGAGGGCTCCCCACGATTGTGACACGATGGAGTTCCTTGTAGGTTGTGGGTGTCTTGTGGTAACAATGTGTACCAAAGTGTTGACAGATATGTGATGGCGTCTGTGGCCGAGACGGAGGCATCCGTCAGTTGGAATTCACGCCAGCCTCGTGCGCGGGAGTGGACCGAAACCCATCGGAGTTATCAGGGGTTTGGCAGGAAGTCGGAAGACGAGTGGCGAACTTTCATACGTCCATAACAGGTACTCGGTCAAATGCTCCCATCCGGATAGCAACACAAAAACTGCGCGGCCGCCGGTCTAAACAGAGCCGACTACCACGCTACTTGCTGTCAGCGGACACAAAAGATACGGCCACACTGGTGCATCGCCGCCGGTTAATCTCTTCCAGTGGTCAGCCTTCACACCCGCCCAGCACCTATCGGGCCAGCTGCAACTATTATTATCTCCTAGAAGATTGCCCCCCCCCCGTCTTCGAATGCCCTAGCCTACGTTTCTAACTGATGAGAACAGTGCTTGTGACTTAAAAAACCAGTGTTGAGTGGACGACACTGTGAAGGACAGCATCAGGTGGAAAAGTGGTGTTTGCAGTCAAAACAGTGGACGCTCTGAGAGTGCGAAATACGATTCACTTGCTAAGAGACCCTTTACCTGTAACGACCCTGGTCGCCTTCAGCAATTTTAAAATATGACTGTAATTATGTACAATTTGGTGCTTTCACTTCTTACTAATCAAAATACAACACAACAAGACACGTTCAATCATGTTATTTTTTTTTTTTTTTGTGTTTCATTGTCATGTATGTTCTATATTTATGATTCGTCTATGTTTCTTTGCAAATTTTGGATCATTATACATATTACTCCAATCCCGTGGCCTCACCAGCCACATTTGAATCTCCATTAATTTAGTTTCTTATAGCAATTGGTACTTTACAGTGTATTTTTTTGTTGTTGTTTGTATTTCCTGTGTTTAGGTGACATGCCCCAGCTGTCTGTGTTGCCCATAAGGCAACCACATGTTAGCTTAGAAACTTTTTCTGTCTCTGATGTAATATAATTACCTCAGTCCACATCAAAATTTTCAATTAAAGAAGGGGTGAAGAAAGACGCCTGTCTGTCGTCTTCCATTTTTTTTTTATAAAATTGTAATTTATTTGATGTCCCTAGATTAGCTTTTTGAAAAGACTAGAACCCCTCTTTTCAAGGCATGAGGAATAGCATTTTTTATTTCATGTTTTATAACATTAGTTTCTGAAATGTTAGTTAATATTGCTAGGATTTCGTTATTTTAATAACTTATTATTGTGGTTATGAATCTGGCTATAAGTACGGCTTCTCCGCTACGCCACTGTCAGTGTGAGGATGTGTACTTCTTTTACTTTTAAGTGGACGTGCGAGGATCTAATGGCTGTCTGAATCTGTTTGTTATTAGCTCTCTTGCATGGCTCTCTGGCTCAGACTCGATAGTTAATCGTTACCAAACCCTGCTGCTGATGCGACCAAAGAGGTTTCTACACCCTTTGGCTACAAGCTAGTCAACAAGCCTTTTCCAGGACGAGTCCCACGATCTTCTCTCCTCACCTCTGCCGTTATTATGGATTTCCCAATTTCCAGTAGCTTTCCCACACCTAATGGCCACTAGGTCTTCACTTTGTGCTTGGTCTGCAGTGAGGTATGATTGATTCTGCTCTTCCACCTGCAGATATGGTAGAGATACATTGTCTAGCATGCTTAACTTAGACTCTTGAACTAAGATTAATTTATTTGAAATATTCCTTCTGATCACGCGCGGAAATGTGTTCTAGTTTCTCAATTCAGTGATTTCCAACAGATAAATGCAGTGTATGTGTTACTAGTTACAGTTTGATAATGGCCTGGTTTATTTAAACGTTTTATGATTATGTGGTGGTGTACAAACTCGGTGTCAATTCTCTCTAGCTTTGTTGGGCCTGAAATCTAACAGACGATATATTCATTTTTATACAGTGCATGTAAACATCTTTCTCATCACTATCAATAAAATTCTTCTGGGTATGATACCGCGTCGTCATTTTGTAAACTTTGCCGACGTTTCGGCCACTATTGCAGGCGGCCTTCATTAGGGTCTGTGTCTGTGTCTGCCTGCAATAGTGGCCGAAACGTCGGCAAAGTTTACAAAATGACGACGCGGTATCATACCCAGAAGAATTTTATTGATAGTGATGAGAAAGATGTTTACATGCACTGTATAAAAATGAATATATCGTCAGTGATTTCCTTCTGGCCGGCCAGGTGGCCGAGGGGACTGAGGCGCTCCAGTCACGGTCTGCACGGCCACTACGGTCGAGGGTTCAAATCCCCCCTCGGGCATGGATATTTGTGCCGTCCTAAGGATTAATTAGTTCATAAGTAATATGTATGTTTAGGGACTAATGACCCCGTAGCTCAGTCCCAAAAAAAAAAAAAAAAATAAATAAAAAAAAAAAAAAAAAAAATTCTTTCCGTGAGTGATATGTGTCCCACATGGTCAGTTCTTAGTACAAGCTTCCACTTTTGTTTGTTGCATGCCCATCAGGCAAGCAACTATGCGTGTACCCTTCTGATTTACATCAACATTGCGCGATCTTCTCTCCCCACCTATTTTAATTCTGCTATTTCTTCTCTGAACTTGTAGTATGCACTTAGTGTTTCTCAGTAATTCTCTCCGAGCCTTGAACAACCTCCTTCAGTAGCTTGCTTATGAAATTTTAAACATTTCTATTGGTTGCATGCTGTAGTTTTTATTTTTCCGACTTTTTAAGTATTTTATTTTTCTGGGTTTTGAGACCGGACTTCATTCGTCACTGTAATCGCCCCCTATCGCGTGTAGCTGCGTTTCATCCGATTCTTTATATAATTCTAAACATTTCTAAGGGTTGCAAGCCGTAGTTAATTTTCTTTATTTTTCGGAAACTGAATTTATACATTTTTATCGGTTTTCGGAACCACGTGAGTCCGAACTCCAACTTCAGGGGTTTGTAGCTAGTCACCTGAATTCTCGCTACTTATCATAAAACCAGTGCCTAGGCAGTTTACTCTCAGATTGCAACTTAAGTATCCGTCGTGATTTTGTGCAATGAATCCGATTTTTCACCATTTCACCTTCAGTGGAGTGCGATCATGTAACGCAACCCTGTGTCGCAGTTAGTGCGTGTGCCCGCAGTCTAATATAAATGCTACTTAATCTTACTATATTCACGCACCACCCTAAATCAGTCACGATAGACCACAGCCATCTTCGTAGTTTTATTGTATATTGTGTTGTGTGGTACCTCTGGGTTTGCTGAATTTCGCCTAAGATAGCGGTGCCTGCTCTTGTCTCGCTTCAGCACGTTGATTTTGGTGAGTTTCTCTGTTGCATTGCGTGTGTGTGAGCGAGTGAGTATTGTTTGAAAATCCTCCCCAAGTAGCGTTACGTTTTGTGTAATTTATGTTAAATTCAATGCTGGGCTTCGTCAGTATTAACTTATGTAAGGAGATGCACTTTTATTGTATTAACAAAATTGGTTCCCCATTTTGCTTGTGTTTGACCTGAATAAACAAGTTAGGTTCAGTATAATTTTGACTTGCCTATAAAGTGCAGTATTCCAGCACCTTCCCACATTTTTATTTAACATTGTGTTTCACCAGTGCTGAGAACAAGCTCAGATGCTATTTTTTTATGTTTAAGTTACGTTGCCACAAAATAACTTTAATTGTTGTGGTTTGTTTATTCATGTCTTTTTTTATAACAGTAAATTTTTATCTGGATGACTCCTCCAAGAATTAAGCGTTTATTACGTACAGTGGTCTACTTTTATCTGGCTTACTGCTGACAGGATTCGCTAATTTAGCGGATTTTTTCAATGAAGTAGTATTTAGCTTTAAATGCGTGCAGGAATATTTTTAAAAATTGTTTTCTCCTAGTTGGTGAATATATGATATTAGCAGCGCTCGTTAATCTATTTCATCTTATGTTTTCAGCACTCGTGTGAACTCGGTGTACATTTTTAAAGTCAATTTTTAATTGTTTTTGTAAAAAGAGCACAGCTACAGTGCTCTGCGTGTGAAGGTTTTAGTTTGTGTTTCGTTTTGCGGTTTTTGTTAGGGCTAATCTAGTGTTTGTTCCTTTTGTAGCTATAAACTACTTGTGATGATGGAGAACTGCCTTGTCCATTTCTACTCGCTCCAGGTGATTAAACCAAAGTGAGGACCGTGAAAATTCGTTTAGGTCAGATCTTTAGACCGAAAGGGAAAAAGTTGCGAACACAGACGGCCGCATTCCCGTAGAAAACGCGACTAGTTCGAACGTGGACACGACCTGAAGTGAGGGCAGAGGCGAACAAATCGAACCGCATTCCAATAAGCTGATTTCTGCTACTTCACAAACTATTTCAACCAGTGTTACTAGGCCCGTGTCTGTTTCTGATACGACTCTACACGACATCATTGCTTTAATGAGGGAACTGAAAGCAGAATTGAAAGCAGAAGTAGGTTGCATAATGGAAGCGCAGAGTGCTACAGTTCGGGAATTAAAAGCAGGGATGGAAGTGCAACTTAAAAAGGTTTCTGCGAAGTGCAGGGAGGCACAAAAAATACCGATCAGGTTATTAACAATAATATGGCTGGGTTGCACACTGATATAGTGCAGCTAGTTCAGGAACAGCATGAGGTAGCAATGCACGCTATCTCAGAAACCACGACGAAAATTTCAGGGAGTGCAGAAGCTGTATCTGCCCTCTCCGACCGTGTAGATACCAATATCCACTCTCTTGAGAAGAGAGTCGAATCAGTTAACACTGATGTCCACTCCCTTATAGTCGATTTGGTAGACGGTTGGGCGAAAACGCGCACCGATGAACTGATAACGCACACTGATGAACTAGGCGCACACTTTGAAGAGGTGGGCACCTCGGTGGCGCAGCTTCTACAAACCGGGGAGACGGCGGCAGAAAGGGCAGTTGCCGCTGTTGTAAATGAATTGGAGGAAGTTCGCGACTTACTCCGGTTCAAGGAACAACAGTGGGATTGATTCGATTTGATTTGATTTTCTCAGGGAAGCCAAAACAGTCTTTGTCTAATCCGCCACTGCCTGCACCGAAACTAAGTTTATTGTGCGGTATCGCTCCCTGTATGTCTAGTAAAGCCAACCAATGCCCTTTACCAGTTCTTTATTAGACACAATTTCTTCGGGTCTGGTTGTCCCAAATGTTCTGTGCCTTTAACTCTCCAATGCAATGCATTCGAAGATTAGATGTGATGCAGTTTCATCACTGTCATCACAGATCCTACATTTAAAGTCTTCTTCTATTATTCCCATTGTATGTAGGTGTTTTTCTTAATTCCCATGGCCTGTCAGCAATCCAACCATGAGTATAATTTCTCTCCTGTTCAGGCCCAGGATTGCAGAGCTTATTTTAAAATATGGCTTTGGCATCATTACCTTGCCATGTTTTTGTTGATAGACTTTGGTCAAATATTCTACGTGCTGTCTTCTGAGCCAGTTATGTACATCCAATTTGATCATTGCCTTGGTAATTGTCAGGAGTCTCTGCCCCCATCCTGGTTAATCTGTTGGCATGTTCGTTGCCACTGATCCCCGAGTGGCCAGGTACCAACAATAGGTTTACTCTATTGCTTTCCCCTAGCTCCACCAGAACCCTGTGACATTCTGCAACAATTTTAGACCTTGTTGCATGTGCTGCCAGTGATCTCAGGGCTGCCTGGCTGTCTGAATAGATATAGATGCTACTATCTTTGTAGAACCTACACCCAGATGGCAGCGATTTCGGCATGGAATACTGAGGCCAGTTTCCCTAGAGATGACGCCCTCCAGTCTTGGCTGCACTCCGTATACCCCAGCCCCAACGCCTTGGTCTGATTTTGACCCGTCAGTGAACCAGACAATATCCCCCATACGGTGTCGAACTATTTTCTCCCACTGCCCCCTACTTCCATTTGTTGTACTGAAAAGCTTGTTCAAGCAGTATGGGGTTATAGTCGGCTGGCATTTTCCCAACCTTTCCTATATTTACCTCACTCACTATTTTAGTTTGTGATTCTGGATATCCCAAAGAGTTCCAGTTTTTGCCGGTTTTGAGTCTGTATGCACCAGCCGCTGATTCCATCTTGACCCAAAGGTGTAATGGGGACATATCCAGCATGGTTTCCATCCCAGCAGTTGGTTTGCTGCTAATTCCGCATGTTGTGGCTAAACAGGCTAATCTCTGCACCTTAGCAAGCTCCTTAGTAGCAACCTGCTGTTCTACCTTCTTCCACCACACAACCACCCCGTAGGTGATTCTGGGTCTAATCACTGTGGTGTATATCCAGTGCATACCCTTGGGGCTCAGGCCCCAATTTTTGCCACAAGCTCTCCTGGTACTTACTAGAGTACCTTTTGCCTTGGAGCAAATATTCCTAATGTGAGGGGTCCATGTCAGTTTCTCATCTAGGGTAACCCCTAGATATTTCACTGTCCCCTTCACAGGTAGCGCTGCACTGAAAATCTTTAGATTCCAACATGAATGTTGGATATGCTTCTTTGTGAATGGTAAAACAACAGTCTTCTTAGGACTAACCCCCAGATCTTGTTTTCTGCACCAGTCTTGCACAATGTCCAACACACCTTGTGCCATATTCTTGACTGTGTCAGCGAATTTGCCAAGTATTACTATGACAAGATCATCTGCGTATCCTTGGCAAAAGTGCTGCCTAGAGTTTAATTCTCCAATGACATCATTCACCAGTAGATTCCACAATAAAGGGGAAAGAACTCCTCCTTGCAGGCAACCCCTAGCGGTGTTGATTACCAGTTTTTCATTCATCATGGTAGCCTCTACCTTTCTTCCACAGAGCATGGCCCTAGTCCACCTACATATAGGTAATGCCCCTCTGCTGCCCTAACTATGGAATCGAAAGTCGTGTTGCTGAAAGCCCCCTCGATGTCCAGGAAGATACAGAGGGCTATTTCCTGAAAGTATAGTGCTTTCTCCACCTTCCCAACGAGTTGGCGGAGAGCTGTCTCACATGATTTACCTGCCTGATATGCATGTTGGTTTTAATGTAGACACGCTCTACTTAACCTCCATTCTCCAACATGCACATTAACCAGCTTCCTAATGTCTTAAGAATGAATGAGGACAAGCTGATTGGTCTCATATCCTTGGCCATGGGATGATCAATTCTCCCTGGTTTAGGAATGAAGACAACCTTCACTGCCCTCCAGGCATTGGGAATGATTCCTGCTGCTAGGCTAACCCTGAATAACCTGCATAGGAATATAATAAGATTTTCTCCCACTTGTTGCAGGAGAGCTGGAAAGATTCCATCAGGGCCAGGTGAGTTGAACGGTTGAAATGTTCCCACCGCCCATCGGACCTTACTGAAATCGACACACTCCTTGGCCAAATCCCAGTCCTCTTTGCGAATAACTGAGAACCATTGTCTCTCAGGAATCGCATTCTGGGCTGAGTTATCCCCCAGTGTGTTTTGAAGAAAGTCAGTCTTGAGGAGCAGTTACAGCGTTTCATGTGCTGTCTTTGTATACTCCCCATCCTCCTTCCTCAATGTTCCTCCTGGATTAGTTGGTATCACTTGAGCAGCCGTGTCCTCCACTTCCTCACAGAATACCTTCCAGGATGCCTCCTTTGCCCATATGATGGCAAGGTAGTAATTGACAAGTGCCTCACGATACTTTGCCCATTGTCCTTTGCACCTCACAAGGTTAAAAAGTCTTCGTACCTGTTTCCTTTGCATTTCCAGCTTATTATTCCACCAAGGCACACTCCTATTTGTACACTTCTTGGCGATTGAGCAGTTGTCCTGGTATGAGGTCACTATAGCAGAGGTTACGGCCTCTGCTACTTCCTCAAACTCTGCTGGATTCCTTATCGAAGTTTTAATTTCCGATAGGCTGAAGTCAAGATCTTTCCTATATGTCTCCCAGTCCATTTTCCTGGGATTCCTATAGGCCCATTTCAACCATGAATTTAATATACATATGATGTAATGAGGATGGATCCAGGACTACATGCCACTGTTTGACGTAACTGCCCATCATCATGGAACCAAAAGTTATGTCAATTACTTCTTTCCTTCTACTATTCCTGAATGTAGGTTCATCACCCCTATTCAGGATCTCCAAGTTGTTAGATAGGAGAAATTCAAGAAGGTGCTCACCTCTACTGTTGGTGTCCTTGCTGCCCCACGATAGATTGTGGGCATTGGCAACAAATCCCACCAACAGTTCGTCACCTTGCCGATTGCAGGCTTCCGTCAGTCTCCTCACTTCCAAAGAAGGAGGAGAGCTGTCTTTGTAAGGAATGTATGCTGAAGCCAAAACAATTTCCCTCGTGATACCTTCCTCACGTTGCTGCACCCTGATGGTCACCCGGTCCCTGGACCAAAAATCATCACCTTTTAGGATCACGCTTGTCCAGAGAGGAGGGAGTCTTAGATTCCTCCCTAACCCTCTTGCCACCTGTCTTTGACGTCGAGGGGATCTGTGTATCCCTTTCGACATGAGGCAGTTTCTTTTTGGGGGTCTTGGGCTCAAGTCCTTTTGATTCCCTCCACTTATGTTTAGGAAGCAATATTTTCGTTCCTTTTGCTTCTGTTCCTTGAGAAGTTTCCTCCTCTGAGCCCCAGACAAGGCCCTAATCCTAATCTGGTCCAAATTCTCTGTTACAGTTCCCACTTCTTGGTCAGGTCTAGACCCTGATTCAGAAGTAGGAGTTCACTCCATCGGTCCTGATCCAGATGTTTGAGTATCTGAGGTCTCAGATTGCACCTCAGATTCTTTTAAAATAATTTCTTTCTCCGTGTTCATCTTAGTCCCACAAGATTTGGGAATTTATATGGTCCACGCCACGATAACCCCGTGTGATGCAAGACTACTTACTCAGGGAGGTCGCCTGGTATCCCTGAGGCTCCGTTCGAGACACAACCACCCATGTGCCACGCACCCCTCGGAATGGTTCGCATCACACCTTGGGTTGGGAAGGGAAATGGGAAAGGACTGGGAGAGGATAAGGAAGACGGGATGTTGTGGGTTGCATCCATCAGCTTAGGTTTTTCCGGCAGTAGGTCAGTAGGTTCTCTACCTTCACGGTATAGCCCTCAGCTTCCCACGGATGCTCAAGTCTCTCCACCTGCACGGACAGTGCTTCGTCAAGGTGGTGTCCCCCGGAGAGGACAACAGTGGGAAATTAACTGTAGTCATCACAATGTAGTGGTTGAGTTAGAAGAATGCGTCGTGTGTCTGGAGCAAGTGTCCATTGCTTCCCTGCAAGTAGAAAGCGCCTCATGAAGTTTGTGTGTAGGTCAGCCCTGTCGTTCCGACTGCAGAGATGATTTGGCTCTTGAGGAGGAGGATGTCGAACCTCTGTGTGCTCGTCCTCCCATAAGAGAAAACCGAGTCAAGTGCCTGTGCGAGAGCCAGTGCAGGCATTTGATTATAACCATTTTTGACAGTAAAATATTACCAGGTCTTCCGAAACTCTGCTAGCGGTATACACCCCCATGCATGGCTAGAGCAATTCGATTACTCTTTGCCTCTGAACTGGCCATAAGGGCAGAAGATAGAGTATGTGCGTGGATACCTCGAGAGAGAGCCCGTGGATGCTACGTCTCTTGAGATCTTGCCGCTACTATGACGATTTTAGGGAGCATTTCCTGTCTGTCTACTCTTCGGAGAGGCAGCAGGAACGAGTAAAAAGTAGGAGTTTAGTGATGCGCCACTTTACAAACAGCAGTTGCAGGAGTCTCGGCGAATTCGTTCAAGGAATCACGCTGAGAAATCAGTTCCACGACTACCCATCCCCTCCACACGAATTAATTAGGATTTGTGCGTCAATGGTCCCATGAAATGTGCAGGCCTCTAACAACTATATATCAGCATTCTGCAGTACTATGTAAAAGTTAAGTATTGTATAAATTCTGTGCAATATATATCTCATTCTAATTTAGTGTTTCTAGTTTCTGGCTGCTCCCCTTCGTACCGGCACCAGCGTGCTATCTTTATTCCTGTGTCGGTCTCATTCCACTCGGCCACCGACACCTACGACGGGGCTGGGACACAAAAGCGGCGACGAGGCAGGGACACAAAATGCACAATGCCATCCTTGCGGGAGGCTGCAAGGAGGACATTCAGTCCTTCCAGGCTTACCTAGAGGACTTGTAGTTTGACGATGATAACGGACCTAGAAGAGACGGCATTGGCTCTTCAAGGAGAAGTAATCAGAGTGACAATAGCGCTAGGAACAACCGCCAAGCGGAAAGCACTGGCAACGGGAAATCCGGTCCTTTCACTACTGATAATCAGCTACAGTGGAGGATTGAGTAAGGTTATTGCCATGATAAACGAGCCGACAAATGGCGACAGTTCGGGAATGGCAATAAGGGCTACCGACCCGATAAAGGCCAGAAAAAGCCACGCAATCCGCCAACAGAAGGCATGGAAATCATGTCTGCCGATCCATGCCATAACCGACCGAAAGACCCTGGCCCCAGCACAAGCCAGTTACATACATTCTAAGTTTTGTTTATCTTCGTGTTTTTTAGGGTTGATTTAGTGTTATTCTTACCAACTATGTGATTAGTCTTTGTAAATTTATGCTGTATTTTGTATGCCTTTTGCGGTGTTTCTTTAAGTGGTTTGTTTAATAGTGTATTTTCTTACATTTGTTCTTTGTATATGTATGTGTTTGTTGGGCGATTTCATTTCGTCATAACACATCTTTATGTTGTATGCATGTTTTGTGTACTATAAGGTGCACACCACTATTGGTGTGGTTAACAGGAACTTGCCAGTTCCACCTGGTCAGCTGTTCGACCTACGTTACCTTGACGCTCCATTTGGTACTCATAAAATTATTAGTGTGACATATCCAAGTGTCTCTGTTAGCTATAAGATGTTTTTAGTGCTGATAATTCAGATGATAAATATAATGCTTTTTTGAACAAATTTCTTATGTTGTTTGAAAGTTGCTTTCCGCTAGAACGCTCAAAACAGATTACTTTCAGTAAACTATGGGGTCATCAGTCCTAAACTTACAAACTACTTATCAACTACCTTATACTAAGGACGGCACAAATATCCATGCCCGAGGGGGGATTCGAACCCCCGAACGTAGTGGCCATGCAGACCGTGACTGGAGCGCCTCAGGCCCCTCGGCCACCGCGGCCGGCTTTCAGTACCAGACTGAAGGGGATAAGAGTATCATGTAGATCAAAGCGGAAATTGTTTCAAAATAGCAGTCAAAGAAGCAGTCAGAATGAAGATGCAGTAGCTCATTACAAATAGTTCTGTAAGATTCTGAAAAAGTCATTAAGAATCCAAAAATTATTTGGTATGCAAAAAGAATAGCAAACTATCGAGATAAAATTTAAACTATCTGTCAGTCGTGAAGGAAGTGTCTGCTCAGCAGCAGCAGGTAGAAGATATAACTTCAGTGCGTAGTAGAAATGTTTCTGTTACTGACAAGTTAGATGTATGTGCAATATTGAATAATCATTTTTTGAGTATAGTAGGTGAACTCAACAGAACCCTAGTCTCTACCGGTTATCATATAACATTTTTAGAAAATGCCTTTCCGAGGCTGTTACCTGAAATGGTCCTTCACGATACTTACATAGGGGAGATTGAGTCAATAATTAAATCACTAAAGACTAACGACTCTTGTGGATATGATGGTGTATCTAACAGAATTCTAAAGTACTGTTCTCCATATGTCAGCCCAGTACTAAGCCATTTTTGTAATTTTTCCTTTCAGAATGGTCAGTTTCTTGAAACATTAAAGTACGCAGTAGTGAAACCACTTTATAAAAAAGGAGAAAGTGATAATGTAGACAACTATAGACCTATTCTAAATTTATTGAAAAGGCTGTATATTCAAGATTAATTGATCATTTCAGTTCACATTATTTGTTGTCAAACGTACAGTTTGGTTTTAGAGGTGGTTTAACGTCTGAAAATGCTATATTTTCGTTTCTCTGTGAGGCACTTGATGGGTTAAATAAAAGGCTATGGGCATTAGGGGTCTTCTTTGATTTAACAAAAGCGTTTGATTGTGTTGATCACAATTGTTGAAGAAGTTGGAACATTATGCAAAACGAGGAGTAGCTCACAACTGGCTCAACCCTTACTTTAATAATAGGCAACAGAAGGTAATTCTCCGCAGTGTAGAAAATGGCTATGACGTACAATCGTAATGGGGCACAATTAAGTGTGGGGTGCCCCAGGGGTCTGTTTTGGGACCGTTGCTGTTTTTTATTTAAATGATATGCCTTCCAGTATAACAGGTGACGGTAAAATATTTTTCTTTGCTGATGATACCAGCTTGGTAGTGAAGGATGTTGCTCATAAAATTGAGACAATATCAAATAATGCAGTTCAAGAGATAAGTTCATGGCTTGTAGAAAAAAAGTTAAATCTCAGTAAAACTCAGTTTTTACAATTACTAACACATAATTTGACGAAAGCTGACATATTGATTACACATAACGGGCATATAATAAGTGAGACTGAACAGTTTAAATATCTAGGTATTCATATATAGACAGTAAGCTGTCGTGGAAATCCCATGTTCAGTATCTTGTTCAAAACCTAAATTCTGCTATATTTACCATTAGAACAATATCTTTCACTCACTTATGACGTACGACATTGTTTTTTGGGGTTACTCGCCAGATGCAAAACGGATATTTCTGGCTCAAAAACGGGCGGTTCGCGCAATATGTGGTGTAAGTTCACAAACGTCAGATCAACCCATTTTCAGTAGTCTGGGAATTTCGACACTGGCATCACAATACGTTTTTTCTTTAATGTCGTTTGTTGTTAATAATATCATCTACTTTCCCGCGAGTTAGTAGCTTTCACTCGATGAATACTAGACAGAAGTCGAATCTACATTTGCATCACACCACCTTGACACTTGTGCAGAAAGGTGTACAGTGTTCTGCAGCATCCATTTTCAATAAGCTGCCACAAGAAATAAAGAATTTTAGCACTAACCCACACGCTTTCAAATCTGAATTAAAAAGTTACCTCCTGGCTCACTCCTTTTGTTCTGTCCAGGAACTGCTAGAAGACTTAAACAACTAACCTAATTAATTTTTTTCTTTAATGATTCTTTTCACTTTGTCTTAAGATTCTCATGTGCATTGGATTACTTACAAATTTCTACTACTATTCTTGTGTAAAAATTCATGTATTTCTTGTTCCATGACCATGGAGTCTCACTCCTAAATTGAGTCCTATGTAACATAAAACATATAATTGATTAATTAATTATATGGCTGCCCACCTCACATAGTCCTTTTTTGTCCATGTTTTTACCTTTTGTTTCCATCGTGAGGATTGATGGTGCATAATTTAAGTTGTTTAATCCATATTAAATATTTTATTGTGTGTATCTTGTTTATGTAATTTGTTTCCCTGTGTCTCTTTTTAAGTATATGTGCTCTTCTTCACTGCGGGTGAAGTGAACTTTGTTTATTGAGTGCTTGAGTTGTCACCATTACTGTAGATTTTGTATCGGCAATCTCTTCATTGGGTAGCATGTTAATAAGACGCCGTGGTAGGCGCCAATGCCGTAATTCGTAGGATATTTAGTTGCACGTTGATGCACTGTGGTGTTGATACTTAGGGGTCTAGATAATTTTATCTAGGGATTGTCCGTTTGAACAACAGGAGGTGTGCGATTCGACTGGTAGACGGCCGCGCCTGAGCACGAACTAAGGGGTTCATTTAAATTTCATTGACAGTATACACCCTGGCTTATTAACAGAACCAACTTGCATTTTTTCAGATACGTTTTGCAGGAGAATTTTGTAAATTATAGGACCTAGCGTGATCTGTGGAAGAGGCCAGAATCACATTCATAAGGAGAGAAAGATGTGAAGAAATAAAACAAAAATAAACGAGTTGAAGAACGGCAAGCTCAATGTCAAGGAATTGTCTGCCTAATGGATATGATAAGGGCACATGACTGTCTAACATAGATAGGACGGCAAACGCTGCAACCACTAATTCTCATTCTTAATTTTGCAGCATGATTGTTATAAGATTAAGTTACATTGTAAGTCACTAATAACTTAGATCTAACTTTATTAATTTAGGATTGTTTAACATATGTGGATTTGTAGTGTTTATTTTATGTGTTTGTACATTTGATCTTGTGTTTTCTTTTTTTTTCTACTTCCAAGATGTATTATCTCGTTTTTAGTTAATATGTGTAACTGTGCTTTCTCGTCACTGCGTGAGCGATTGGTGTAAGTCTATTTACATGCACTAACCTCCAATTTGAAGCACGTGGAACCAGACCGTCGAGCTCTACTAATCTCCCTCCCCGCCTCACGCAGTAGTTAGAATAATTTGCGCCCAGGCTGTAGGTAGTTTTTGTAGTTAGTATTTGCATAGTGCTGCATGGTAGTATAGTTCAAATGTTCAAATGTTTGTATAGCTTATGGGACTTAACTACAGGGGCATCAGTCCCTAAACTTACAAACTACTTACGAAATAGCCAATACTAAGGATGGCACAAATATCCATGCCCGAGGGTGGATTCGAACCCCCAACCGTAGTGGCCGTGCAGACCGTGACTGGAGCGCCTCAGTCCCTTCGGCCACCGCAGCCGGCAGTAGTATAGTAGTTAGTGTTAGTGTAGCGCTGCATAGTGGCTTGGTAGATATTTCTGCATAGTGCTGCATGCTGCATGGATGAAGGTAGCTAGGTAGTCTCACTAAAACTAACACAGACTATGACCAAATGTGACGAATTGCCCTGTGGGCCGAATTATAGTAGCTAAGGTACAGTTACTTATACTGGACATTGTTTAAGTTATTAAAAATATTATTCTCAGTGTTATATTAAGTTATAAGATAACCTATATTATTATTGATATGTATGTAACAAGTCAATTTTTGTGTTTTGCGCTTCAATTTGATTTGAAACAGAATTCTTATACCTGTGAATATTGTATCTTTAATATGAAGATGTTTTATGCAATTTGAAGAAGTATTCGCCATATGGCTAATTAAAGTGTTAATTTTTGTATATACTAATGTTTTCATTTTAAAATGTTATGGCTAAACATGTCAATTGTATTTTTGTTAAATAATTATTTGATAAAGACTTTGAGGGCTCTCCACGGTTGTGACACGATGGAGATCCTTGTAGGTTGTGGGTGTCTTATGGTAACAATGTGTACCAAAGTGTTGACAGATATGTGATGGCGTATGTGGCCGAGACGGAGGCATGCTTCAGTTGGAATTCACGCCAGCCTCGTGCGTGGGAGTGGACCGAAACCCATCGGAGTTATCAGGGGTTTGGTAGGAAGTCGGCAGACGAGTGGCGAACTTTCATACGTCCATAACAGGTACTCGGTCAAATGCTCCCATCCGGATAGCAACACAAAAACTGCACGGCCGCCGGTCTAAACAGAGCCGACTACCACGCTACTTGCTGTCAGCGGACACAAAAGATGCGGCCACACTGGTGCATCGTCGCCGGTTAATCTCTTCCAGTGGTCAGCCTTCACACCCGCCCAGCACCCATCAAGCCAGCTGCCACTGGAACAAAGGCCACCAGGTCTGCAGACAGGTGCACTAACCTCCCCCTCCTACTCACGTCGGATGCTGTTGAATAGCTGAGGAAGAGACACAAAAAGTTTAAAGAATCTTCTTATGTGTGTGGGTTTTAGTTTCCTCCCAGTATCTCCTAGAAGATTCCCCCCCCCCTCTTAGAAGGCCCTAGCCTACGTTTCAGATTGGTGAGAACAGTGCTTGTGACGTAAAAACCAGTGTTGAGTGGACGACACTAAGAAGGACAACATCAGGTGGAAAAGTGATGTGAGCATTCAAACCAGAGGACGTTCTGAGAGTGCGAAATACGATTCACTTGCTAAGAGACCCTTTCCCTGTAATGACCCTGGTCGCCCTCAGCAATTTTAAAATATGACTGTAATTATGTACAATTTGGTGGTTTCACTTCTTACTACTCAAAATACCACACTACAAGACACGTTCAACCCTGTGATTTTTTTATGTATTTCAGTGTCATGTATGTTCTATATTTATGATTTGTCTATGTTTCTTTGTAAATTTTGGATCGTTATACATGTTGCCCCAATCCCGTGGTCTCACCAGCCACATTTGCATCTCCATTAATTTAGTTTCTTATAGGAATTAGTACTTTACAATCTGTTTTTTGGTCGTTGGTTGTATTTGCTGTGTTTAGATGACATGCCCCAGCTGTCTATGCTGCCCATAATGCAACCACATGTTAGCTTATAAAAGTTTTCTGTCTCTGATGTAATATAATTACCTCAGATTTCAATTAACGAAGGGGTGAAGAAACACGACTGTCTGTCATCTTCCATATATTTTTTATGAAATTGTAATTTATTTGATGTTCCTAGATTAGCATTTTGTTAAGATTAGTGTGTGTGTGCGTGGAGACGCCGCGCCGGCCTTCAGTCGCCGCTGTGGAACACGCTCGCTGCGCCTTGACTCACGGCCCCAACTGAGGAAACCCCACTGTCAACACCCAAGGAAATCCCCCACTCTAACAGATTACAGTAAACCTCACAAGATGTCGCTTTTGTACCAACATTTCCACCTCCATTCGCAGATTCGGACAGCTGAAGGTAGAGACATGTCATTATCTGCAACAAGCGTCTCTCCGGTACTTATTTATTACAGTCTTCAGTTCGAAAGACGACCGTCTGTCGTCTTCCATATATTTTTTATGACATTGTAATTTATTTGATGTCTCTAGATTAGCATTTTGTTAAGACTACAACCTCTCTTTTTAAGACATGACGAAAAGCCTTTTTTTTTAATTTCATGTTTTAAAATATTAGTTTCTGAAACGTTTGTTATTATTGCTAGGAAGTCGTTATTTTAATAATATTTTTATTATCGTTATGAATCTGCGAATAAGTACGGCTCCTCCGCTATGCCACTGTCCCTGTGAGAATGTGTACTTGTTTTACTTTTAAGTGGATGTGCGATGATCTAATGGCTGTCTGAATGTGGGTGGTAATAGTTCCCTTTGCATGGCTCTCTGGCTCAGAGTCATAGTTAGTCGTTACCAACCCCTGCTGCTGATGCGACCAAAGACGTTTCTACACCCTTTGGTTACAAGCTAGTCGACAAGCCTTCTCCAGGGCGAGTCTAGTGATCTTTTGTCCCCACCATCATTGTTATTATAGATTTCCCAATTACCAGTAGCTTTCCCGCGCTTCCTGGCTGTTAGGTCTTCACTTTGTGCTCAGACCGCAGTGAGGTAAGATTGATTATGTCTTCCGCCTGCAGAGATGGTAGAGATTCGTTGTCTAGCATGCTTAACTTAAACTCTTGAACTTAGTTTAACTTTTTTGAAATAATTCTTCTGATCGTGCACGGAAATTTGTTGTAGTTTCTCAATTCAGTGATTTCCAACAGATAAATGCGGTGTATGGGTTACTAGTTACAGTTTGATAACGGCCTGGTTTATTCAAACCTTTTGTGATTATGTGGCGGTGTACAAACTGAGTGTAAATTCTTTCTAGCTTTGTGGGCCTTATTTCTAAGAGACAATATGTTCATGTTTTAGTGTGCATGTAAAAATCCTTCTTATCTCATCCTTCCGTGAGTGATATGTGTCCCATGTGGTCGGTTCTTAGGAAAAAGCCTCCAGCTTCCACTAATGTTTGTTTCATGCCCATCAGGCAAGCAACTATGCCTGTATACCTCTGATTTCCATCAACATTTGGTGATCTTCTCTCCCCACCTATTTTAATTTTGCTGGTTCTTCTCCAAACTTGTAGTATGCACTTAGTCTTTCTCAGCAATTCTCTCCGAGCCTTGTACAACCTCCTTCAGTAGCTTGCTTATGAAATTCTTAAGATTTCTATTGTTTGCATACCATACTTTTTATTTTTCCGAATTTTTAATTGTTTCACTTTTCAGGGGTTTGAGACCGGACTTCAACCGTCTCTGTAATCGCTCCTTATCGCGTGTAGCTGCGTTTCATCCGCTTTTTATATGTAATTCTAAACATTTCTATGGGTTGCATGCCGTAGTTAATTTTCTTTATTTTTTGGAAATTGAATTTATAAATTTCTATCGATTTTCGCAACCATGTGTGTCCGAACTCCAACATCAGGGGTTTGCAGCTAGTCACGTGAATTCTCGCCACTTATCATAAAACCAGTGCCTAGGTAGTTTACTCTTAGATTACAACGAATGCGATTTTTAACCATTTCACCTTCAGTGGAGTGCGATAATGTAACGCATCCGTGTGTCACCGTTAGCGTGTGTGCTTGCGGTCTAATCTAAATGCTACTTAACCTTACTATATTCACGCACCACCTCAAATCAGGCACGAAAGACCAGAGCCATCTTCGTAATTTTATTGTATATTGTGTTGTGTGGTACCTCCGGGTTTGCTGAATTTCGCCTACGATAGCGGCGGCAGCTTCTCCCTCGCTTCAGCGCGTTGATTTTGGTGAGTTTCGCCGTTGCGTTGTGTGTGTGTGAGCGAGTGTGTGTTGTTTGCAAATCCTCCCCCAAATAGCGTTACGATTTGTGTAATTTATGTTAAATTCAATGCTGAGCATCGCCAGTATTACCTTATGTTAGGAGCTCCACTTTTACTTTTATAGGTGTTACCTATAAATTGTAGTATTCGAGCACCTTCCCTCTTTTTTATTTAACATTGTGTTTTACCAGTGCTGAGAACAAGCTCAGATGCAATTTTTTAAGTTCTGTTGCGCCATAAATGTTTCCTTAGCTACCTTTATGAAATAACTTTAATTGTCGTAGTTTGTTTACTAGTGTCTTTGTGTAATTTCGCGTGAGCTGCCATTGTGTCGTTAACGTCCTGTTATTAGAATAATTTGAACCAAGTCAGTTCTCAATTTGGGCCAGGGAACAAGGTTTTACAGCAGGGAGTAGCCGGTAGTACAAACTTGTCTCTCGCTAATTTTACTGCTAAAATTAAGCTTTTTTATAACAGGAAATTTTTATCTGGTTGCCTCTTCCAAGAATAAAGTTTTTATTACGTACAGTGGTCTACTTTTATCTGGCTTACCGCTGACAGGATTTGCTCTTTTAGCGGATTTGTTCAATGAAGTAGTATTTTGCTTTAAATGCGTGTGGGAATATTTTTAAAAACTTTTTTACCCTCCTAGTTGATGAATGTGTGATATTAGCAGCGCGCATTAATCTATTTCATTTTATATTTTCAGCACTAGTGTGTTTCAGTGTATTTTTTCAGTCATTCAATTTTGTAAAAAGAGCACAGCCACAGTGCATTGCTTGTGCAAGTTTTAGTTCATGTTTCGTTACTCAATTTGTGTTAAGCTAATCTAGTGTTTGTTACTTTTGTTGCTATAAACTACTTGTGATGATGGAGAATAGTGTTACTAGGCCCATGTGAGTTTCTCATACGACTCTAAGCGACATCATGGCTTTCATGAGGAAACTGAGAGGAGAGATGAAAGGAGATGTAGGTTCCATAATGGAAGCGCAGAGTGCTACATTTCAGTAATTAAAAGCAGGGATGGAAATTCAAAATACTTCAGTTCAGGAATTAAAAGCAGGGATGGAAGCGCAATTTACCAAGGTTTGTGCGCAGTACAGAGGGCCGCAAAGAAACACCGTTCAGGTTTTTAACAATAAAATGAATGGGTTGCCCACTGATATAGTGCGGCTAGTTCAGGAACGGCATGAGGTAGCAATACATGCTATCTCAGAAAACATGACGAAAATTTCAGGTAATGCAGAAGCTGTATCAGCCATCTCTGACCGTGTAGATACCAATATCAATTCTCTTGAGGAGAGAGTCGAATCAGTTAAGACTGATGTCCACTTTCTTAAACCCGTTTTAAACGATCAACGAACTTGTAGTAGATTGATAACAAGTTGCGTTAATGGCGGCCGTCTGTCGTTTAAACTGCTTGACTAGTATGATCGCGCTAGTATCGACTCGGGATAATCGTAGCTATAACGAAATAGGGCCAGTTCTAAATTCGATACTAGTGGTTCACTGCGATTGCGCGATCTAGTAGCTGTCAGCTGCAGGCATCGCTCCAGTTATTCCGCCATTTTCCTTCGTATTTACGTATATTTTGCGTTATGTCGAAGTTTATGATCAGAATGTATTCAAAAATGTAGTTCTAATGAAGGCATTCACAGTGTCAGTCACCCGACCGTCACCTAACGTCAATATCACTTTAATCTTTCTCGAGACGATTGTTTTGACTGAACGATCGTCTGCTGACATCGGAAGTTAACCTATTTTCCTCACAGGAATTTCATATTGTAGTCGAAAATTACACGGTTTGCATGCAAATTTGTGTTATTAATTTTTACTTTATTATTATACTTTGGTTTAGCGGTAAATTGCAGATGTTTCATGACGACTTCAATATTTATCTCCATTATTATCCACCGAAAACGAGGTCGTACATCTGAAACCAAAAAATGGTTTATGTTTTGCAATATTTTAACAGAAAAGACTGAAGCAAATTGTTTATTTGAATAAGATTGTAATTTGATGATGCAATTTTCATTAAATAGCATTTTAAATGAAAATGTTAGTCCAAATGAAGGACAAAAATACAGTTGTGCATGACGTTATTAACAATGTCAGTGGACAAATCGTAGTAGATAAAGTAAAGAAGGTCTATTTACGCATTTATAAATATTGTTTGACGTGTTTGTAAGTTTATTTTTTTCGCTTCAAAATAGATGTCAATGTTTTGAATTGTGTCACTTCCCAAAACGTTACCACACTAAGTTAACCAAAAACATAGATTGCAAGGTTTTCTTTGGCCAACAATATCATTTAGCGTTGTTTCCTTAATTCCAGTATTAAACTATGCTTCCTACATAACAGGGCGCCTGTCATAACCTCACTTTCAACATCGGGTATTACTGTGCGATTACGTTTATCGTCTAAACACGCTGCCACAAGATCTTGCATGACATTGTAGTTCAGAATTAGTACGCTAGGAGCGCTTCAGTAGACTATTATATATCATGTTCACTTTCGTTCATCGTTTAAAAAGGGCTTTAGTGAGAGAGTCGATTTGGTAGACGGTTGGGCGAAAACGTGAATCGATGAACTGAAAACGCGCACCGATGAACCAGACGCACGCTTTGAAGAGCTGGCCACCTCAGTGGCGCAGCTTCTACAGACCACGGAGATGGTGGCAGAAAGGGAAGTTACCGCTGTTGTAAATGAATCGGAGGAAGTTTGCGACTTACTCCAGTTCAAGGAACAACAGTGGGAAATTAACCATAGGCATCACGATGTAGTGGTCAAGCTAGAAGAATGCATCGTATGTCTGTAGCAAGTGTCCGTTGCTCCCCCGCAACTAGAAAGCGCCTCACGAAGTTTATGTGGAGGCCGGCCCTGTCGTTTCGACTGCGGAGATGATTTGGCTCTTGAGGAGGAGGAAGTCGAACATCTGCCTGCCCATCCTCCCATAACAGAAAACCGAGTCGAGTACCTGTGCGAGACCCAGTGCAGGCATTTGATTATAACCATTTTTGACAGTAAAAGAATACCAGGTCTTCCGATACCACCATGCGTGGCTATAGCAATTTGATTACTCTCTGTCTCCGAACTGGCCAGAAGGGCAGAAGATAGAGTATATGTGCGAATATCTCCATGGATAGCCCGCCACGTGGATGCGACCTCTCTTGAGATGTTGTCGCTACTATGACGATTTTAGGGAGCATTTCCCGTCTGCCTACTGGTCGGAGAGGCAGCAGGAACGAGTAAAAAGTACCTCCACGCGAATTAATTAGGATTTGCGCCTCAAAGCTTCAACGAAATGTGCACAGTGCCGTTCTTTCGAGAAGCTGCAAGGAGGACATTGAGTCCTTCCAGGCTTTAGAGGGCCGGAATTCCAAGCTGTCTGCGGAACGATCTTCCTGCCACCTACTTACATTTCACGTAATGATCACAGAGACAAGATAAGAGAAATTAGGGCTCGTACGGAGGCATATAGGAGTTCTTTTTTTCCTCATTCTATTTGGAAGTGGAATAGTAAACGAAATTTCTAGTAGTGGTACAGTGTATCCTCCGCTACGCACATTTCGGTGGATTGCGGAGTATGTATGTAGATGTAGATCTTCTCTCTTCTGTTCATCTCTTCGTACCACCGAGCGAGAAGGTGAGGTGGCGCAGTGGTAACACACGTATTCCGAAAGATGGTGTTTTAAATCCACCTCTGGCCATCCAGATTTAGATTTTCCGTGATTTCCCTAAATGACTCCAGGTAAATGCTGGGATGGCTCCTTTCAAAGGGCCGATTTCCATCCCCCATCCTTACGCAAAAATTCGTGCGTGAGCTGCGCCTTTAATGACCACGCTGTCGATGGGACGTAAAACCCTAAGCTTCCTTCCTTCGTACCCCTCACCTCATTGCATGTTTCCACGTTCCCCTGTGCTAACGACCTCTTCGTCTCTGACGAAGATCACTTCTTCAGCCCATTACCTCCCCCATCAGTGAAAAATTATAAAACTCTTTTAACTATATGCCAAGATCGCAACTTTTTTAATTTATTTATTCAAAATGACCGGTTTCGACACTCTAAGTTGTCATAATCTGGTTCCATTCACACACACACACACACACACACACACACACACACACACACATATATATATATATATATATATATATATATATATATATATATATATATATATCAGCCAGTACACCTACCAGTTTTTATGCAGAGCACTGTATAAGCAGCTCTATGTCAATGAGACCAGTTCATGACACCTTGGAGTGTCGATACCGGTCGTGAATAAATAAAGTAAAACATTCATATCTTGGCATCTATCCTTCCATTTATACAAAAAGATCGCTCCCTATGATGAGTAAATTATTTGTTAACTTCCATGCTGATTAGTGAAGCGGTGTCTACGTTTATTGCAAGGGACTTAAATCAATTTGAAAACCGTCCACATATTCATCTCCTGGTGATCGGTGTAGATCCTTTACTCTTGTAAATCCTCAGACCCATGGCTGGAGTAGCGGAGCACGTAACGCAGAAATCCGGTAGCCAGTTGCGTTGCCTGCGGCATCTATGGTTCTGAGGGTGATCTGGTAAAGAATCTAAACCGGTCACCAGGAAATTAGATATATCTTGAGTTTCTTGAAATTATTTTTCTTATCCAAATAATATTCCTAATAAACTGATACCAAGATCTGATCGGTCGGTTAAATAACTAATATCGTCGAAATTCATTACTCCATTAACAAATTTGAACTGATTTTCTCACGTCTGCAGACACTATATAGGTAGTGTATACGTATAGGTTCTTCATATCGAAGAGCCACAACAATTTAACGTCCCCCGTTTACGTTGTATGGTAAACGCCCAATTTGGCGATATCTGACCTGACTTCCTGTCTGTTATTTTGAATCGATGGAGGACGCCCGGTTGCCCGAGTGGTGCGGGTTCTCGTCAGACCAGATCATCCAACATGAGCTTTGGAACTCTGCCAATGCAGGCGAGCAGAACAGCACGAAAATCTCCCAGGGTTGTTATGTTGGCTGCAAGGACTTTTTCGTATACCAAGGTGGACTCTAGCCCATAGACCAGATTTACAACCCCATTCAGTTGCATTTGCTAGACGCGTGGACATCCAGGAATGTGCTTTCCATTACCTCATACTTGCCTCATCTATCCAAGAACTACTTGTGATGTTAGAGATACAAAGAAAATTACCATGGTATCGAGGGTGTTACCGCTGTATTTGCACCCCGAGATTCGGATGCTGCTAGCCATGTAGCGTGGTCGGTAACGTTGTCCGATATCTGTTGTGTCGTATGCGAAACCCGTAAATAGTTTCTTCTGTTATAGTGACAAATGCTATTTTATTTCTAAGCTGAGGATTAGTCCTTCCTCTAAAGATGTTCTAAAGACGTTCGTACTTCTGACTTTTCCTATAATACTTCTAGTGCTCACTCAGCGGTTCATTATGTGGGTGATTGTTTGTGGGAACTTATGACAGGGCTACCTGTCATTCTTTTCTTAAAATTTGAAAACTTATTTCGATAGACAATACCGACGTTCATTCTCTCAGCTTCCCTACTGTGTGTTTTGTAAATTCATTCCTTACTAAGTGCGCAACCCCGAAACACCAGCTTTTGGAAACGGCGTCTGATAGCCTCGGACATCTGTATGTGAGTGATCTGACAGGGAACAGTGTTAGTCGATGTTAGTCGGTGCTTCGTATTACGTTAATTCTTCCATCTTTCAGAAATCCGTGTTAATTCACACCCGTCGGAACAGTTACTTCACTAAAGTAGCCGCGGTGGAGTAGCCGAGCGGTCTAAGGCGCCTCGCTGCGGAGCGCGCGGTTTCTCGCCGTCGGAGGTTCGAGTCCTCCCTGGGGCACGGGTGCGTGTGTTGTCCTTGCGTGTAGCTATCTATAATAGAACATTGTTCATGAGACTATGTTTTTGCTCAGGTTTCTTTTGTTGTTGAACAGGTCTTCCACATGTCAGACAGAACGCCCTGAGCTACTGCTCCAGCTCAGTTCGGCTGACGGCATTATTATCCTTACTGCGTGTCCAATTCCTCTTCGTAGATTCTTGAGAAGTACTCAGTGTACTCCTGCTGAAAAGTGCTTTCGATCCCCTTAATGTTCAGTAAATTCAGTGTACAAATTTTAAGGAGGTTTCGTTGACATGCAAAAGATAGTCAACAAAATTCCAGATTTCTTCATTTTTTGTCATATTCCAGCAGGCTATCAACGATTAAACGAACTGGTTCGGCGCCACTATGGTCCTACTCTAGTTAGAACAATGACGAAATCTGCAGAGTGCCAATGTCAGATACTATTATAATATTCAACTCCTATTCAGTCTAGGTGAGCTGAATTTACAGATAGAGCACTAAAGAAAGGTATGTTGTCGCATCTACAGCTCCAAAGGATGTAGACTGCTCAGAACTATTAGGGGATCAGGTGAAATGCCACACACAATACAAATATGATGACTTTTAATACAGGCATTGGTTACAATTGTAATTTCTGTGTAATACTCAACTCTTTACTTGAGGTTTACATGACGATTACGTAGAGCGACGCAACGTAGAGTTAATGGCAAAGTCTCGTTACCCTCTAACATGGTGTTTGATAACCTCAGACGGCCGATACAGTGGCACACCTTCGTGGAACGGACGGTATGACGTTATCAACAAACTCTTGAGGGATATTTAATCATTATTCCATGAGTACAATATCAAGAGCTGCAATCGCTGTGAGGCGTGCATATAAGATGAACAATAACAAGAGCAGTCTTAGAAAATCAAGCGATGCTGAAGGAATTGGTTTAGGTAACGAAATAATAAAGGAGGTAGATGAGTTTTGTTACTTCGGCAGTAAAATAACATATGATGGTCGCAATACAGCGGATATAAAAGAAAAGGGTTTTTGAAAAAGAGAAATTTGCTGACATGGAATATTAAGTTAACGAAGTCCTTTATGAAGGCAATTTGTGTGGAGTGTTGTATGCAAGTGGAACATGGATGATAAATAGTTCAGACACGAAGAGGATAAAGGCTTTCGAAATATTGTGCTACAGAAAAATTGTGAAGATTAAGTACGTACTAAAGAAAATTGGGGAGAAAAGGAAATTTTGACATTCTTTGACTAAAAGAAGGGATAAATTGGTATGACACATTCTTAGACACTAGGGAATGATAAATTTAACATTAGAGCGAAGTTTGTGGGGGATAAATCGCGCCGACCGCGGTGGCCGAGGTGACTGAGGCGCTCCAGTCACGGTCAGCACGGCTTCTACGGTCGGGGGTTCGAATCCCCCCTCGGGCATGGATATTTGTGCCGTCCTAGTTCGTAAGTAGTTCATAAGTAGTTTGTAAGTTTAGGGACTGATGACCCCGTAGTTAAGTCCCATAAGCTTAACAAACATTTGAACATTTGATTTGGATAAATCGCAGTGGGAGGCCAAGAGACGAACACAGTAAGCAGATTCAGATGGATGTGTGTTGCCATAAGTACGAGGAGATAAAGAGGCTTGCTCAGGATAGAGTAGGGTGGAGAGCTGCATAAAACCAGTCTACAGACTGAAGACCACAGCAACAACAACAACAATAATGAAGCTTTCGTTTTTAAGCATGAAGCTGTGAACATCCACTTGTCTTTTTGACAGCGCGATTATAGCAGGAATATTTCTGTTACCAATTATTACATTATTTTTCCGAAAGTAATTAATGAACCCGAGACTTGAAGAAGTAAACTTCAGTAAGTTTTTGTTCTAATCCACGCATATTTGCAAATGTCCGCAGAAGTTATTTTATTCGCTAATAGATTAAATGCGTGCAGTAACACTTCGTTTCAATGGACAGTGTAAATTTGGCAGCTCACGCTGACAAATTAATATCTATAAACTAGTGTCGATGATCTCCGCTTCTGGCAGTAAAATCGACAAGTTATTGTGGCTAAATAGTAAAACTGACCCATGCAATGAAATTAGTAAAATACAAGAGATATTTAGTTTTTACAATGTCTCAGTTAAAAAAAATCATTAACATCTATTTCCATGTTTCCAGTGTAACACATTATGTCATGATGAAAGCACAGCTGTTTATTTCATAATTCCATGTAAAAAATTAAAAAAATAAAAATAAAATAAAAAGTGAAAAAAATGGTAAACAAATCCATTACCACAGTAAAAACAATTTTCCTTGCCTCAAGGTTCATTAGAGAAGGTTAACATAAAATTAGGTGTTATGACGTCACAAAAGAATATATCTCCAGCTCTGTAGGACATATTACTATTTTACATAATGCTTTATGTCATAAAGGAGCATATCTTCCGCTGTGTAGGATTTGTACTCATTATCTCAAACATTATGTGATCACAATATTTGCAGCCAACAGTCATGTATATAATTATGACATTAGCGTATAGGTAAACATTATAAATGAATTGATATTTTTATATTACATATTGTATATGTAGCTCCATATACCTTTCCTAATGCGCGAATTCTAGCCGTAGTATTGCTCTGCAAAATCACTTGATTGCTGTTGATATCATATTGTCAATAATATGGCTCTGTGAAAGAAACACAGTCATAACAATGACGTTGTAATAACTGACTGGACACACAATACTGTTGAAGACAGGTAGAAGAAGAATGAAGCAATTCTTACCCAGAACAAAAGCAGACAAAGAAAAATCCGCCAGAGAGACATATACATATCAAACACATCAACGTAACCATGAACGTAGAATTAAAGCAAAAACAAGCACATCAACGTAACCATGATAGCCACTCTCACATCATTCATCGTCACATCTATGTATACGAACATCCTCATTCCAGAAACCATTATCATTAAACAGCAACTAGAGCAACAGAATGACATTCCCAAACCCCATAGTAAGCATTCTAAAATAATGATAGAGCAAAATTATTTTACATTTGACAACTATTTTAACTCAATACAAGAAGGACTCGCTATGGGATCATCTATCACTAGATGCCTAGCAAACATTTTACTGAATCACATAGAAAAACATACTATTTGAAACCACAATGAAAACGCAACAGTAGAAGAATGCATATAAGGACCACTATGATGGTGACATATTATATCTCACAGGCAAGACACCGAGTTTCGGTCTTGTGACACACATGAAGTGAGGAGTGTTATCGACAAAGAATCTCACATCAGTTCCATATTCCTCGATACATCACAAGCGTCTTCTAATCAAATTACGTGCTTTTGTAATATCAAAGCAGTTGTGCGATTGTCAGAAAGGATACAATACTTTGCAAAAATGAAGAGGCTTCGAGTGAAACAGAAGTGATATCTGGATTCTCTAGGGAAGTGTTGTATTTCCCCATAGTGTTCCTTATCTTTATAAACGATTTGGGAGACAAAGTAAAGATTTATCTTTGACTGTTCGGTTAGTAAAGTTACCAGAAGATCAAAAGCAGCTGAAAATGATTTAAATATTTGCATGGTGCAAAAGCTGACAATTCACCCTAAATGATGAACACTGTGAAGTCTTCCATTTGAATACTGAAAGAGATGCGTTAAATTTCCTTTTCATGATAAATCAGTCAACTGTAAAAGGCCGTAAATTCAACTAAATACCTCCGAATTACAATTACGAACATCTTAAATAGGACAAAACACACAAAAAATATTGTAACATTGGCGAACCAAAGGCTACGTTTTATTGGCAGAACACTTAGAGGTTGCAAAAGTTCTGCAATAGAAACTGCGAACGCTACACCTGAGCGTGCTGTTTTGGAGTATTTCTGTCTGTTGTGGGATTCCTACTAAGTGGGACTGACGTATGATATAAAGTTCAGATAGGGCAGTTAGTTTTGCAGTATCGCGATATAGGGGAGACAATGTCACAGAAATGATGCACGAGTTGTGTTGGAAATCATTAAAAAAGGAGTTATTTATTGTGCAAAATTTACCGGCAAAATTCCTTTCACCAACTTTCTTTTCCTAATGTGTACGTATTTTGTTAGCACCCACTTGCATAGGAAGACATGATCATCTTAATAAAATAACAGAAATCAGATCGAAAACAGAAAGTTTCAGGCGTCCTTTTATTGCGTACGCTAATTGAGAATGGAATGTTAGAGAAATATCATAAAAACAGTTCTATGAACACTCCGCCATTCACTAAATGTGATTGGCAGATTATTTATATAGATGTAGCCAAAAAAATCCACAATAACATAAATACCGTCCATTCAAAAACAAAATTCACCAAAGGAACAAAAAATAATGAAATACTAAATTACAATTGCTGATACCAGATAAATTCAAACATCCGAATGGAATGCACACAAACTAGTCTGTTCCCAGTACGTGGTGCACAGACTAAACAAAACTCCACTCAGTGAAAACAACTAAAATGAGTTACAAATCATCAAATGTTAATAATGAATATTACAGAAACATTATAGACAAACTAAATTACTAAATTTTTTAAAAAAATTGAAGAGGACACCTAACACACAAAACAAACAGATTCACACCAACGTACAGACACTCCAAAGAATCAACACAAACGAGATAGAAACACTCAGGACACGGCACGTGGTAAGAAAACAATGAATCAAAATAGCCTATAGACACGACAACTCAATACAGAAGAAATAAGAACAAGCAACAGAAACAGAGAAATACGCAAGACATCTGGCATGTACTGTCAGTACTGCAATTCTGCTTGTATTGGATATACAAGCATAAACTTTAATAAGAGATAGATTAAATACAGAAGAGCACTAAAATGTAACACGAGTTACTCTACGTTTGCCGAACATCTTATGGACATCAAACACAGACTAACAGACATCAACACACACCTGAAATTCCTCATTGCAGTAACAACCCCCCTCCCCCAGACATACAAAAACTAACACCTGAAGAAAACTGCCAAATAAAAACAGCCATTATTGAAGGAAAACAAATAATAGGTGAATACACTATTCTGTGCATGGAATTATATTCAATGATCACATCTTTGTAGAACTATGGGACCAAACTGCTGTGCTCATCAGTCGCTAGACTTACAAACTAACTATCCTAAGGACAACCCAAATATCCATGTGAGGACTCGAACCTCCGACGGGGAGCAGCTGCGCAGTCCGCAGCAAGGAGCTTTATACTCTCTCTTCAAAAACTGTCAGTCAACACCAGTCTACACACACTCACACGCCCTCCTACTACATACACACAAAAACAGACTAACAGACACACATTTATCAATAAAGAACAAAGTATAATTTAGAATTTATTAAATATGTTCAGATTACTCCGAAGCATGCTTATACGCTCTCGAGCGTCTTTAGCAGGTATTTTTGGCAAAAAAATTACTAAGACACCACAGTGATTTCTATTTCAACAAGCCTTTGCCTTTCCCTGAAACGACGACTGTAGGAGGAAACTAAATTTTCCTGTTAATACGTTCATAATATAAATGCAAAATCATCTGCGTAAATGTATTTGTACGACGATATTAAGGCAGCTTCGTCAAGAAATTGTCTTGTCAGTTACGTGTGTCCGTAATCAACCGACGATGAGAAATATTTTCTCTCTTGACAACACATACATACATACACACACACACACACACACACACACACACACACACGCACACACACACTCACTCACACAAATAGTAAATCTATAATATTGGTAGGATGTACAAACATTGAAATATCTGTAATCCCAAAGGAATAAAGTGCGAAGTTTCTGTTAGGAACAACAAACACACACAATGCCCGACGGATGATTCGAAACTCCGACGGGATCGGCCGTACAAAAGTCCATGTGCTTTTTGCTATTCACTGCGAAGTTGTTTACAGAGTATATTAGTGACCGTAGGCACTACACACAAACTATTTTCAGTTTCATCTTGTAACCTGTTAAGCGATAGATATTGTTTTTCCTGTATTAGTTTTACTTGTATTGATTCAGTAAATCGGTAGACGCATGCAATTACAAGCAACTGTTGCAAAATTTCGTTTGGCTTGAATTAGCCTCCCGGAAAATGCACCAAAGCAAGATATTGTTCACATATGACCGTACAACTTCTTGTTGCATTAAAAATACAAGAAATGATAAACGGAGGAGATTGTAGGAAAGAAAAACAACTCAAAGAAGTGCTGTGCCGTTAATATCAAGCTATTAACTGAAATGAAGTACCTCAGTTGCTGTACGTTATGCAACCTTTTTTACAACATGTAATTGCATTTGCTATATTTTTTGTGCTTACTGAGTGCTGGAGCCATTTTTTTCCTCTTGTGAATTTGCTCTGTAAGCAGACGCTTCACAATAAGTAGTTTAAGGTTTATGAAAATAAAGGTACGCTTTCTACATTAAATGCTGCTATTATGGCATGGTAATATCATAAAATGATGAATCGAAGTGATTTCTCGTTATGTCTATTATTCTTTTTCTCCGCTATCCCGGTAATTACTGCATTAAAGTAGCTTAATGAGTTGTTTGCTGTCTAAAATAATTCTTCTGGCGTTCACTTTTTTATTTTCTCTTCTTCCAGTCAACTAGTAAGATGACGCAGTGAGTGAAGCGTTCAAATAATAGACAAATAACTGGAATTATATTTTCTGCACTTTACATAAATCACTTAAAGCGACATAAAATTCTTCTTTTCTTCCTAATCTTAGATTTTTGCCCTGTATAGTTTCATTAATATTTTTGTTGTACTGGTTTTCTCACTCAAAAATCAAAATTTTTCCATTCTGTTTATAAACTGGCTGCCTTCTGTAATTTCTACCATTCTTACATGAATTTCATCCAAATATGCAGGTACTTACCTTAGCCATGGAGGTATTCCTCTTAAAATATTTAAATTTTATTGTAGTCTGCTTCAGTCTGGTCCTAAATTTTATTATCTAACAACAGCAACTTACCTTACGTAAAGCATATTACCAAGGAGAGAGGCGTATGGAGCGGGAGGGGAGGGAATACTTTAGGGCAATGGCGAAATAAAATTAGAAAAAATACGTGATTTGTTAGTTAATGTTGTTGAATTACTTAAACATGAATAATGAAACTTTCACTCTACAGCTGAGTGTGCGCTGATATGAAACTTCCTGGCAGATTAAAATTTTGTGCCGGTATCGGGCTCGAATCTGGGAGCTTTGCCTTTCGCGGGCAAGCGCTCTTCTACTGAGCTATCCCTACACGTCTCACGGTTCGTCCTCTCAACTTTACTCCGCTGCAGAGTAAAGGTTTCATTCTGGAAACATCCCTTAGGATGTGGCTAAGCCATGTCTCCACCATATCCTTTCTTCCAGGAGTGATATTCTTGCAAGGTTTGCAGGAGAACAACTGCGAAGCTTAGGAGGCGAGGTACTGGCGGAAGTAAAGTTGTAAGGACGGATTGCGAGTCGTGTCGCTTGCCCGCGAAAGGCAAAGGTCCCAGGCTTTACTTAAATAATGGTTCAAAACCCGAAAATGTCAATTGACGCAATCTTTATAATATTAATGTTCTTTTGTAAAGTACATGTGCTATAAAAATGTTGCGAGACCTTTGATCAGTTTCCACAGAGTACATACGACTATTACTTCGTTCCACTAAAGATGAAGTAACGGCATCAGCGACGCTGTTATTCCCATCGACAGAAATTCCCTTTCCCAAAATGGAGCTTAACATACGACAGTCATTTTATATCAACTGTAATCACATACGTCTCATTAACCAACACACGTTACTGCGCGAACAATATATTGTAAGCGAACTTAATGTCACTACAATGGGGCATAAAATAAAGTCACACAAAGAATTATTTAAACGAATACTACAGAACATAAGCCTTCTCATCGTCAACCACCATACAAATAATGTGTTGGTATTCGCAATTAAATTCTCATACAACTATTTAAATCAATTTTCTAAGCGACAGGAAGCACCTCAAAAGTCATTAGCCACCGTTATCGCACTGACTCGCGGTACTTGCCTTCTTAATTACAAATCCAAACGCTGTCTGCGTAACGGAATTAATCATAGTTGTCTGCTGCCAATGGCTACTTTACCACCTAACCAGCGTTCGCGTTTGCCCACGACGTCAGTCTACCGTCCTGAAATATTGTGGGTAACAATTACTCAATTTGATATAATTACCGAGAGCAACCTCACTCAATATTATCCGTTGCGCCGTCTGACTATAATTATTAATGAGGAGAGGGTCAGAAATGTGGGCCACCGATTTCGATCAAATTTCGAAAGACGCTCTATACTGAATATCAAGCAACTTGTGTTTCAGCATTTTCCTAGAGATTCAGTAGATTTTTGGAAAAATCAAGATCAATGTCGATGATAGATAATCGCGTTTTCAATGCTATACATCAAAAGATCATCTAAAGATGACCATATTTTAATTAACACACATAGGGTCAAAAGTTAATGACGTTCAGTTAATTAACGTCAACGTGTTTTCTCTTAACTCAGCAGGGGTAAGATATAGGGAACGGAAAGTTATTTAAAACTTGTACATCAACCATACAGCAATTATTAGAGTTGAAGGGGATGACAGGGAACCAGTGGTAGGGAAGAGAGTAATACAGGATTTTCTTACTCTTATTCAAATTGTACACTGATCAAGCTGTGGGGGAAAGCTAAGAGAAAGTTAGAGGAGGAATTAGCCATCAGGATGAAGAAATAAAGACATTGCGTTTTGCTGATGACATTGTAATTCTGTCAGAGACAGCAAATGACCTGGAAGAGCAATTGAAGGGAATGGATAGTGTGTTGGAGCGTATAAGATGAACATAAACAAGAACAAAACAAGGGTAATGAAATGCAGTCATAGAAAACCAGGTGATGCTGAAGGAATGTCTTACGCTTCAATTAATATTCCATGTTAGCACTCATTTTCAGAAAAGCTTTTCTTCGGTAAAATTTTGAATTTCGTTCAACTGTTTGTTAAGCTTAAGGGACTTAACTGCGGGGTCATCAGTCCTTTTACAAACTACTAATGAACTACCTTATACTAAATATTGCACAAACATCCATGCCCGAGGGGGTATTCGAGCCCCCGACCGTAGCGGCCGTGCAGCCTGTGACTGGCGCGCCGCAGACCGCTCGGCCACTGCGGTCTGCTCTTCCGTTTCAGGTTATGTGACAAATGAAGAACGTGCTTAGACATTCTGGCTCAGGCAATCTGCTTAAAATGGCAAGTGTAGCGATCTGATAGCCTAACTTCAGTACTAATTAAATCGGCGAAGCATATCAAATGTTTTTTGTTAATACTTATTTCTCAGCACAAACTACCCTCCCGCAACCTTTCAAGGCTATCAGACTTTCAGATTCCCATGTACAGGTTAGCATCTTTTTCTGCCAGAAGCATCGCCTGCTAAGCCAGACTGATCAGATTTAGCAATTGTTAAACAGGTTTTGTAGGCGTTATTACCTTAGGTTCCAAGAGCACTCCTGCGGAGATTGTGACTGTCGGAATTCATCTGGCAAGAGTTCTTATTAATCGTGTAAGCCTTGGGGCGCTATTATCTTTAATATGTTCTGAGAGAAAACGTTTCATTTATAACACAGTGAAAACTTTATAATTACGGCTTATGAGTGGATCTCCTCAACGCACGCTCCAACATAGGAGCACCCATGTTTCTGATCGGCATCTTTGGCACTGTATGCGGAGAGTGCGCGAAATTAGACATAGAACGTTAACATAACGGCCGGTATTACGCATGCATCTCAGCACCAATTTTCGTGAGAAACTCGTCGCCAGGAACTAGAAGTCTCATATGTCTATTTTGTATTAATTTCACTTTGTTTTATACTGCCGCCACACACAGTTTTAACATATGCGTTTTGAGATGAAGAGACTTGCGCAGAATAGGGTAGCGTGGAGAGTTGCATCAAACCAGTCTGCGGACTGAAGAACACAACAACAACAAAAACAAGGGTGGCAACTTAAATAGTGCAAACACTGCTTTGGAGACATTATGCAATGGAATCTGTTATTATCCCTGACAGCACTCTTTTTTGACATACCTACCTTACCTCCGAGCAAATGCACTCGCCCGTTCCACGCCACCGGCGAGCGCATAATCAAGGGAAACACAGTTACTTGTGAGCGAGCAGTCTAACATAACGGTTCGAAACAAGAACAACGGAGTTGGATCAAGATTGAACAAATGTTCAAATGTTAAAATGATTTCCAATCCATGGTGTACAACAGCAATCAGTTAGAATAAATATTCCTTCAGTTGCAATCAAGACGGTTTGAAGGAATATTTGTTCAAATATTTGTTAATTTATGGGACTTAACTGCTCTGGTCATCAGTACCTACGCTTGCAAAACTATTGACACTAACTTATCCTAAGGACGACAATGACACCCAAGTCAGGAGGAGGACTTGAGCCTCTGATGGCGAGCAGCGGCGCTCTCCACGGATAGGCGCCTTGGAACGGTCGGCATCTCCACCTCAGCTCTCAAACTTGGAAATCTGAATATTACAGTAAGTTATGTGTGAGATGATTTATTTCTTACGGTAAGTACCTAACATGGGTGCCATGTTGAAATCAGTCATCTCTAGCGATTTTTTTAATATGATGAGGATCATGTGATATATCAAAGATAATATTATTATTTTCTTATAAGTTCATTCCTGTAAACAGATTCGTCGTAGCAGTTATGGTTCAAAACCTAAATTTTGTTAGGTGGTGTAGACTGCTCCGTTCTCCTTAAGAAAGTCTTCTATATTTGCTGTAGTTTAGACAATGCCAATTTGAAGTCTCTGCACCCAATCGTCGTGCACACAGTGATAGACGCGTGTAGTACTCTAACAATATTCTGGCTCATACAGCCAAGTGAAGAAAGCGTGTCTTTACTGTTTTTCTTGCTGGAACTGCACTTATACACCTTTAAAGAGAATCCACATTTACATAAGATTATATGGCCTTAATACTGGCCACAACCTAAAGTTGTAACAGCATAATTAATAATGATTATTTTTCGGAGGGGAGAAGGGAGGAATTGATATACGTTCTGACACAGATACATGCGCCATGCCATGCAGGTACTTACCAGCACCGAACACAAAAACAACAGCAGGACGCTGTACGGAACAGTAGCGCGGCAGGTTCACTCGTGCACCAATAAAAGAAAAACTTGGTTCCGTAGTGAATGGTCTTGTGGCTTAGACTCAGGGTAGCTATCTATCACCGGGAACGAACCCGCGTAATACCGTCGTGAAGTATAAGTTTCCAGAAAAATTGAAAATGCCGATTAAGTAGGAAAATTAGGTAATTATTACTTAATACGTTCTGGTATTCGTTTTGCACTGGGGGAAGAGAACTACTGAATGGTTAAGGTTTTAGGTCAAAACATCACTCTACAGTGTCGGATCTTAGAGTCCCAAAATAAAAAAAGGTAAAAAATACTTTTATCTCGAAGTAAAACCACTAGATAGGTCGTGCAACCATTCGTTAGACCCATTGGAATGATATCGAGCTAATAAGCACAGCTGCAGAAAGGTAGGTCATGCTGCAGGGTCGAATCACAGAATTTGAACAGAGTAAAAAGTACTATTCTGGAAAAAATAAAAACGCGAGATAGGTCGAGTAACCATTCGTTCTACTCATGGGAATGATATTTAGATTATAGGTAAGGTTACAGAGTGATACGATATGCTACGTGGTCAGAATCGCGAAATTTGAACAAATTGGAAAAAATTCAATTTCTTAAGAATTAAGATCGCGAGATTCGTTCTAGCCAGGGGAATGATATCTAGCTAATAAGCAAGGTTACAGAATCCAGCAGCACTTGGCGGGGTTGGATCTCGAAAATAGTTGGAAGTAAGAAAAATTACAATTTGGAAAGAAATATAAACGAGAGTTATGACGTGTAGTGATTCATTCTACTACGGGGAAGAAGAGATCTCTAATAAGAATGACTATGGTATGCAACACGCTATTTTCCATACACGTGGGGCAGCAGGTACGGGAGTTACAAGTTTAGAAGTACCAAAATTCGAGGAAAATTAGCACGTTAGATATACCAGAAATCACAACATCTATCCAAGGTAATAGTTAACAAATGTTCAAATGTTTGTAGAGCTTATGGGACTTAACTACGGGGTCATCAGTCCCTAAACTTACAAACTACTTATGAACTATCTAATACTAAGGACGGCACAAATATCCATGCCCGAGGGGAGGATTCGAACCCCCGACCGCAGTGGCCGTGCCGACCGTGACTGGTGCGCTGCAGAGCGCTCGGCCACCGCGGCCGGCAATAGTTAACAACTCGTGCGCTTAGGGTGAGGACTTTATCTCACACAGTCCACATGTTCTATGGACAAAGGGCAGACACCGAAAGTTTCGAAAAACATCAAATTCATAGACCCAAAGAACATGAAAAACATTTGAACATCTTTAAACGTAGGAAAGAAGGACTCTGTTGTCAGGTAGTGCAAGGATTCTGTTAACAAAGATCAGTAATGCCGCAAAATCAAACTTCGACAAAAAACATCATGAAATTAGCAATCCAGAACAAAATTAAATAAAATCTCACCGCTACACATTGCGGTCATGTTATAGTCAGAACTAGAGATGCGAATGAGCATTTTCAACCCACAATTGAATCCGGACAAGGTCTATCCATGTGCTCAGAACTGAGCAAACACCAAAAAGCAACTTACCCTGCCAAAGACTAGACATTGACTCCCATCCTGCCCTCTCCAGCTACCTAAGGTGGAGTTGGAACCTCTCCAAATGGTTTAGCCGTACTCAGGTAGGCAACTTAGTATCAGACCAGTCAAAGGGAGTGAATGGGGACCCTCACTAAGCACCTTTGCTAAAGATTTATCTCTGGCTTGGAGTTGGCAGAACTTGACCTGCACCAGAGGCAACTGCAGCCACGCTGTTTGAACCAGCAGACTACAAGAGCATCGTGGCGCGGCTATCGCCTGTTTAAACTGTTTTGTACCCAAGTTCAAATGTTCAAATGTTTGATAAGCTTATGGGATTTAACTACGGGTTCATCAGTCCCTAAACTTACAAACTACTTATGAACTACATTATACGAAAGACGGCACAAATATCCATGCCCGAGGGGGGATTCGAACCCCCGACCGTAGTGGCCGTGCAGACCGTGACTGAAGCGCCTCAGTCTCCTCGGCCACCACGGCCGGCTGTACACAAGTCTCATTCATTCTGCGCAAGAGGGAATTGGGAACATGCCACATTATACACCATCACATATGGGGCCTCATGCACTAAATAGACATTTAAAATTGTGAAACGCAACAAAATTATCCATATTTTAGACAAACAAAAATCATGTATATCCGGTATCTCGTATAGTACGAATGGAGCATCTCTCTACTCTCAAAAAAATGTCTGAAGCCCATCAAAATTTATTTAGTGGGGATAAAATAAATGGAACACGCTACATAGACGTGTTTCACCACCCCTTCCTTATAGAATGAAAAATTGTCTGAAATCAAATTTAATATATAATATTGAGCTTCAGGGCCTTTTTTATTTACCAGGTTTAAAAATTTCAATAATAAAGACAAATAGTGCATAGGCATAGTGGGTTGGCCTCTTATATGACTCATGTTTGCACTACATTAACACAAATGAAGACTACTGTTAGAAAATCATCAGAACATAAAAGCTGTGGAAATGGATGGTCAGGCCAAAATTGGGGACCACACAACAATATCACATAAATACGTAGACCATAATAAAGTTACAATCAAAATCAATAAAAGCAAATTATAGACACTGTAAAACATGAACATAGACCCAATCAAATCATTGGTAGTCACACAAAAATCAGCATAGGTAAAACAAAAGAAAAATCATAATAAAATCAATATAATGTTTATGATAAGCACGAGGGCATTTTATATAAAGGAGAGGAAATGTTCTACTCTTGTATTTAACACTAATTATGAGCAGGTAACACTCGAGTTCATATCAAGCGTCCATACGCGAAGCCTAAATTATTAAAAGACAAAATCACTTTTCAATTTCATAAGTAGAAAACAACATAAATTAAACCACATTCGTTTCACCACACACGACTTTTCATCGCCACACAAGTTTGTTTACGATTTAGTGCTAGCGACATCGTCAGTGAGGGATAATCTTCCAAAGGAACTGGGAGGAGACTATTGACCGCACTCTGGGCCTAGTTACACTGTTTTGAGCGATTATGTCAGCAGATCCAGTACCAACACAGCAGTATCTTGGGTGTGTCGTCTCGTGCGCGACTGGTCTCAGGAACATCTTGTCGTCACCAAGGATGGGACATCAACTTGCCAGCTGATGTCCAAGTGGGTGCTGTCCAAGTTTTTCCCATGTCAGTACAGGCCGCAAGTCCCACAGACTTAAGCATTGGCTGCAACGTGTCATCAGCCTACAGCAGCTCGGCAGGACCGCACTGTACTCCTCATTGGTGTCAGGAAACGACTCTGGACCCCCTCGAGGTCGTCGACCACGCCTCATTGGGCAGCTGGCAGGGGACAGCAGCTGCCGGAAGTGGTGTGTCCCGTTAACGTCACCTGCCCAGCGGGGTGTGCAGCATGCCTGGCGACGCGGCGTCACAGAGTAACATATCCAGAGGAGAAGCCCCCCTTAAACCACTGTCCTACGCTCCCCTCGTAGTTCCGTAAGATGCTAGCAGGTGTCAGGCTGTTCCCTGGCTTAGGGTGCCTTTCGCACGTCAGAGGGTAGCATGAAGGGGAGGGCGAGGGGAGAGCTTGTGCCACCTGCCATGAGGCCACGGCTGTGTCCGGCTTGCTGGCGTTTGAGGGGAGGTGGTGATGGGGGCAGCCGCTACCTGTCGCCTGCTATGGCCAGTTTAAAGGGCTGCTTCTGACCTCAGCACCATCATGGGACATCTTACGAAACTGCTGGAAAACCTCCCTCCCCGCACCCCTGAGTGTAGGACCGGGCACATACGGAGGTTTCCCGTCTGTATATATTTGTCTGTGGCGTCGTCCTACCGTCCCGGAAGCTTGGGGTTGTTTGACGTCACGGCCAGTGTTTGGTCGCCGTTACTCGGCGGCTGGTGGCGGAGGGGTGCTGCTTTGTGTGGGTAAACAGGCCGCTTCGGGTAGCACGGTGTCCTGACAAATGCACCCAGTGACAATTGCACCCAGTGACATTAGAAACCAGTCCTGGTCGAGGGGCGGTCCGCTAATCTCCCCGTCCTATCTGTGCCCGGCAGGTAGAAGAGCCGAGGGCTGTGAGGTCACAGTGACACGGTCATACTTTACTGCAATGTGTGGCCACAATAGCGTTGCTGCAATTTATAATGGAAACCAGACTAAAAAACAACCAAGACATATTCATTAGATTTGTCACTTGGATAAAGTCTTCGATCATGTAAGGTGCTGCATGCTGTTCGTCATTCTGAGACAAATAGGAGTAAGCTGTACAGAAAGAGGGGTAATACAAACCAAGTAGATGCAATAAGCGTCGAAAGTCAAGAACGGAGTGCTAAGGTTAAAAGGGGGGGGGGGGGGGGGGTAAGAAAACGTTCTGGATTGTCGGCATCACTGTTCAACTTGCACAATGAAGATGTAATATCGGAAATATAGAAGTGGTTCAAGTCTATGATAAAAGTTCTGGGTAAAACAATATCAGTGACAAGATTTGCTGATGACATTGCTATAGCTGGTGGAAGTGAAGGAAAATTACAGGATCTGCTGAATAAAATGAAAAGACTAATGAGCACAGACCATATACTGAAGATAAACCCAAAAAAAGACGAAAGTCATGAGAACTAACAGAAATAAAATTAGTGAGAAAATAACACCCGAATTGGTAATCACAAAGTAAACTAAGACAAGGAATTTTGCTACCTTTGCAGTAAACAAACCCACGACGGAAGGAGCAAGGGGTACAAAGAAAGTATACTAGCACAAGCAAAGAGGGCATTTATGGGAAAGAGAAATCTAATGCTGCTTAAGGCAGAAATTTCTCAGAACATACGTCTGCAGCACAATATTGTATGTTTGCGAAACTAGGGCTACTGGGAAATGCGAACAGAAGAGCATTGAAGCATTTGAGATGTACTTTAGAGAATAGTACAAAATATCACGTTATATTTGTAGGTACTGCTTGTAAGTTTATCTTTTAAATCCATAAATGCCTGCATATTTATGAATTTTGGACATTTCCCCAGGCATTTGCCCCAACGTGTAAATGTCGAGGCATTTTACATCACTAGGGAAACACTGATTGGAATATATTCCTGGACAGTGCGTTGTTCTATGTTTTGAATCTCTGTTCCGTCTGCTTGGTCCTTTTTGTAATGCAGGAGTGGCCTTCATAGTGGCCACATGGCTTACTCTTGTTGGTCGTCGATATCTCCATATCTAATCTATAAGCTCACAAACACGCAAGCTGCACGAAGTACGATATTCAGAATCGTACTGACAGTTAGCAGTCATCTGCGGAAGTGGGCAAGGACCTCGGGACTGCAGGCAGACTGTGTCGAGGGAGCGTTTCCGGTGAGCGAGGACTTCCGGGGTGAGGGCAACGTGGAATTATCGCAGGGACAGTAGCGGCTTAGTGAGGGGTACGGGCTGCAGCCTAGTGAACAGGTAGATTCAGTCAGACTGGGTGCAAATGTCGGAGATTTGTGGTTGGGTGCAAATGTCACTGGGTGCGTCACATATCCAATAGCGGTGGTGCATGGAGTCTCCATAGGTCTGCATAGAGCTATTACACTTCACAAATTCTTACGACTAAACATAATCGCCCGTAATTGTTCATTCTACAGAACGACGTATCTGAATCTAAAATGCCCGGAGTCACATAATTCTAAACTGAGGTACAAGCACAGTTTACAAATTTATTTAAAAAATTGAATTTACAAAACGTATTCTAATAAAAGAAACAAGTATAATTCACCAAAATTCTTAAAATTAACGCAACATGATAAACTATGAGGCCACAATGAAACTAAATAATACGTCACTTGCTCATTTTTGATCTGCACTGAGTCACACGCTCAGGAAGGCAGCAAGCAGAGGGGGCGCGAGCGGCAGAAGCGTGCATTAAAATCTCGCGAAGCTGCAGCGCTGCGAGCAGAAATATTTCAGACACTGGCGATGTCACACTGAGATATAGGTCGCCATGCATTTGTTATATCTTATCCCAAGCTACAGTATTGAGACTAGCTACTGCCTAACTACTGGCATCGTAGTCTACATGTGAAGCATCCACCAATTCTCCTCTCTGACGTGATTGTTTAGCTGCAAGTGGGAAAACAGAGACAGACACCAACACTGTACTTCTCCCGGGAGTGAAAATCATTTTAGCACCAGTTAAATTATGTCAGTTAATCCACTTCATTAGGTTTACAAACAACAGCTCGTTCCTCAGGACATGTATTAGCATGCCAACCGCACCTAGCAGCGGCGCACCATCATAGAACAACGACCATTCTCAAATTACAATTTGTACAACATGAAAAGATATTAAAAATTAGTATTCACCCAAAACATTACACTAATTTAGAACACAAACAATTACAGAATGACGTCACATGATACCTAAGCACCTAGGAATAATAGAAAATTAAAATGGAATACAACACAATGAATAACATAAATGCCTTTTACATGAGAGAAAATGCATCAAAATAAGTCTTGTAAGACAACATGTTACACAAAAAACACAGGTCACATTAGTATATAAATTTATTTACAACGTTCCACCTAAAATAGAAAACATAATTTACTGTTCTAGGTCCGTCTTACTTTATTAAATTCATGGGCTCGTGACCAGCATTCTGTTTTTTTTTTTTTTTTTTTTTTTTTTTTTTTTTTTTTTTTTTTTTTTTCTATTCCATTCTTCTCCTCGTCGCTCCCCAAATACACATTTCTTACGGACGATCTGAAACATTACACTGGCAAATTCCATTACTCGGTGTACAACGAATAGTTATTTATTAGCGCCCAAGTTGCGGAGTATTTTAAGAATCACTCTGATTCACCGTACCTCTTTCTTTGTCTCGAGAGCCTGCGGAACCTCTCCCCAAAATTAACAACGCCTACTCCATTCTTGCAGTACAAACCGGTACTGACATACTGCGGCGGTAGGGACTGATGGCCTAGCTGTTTGGTCCCATCCACCCATCAACCAACCAACTAACCAACCAACGGCGGCGGTACCATCATGGTACTACATAAACAAGGTGGCTTCCTTGAGACAGTGTCCGTGGGCACCTACCACGGCACTTGTACTGCACTTCCCTCTACCTAACTAGATGTACCCAATACAAATCCTGCAACAAGGACGTTGTAGCACACCGAATGATCCCAGTTTCTTGGTATTGATAGAACCGGGAAACGAAACTTCTTGCATCTATCCATGTGACCAAAAGACAAGAACACATAAATGACACAAAGATTTCAATATTTCCTTAAAATTAAACAGTTATTGGCCAACCAGTGCCCCAAGGAGAACAACAGCTGGTGTCACCACAGCGAAGGGCATACACCCGCGACTTGTGCAAGACCAATACAGCTTTTTGCGTCTATTGATAGAGCAGTACTAGCGCATATTACACATCAAAGCTATCGCCTTCAAGTCAATGTTAAAGTCAAGTCAAGTCAATGCTATAAGGTAAAACAATACCCCTGTAACACCAAATTTTCATGACACTTTAATTAATATACAAAACAAAAACACAGTAGACTGGAACCTGTAAATATACAAAAATATACATACTAATACACTTATTAAATTTCTTTCTGCTTCGCTTCTTCGGTTGCCTGTTTGACTATGTCAACCGAATGAGTAGCTGTCTTTCTTGGGAAGTAGACGGACCAGGCAGACTTTCCGGTTTATTATGCCATGGGTCAGGGAAACGCACCTCGACGCCTTGTGGAGGGGTCGATGGCCTCTGCCAGTGCACATGATTTTGCTGACCGTTTCTTTCGTTACTTGACTTAAACTGTTTACCGGTTCCTCACTTTGTCTTCTTTTGCTCCCGGTTCTCGTGTCAGGAACCCTTTAGTTTCTAGCACGCGCCGTCGTATGGACATGTGTGTTTACCTTGCCCCACGGAACTATGCGCACTGCCATGACCGTATACGTTATGCGGGCGAGGCTGGAAATTTTGGCATTGATAGGAATTCACACTAACACTGCCACTCGAGTTGGAGCTACTTGCTGGCGGTTCATAGTCGAACTCGAGCTCGTCCAGCATCGCCTGAAATTGCTGAAGGTCATCCTTGCACCTCCCTGAAATGATGGCATTGCGCAAGCTCTTCCACAGTTTCGTTAGGCAGATCCTTATTAATTCTGGTATCGGATAGGGAAAATCGAGAAATTGGTTTTGTCAGCATGACCTGTACAAATTCCGGCTTATTATGCCATGGGTCAGGGAACCGCACCTCGACACCTTGCGGAGGGGTCGGTGGCCTCTGCCAGTGCACATGATTTTGCTAACCGTTCCTTTCATTATTTGACTTCAACTGTTTACCGTTTCCTCACTTTTACTTCTTTTGCTCCTGGTTCTCGTGTCAGGAACCCTTTAGTTTCTAGCACGCGCCGTCGTAGGGACCTGTCGTAGGGACCTGTGCGTTTACCTTGCCTCACGGAACTATGCGCACTGCCATGACTGTTTACATTATGTGGGCGAGGCTGAAAATTTTGGCATTGATAGGAATTCAGACTAATACTGCCACTCCAGTTTGAGCTACTTGCTGGCGGCTCATAGTCGAACTCGAGATCGTCCAGCATCGCCTGAAATTGCTGAAATCCCTGAAATGATGGCATTGAGCAAGCTCTTCCGCAGTTTCGTTAGGCAGACCCTTATTAATTCTGGTATCGGATAGGGAAAATCGAGAAATTGGTTTTGTCAGCATGACCTGTACAAATTTACAAGGGTTCAAGAAGAGGGAGGAGAGACAGTGCAGTATCATGAAGATACTATGCTTCACCCAGTCAAGTTGGCTTTCAGACCAGTAGGACGCGAGGAAATGTAGATGGAAACCGCGGTAATCGATCCCATTTCTCAGGAATGCTCGCATTCTAGTGGCGGGCTCCCCTTCAAGGAACCCACACAACAAAATATACCTTATTGCACTCAGGCCAGTTCGGAGGGAGGCAATACTCAAATTCGTGCAGCCATGCGCGGGGGTGGATTCCGTCAGGTGGGTTATGGAAGACTTGGAACTTCAAATGCTCAGGAAGTGGTTGTAGTTGAAAGCTGGAGTTGGCTCATGACTACGACCAATTTCTATGCTCGTGGAGTGTCATCGTCCTCAAACGTGGACCATCCGCGGTGGTGTCCGCACGCGTCACTGCGCACGTGACTGCTGCACTGCCATGACGGAACCTCTTCAGACAGCCACGTCTCCCCTCGCTATCCCATGTCCGTTATGTCCCCACTCCCCGCTGGTTTTGTGCACTTGACCACAGAGTAACAAATGTTCAAATGTTTGTAAGTCTTATGGGACTTAAGTACGGGGTTATCAGTCCCTAAACTTACAAACTACTTATGAACTACTTACGAACTAGGACGGCACAAATATCCATGCCCGAGGGGGGATTCGAACCCGTGGCCGTGAAGACCGTGACTGAAGCGCCTCAGTCCCCTCGGCCACCGCGGCCGGCACAGAGTAACATATACAGAGGAGAAGCCCCCCCTAAACCACTGTCCTACGCTCCCCTCGTAGCTTCGTAAGATGCTAGCAGGTACCACATGATTCCCTGGCTTAGGGTGCCTCTCGCACGTCGGACGGTAGCATGGAGGGGAGGCTAAGGAGAGAGCTCGTGCCGCCTGCCACAAGGCCACGGCTGTGTCTGGCTTACTGCCGTTTGAGGGAAGGTGGTGGTGGGGACAGCCGCTAACTGCCGCCTGCTCTGGCCAGTTTAAAGAGCTGCTTCTGACTGCAGCGCCATCATGGGACATCTTACGGAACTGCTGGAAACCCTCCCTCCCGCACCCCTGAGCGTAGGACCAGGCCGTTACAGAGGTTCCCGTCTGTATATATTTGTCTGTGACTTGACCCAGTCGGGTAGTGATGTCTCCAAGATGGTATTTTACCTGTTCCAACTCAGGCACCATCGCATCTACACGCCCGCGTACTGAACCAACGGTCGAAATCACTTCGTCAACATGGCCTGCCACTACGCCGACGGGTGTGTCGATGGGTTGACGTCGGTACACATGCCCCCGACACGTGTTTCTACATCGTCGAAACATGCCCTCATCTCGCCGACACCCTCGATTACGCCATCAACGAGTGCTTCAACTTTGTCGATTCTCACGTTAACCTTGGTGATTTTGGTCCAGTTCAATTTTATGGCTTGGGAGTTCTGCTCGATCTGCTCGAGCACCACTTTCGCCATCTCGTCTACGTGACCTACAATTTCCTCCTGCCTGGTCATATGTTCATGGACAATCTCCTCCTGTCTGTCGATATTACCTTGTATCTCATTTTTGATTGCGCATATCTCCTCCCGAACTTGTGTTTTGATTCCGTCTATCCCCATAACTTGTGTTTTGATTTCGACTATATGGGCGAGTAACAGGGCCAGCTCGTTACTCGCTGAGACAGGTGCTGGCCCATATATGGCACTGTCCACACCCAAACCCGACCCGGTTTCAGGCGCTGCCATATTTGGCACTGTCTCGCTTCCAGTCAACATCGTGCAGGTATTTTCGGTGCTCTACGTCTGGTCAACTACGGGGGCACTTACACCATGATTGCTGGGTTCAAGTTCCCTACCGGCGCGGTTGGCCGATAATCTATTACCGCGTAACACTCCGATTCCCGCGACCTATCCCGTTTGCTCTCTTGTTCTTTGATCGCCACGCGCCTATGCGAGTCAATCGACGAAGATGCGGAACCGTCCATGTTTATATCTACAGCGAATACAGAGACTAAGAAAATGCAACTGCCTAGCAATCCTCGTGACAGAACACGGGTGCTTCAATAGAAATGTCACACGCAATTCACACTTTGCTAAAAAGCACGAAAACTACCCTTAACAAATACACACCCCCCCCCCAAAAATACACAAATTGCACCACAAATTTCAGCATTTGGTGCACTACTGTACTCACACACTCACGCAATTCCAGGGGGCGGGTGGATACTTGAAATAATAAAAAGTAAAAAACATCAGAACACTCCGGAAGAACGAATCCTGGCAGCGGTGCGCCAAGTGAAAGGATTGTGCTGTTATCTAAATTCTGGCTCAGACAGCTAAGTGAAAGAAGCGTGACTTTACTGTTTTTAATAGAAATGCACTTAATTAATTGACGATCCCCATCTATTGATCTTAAGTAAAATAATAAATGGTGACAACGGAAAAGCGGGTTAGTTTTCTCTCATCCAGAAGGGAGCAAGAGACAAGATATATGATATGAATACACAACAATTGCAAGGTATTTAGTCTGGGAGAATTGAAATTAGGACAAAGAGTTAACGTTTAACAAAATGATTTATTGTCCAAGGAATAAACAACAAAGGGGAGGAAACGAACTTAAGTATATTAAACACACTCCTAACAAGAGAATCCACCTTTACTTAAGATTATATGGCCCTAAACTGGTCACCAGCTAAGGTTGTACTACCGTAATTAATAATAATTATTTTTCAGAGAGAAGAAGGGAGGAATTGATATACATTCTCACACAGATACATGCGCCAAGCCATGCAGGTACTTACCAGTACCAAACACAAAAACAGCAGCGCGGAAGGTCCATTCGTGCACCAATAAAAGAAAAACTTGGTTCCGTAGTGTATGGTCTTGTGGCTTACGCTAAGGGTAGCTATCAGCGGGAACAAACGCACGTGATAGAAGAGCGCGAGGCTTGCGATACAGTCGTGAAGTATAAGTTTCCAGAAAATATCAAAATATCGATTAAATAGGGAAATTCGCTAACGAATACTTAAAAACTGTAGTTCTGTTGTTCGTTTTGCACAAGGGTAAGAGAAATACTGAATGGTAAAGGTTTCAGGTCAAAATATCATTCTACAGGCTCGGATCTTGGAGTCCCAAATAAAAATAAAAATACTTTTATCTCAAATTAAAACCGCGAGATAGGTCGTTCAGCCATTCGTTGAACCCATGGGAATGATATCTAGCTACTAAGCACAGTTGCAGAAAGATACGACATGCCACAGGGTCGAATCAGAGTATTTGAACAGAGTGAAACGAATACCATTTCGGAAAAAATAAAAACGAAAGATAGGTCGTGTAACGATTCATTCTACTCAGGGGAAGAAGAGATATATCTAATAGGAATGACTACGGTATTCAACACGCTATTTCTCATACACGTGGGGCAGTGAGTACCGAAGTTACAAGCTTAGAAGTACCAAAATTCTCGGTAAATTACCACGTTACACGTAGTAGAAATCACAACATCTAAGCAAGGTTATAGCTAACAACTCGTGCGCATAAGGTGATGGAGTAAGGTGGGGGCTTTATCTCATAGAGTCCACGTGTTTTATGGACAAAGGGCAGACACCGAAAATATCGAACAGTTTCGAAAAACATCAAATATACCGACCCAATGAACATGAAAAAAATTTAAAGATGTTTAAGCGTAGGAAGGAAGGACTCTGCTGCTGTTGCAATACCAAGACAAACTGCCTGAAATCGCCTTGAGGAATGAGGCCTCAACGTACGGAAGCCTACGGTATGCGTCCAATTAAAAACAAGATACCGTTTAGCCCGCAGGAACTGGGGGGAAGAACATCGGGACTAACTAATGGCACCGTGTGTTGTTCACGGTGAGTCTAGATTTTGTGTTCAGTCGGATTAACGTCGTTCCTTTATCTGTTGACAATATTGTCATAACATGGTGGTGGATGAATGGTGTGAGGAAGAGTCAGTATTGGTGGACGTATGCACCTGCGCTTTGACTGCACAGAAGTATAAATACGAGATCTTTCGACATTTTTTGTGCATTACACTGGTGCCATGGGACATGGTACGATAACGCTCATTTTCACAGGGCTGCACTGGTGGATAGCATGCTTGAAGCTGAGGGACATGAACGAATGGAGTGGCCAGATTGTTCGTCGGACTGAAACCCGATTGAACATATTGGGATGCACTTGGCAGACCAACATCTCCCACTACGGTTGCAGAGCTAGATATTGCATTCATGGGAGAATTATTCAAAAATGTTCAAATGTTTGTAGAACTTATGGGACTTAACTATGGGGTCATCAGTCCCTAAGCTTACAAACTACTTATGAACTAGCTAAGACTAAGGACGGCACAAATATCCATGCCCGAGGGGGGATTCGAACCCCCGACCGTAGTGGCCGTACAGACTGTGACTGGAACGCCTCAGTCTCCTCGGCCACCGCGGCCGGCAAGAATTATTCCCCAAGAGCTGTATGAACATACTGTTCATATCGGTGTGCAACTGTACTGGCCGTCCGATATGTTCACACATCATAGAGGGCGACAACAATGATTATTTAACTATTATTTTAGTCTCTCGGTGCCTCGCTCTAAGTAAACGCAATGTAATCCTCAAAATACAATTTCAGTACCACAAGGTTTTCGCCGGAGCCAGGACGTGCGCTAGCCGCGCGTTTCGCGTATTTCAAGCGTCACCATTATTTATGTGACTTGTCATGCTATAGACTTCTGATAAAATAATATAGGATGTCCATTTAAAAACACACATGTTTATGTTAAAACAGAAAAGCTTTTCTTTCAGAATGTTTGAAAATAATTACATTCATGAGTCCCTGCCTTACACTGATACTGGTCAAAGTCGTTTCACAATAACTGTCGTTATTCCAGAGATCTTTTGGATGGTCAGGATAAATGGCTCACCTTGTAGACAACGAAAATATGTATACAAAAGTATAAACAAGAAATGAGAAGCAGCGACAGAGCGGCCGAGCGCATTGAGACGCTATGCTATGACTCGCGAGGCAGTTACCCATCGGAGTTTCGAATCCACCCTTGAGCATGGATGTTTGTGCATAAGTTAGTTCATAAGTAGTTTGTAAGTTTAGGGACTGATGACCCCGCAATTAAGTCCCTTAAGCGTAACAAACATTTGAATATTTTTGAAACAGTAATTTTCTGCGAACACTGACCGTAAGGCAAAAACCATTCATCGAATTGAAAAACATTTTCTCAAAAAATGTTTCGACAAATACGTATTGTTCTTGAAAGATGTAGAAAAGAATTAAATACGCTTACTGAGTTGTAATGTAGCTGAACTCATAAAATCGTCAATCCACGTAACACATAATGCTAAACTTAATCAATTAAGAGACATATCGCCAATATGTACCAAGAAATAACTTCATTGGCCCCATACGTTTAATATATTCAATGCTAGACATTTATATTCCTGTGACCTCAGGGTAATAAATTCATATGTGGGACACATACCTCCCGCTCGCAACGAAATGGGTGAAGATTTATTCCTACCACATCAGATTGAAGGTCCTTTTTTTGTTAGTCACGTATATGAAACGTGTAAAACACCATTCTGGCGAATTAATGGAAAACAGAGAGTGTAAATTGTCTATCTTGTAAAAACCTGGAGAGCCAGTCACTAATTGAGGGCTGGCGAAATCAAAACATAAAGAGGACGCTCATCCTCTAAACGGATGACTGGGGGACGATACATAAGCTCCCAAAAGTCATTTTAAGGCAAAAACAAAAATCAGCTTCGACAGTTACGAAATTGGAACTAAAGGGCGACTCCTAAGCCTTACTCGGAGACATAGGTACCCCTAAGGGGCGTAGAATTATCAGGATGACAAGAAAGACAAGGGTGACTGTTAAAACAGAAGACAATACTTGCAAATTGCAAGAAACGAGTGAATTGAACGCAGGTGCCAATAGCGATTGGGGACGCGTTGATAGGCCTGGGCGAGTGTATTTGACAATAAGTTGCACACCGCTCCTGATAGTGTCTGAACGACTTGATCCAGTTGCGCTGCTGAGCATGTGCTTCAAACTACTGGAACGTCTTAGCGATCACAGAATAAAGGAAATTATTTTAAAAAATGTAACCAATACATAGCAGGCTGGCTTCAGAAACAAGTGGAGCTGCTGCAGGCCGTTTCTAGTCTTGACAAGCTGCATTGGGACTGGATTACAAAAGAAACTGTATCTGTGGCCTTCGTCGATCTCTCAGCAGCATATGACATGATGAGGCTAGATGGACTCCTGCCGAAGTTAAAAAAGCATATCACAAGTACAAAACTGACGACACTTCTGGAAAACATGTTAACTAACCGTTAGTGGAAAGTTAGCGTTGGACAAAAACAAAGCAAGTCATTTACAGTGAAAAATGGGCTCCCCAAGGGTCAGTTATAGCACCCATGCTTTTCAATTTGTAGACAAGTAACAAGCGAAACACAGCCAGTAAAAATTTTTGCTACGCCGATGACCTTGTCATAACCATACAAAGCAGCACACTTGAGGTAGGAGAAACTATATTATCCAAAGACTTAGAAACTTTCAACAAAATACAAAGCATGGAAACTCCAGCCAAATGCAGACGTTTGTGTATTCCATCAGAACAATCAAGCTGCAAAACAACAACTCAATGTCATCTTCTGCCAACAAAGGGTCAGACACAATTTCCAGCCTAAATACCATATTGGACCGGTCTTTCACGTATAAGCGTCACTTGGAAAACACAACCCAAAAGCTTAAGATCCGAAATAACATCATTAGGAAACTGGCTGGTACAACCTGGGGTTCTGATGCATCGCCACTACACACTACAGCATTGACACTACTGTACACTGTAGCTGAATACTGTGTACCAGAGTGGTAACATAGTACCCATCGAGGAAGACGTATAGTTGAACGAGACAATAAGAGTCATTACAGTTACATTACAATCCACACCGATTCCGTGGCTGCTCACCGTCGGTAACATGCCACCACCTGAGCTGCGACGCCAGGAAACAACGAATCGAGAATGGAGGAAACTTCATCACCCCAACTGTCCACAAGATCTTCGAATTCACAAGACCTTAAACGATCCTAAATTCCCGCACTCCGCTGTGGCATAAAGGAAAGAACAACTTCGACGTTAAAGAAGAGTGGTGCAAGAGGTGGAACGTGGATACAACAGCACATCGCGGTGTCCAAGACCCAACTACCAGCCTACCAAGGTTCCATCTGCATAGACGTGTGAGGGCAAAATTAAACAGAATAAGTACTAGCCACGCCAGATCCAATGCTATGATGCACAAGTGGAGACTCCGACAGTCTCCAACCTGTGATTGTAGTGCCCAAGAACAAACAGTTCAATTCAACATATCGTCAGAGATTGTCCTCTGAGGAAATATCCTGGACCATTCAGCCACTTTATAAATGCTACTCCTTTTGCATCTAGTTGGATTCAGCCTCTCGATATTGAATTATGATTATGTGCTTATATGCTGCCGTGTGGCCGCCGTCGGCAACAGCAAGCGTCTCTGCGCGCTTCTAACGTCATCGCGGCAGTCAACGTGTTGATTAAGTTGTAATCGCATCTCTTAAACTTGCCATTGTGTTAAATTAGTAAGCTTCACATTTCGAACATGTATTTAATTAGTGTATTTACCAAATTAGTAAATTGTAGAACCGATATTTGAACATGTGTATTAAACCTGTATCTAACATAAAACTAAATAACTGTCCCACATGTACATCTCAATACTGCTGTTGTTACCGTACGATGAATAATAGTGGACAGCCCAGAGGTAGACCATAAATTCACGCCGTCCACCATCTGCAGTTCAACAAAGACATACGCCGAGTGTCCCAGCACCCAGACGGTGGAGTTTAATGTGGTGCGCGGTCTGGGTTTGGCGGCAACAGCTGCACGCAGATGCAGTCGCAGCCTCACGCGAGGTCTAGTTCGCATTGACCCTGGGCTGCTGCCGACGTCATGGTCTCGAGGTGCTGGCGCGGCGGCCTCCGCAGTGATGAAGTGGACGTACATGGGCTGTGCGTCATGCAGGTTGCACCCAGAGACGCAGGCGGTGACTAAGCTCGCAGCCGGTGGAAGCACAAGTTCGACCCACAACGTCCCGATGTTTACGCGCCACGTGCTAATCAGCGGCTACCATATTACCGGATTCGCAGAAGCGCCGCTCACTTGACAACTCCATTAGCGAGCGCTGCGGACCTGTCTGGTTACGCAAGTGGTCGGCCATTACTTCCAGGATACACCGCGTGTCTGTCTGCGTAATAGCTTCTCTATGTGGTTTAACCCTTGACATGCCACGCGGGGTCTTCTAGGGATCCCAGATAGTGTTTTTGTGATACTTCTGCAACTCATCATCACCATCATCATCATCATCATTAGAGACTGATTATGCCTTTCAGCGTTCAGTCTGGAGCATAGTACCTCTAATAAAATTCCTCCATGATCCCCTATTCAATGCTAACATTGACGCCTCGTCTGATGTTATGCTCTTTACTTCAAAATCATTCTGCACCGAATCTAAGTACTTTCTTCTTGGTCTACCTCGACTCCTCTTACCCTCCGCTGCCGAGCTCATGAGTCTCTTCGGTAACCTAGCTTCTCCCATGCGTGTAACTTGACCCCACCATTTCAGTCTGTTCGCTCTAACTGCTTCATCTATGGTGTTCATTCTCAGTTTTTACTTAATTTCCTCATTATGGACACCCTGCTGCCATTGTTCCCATTAGTGCCTGCAATCATTCTTGCTACTTTCTTATCTGTAACCTCTATCTTATGAATAAGGTAACCTGTATCCACCCAACTTTCACTCCCATACAACAAAGTAGAGCGGTGCAGCGCCCCTCGGGCATGGATATTTGTGACGTCCTTAGGATTAGCTAGTTCATAAGTAGTTTGTGAGTTTAGGGACTGATGACCCTGTAGTTAAGTCCCATAGACTCTACAAACATTTCAACATTTTTTCTTGGTACTTATTTCCTTCTTTCAGAAGAGAGTAGACCTTAGCTGATCACTCACTACATTAGCTTTGCTACACCTCGATTCCAGTTCTTTCACTATGTTGCCATCCTGTGAGAAAATACGTCCTAGGTACTTGAAACTGTGTACCTGCTCTAACTTTGTTCCTCCTATTTGGCAGTCAATCTGCTTAAATCTCTTTCCCACTGACATTACTTTCGTTTTGGAGATGCTGATCTTCATATCATAATCCTTGCACCTCTGATCGAGATCTGAAATATTAGTTTGCAACCTTTCAATTGAATCGGCCATTACAACTAAGTCGTCCGCATATGCGAGACTGCTTATTTTGTTTTCACCTATTTTAATCCCGCCATGCCAGTCTACTTTTTTCAACATATGATCCATGAATTGTATGGACAGCAGTGGCGACAGGTAACAGCCTTGTCTTACCCCTGAAACTACCCTGAACCATGAGCTTAATTTGCCATCTACTCTAACTGCAACTATAAAAACCAATTCACTCTTCATTTTTATATGCCTTGCATCCATATAAGATACATATTTCATAAGTACATTTATGATGTGTTGGTAAAAAATCATAAAACAAACATCGTACTTGGGGTCTAGGCGGGACCCCGCTTGGTAGACAATGTTACATATTTATATTTTCTATTTTTCAAACCTAAAGCACTGTAAATTTACAAAAATGGCCACTAGCAAATCTCGGTAAAATTCTTATCTCAGTGACCCAGAAGATGTCTTGAGCGAATGTGATAATGATTTTATTCCAGAAACAGATGTATCAGAATCGTAAGATAACATTGAGGTGAATTCACGTAAAAGTGACATTGCCGGCGAAAATTCTGACTGGGTTTCCAGTGATGGAGATGAGTTCATTGCAAATTCAGGACGCAAATGGAAACGTTCTGTTCCTCCAGTGACTCGCCGTCGTCAGTGTAACATTGTGAATGGATCTCCCAGGCCAACGCGACTACAATGTCTGATAATTGCATAGAATCTCGGGCGAACGGCCGGATATCCATAACTTCTTGCCACGGTATTTCGGTGCAGAATCTTCTGCCCAACTTCAGGTGAGTACCGTGCTGAGCTGTGCTATTTATGACCAATTCAGCCGACATTGCGCGTGCGTGTACTTAGCACGCGCGTTCATTACAGCTACGTACGCTGCTCCGAGCGCCCTCCGTGGTGGATGCTTGCCACTTCGATATCAGATAGATTATCATCGTCATTCAGTTGCAAGGAACTACGCCGACTGCGAAGTTTTTCAATGACAGGATTCCACGCATTCCACCGCTGTCTTCATTAATAAGAGTCTCACTGTGAGACAGTCTTATTTCCACAGCTTCATTAATAATTGAGCTCCAAAAGTTTGATGTGTGGTCCACAATTTTTGTTCCATTATAGTTTATTGAATGACCCGTGGAAATTGTTCGGCGATTGCGGACTTGATGGGCTGGAGTAGCCGAGTATGACGCAGGTGTTCCACAATACCCTCTTGCACAGTGCGCGTCGTCTGCCCTATATATGACTTGTCGCACTCACACGGTATCCGGTAACCACCTGCTTTACGCAGCTCCAGATCGTCTTTGACAGAACCCAACAGCGATGATATTTTAGTAGGAGGGTAAAAGATGACTGTTACTTTATACTTTCTTAGTATTCTGCTTATCTGCGATGAAATATTACCAATATATGGGAGATAAGCAGTCGATATGAGAGCCTCTTCTACTTCCTTGTTCTGTCGTTTGTAGGTGAGTATCTCTCGGTTTACTTGCTTCCCTGAATACCCATTCTTTAGGAATACTGTCTGCAGGTGTTCCAGTTCCGTGTGAAGGCTGTCGGCATCAGAGATGGTATTGGCTCGATGGATTAAAGTCTTGAGGACGCCCATTGTTTGTGCCGGATGGTGGCAACTAGTAGCTTATAGATACAAATCTGTATGAGTGGGCCTGTAAACCGAATGCCCAAGTGAGCAATCACTTCCGCGTCGCGCGAATGGCAAACAACGATTTTTCTCCATCTCCATAGTAAATTTTGTTTTCGTGTATGGAGTTCGCATGATGTAAAAACACTTGGACATGGTCCACGCCATGAGGCCACACTATGAAAGTGTCATCAACGTATCGCCAAAACACTATTGGTTTAAGAATGGCTGACTCAAGTGCTCTCTCCTCAAAATCTTCCATAAAAAGGTTGTCCACAACGGGAGACAAAGGACTCCCCATGGCGACTCCGTCAGATTGTGCATAAAACTCGTCGTTTGATAAAAAATACGTCGAGGAGATTGTTTGCGCTGTAATGTCTTCGCCAAACATGCGGCCAATGACGTGTAGAGAGTTCACTAGAGGCACTTTTGTAAAAAGTGAAACCACATCAATGCTGACCAACAAGTCGTTACTTTACAGCTAAAATGACTGTAGTCTGCTGATAAAATCATTAGAATTCTTTATATGATGTGGACACTTGCCCACCACAGGTTTGAGCAAAGAAGCCAAGTATATTGCTAGGTCGTAAGTATGTGCACCTTCACCAATGCTGAAGCGTCACATGTTGTTCAGCATTACAAAGCAAATGCTGACGTGACCCGAATCAGAATTAGGACAGACGTAGATTCTGTCGAACTGAGAGAGCTTTTTGGTGTGCTACTTATTCATGGAGCACTCCGATGGCGAAAGGAATCAATTTCTGAAATGTAGACAATAGACGAAACCATTCGCCGTGCAGTTTTCACTGCTGCCATCTCACGGCCAGATTTCCACATATCCTTCAGTTTATCAGTTTTGACGATATAGCAACATGTGCATAACGAAAGGAAACTATATGGTCTTATCTGAACATTGTATATCTCTTCAGAGTTACAAATATAAAATTAAAGATATTATTTGATGCCAACAATAGTTACACAGGCTTTGATGACACAAGCTTGGTTTGTTAAGGGGTATCCAAGCCATCACAGCAGCAGAATGTGTGTGTAGGTCTTGTGCAACATAAATCAAATACATACATCTGCGTAACATTTATTCAGTAATGGGTCGAATAGGAGACACTGGAAAAATATTATATACGCGCTTTCTTTTATCGAACACGTCCTAAAACACATTTCGATTCTGCAGCCATCATGATTTGAGACAGGGAGCGAAGTTTACCGTCGCCAGCTCCAATATTGGCAACTGGCGACCTAGGCTTAACGTAAATTTATTTCTAAAAGCATTAGAGCTAGGTTCAAAATTATTGAACATTCACAAGCCTGAAGTAGTAATTATACTAACGAATAAGGCAGGCCTACATATCTACGTAGTTTTTGGAAACTGAACAATGCATCTCAGTTTTAACTGATGACGTTCTTTATACGAAATGTAACACCCAACACTCGTCCACAATACTGCTTCACTACTACAGTCTCTGTCAACAGACAAAATCTAAAGCGCGTGGTTGCTCGCCGTGGAGGTTCGAGTCGTCCCTGGGGCATAGGTGTGTGTGTTTGTCCTTAGGTTAGTTTATCTAGGTTTAAGTAGTTTGTAAGCTACGGACTGATGACCACGCAGTTTGGTCCGATAGATTTACAAACATCTGAACAGACAAAAATACCACGACACAAAGACTAAACAGGTGAATTTCACGCGCAACCCAGCCAAACAGAACATCCAAAAAACAATTTAATAGCTCCCAGCCGAAGCATACGCCAATTGTCAGCGGCGTAATTATACCACCAATAATACGTCGCAAACGTGTAAAAAGCACACCATAAAGAAAACAAGGGAAACTAGGAGCTAATAAAACGAATGCCAAATGGTGCATTATCTACCCAAAATTGAATAACAAGAAATATAAACTGTTTGTTTTCTCTTGCATGTGACAAGGTGTACAAAACGTTGAATACACACTAGTAAAAAACTAATATATCCAGTGATTTTAACGACTTATTAACGCTGCGGCGGAGTGGCCGAGCGCATTGAGGCGCTATGCTCTGATGCGCGAGGCCGTTCTCCGTCGGGGGTTCAATTTGTCCCTCTTGCATGGATGTTCGTGTTGTCTTTAGTATATGTTAGTTTGTAAGTAGTTTGTAAATTTAGGAACTGATGGTCCCCCAGTTAAGTCCCATACGCTTAACAAACAATAACTTATTAACGTAGCATCATGTATGTACAAAAAATTAAAAAACTCGCATTTCTATGCCGAATTTCTACAAAACTAAAACAGATAATTCTGTCTGCTAATTTAAGCGAACTATACAGTGAAAAATCTCGTACAAACAATTAGAACGTATATCTCAAAATGACATTTTTACGGTACCACTGTAATTTTCATAAACGCAATAGAGAAATACCCACTGATTATAGCACAAATGTACCGAAACATGTATGGAGAAGAGTAACAAAAATTGAAGTATCTTTCATACGGCGGAATAGCCTCACCATTTATTTAAGCAAGCACAGAAGAAAGAAGAGTACCAACATCAAACGATGATCGTTGGGAGATTTTTCTTGTCAAACTAAATCCATAGGTAAGAGGTGGTGTGCATTTTTTCATATTCAGTTAAAGTTTTTTGGCGATCAGAGTTGTTTGACTGGTTAGTGCTTCAGAACTGTTGTTTCTCACCCTGATTTAACATATATAGAAATTCCCGACATTAGCTGTAAGAGGAATTTAATTAGATCTCTATCAATTATGAAAGTTGAAAATTTGTGCTGGTCCAGGATTCGAACCCGGCTCTTCTGCTTGCTGATCAGTTGGGCTGAACACTACAGAACCCGGGTGGAGTAGTCACCACTACTACATGAAATACTCTACAATGTCTCCCACCAGACACAAATTCAGAAGCAGTGCCACTATTAAACGCGGCATTTCACCGATTCCCAGAAGGGTGGGACATGGTGTCACATGAAACAGGTATCCAAGGGAATACACAGCACTTATGAGTCATTTATGGGAAAATGATGAGTGCCATCCCCTTGAACCATGGAAATTACCCACGTGGGGTGGCTTGCATGCTTCAACGACACAGTCACATTGGATGTGAAACCACAACAAACGGATAACTGTGAGGAGACTTTTCCTGAAGAGTGGCAGGAGCCTTACAGTAGTTGCAGGACAACGATGGATGCTTGGCTGATCCGGTTATAACATCAGTTAAAGTGACATTGCATACAATTACGGTGATCGGCCAAGGAAAGAGCAAACTACAGCCGTTACTATTGTATGGATATATAATGGTAGAGCCCTCCTCGGTGAAATATAACTGAGATAAAATAGTCTCCCATTCAGATTCATGGATGCGACTACTCAGTAGGATGTCGTCAACGGGGCAAACAGGCATTCTACGTATCGGAGCATGGAATGTTCTCTTAATTGGGTCGATAATTTAGAAAACTTTAGTAGCGAAATGGGTACAGTGATGTTGTATGCAGTGGGATTAGTTAACTTCGATGGCAGTATGTACATGATTTCTGGTCATGTGAGTACCGGGTTAAAACTAAAAATTACTTGGGGATAACGTAGTATTAGGTGTAATAATAGGGTTGCAGGTAAGTTACCATGAACAGTAAAGCGTTATAGCGCCCAAGATAGCCACAAAGCCAACATTGACGACAGTAATGCACGTTTATAGGCCAACTAGCTCTAACGACGATGGTGAGGAGATTGAAAAGCTGTATGACGAGGTAAAATAAGTTATTCAGTCATAAAGTGATAGAATAACTTGATTGTGATGTGAGACGGGAATTTCGTACCAGAAAAAGTGCGAAAAGCAGTGATACGAGGGTTGCAACTTGAATGGTGGCAAAACGGTTGTGGAGACACTATGCAATGGAAGCTACTATTATCGCTGACCTACTTCCCTTACCGCCGTGCGCACAATCGAGGAAAACACCGTCACTTGTGAGCGACCGATCTAACTTAACGGTGTTACTGTGTATTCGAAACAGGAACCATGGAGTTAGATCAAGATTGAATGTGCCAGAGGTCGCACAGCATGACAGTGTCATCAAGGTGTGCAGAAAATCGGCATTGTCTTTCAGAACAGTGGCACGTTAGGTAAAAGCTTTCAACGAAAGTCGCAAACTGTGGTAGACATGAATCGGGCAGGTCTTCCTAGCGTCTCTGAAGAAGAAGTGCACACGGCTGCCACGTTAGTGGACAGTGATCGACGCCAGACGATTCGTGAACTCTCCAACCCATCATTTTGCACGACAATCAGCACAAGCTGTGGCTATTCTGTTCGTTCGATAGAACTGGGAAGTACTGTACCAGCGCCTTCCACCGCACTAAATGTTCAAATGTTCAAATGTTCAAATGTTCAAATCTATCGGACCAAACTGCGTGGTTATCAGTCCGTAGCTTACAAACTACTTAAACGTAGGTAAACTAACCTAAGGACAAACACACACACCCATGCCCCAGGGAGGACTCGAACCCCCACGGCAAGCAACCGCGCGCTCCGCAGCAAGACGCTTTAGACCGTTCGGCTACTCCACCGCGGCTCCACCGTACTCCTCAGACTTGTGACTCTGATTTGATTCCGAAGATGAAGGAACCACTTCGCGGAATTCGCTTTAAACTGTTCCAGAGATTTGGCAGGCAGCAGACCGCTGCGGTGGAGTAGCCGAGCGGTCTAAAGCGTCTCGTTGCGGAGCGAGCGGTTGCTCGCCGTGGTGGTTCGAGTCCTCCCTGGGGCAACGTTGTGTGTGTTGTCCGTAGGTTAGTTTACCTAGGTTTAAGTAGTTTGTAAGCTACGGACTGATGCAGTTTGGTCCGTTAGATTTACAGACATTTGCAGCAGACCGCTCCATTCGCACTCTCAACAGAACAGGCTCTGCTAACGGTATACTACGCCTTCCACATTGCTGTTGATTTCTCTACAACGTTGGTGACTAACTTGAAGGACAGTAACAGGTGAAAACATGTAACGCAATTGTATCGATTTAATACAAATAAACAATCCCTGAGGCAGATTTTCGTCTCGAATATGTCAAAGACAATAATGATAAATCTGAAGCATAGAATTAAGATTTTTATGCGGCCGGGAATCGAACCCGGACCTCTATGCTTACTAGGGAGAGGTCTTACCGTTAGACTACCATACCAGTAACAGTTTAAGCGCCTCAGATTAGTCTAAGTGCTGTGGTAGTCTAACGGTAAGACGTCTGCATAGTAAGCATATAGATCCGGGTTGCGATTCCTGGCCGCATCACAAATTTTAATTCTATGCTTCAGATATAGCATTATTGCAGTTGTATCGGTTGTGAATAAATAGTTGCCACTATTTAAGTTCCAACCCTCGTAATATGTAGAATGGGGAAAAGCAATCCAAGAGGAACCCAGATTGTTGAATTTTACACAGGGAACAATGTAATCATTACAACATTAGGTGGGAAAATCATGGACGTTTCAGGTTAAGTCCCATAAGCTATACAAACATTTGATTTGAGTTTGCAGAGGAAAAATCGCATTGCGTAGACTTTGTTCAAATATTTGTAGAGCTTATAGGACCCAACCACGGGGTCATTAGTCCCTAAACTTGCAAACTACTTACGAACTAGCTAATACTAAGGACGGCACAAATATCCATGCCCGAGGGGGGATTCGAACTCCCGACCGTAGTGGCCGTGCAGACTGTGACTGGCGCGCCGCAGAACGCTCGGTCACCGCGGCCGGCTAGACTTTGCGCATGCTTGATTTTAGCACATACAACGCTGCGATCGAAATGTAGGTAAGATATCGAAATTTTATTTAAGGTTAAGAGTAGAACAATAACTCTTTTCATTCTCGAGATACAGATGCGGGAACTTCGCGTAGTTCTGTCCATGCGGACCTGGCCGCTGTACGAAATACTTATCGTCCGATTTGGTTTGTGGCTCCACATCTAAAGACTTCACCAATAAATTCAGACTGACCTGTACCGTAACCAACTATTCGAATAGACCGCGAACATGTAGTCATCGGAACATAACGTAAATGAAGAAAACCATTTAGTAAGTCTTTGATGAGTATTTTCTTGCGTATTATGCAATGGGATACCCAATATATGATTTTTTACCCAAAAGTGAAATTAAAGATGCCTTTACAACGCCAATTATATTTAAATGTCTAATATTTGTCTTGTGTAAATTCCATGTTTCCCGTAATGATACACATGAAAAACAATGATAAAAGCTTGCTTCAGGAAGTATATATTAATTTCATACCTAAACGAGAATCTCGTTCACTCACTAATATGTTCAAAATTTGTATGTTTTCGGCAACTACTCGTAGATAAAACCAACGACGCGTAAATAATTTAAGCTCGCGACGTTATGCAAGAATTTTCTTCACAAATTTATTCAAGTTAAAATTATATAGATATCTGCTGCGTGATTCATTCGCCAGTGAATCTTTAATCTATTAATTTATATTATGAATTAGTAGAAGAATCGAAGGTCGCTTCTGAGCTCCTAGTTTTCTCTGACGACTTTCAGCAACCGTACTGTTCATCTTCCTGCATTTCTGATATCTAATGGAAGTACTATAATGTTCACCTCCCTTCTTCGCTTCTTACGAACGCCCAACAGTACAACACTGTACACAAGTTAAAATTATATAGATATCTGCTGCGTGATTCAGTCGCCAGTGAATCTTTAATCTATTAATTTATATTATGAATTAGTAGAAGAATCGAAGGTCGCTTCTGGGCTCCTAGTTTTCTCTGACGACTTTCAGCAACCGTACTGTTCATCTTCCTGCATTTCTGATATCTAATGGAAGTACTATAATGTTCACCTCCCTTCTTCGCTTCTTACGAACGCCCAACAGTACAACACTGTGGTATTATTCAAGCCCAAATATACGAAATTCACAAGACTTCTCATGGCAGCCAAACAACGTATAGGAGCAAGATGGCAGAAGGAACCATGTTACTCGATTTCAGCCAATCGGCGCGGAAAAAGATGGCCATACTTTGCTTATACAGAGCTTTAGGCTATACGGGTGATGCTGGCAGTGCGGCGTGAACTGGCGATTTTGTAGGTAATAGGGTCTCGGTGACACCCAGAAAATGTTTCAGCCTCAAACGGTGCAAGTCTCACACACAGGTCTAATAACCGTTCATCGAACAGTTGTTAATTATAATTGCGGTGTTGAGAAAGTACCAGAGCTCCAGGTGCTAATTACTGTAGGCAGTGAAATCTGTGGATTGCCGGAGATACGTTCAGCTTAATTTGTTTTACAAACGACAAAAAGGTGTTCAGGAAAGCTAGAATGAATAACGTAGGTGGCGGCGGTTTATCCTGTAGCGAAATTGAAGTAGAGAGCCTGTAAGTTGGATATACAGGAGTACATTTATTTATTTATTTTACCGACTCCCTGACTCAATAAATGCTGGAAGAAAATTTCAATATAACTAAAGCGTAGAATTGTAATTGATGGTGAAATTGAGTTAATCTCGATATGTCGCCAAAATACATGTCCAAAACCTGAGTAAAGCATAAAATATCGTTCGAATTGTAGGTAACCTCATTCTCCGTAGATTTTCTCGAGAAATTAAATGATGAATCCTCTAGAATAGTAAATGATTGAGAAAGTCTACTTAACATCCTAGCAAAATAAAATACAAAGCCAATAAACAGCATAAAACAGATACAGCTATTAGTGAACGGGGAGTTGTCAAAGCGAGACTAAATAACGAAATCTCCAAATCCAGTAAATTAAAAATAAATTTATTCAAAAAGACAGATAAAAATCCCCTTAACACTTTCTTGAGTGAGAGTGTGCCAGTCTTTCTAAACTAACAATATGAGTGTAGATTGGATGTCATTTACATTCCTGAAAAATTACTGAGAGCGATTGAGAAATTCATAACAAATAAATTACTAAAAGAAGGGGCTCCTGCCAAAGGTACATAAATTAGTTTAGGTCACACTTGCGACAGAAAAGAGAAAAACGTGACAACGTTTCACAGAAACTCGAAATTTACCGCCGCCTTACATTCGGAAACCTACAATAGTTTCCACAATAAAACCTTGTCTCGCAATATAGTACAACTCCCAGTGCCATTCTTGTCATATTTAAAGTACACTAGAGGTAAAATGTGATCTATTCGTTCACTACGCGATAGCAATGGTGATGCTACCGATGACAATGCTGCTAAAGCACAATTGATTAAACAACTTTCATCACAGAGAACGAAGAAAATTCTCCAGACTTGGAACCGAGAACAGCTGCCAGCATGCGTAATTCAGAAGTAGTTGACCTTGGAGGAGTGACGCAACTTAAAAAATTACTTATCAAAATCAAGGTCTGCGGTCGTAATTGTATACCAACTACGTTCCTTTCAGAGTATGCGGTTGCAGTAGCTCCATACCTAGCTATCATATGGAATTGCTTCTCAGCTAAAGACAGGTTCCCTACGACTGCACAGGTCACACCAATATTCAAATACGGAATAGGTGTGATCCGCAAAATTACAGGCCCTTATCATTGACGTCACTCTGCAGCAGAATTTTTGAACTTCTATTTTTTTTTTTTTTTTTTTTTTTTTTTTTTTTTTTTTTTTTAACATTGTGAAAAACTTGGATTCACAAAGGATCGCTTCTGTAAAACTCGGCCAGCTCTTTTAATATGAAGAGTGCTATCGACAATGAGATACATGATAAACCGCCCGCTCAAGCAAAACGTGTCCTTGAAAAGCAAACAAATCTACAGTCTTACTCCAATGTTAATGAAATTTGGTACACTTGATCTTCAAAACCAGAATACGGTCACTATCTACGTAAAGTAGTGTCCATGTTGAATAATAATTTACCTAAGGAAGTTGACAAAATTTACCTTTTTATTCCGATTATCATGAAATTTTGATCTCTCCGGGGGGCACCACCTTGACGTAGCGCTGTCCGTGCGGCTGGAGAGGCTTGTGTATTCGTGTGAAGCTGAGGCCTATAACGAAGGTAGAGAATCTACTGGCCTCAGCCGATGGATCAGACTAAGAGTGTCCCACAACGTTTCCATTGTTGGTCCCTTTCCAATTCCCAAAATACCCAACCCTAAGGAGGCTTGGGAGTATTTGGGGTGGCAACCACATGAACCTCCTTAGCTAAGTCTGACATTCATCCACTTACTTGTGTCAGGCTTCTCCTGTTTTCTTTCCTAACGGCCTACTTTGGCCAACTTTTGTTTTTTTCGTTCCCAAAGGTATTAAGTTTCGGGGCCTGAGGGTGACATTATTTTTTCTTCTATCTCTAACGTCAGAGGCGGTGGAGAAGGTGGACTTCAGTACGGCGTCGATGGCAGGAGAGATAAATGGTAGCGACTGTTCTCACAGAGGCGGCTACAAATCGCGTCTGACTCATATTGAGCGGCTGAATTTGGCTGGGCAACCGCTTGCCTATGTGGAAAGGAACGGGATACTACCACATTAATTTTCACCAGGAAACACATGGTATGGATATCTTTGCAAAACTACACCTCTTTCGGATCTCCGGGAGGGGAATACAACGAGATCAAATACCGAAGAGATGGAACTGGATGAAAAAGGAAAGAGGAAACAGAGGAAAGAAAGGTTAAGGACTGGAACATGGAATGTGTTTAGACTATTGCAGGCGGGAAAGCTGGAAAATGCCAAACAGGAAATTGTGAAGAACAGACTGGATGTACTATGTATGTGTGAAGTGAGATGGAGGCGCAAGAAAAAGTTGGCTATTGGAGAATACAAGTTGTTTTACTCAGACATGGAGAAGAGTGGTACCTATGCTGTGGCAATTATGATACGGAAACAGCTGATAAAGAACGTATTGAGAGTGGAGTATGTACATGAAAGATTAATGAAGATAGGATTCAAAGTTTACAAGAAGGCCATAGTTTTAATACAAATATACATGCCAGCTAGTCAACGCACTGATGAGGAAGTAGAGGACTATTACGAAAAGTTTGAAGAAATTATGGAAGAAATGCTTGCATCATTGTAATGGGGGACCTGGATGCAGTGGCAGGAGAAGGAAAAGAAGAGGGAGTGGTCTGAAGATTTGGACTGGGAAATAGGAAAGACAGGGGTGGCAGGTTGGTTAACTTCTGCAGAGAAAATTCTCTTGTGATTTGGAACACCTTGTTTGAACACCATAAAAGACGAAGATATACATGGAAATCTAGACTGAATGACGGCAGGTAGCAAATTGACTACATCATTATGCAGAATAGGTACAAAAACTGCCTAAAAATGCAAGAGCATACCCTAGAGCAGACATAGATTCTGACCACAACTTGGTGGTGGCAGACTTGCGCGTTAAGTTGAAGAGTGTGAGAGGAGGAAAATCGAGAGAGAAATTTGACTTAGAAAGACTAAAGGAAGAGGGTTAGAAAACTGAGTTGGGAAACACTTTTTTGTAGAAATGGCATAGAGGGCCTAAAGAAGAGACTGCAAACGAGATATGGAAGAGATTGAGCCAAAAACTCAATGAATCTGGAGAACAAGTTTTAAGGATGAGGAAGTATGGGTAACTAAGACAATGCTGTGAAAGATGGAAGAGAGAAGGAAATGGACGACAGTAGGAACTGAGGAAGGGAAAATAATGTATAGAAATCTGAATAATGAACCAAGGAGAGAAAGAGAAGAGGCAAGGAAGACGTGGTTGAGAGACAGATGTCAGGAAACAGAGGAACTAGGAAAATAGGAAATAATATATAGATTAGCTGCTGATCTAGTCTTTGAAGCAAAGAAAAACAGGACAAGTATTGAAATGGAAAGAAATGACGGCACAGTGGTTCATAAACTGGAAGAAGTGTTGGGGAGGTGGCAATAATACATAGTGCTTATATGATGCCGATCAAAAACTTAACAATATTGAACTGGAAGAGGCGATGAGTTACAGAAGAGGACAAACGATGCTACATCTTGGTAGAAGAAGTAGAAAAGGCTTTAAGAGAGATGAAGAACCACAAAGCAAGTGAAATTGATGGACTACCAGCAGAGTTGTTGAAGAGCCTTGGGAGTAGTGGGGTGAAGGAATTAACTTATGTATGTAATAAGATATGTGAAAGGTGAAAGACCAGATGACTTTCTCTCATCAGTCATGATACCTACTGAGAAGAAAACAAACGCTAATAAATGTGACGATTTTCGAACCATAAGTTTGATTACTCAAGCAGCAAAAGTTCTACTACGGAAAAACGTATTGCAGGGCAGCAGTTTGGTTTTATAAGAGGAAAATGAACGAGAAATGCTATCAGGCTGCTAAGAATTATGGGCGAGAGGAAGAGAAGTGTATACTGTTTTCATTGACTTGGAGAAGGCCTTCGACAGAGTACAGTGGAATAAGTTGCTGGACATACTAATAAAGAATGGAGTAGACTGGAGAGACAGAGAGTTGATTAAGAATCTATACCTGAAACAGAAAATAAGAGTACAGATTAGAAATGAGATGACAAAATGAAGCATAATAGGTAGGGGAGTGAGGCAACGTTGCTATCTCTCCCCAACACTGTTTAACCTGGAACACTTTATGCAGAAATTTATGAAACAAAACAGAGGTGTACAGGTCGCTGGTAGGAGAATAGAAGGTATTCGATTCGCCAATTATATGGTATTACTGGCAGAGATCGAAAGAACTATGACTGAAATGTTCAATGATTTCAGTAAGACTTGCGAGGAGTTTGGAATGAAAATCAATAAGAAAAAGACAAAATGTATTGTTATAAACGCAACAAAAGTTGGAACAACCGTAAGGCTAGGTCAGGAAGTAATAGAGCAAGTTAGTGCTTTCAAATACTTGGGAAGCATAATTACAGAAGATATGAGATGCCACAAGGAAGTGAAAACCCGCATAGCAATTGCCAAGGAGGCATTTAATAAGAAGAAGAGGCTTCTCTGCGGCCGTATGGACAAGAATCTCAGGAAGAGACTGACAAAATGTCTTGTATGGTGTGTAGTACTATATGGCTCTGAGACACGGACATTGAGAAAATGTAGGACGAATGAAGATTAGAAGCATTCGAGATGCGGACTTGGAGAAGGACTGAAGGGATAAAGTGGGTAGACAAAGTGAGGAATGAGGACGTGTTGAGAAGAGTGGGTGAAGAGAAATTCTAAAGGTGATCAGAAAGAGGAAACGGCATAGGCTTGGGCATTTGATGAGAAGAGATTGTCTGCTGATGGATATTATGGAGGGAACAGTGAATGGAAGAAGAAGAAGAGGACGCAAGAAGATACCAGATGGTTGATAGTTACGAGAAAACAAAGAGTGTAGCAAATGACAGGACTGCATGGAGAGCTGCATGTAAAGACCTGCTTTAGGGCACAACACTGAAGATGAAGAAATTTTGAGTGCTAAAACTTCGAAAAAAAAGGAACATAGCCGTCTACCTTATGTTTCATACGGTACATGGGGTACCTTGCCTCTTCATCGGACAACATGAAAGTTAACAGAGTAGTGGGCTCACTTTAGGTTAGTAACACTAAAAGTGAGCCGTTTAGATGGCCTATTGAAAGCTCGAAACTGAATTGAAAATAACTCCTTAACCGTTCATCTGAGATGAAAAATGAATAAACCATTTCTAGAAGAGAAGATTCTCTACATCTTCGCTCTCTTATGTGTTTTCTTTTTCAGTTTCTCGCACCGTTCAAAAACACTGTTTCTACCTGTACCATTCTTTCACTGCCTAGGTCCCGCCGTTCAACCGAACGGCTCCAATATCGCGGCTAAATTCATTGCCCGCCAACGACCAGAACCTGGCGGCGTAACGGGGCGCTGCTTTCACAACAGGACTGTGACCAATCTCTGCTACAATGCGTCAGATCGAAAAAAATATCTCACTGACGTGTTTTACGGCCCACTTTAGATTTGTAGTTTTATAAGTTTTTGCAAACATTTTGGACCTAAATAATAATAAATTAATTAATAATAGTGTCTTAAACCCTTTTAGGTAGTGGCGGGTTTCGAACCACCGACCTTGCGCGTTACAGGCCAGCACCTTGCCCACTACGCTACGGCTATACACCAAAACAGGCGTTCTTTAATCTCATACTATTGATGGCCGTTGTTAACTGATGTTAATATGGCATTTGTAAACATTATATTATCATTTATCGTATTTTTGTTAATTCCTCAGTGTGCCGTTGGTTTGAAATGGCAACGTGTAAGTTACAATAAGAAAATCATCAAATACGCAAGGAATGTCACGTGACATCTCCGAACGGCTGGTTTTCGTTAATTCAATGGAGGGTGTCAAATCTCCGCTATTTTTGCAAATATGTCTCAAACGATACGAGATACGAAAAAAAAAAAAAAAAAAAAAAAAAAAAAAAAAAAAAAAAACATAAGGGAGCTAAGTTGTAGGGAATTTTCTCCACTACCAATTAGGTTATTCAATTTTGTGTCAGATGAACGGTTCTTTTGCAATTACAATTATATTACAAACAGCGTTTTTTGGTTTTACTACCGTATTTTTTGTCCGAAAAATTTGAAAAAGGGAAGGTCTGGTCTCTGGCAGCCTACAATCATGTCTGTAAAATTTGGTGCTGATAGGTTGAACGCTTCGTCTTAAAAACAGGGAACACGTTACTGACAGACAGACAGACAGACATACATACATACATCCAAAAATCGCCGTTATTTTTGCAAAATTCTTTGAAACGCAACGAGATATGAAAAAAACATAATAGAGGAAAGTTGTAGAGAATTTTCTCCTCTACAAATTCGGTTATTCAATTTTCGTGTCAGATGGGTAGTTAAGCCGTTATTTTCATTTAAATATCGAGCTGTCAAAAGATGATAGCAAAGGCCCACTTTTAGTGTTACTACCGTAATCTAAAGAGGGCCAAAAATTCACGTAAAATTTGTTAAGAATTTGATGTCAAGGGGCTGTTATGCAAAACTTTTCCCATATTTTAACTCTGAAATCTAGTATACATGTGTAAGGATATAAATCTTTACAGAGCTGTACCGTCATATTATTTTGCTTTAAATCTTTTATTGGAGGTTTGGAGAATGTTTTATGGTTGATATTCCACCATGCAAGAAATATTTCGCAGCAAAATACGTTTTTTATAAAGAAACAAATCAATTATGAAAAGAATCATGAATCGTAATTGATAACCATAATTCATTATTAATAGGGTTGATATCGATATTTACGAACGCACTCCAAACCAATGAATATTTGCGTAATTCAAATTCTTTAAAACTGTCTTCCGAAAAGGCTGAAAAGTATAAGAAATCGTATAAATTACAGTCGCTTAAGCCTGTTTATCGGCCCTTTTTTGGCAAATATTTCGAGCAAAACACAATAAAAGTGTAAATTGTAATTTGAATGTATGAAAATGTTATATGTTTTATTATTATTTTTTTGTGTATTTCATTTTGTATTACTTTATTATATACTAGCAAACCCGGTAACGCTTCGCATTAGCTAATGTGTATGGTGTATATAGCCTAATTTCTTCCTCTCCTTCTTGCTATTCGTCCCTGTTATATTTTCCCATCGCCTCCTCCCCCTTCCTTTGCCCATCTCCTTCTACCCCTATCTTCACACCACTCCCTCTTATCGGACAACATATCCATCTCCTCCCATCTCTGCGGATATATAATCTCCTCTTCTTAAATTCATTTTATTCCCCCATTCTCCTCCTCTCCCTCTCTCTGATCTTATTTATTGCAATCGGGACCTTGATTGGGAATAGAGGTTAAAATGGATGGCTAAATCAATTGGAAACGGGTTATTAGACAGACCTTTCAATCTGCTATATGTGTGAGCTTCGTAGCTTCGATGGCCGTACTTGAAATGGTTGTATTCTACGAACAGGTATGATTCTAAAGTTAGGCAAAAACAACTCAGAAAAGGAAAATAAAACCACACATTTTTACAGCACAACTTAGCTTTTTTTTCACAGCTAGCAGAATAGAAATGCTTTTTATAACATGTTTATATCTTACTAACTTATATGCCCGTATTTCGCAAAGGTTGTTAAACAGGGACCTGTGTATATCATGGTTTTTTAGGGTTCCGAACCTAGGTCAGCAAAAACAGAATCCTTGTTGGTGTTCTGTTAATAAACTCAGTTCGTTCTCCTAGCCAAGATGTCAAATTTAAGTTGAAGTCATTGTCGAAAACAGTGAATGTTCATAACGCTTTTCATACAAAAAGTAAAATTAATTAAAGTCTGTACTCCGGAACGATGTAAATCAATGTTGTGTTCATAAAGTTAAGGCTGCGGTGTGTAACTATCTGTTTGGCGTAAACTTCTGAACACACTTCCATAGCTGAGATGAGAAATAGTAATAATAATAATAACAGCGCCATGTATTGGTACTATGGTGTAGAACTAAACTCTTTATCTGTCAAAGTAAGTGTATGCTGAAGTTTTAGAATGTTGCAGTGTTGCACTGGAGACAATTTAGTTAATCTGTATGCAGTGCTTCATATTATCAAAAGTCGACGAATACTGGAAGAGTTCACGTCTGTTTAAATAAGACGTCATGGGGGTGTCAATGTGCGATAAAGTAAGTCTGGGTAATCGTTGAAGGAATAGCGTCAACTGATCGTCTGTATAGAACTTTCCATTATTTATGGTAATACCAGTGAATTGACTTAACTGTGTAAGCAGAATCGACCTCACTTTCAGCTAATAAATGTCCCCAGGTCCTGCAGTGATTACTTCGTAAAGCATGAAGTTGAACTCGATCTTGTGTAATAGAACTATATTTTCAGAACTCGGATTATAACTCAAATTACAATCGTCTCTGCAAAAGATGACGTCTTTATCTACCATAATGTAGTCCGAACCAAAAGTAAGTAATTACAAATTTTAATACAATATTGCACCGAACAATCATGAAAGCAGGGAGGTTTCTGATGGGTTTGTCGCTCGCGTATGTATGTTACCTCTAATGGAAGGCCAAGGAGGTTAGAATCTCACCTCCTTGTGGCAGGCACAGAGTAGAAATATGTCTGGAGTGAACATTCAGACGCGCAGAAGACATTTTCTGTCCTCATCATTAAGATGGTAATATCACCTGATATTGGGATAAATCTACTAACGATACTTTACCTTGATCCTTTTTTTTTCTTTGTTTGTTTATAAAATCTTTGTGGACGGCCATCCACAGCTGAGATGATGCATCATTGATAAAAGGGGACGCCGCAGTTATTTACAAACTGCTGCAGCGGACCCTTTTATCAATAATGCTTTTTCGTTCAGTTAAGACGGGTGACTGTATAATTGGCCCTTTTAGCGACGCTTCCTCGACTTTCTTGTTGTTTCCGTGACACATTTATTTAGATATTATTTCATGTTACTGGTTGCTCTGCTAAAAGGAGGGAGCTTCTTTCCAGCCAATGCAGTACAAACCAAGCGTAGGAGGAAATAAATGTGTGAAAAGAATGGATTTATTTCAATATCACTTGGTAATTCCAGCTTAATGTTGATTAGATGCACAGAATCCAATACTCACTCCATGTATGTATAATTTAGTGGTTATACCCGTCGAAAGATGCACTTCTTTTCTTTCCATTACATTGAAAACATATGGGATACAGATACAGCTAGGAAGAAAAAAATTGTCCTACCTGGGTTAAACTTTACTTGCAGTGGCAGTGATTTAGTTCGCTATCGTTGGAAACGAACTATTCGCTTTAGGAGGACGATTAATTTACTGACCAGAACAGCATAAATAATTTATTTCATCTTAAACATCAATAATTATGCCCCCCATTCTACATGACTGATTTTTCAAACAGCATTCAACGGCCATTGCCAACATCAGTGCACAACGCCGCCGCCGTAAGTAAAATTGTACCCCGTCTTGTAGTGTATTAAACGCCATAATTAGTTATTTGATGTGCTATGTAACTAACGTCGCCTCACTTTGTCATTTCCTGTACTATGACGTTTTAGAGGCATTCCTAAACAGAACGCACTCAAAATGTTACGAGGCTACACCGAAATCAGAAAAGAAACTAGATGAATTCGATTTTCCTTGCAAAGAATTCATATGTAAATTAGAGCATCGATAGACTCTAAGGAAAATTCAAATGTACCCTGTCAAAAGAATCAAAGATGTCGTTAAGCTGTGAATGCAGCACTACAAAGCCAACAGCATATTTAGTGGTTCGTTGCTGTTCTATGGCATAATCACCGAAAAGAAATAAAAAATAAAAAAAAATAAAAAAAATACAGCAGCGCCAACTATCATTTCTTTGGTACACTACGTAACTAACAGGGCCTCTATTTACTTGCAACGGCAGCGGTTTAGTATGTTAACCCTGGCAACGAAATATTCGATTTATGGGATCATTAATTTACTGATCGGAGCCGGCCGCGGTGGCCGAGGGGACTGAGGCGCTTGAGTCACGGTCTGCACGGCCTCTACGGTCGGGGGTTCGAATACCCCCCTCGGGCATGGATATTTGTGCTGTCCTAGTTCGTAAGTAGATCATAAGTTGTTTGTAAGTTTAGGGACTGAAGACCCCGTAGTTAAGTCCCATAAGCTTTACAAACATTTGAACATTTTTACTGATCGGAACAATAAAAAGCATTCGGCAATCCGAAGATTGGTTTGAACACCACAGTGCTTTACTAGCCATGGTCCTGTTTGGAAGTGGTATGCCGTTGCCTTCCTCCGACCTTCCAACTGACTTACCCAGCCAGTTATAGGAGACCTACAGTTTAACGTGGGTTCCGAACCACGGTGCTACTCGGTATTTTTCACATGAGCAATATTTCCAGAGGTGAATGAAGTGGAAAGTGACAGATAAAAATCCTAGGACCTGGCGGGGATTGAACCCGCGACCTTTGGATTACCACTCTACGACTGTGCAACCGAGGCGCAAGTATTTACTTATTTCACATTATCAACACCAAGAATTCTTCCCCTCATGGTATGTGACTGATTTTTCAAAAATTATTCAACAGCCGTTACCAACATCAATACACTACACCGCTGCCGTAAGGATTAAACAATGCAGCATCGCCATCTATTAGTTATTTGTTATACTAAGTCAGGAACAGCGTCTCTATCGGGTCATTGCTATACTACGCTGCATTTCATACATAGCATAAACCAGAAACTGCGATATCTTTTCTTCCCCTGATCCGATTTTGATGAAATGAAGCTTATATGTTGCCCAAAGGTTGACCTGTGAAACCTCATTAAATTTCGTTTAGTACTCTTGGAGATTTGCTGTTTCACACCATGCTTATAAGCATAGCATACACATAAAATTTCAAATTACGATACCTTTCCTTCCTCTTTCCTTCCTTTGTTTCGATTTTTATTACACTAAGCCTATGTTACTCTCCAAACTATTCTCAATTTACCTGTGGAAACCCATGAATGTTCGTGTAGTACTTTTGGAGATTACCTTTAACAAATATACATACATGATGGCTTTTAAGAAAATGATTAAGTCATGATATTTTCATTTCCTCTGATCCGATTTTAATTTTTGGATTCTTTAAATAACCGCACGATATGCTCAATTTACGTGTGAAAACCCCATGAAAATTCGTCAGGTAATTTAGGAGATATGACGGTAGTTGATAAAATATTTCAAATTACGATATTCTTTTTTCCGTTATCCGATTTTTATAAAACGAAGAGTACATGGTGTCCAGAGTTACGCTCCAAATACCTGTGAAAACCCCATACAAATTCGTGAAGTAGTTTTGGAGATAAGAGGTTTTTAATAGTGAAACAAACAGACAGGACGGTTACTGAAAACACTTAAAATTACGATATCTTTTTTTCCGCGATCAGATTTTGATAAATTCATGCATATATGTTGACCCAAACTTTTTTTATGTTTCCTGTGAAAACCGCATGAAGATTCGTCCAGTAGTTTCGAAGATTGAAGGGAACACCGACAGGCCTATATTTACAGATTTATTATGAGTATAGATTCAGAGATTTTGAATAAAAACAAAATAAAATTCCATATGAAACAAAACAATTAAATGAAATAAAATAAGTTTCGAAAGTATTTGTGTTGCGTTCACTGTAACGCTTGTTGATGGACGATATATTTTTCTTTCCGTCCGGAGCAAAAACGAACAGTACAGCGAACACGCCACGTAAAACTGCCCGTGGGAAAAACACGATGATTCAAGAGTTACTCCACAAACTTCCAACGACTGGCCTTGCGCTTTATTATTCTTCATTGCGAATGCAAGGCGAACGGGAAACTCGAGACGCTTTAATTGAAAAGGCAAGTCCGTTGAGTGGTATTCTGGGAATCAGAACATCCTCTCCTTTGAACTTTTCTGTGATTATCGTTACTTCAGTAACATTGTTCATCAGCTTCTTCACAGAGAATCTTATTACATTGCATAGTTTCGGTTGGCTTAGATTGCGTTACATGTTTGTCACAGACCCGGCCTTGAGTTGCAAATCGTGTTGTGGCATTCCTGGCAAATCCAGTGAATTCAGGAATTCTGTTGTATAATTGACAACTTCATCAGGATCGGTAATGGAAGCGATCGAAGTAAATGAACGCAGGTAGTTAGCGATTTGTATTTCACTTTGTTCTAAAAAAATACACCACGATCTGTTCTCAAATTCTTTGTATCACTCAAAAGATACCACGAATTGACATCAATTCTATGTTTGCAACGCTCCAAAGATGTTATCACAACCGATAACACATGGAGGTAAGAATAATACGGAGGGGCTTCTAAAGAAACAACGTTTCGTGTTACATCTTTCTGGCTGTTTTAACCTTGTGTGACTAACACCCTCTCCCTTTAACTTCCTTGGCGTATTTGTTCGCTCTGTTACAGCGTATTTGGTCGCTAGGAGAGAAGTGAATGAATAAGCTGATTGTTGGAGAATCTAGAAAATGATCCGAACTGGAAGCGTACTTTCAATTTTTCCCAAATTCTAATATTTTCCGCTCGATTTTCCATTTTTTCCCCATACAAACCTTGTCGTGAGAACACGATCAGAAAAAAAGGAGAGTTCAGCCAAATCTATGAAGCCATTCTCAACTGATGCGCTTTCATACTTGCGACAATTCATTTTTATTAATATAGATGATATAAATATGCTAACACGAAACTGAGGGTACAGATTTTTAATATTGATCATACAAGACGGCCAATGAAACCTACATAATTCGAAAGATGGCCTGTAATAGATGTTGCGAATACAAAATTTATGTGTGCTCGTAGCCGTTAAGAGTTTTAAAAAACGAAATTTTACGTTGATACTCAAAATTCTCCATAAGTTTTGCCACTATATTATAACCCATTGTAGGTGACATAACGGTACAGGTAAAATTAGTTAAGTTAGTTGTCTTTTGGGGGTTGGTTCTTAAGATTCTGGGTTCGATTCCCGCTATGTGTCTTTTTTTTTAATTCTTCGTAATTTCCAATTCTTAACTTTTAAAAATAGTTTTTAAATATAATTAAACAATTTAGTTTATGGACCCAGCATTAATACATTCAGTTTCTTTGCAATAATCATAATATAAACACGCATACTTGAAAACTGCAGTACTGATTTCCTACGATAATTTCATCAGGAGGCCAATGAAACTTATATAATTCGTAAGATAATTTGCTGTAGATGTGCACAATACAATAATCATGAGTGTACTTTGCCGTTAAGAGTTAGTACAACGAAGTAGATTTTTTTCAAATCTATAGCTCGGGCCACGATTTAAATTCTCCAACTGTAATATAAAAGTGAACGTCAAACATTGAAGTGCTACCAACTACTGCCCTAGGGATGATGCATATTAGAAAAAACATTGATGGTAATATCAATGTAAACTTCAAAGAAATCTGTGTACGATGAGAATCGAAAGGAAAACATCGGAGAATATCAGTACTTTGGGTGCAGAAATGAACAATCTTCGCCTGCCGCGGTGGCCGCGGGGACTGAGGCGCTTGAGTCACGGTCTACACGGCCCTCCTCGGGCATAGACATTTGTGCCGTCCTAGTTCGTAAGTAGTTCATAAGTAGTTTGTAAGTCTAGGGACTGATGATCCCGTAGTCAAGTCCCATAGACTATACAAACATTTGAACAATCGTCGGCAGGATCACAGACACACATTACTAGACTGGCTCTACCAAATGCAGTGTTATTGGTCTCCCTGTCAGTTTAAACAATGTGTCAACAATTATTTGTGTACGGATATAACAGTTGTAAGAAACAGTGATAAACTGATAAAATTTGACGTTTACTTACGGCGGTGGCGTAGTGTGCAAATGTTTCAAAAATGTTCAAATGTTTGTATAGCTTATGGGACTTAACTACGGAGATATCAGTCCCTAAACTTACAAACTACTTATGAACTAGCTACCACTAAGGACGGCACAAACATCCATGCCCGAGGCGGGATTCGAACCCCCGACCGTAGAAGCCGTGCAGACCGTGACTGGAGCGCCTCAGTCCCCTCGGCCACCGCGGCCGGCTGCAAATGTTTACCGCTTGTGAGAGGTACATACTAGAACCTGTCAACTACACAGCAGGAACTTTATGGTCAACACGAAAGACAAAGCCCGTCATTGTACGTGACTGATTTTCCGAAGTCTCTCATTCGTCGGTCGCTGCCAACTTCTGCACACTACGCCACCATCGCCGTAAGTAAAATTCTGTTGTGTACTAGAAATATATGGTCTAATTTTTACCACAAGCAATACTAGTATAGATAAATAGGCAGATAATTCTTTTTTTATTTTTTATTTTTATCATCTTCTGTCCAAAACATAAGCCAAAGTTATAAAACTACAGGAAAACCTACAGAGGGCCCTAAAACACGCCAGTGAGATGGAAGAAGAAATGGACTGACGAGGTGGAGTAGAAGCTCGACAGGAAGTCAAAGAGAAGATCGGCAGACATAGGGGAAAGTTGCGATGGGCGGAGCGAAGGGTAGGAGGAGATGAAGAGATCAGGAGATAAAGAGAGAAAGGGGGAGGGGAGGAGAAGAAAAGAGAAGCTGTCAGAGAGAGACAAAGGAAGTTTGTATGGACTACCCGAAAACTAGAATAAAAGACAAAGAGTATCTGGGGGCCGCCAGTTTTTCTTAAACTACAGAATCACGTGAATGTGCAATTGGGAAAAAATGACATATTCCAACTTGCAAGGTCGATGTGAGATGAAAGGGGTTAGCCATCTCTCTTACCATACGTTTAATTTATCGTAAACTAGCTGTAAACCCGGGGTTGCCCGGGTATTTATTTATTTATTCGATCCTTGATTTAGTATTTTTCCTGTCCACTCTTTCCCTCTCTCTGTGCATCCCTTTTTTTCTAAAAACATGTTAGATTTATCAGAGAATATATAAGAAATCACAGGTAAAAATCACGAAATTCAACAATAATGCAATAATGATTGTAATAATATCACAGATGGATGACTTGATGTAATGTGCGAAACGTCAAATCGATTTTTTTAAAGAGATGTATTAAAAGAAATTTCTTTTCTACTGCTTTCTTTATTCATGCTTATATTTCCTTATTCGTATGCTTATCCTTACAGAGAAAGAGCTGAAGACATTGTAGCACGCACAGACCAAAGATATGGTCTGTGGCATCACGTTTCGCTGTATGTAACCTCCTTGCTATAGAGTCGCAAACGTCATCGCTGGCCTACAGTCCGAATTTTTTTATAATTTGACGACTTTCAACCACCATATCTTCCACCTCCTTATAGCTATCGCCATAGAACTGCTATGGTATGCAACGGAAGACTTCGGACAACAATTACATGCAAACCATTCGTTTGCGTTCCGTAGTTTTCGCTGTAGAGCGAAATATTAACACACACACACGTAGAATTTGATATACACCGACAACTTTCCATCCCAATATAATCGACCCTTTTATCATTATCAACCCTCAAGCAACAATGCAACAAATAAAACCATTTTCAAAGAGTAAATATAATTTTCAAAGAGTAATTATTGTTCCGCATTTCGCGTTACATTCTTCAAATTACTAAGTATCTATCAGATCGCTACAAAACCGTGCCTAAAACCTTCCTCAGGTATAAATTAGTAACTGCACAAATATATAAGTCTCTGCGTCTTGTCGTTTGGACGTGATAAGCGTACACCCAACAGACATTCACATTAATATATATAGATAAATAGCTACCCGATCGCCATAAAACCGTGCCTAAAGCCTTTCCCGGGTAGACATTAGTACCTGTAAAAGAATTTTAGCTTTTTATGTCTTGTGGTTCTGACGTTATAAACGTACACTGAACAGACATTCACATTTATAGATATAGATGAGGTGAACGTATGTGAAATCACAGTAGTTAAATACTAATCTAAGTCATCTCGGATTAAATGACGCATAAGTAATCGACCTCAGGATAAGTTTCGAAAATACGACCTCTACTTACTTGAAACTAACAATCCGTCAATTAATCGACTGCAGAAAAATTATTTCCTGCAACTGGTCTTCCAAGTAGTGGCAGGAGATGCGAGCAGTTCCAATTTCCCGTCACACATTTGCGGAGATCGTGTTACGCCTTGGCTTCGCCGAGCGCAAATAAAACGCAGAGGACTGGAGGGTACGGGGCGACTGATACACGAGAGCAGGTTGTCGGGCACGGTCAGACGTGACGTCAGAGAGAGCTGCAGGCAGGTTTTCCCAGAGGAGAGTGCCTTCTGGAATATTCCACGACCAGTTTGTGTCCCACGATCTTGTTGTGGTGGAGAGATCTCGCGCAGGCACTGCCGTGCAAATGGCCACGGGGGTTCGTCATCCCGAATCACGTGCATGTAAACCAGTATGTGAAGCAGACTGAGTTAATAAAAGGCGTAAGTGGTCTCCTAATATAGTATGGGATTTCCTTTGGCTCATTTATAGGACGCGATTACACCTGTCGGCTTTCAAATGTTCAAATGTTTGTACAGTCTATGGCACTTAACTACGGGGTCATCAGTCCCTAAACTTACAAACTACTTATGAACTAGCTAATACTAAGTACGGCACAAATATCCATACCCGAGGGGGGATTCGAATACCCGACAGTAGTGACCGTGCAGACCGTGACTGGAGCGCATCAGTCCCCTCGGCCACCGCGGCCGGCCTGTCAGCTTTGACCAGTGATGTCATGGCTGCATGGTAGTTTTCAGGTAGGTGCGTATTTTTTTCTACTACTTAGGTCATTAGCGCCCAACACTGCCCATAGTAAAATTGAACCGGGGTTAGAACTTAAATGGCTTTCGCCATAGTTTCCGAAATTCGTTCACCAAAGAAGACGAAGTGAACACTCCAGTATTCAATCCAAGAACGCCGGCCGCGGTAGCCGAGGTGACTGAGGCGCTCCAGTCACGGTAGTTCATAAGTAGTTTGTACGTTTAGGGACTGATGCCCCGTAGTTAAGTCCCATAAGCTTAACAAACATTTGAACATTTTGAATCCAAGAACAGCTGTCACCATGCCATTGTTAGAAGTAGATGTTCCTGGAGTAGTAAAACAACTTAAGTCACCAAACAAAAACAAATCTTCCGAGCCCGATTGTATACCAACCAGATTCCTCTCAGAGTATGCTGATGCAATAGCTCCGTACTTAGCTATAATTTACAACCGATCACTCAGCGAAAGATCCGTACCCAAAGACTGGAAAGTTGCCCAAGTTACTCCAATATTCAAGAAAGGCAATAGGAGTGATCCCCAAAATTACAGGCCTATCTCACTGACGTCGATTTGGAGTAGGATTTTGGAACATATACATTGTTCGAATATTATGAACTACCTCGAAGAGAACGACCTATTAACCAATAGTCAACTCGGATTCAGAAAGCATCGCTCTTGCGAAACACAGCTTGCCCTTTATTCACATGAAGTGTTAAGTGCCATCGACAAGGGATCTCAAATCGATTCCATATTTTTGGATTTCAGGAAGGCTTTTGACACTGTACCCCACAAGCGGCTTCTAATGAAATTGTGTGCTTATGGATTACCTCCCCAATTGTGCAAGTTAATTCAAGATTTCCTATCAGAAAAGACACAGTTCGTTGTAATTGACGGTGAGTCATCGAGTAAAACAAAAGTGACATCTGGCGTTCCACAGGGATGCGTTATATGTCCCCTACTCTTCCTCATGTTTATAAACGATTTAGGAGACAATCTAAATAGCTCCCTTAGACTGTTCGCGGATGATGCTGTCGTTTATCGGTTAGTGAAGTCAGCAGAGGATCAAAAGCAACTGCAAAGCGATTTAGACAAAATTTCTACATGGTGCGAAGATTGGCAATTGACACTAAATAAAGAAAAGTGTGAAGTAATACGCATGACCACCAAAAGAAATCCGCTGAACTTCAATTACGCGATAAATCAGTCAAACCTTAACGTCGTAAATTCTACCAAATACATAGGAGTTACAATTACGAACAACTTAGACTGGAGAGAACAAATAGAAAATATTGCGGGGTAGGCGAACCAAAGGTTACGTTTCATTGGCAGAACGCTTCGAAGATGCACCAGCTCCACCAAAGAGACTGGCTACATCACACTTGTGCATCCTCTCCTGGAGTACTGTTGCCCCTTGTGGGACCCTCACCAGGTGGGACTGACGGAATACACTGAGAAGGGCAGCTCGTTTTGTTTATCACGTTACGGGGGGGGGGGGGGAAGCGTCACGGAAATACTGCACGAATTGGGGTGGAAATCATTAAAAGAAAGACGTTATTCATTGCGGCGTGATCTGTTTGCGAAGTTTCAATCACCGACTTTAACTTCTGAATGTGAAAATATTTTGCTAGCACCCACCTACTTAGGGAGAATTACCATCCAAATAAAATAAGAGAAATCAGATCGAAAACGGAACGATTTAGGTGTTCTTTCTTCCCGCGCGCTATTAGAGAATGGAACGGTAGAGAAAAGTTATGAAAGTGGGTAATGAACCCTCTGGCAGGCACTTAAATGTGATTTGCACAGTACCTATGTAGATGTAGATGTATAAAAAAGTAAAACTCGGTCAGCAGAATGCGGCAGTGGCCAATACGAAGCCGGGCCAGAACAACCTCCTCTCGGCGAGAGAGTCGAGATGACGTTGACCAAAGATCAGGCACAGGTTTAATGGCTCGCAATTTGTTCCCTGACAGGGATGACCACTGTGGAAACCAACGTGAGATGATACGCCGGGAGACGCCAGCACGAAGGTCATCAGAGGTAGTAGAAAAGGTAGACGGCCGAGGGAGAAAAACTGCCTCCTTGGCAGCAGTATCTGCAGACTCGTTCCACAACATTCCCACGTGACCAGGGACTCACAGAAACGTCACAGTAGTTCCTCTCGCTGAAAGAGAGGTAAGACAATTGCGGATGCTTTGTACCATAGGATATAGCATACGGAGGCTCAAAAGAGCACTCAGAGAGTCCGAGCACATGACACTCTTATTGAGCGAGTTTCGCCGGACGTATTGGATGGCTCGCTATAATGCATACAGCTCAGCTGTAAAATTGGAACTTCACTCAGGGAGACGATATTTAAACGAGGCGTTGTCAAGCACAAAGGCACACCCAACACCCTGCTCTGTCTTTGAGCCATCAGTTTAGATGAACAAATTGTCATCAAATTTGAACCGGGGTGCGAGAAATTCTCTCCGGTAAACGAAACTAGGTGTGGAGTCCTTTGGAAGAGAATGAAGGTCCAAGTTAACAGGGACTTCGGGGGTTAGCCACGGTGGAGAGGTGCTCTCTCCAGTCGAGAAAGTCGCAGGCTCTGTAACGCCGAGCTGGCCTAGTAACGAACGCAAGCGAACTCCCGGTGGTAGCAGAGCAGACGGGCGCACGCCAAAGAGACCATCAAGTGAATCATTAAAGAAAACAGCATACCTTGGATGTCCTCACATGGATACCAAACGGCTAGCGTAACGGCTAAGCAGGAGTTCCCGACGATAAGAAAGAGGTAGTTCGGCGGCCTCGGCATAGAGCCTTTCAATGGGGCTAGTGTAAAACGCTCCCGTCGCCAGACGGATCCCTTGGTGGTGGATTGTGTTAAGGCCGCGTAGTATGGACGGTCGAGCCGAAGAATAGACGATGCTTCCATAATCCAGTTTGGACCGAACTATGGTGCGATACAGATGGAGGAGAGTAGACCGATCAGCTCCCCACGAGGTGAGGTGGGTGCGTGTTTGCAGGTGGTTTGAGTGATTATGTAGTGAGTTAAAGACGATACTTTCTTTTCAAACAGAATATAGGTTATAGATTAAGAATTTGTGTTTAAAAAGTGGTCTGTAGCTTCCTCAGATAGTGAAGTGTAGGTTAGCACATATTTCAGATTTTTTATTGTTATTTTTTATTTTTATTTTTATTTATTTATTTATTTATTGTATAGTGAGCGCTGAAACCTTTGATGGATGGTTCATTGTGTTGCAATAATCTCTAATTTACGAAGATAACAACAAGTTATTATCTACAATACATAAGTATTATGATATTATCCCTTATACATGTTTTCTGACATGTCTATGACGTCTTGGGTCAAAGCAGTCGGATGAAATCGCATCGTAAAATAATACTTTTCGTTTTGCCCGACGAACTGCAGCAATGTGGCGATGAATGGGCTCAACCTGTCGTAACAACGCTGCCCGAATATGGAGCCATGTTGCCCGCATAACGGTTTCCAAATTCATCAGCTTTACCGCTGAACAACTTCTGGGACGAACTGACCTTTCGATCGTGTTCCATAAATGTTCGATCACATTCATTTCGAGTAATCCACTGGAATTCTTCAGAATATTCTTCAAGCCATTCCCACACTATTCTGGCTCCGTGACACGGCATGATGTCATTAATAAAATTTCGAACATTCTGCTAGAATATGAAGTATGTAAATGGCACCAAGTACACAATCATAACAATTTCTAATCAATGTTCGGTTCAGCTGGACCGTCTCCGTAGTCCAGTGGGCTGCCACGCTGGGGGCCGGGTACGATTCCAGGTCGAGATTTTCTCCACGAGGGGACTGGCTGTTGTGGTGTCTTTCATCATCATCGGTGCCCAAGACGCCGAAATGGCGTCTCCTTAAGATTTGCACCAGGGAGGCCGAACAATCCCAGCCGTGGTCTAACGGCCAAAAATGCCACAAGAAATCGTCAGCTGCAACAGTGGATACAGTACATTTCATGTAAAAACAGCCACTAACAATTTGCAAAGTACTTTGATGACAACTTGGTTCCATGGCTTTGTCAGATCCAGACAATATTCGAATCGCATCATCAGCTCTTACCATCTGAAATCAGTGCTCATGAAGTAAGGGTTTGCTCCAGTAGACATATTCACGGGCCCAAGCAACGAGCTTAAATTTCATAGAGTGGCTAACACACGAGCTACAGCGCTCGCAACCTGTCTAAACTCGGCCGTCTTGTTTTCGGTGGTCAACACACTTGAGAGGAGTCTGTCTATCGTATGTTGTTGTTGTGGTTGAAGTGCTTTATTTAGTGTGTATTGTCTGTACAATTTTACCTGCTGAAACATGCATAAAGTGTTTTCAGTATTTAGATGCGCAAATCGAAGTGATAAAAAGACAAGTAATTCATGCAAGAACACCAAATGTTTTGCCTTGTTTGATTTTCAGTCTGTCTATTCCTGACTAATGGCACTTATCTGCCACAAGAGTGAAGTTTCACATGACATATCCTGCAATTCCTTTGAAGTAAACACTATAAAAATGCCGAGTTTTCTACCCAGTGGTGTGTTCTTTAGATATTTCTTCTTCTGTCGCTCCTGTGGTTGATGAAACCACACATTTGAGTGTCTACACCTTCCTTAAAAATATTTTCATTTCTTGTCGACTATATTAATCAAGCATGTAAATGCACATTTGAGTGTCTACACCTTCCTTAAAAATATTTTCATTTCTTGTCGACTATATTAATCAAGCATGGCTGACATACAACCGGTGCAAAGTGTGAAAGCAGTAGTGACAGCCAGACTTTTGTACTCGTATATTTCTGTGATCTTCCAGACAAATATGTACTTATTTCAGATTGGCAACAACGAAAGTTGTTAATGATACGTTATTTTGGTACGGAATGTTTTTGTGACAGCTAACCCAGGCACATTTTTATTGCAGTATTCTGTTGTCACTTTCGTCTTTGTACTCAAATTTCGTCCACCGAAGTTTACAGTCTAACCGTTTAACAGCAATTTTACACGTTTGTAGATTTAATAGGTTTAGTAAACACAAGATAAGTGTATACTAAAATTTATGAATGCAGGTTGTTACAACATCGTAGGAGAAGATACACATCCATGGTCATGATTATTCGTCATATCAGTTACTGTTCACTGTATGTTTCGCAGCTCGTTTAGATCATGTACTTGTATTAGAATCGACACAAACATATTCGCAACGGCACTTTCGTTTTTATTGGAAACCTCAGCTAACTGTGATACTTCGAAATGGAACTTTATTACCGACAGGTTCGCTATAATTTATTACCGAATTTTTAGGAAATTTACTACCATCCTCGTCAATTTGCAGCTTCGATAAAGTCTGACGGAACTTGATGCACATCCGTATTCAATAGTCGATCTTTATTTAAAACGTGGAACAGGAAATTGGTAAAATTCTCGAGTGGGTGTGTCATACCAGCTGTCAGCCGATACCCCAAATAACATGGCGCACGCCAGTTCAATTTGCTTCAGACATGGCGGGCCTATCGCCACTCTATGAAATTCAAGCTCGTTGGGCCCAAGAGAAAGGCCTCTGTCAGGAAAGGCACTGGAATCGGTCGTCTGTTACCACCGCCCCTTACCACCAAACTGTGCCGCTCTGTTCTAAAGGATGCACACACTGATGTCTGGGGTTATTCAACGCAGTGTTGTTTGTCTGTTGGCAGTGACGACTCTACGCAAACGCCCCTCCTCTCAGTCATGAAGCACTGGTCGCCGGCCGCTACATTGTCCGCGGTATCACCTAAATATTGGCGCTCTCGGAACTCTCCGGAAACTGTGGACCACGGAATAATGAATTACTTACCGATATCTGAATCTGAATGTCGCATTGGGTTGGGTACAAGTATAGTTTCGCTTTCAATGTCCTTCGGTTGCCGTCTTGTGGCCATAGTCATGTCATAACCATTTTCACTTACATCATCTACAAGGAATACTCTGCAAATCACATTAAGTGCCTACCATAGGGTTCAACGAACTACCTTCATAATATTTATCTCTAATTCCAATCTCGAATAGCGTGCGAGAAGAAAGAACACCTGAATCTCTCCGTCCGAGCACTGATTTCTCGAATTTTGTTCTGATTATCTTGTCTACATATGTAAGTGGCAGTCAACAATATATTTTCGCATTCGGAGGAAAATATTGGCAATTGGAGTTTTGTAAGTAGCCAACGCCGCAGCGATAATCGCCGTTGTTGCTATGATTCCCATCCGACATCCTGTATCATTTCCGTAACTTTGTCTCCTCTGTATCGTAACAATACAAAACGAGGTGCCCTTCTTTGGACTCTTTAGATGTCCTCCGTTAAACCCACTTGATAAGGACCTCATACTGGGCAGCAATACTCCAGAAAAGGACGGACAAACGTGGTGTATGCAGTTTCTTTGGTAGTTCTGTTCCATCTATTAAAGGTTCTGCCAATAAAACGAAGTCTCTGGTTCGCCTATCCCACGATATTATCTACTTGTTATTTGCGGTTTAAGTCTAATGTAATACTAATTCCTAGTTATTTAGTGGACTTTACGACCTTCAATTTTGATTGATTTATCTTCTGAACAAAGTTTAACGGAATTCTTTTCGTACTCATGTGGACGACTTCACACTTCTCATTGTTGAAAGTCATCTGCCAATTTTTACATCATAGTGCTACTTTATTTATATCGTTCTGCATGTGGTTTTGATCTTCATCGATTTTACAAGACGGTAAATGACTGCATCATTTGCGAACAAGCTAAGAGAGCTGATTAGATTCTTTCCCAAATCGTTTATGCAAATAAGAAACAGCAGAGGACCAATAACACAACCCTGTGGAACGCCTCCTCTGTTTAGTCAATGCGTCACCATCTATTACTACAATCTGTGTCCTATCTGATAGGAAATCCCTAACCACGCAAATTTGGGGCGAAATACTATAACTATGCAATTTGATTAACAGGAGAACGAAGAACAAATGGCAGCTCCCCTGATACACCGGATTTATCACCTTGTGTACGCGATACCAGTGCCATCCGCATTTGTGCATATGATTATCCCAAGTCTTCTGTCGGCCCCGAGGAATGGCCGCCTGGTCTAAGGCGTCATAGTACCGACTGAGCAACCGTTCCCGCCGGAGGTTCGAGCCCTCTCTTCGGCATGGGTGTGTGTATGTGTGTGTGTGTGTGTGTGTGTGTGTGTGTGTGTGTGTTTGTTGTCTACAGTGTAAGTTATCTTATGGGTTTTGTAAGTCTAGAGAATCACGACCATATCCGTTATGTGCTAAAGGCAAAGAAACATTTCAACATCTGGCTTTTGTCACCTGAGGATAAAATAAAGGGATTATTGAGGTTCTACAGTGCACTTGGTCGTCAAAATTTTCATATTCGAGAGTGCTAGAGCACATACATTTTCCAACAACTTATTTCCGACATTGTTATAATCTGACATAATGACAGTAAGGAGTGTACTTGATTAAATTATTTCATAAGGAAAACATAAAAATGTATTCCAAGCCACATTTCTTGGTAAATAATCCTTTAATGACCTGGAATTTAATGCACTACTAGTTACCACGTTCTGTGCGGCATTATCAAGTGCTCTGCGTTGCTAAAATCAACCACAATAAGGAAGATGTATAAAAATAAAAGGTTAAGGCAGAAATATAAAATAGTTTACATTACATTTATCAGAAAAGAAATTATGATCCATGTGGAATGTTCAAGTATGTGTAATTATAAGGGAGCAAACTACACAGGTCATCGCTCCCTAGGCTTACAAACTACTAAAAAACTAGCTTGAGGTAATTATACTGTACCAAAAGATTGGAAAGTTTCACAGGTCCCACCTATATTCAAGAAAGGCAGTAGGAGTAACCCACTAAACTACAGGCCTATTTCATTGACGTCAATTTGCAGCAGGATTTTGGAACATATCCTGTATTCAAATATTATTAATTATCTCGAAGAGAATAATCTATTCACCCAAGGACAACACGAATTTAGAAAATTTCGTTTTTGCGTAATACAACTAGCTCTTTACTAACACTCAAATTGATTCCGTATTTTTTGATTTCCAGAAGGCATTTGACAGCGTACCTCAAAAACGGCTTTTAATCAAATTGCGTGGTTATGGTATATCGCCCCAAATTTGCGACTGGATAGAGAATTTCCTGTCAGTGAGGACACAGTTTGTAGTAATCTATGGTAAGGCATCGAGTAAAACAGAGGTGATATCGGGCGTTCCACAGGGTAGTATCATTGGCTCTCCGTTGTTCCTTATTTACATAAACGATTTGGGAGAATAGCTAAGCAGGCTCTCTTAGGTTGTTTGCAGATGACGCCGTCATTTACCGTCTAGTAAAATTATCTGAAGATCGAAGCCAACTGCAAAACGATCTAAATAAGATATCACAATGGTGTAAAAATTGGCAATTGACTCTAAATAATGCGAATCGTGAAGTCGTCCACATGAGTACGAAAGGAAATGCGTTAAACTTTGTTTACAAGATAAATCAATCAAAAGAGAAGGCCGAAAACTCCACAAAATATCTAGGAATTACTATTACTTCAGACTAAAACTGGAAAGAATACGTAGACAATATAGTGGGAAGAGACTGCGTTTTCTTGGCAGAACTCTTAAAATAAGTAACAGAACTACTAAAGAGACTGCATACACTATGCTTGTCCGTCCTTTTTTGCAGTATTGCTGTCCAGTGTGGGAACCTTATCAGGTGGGTTTGACGGAGGACATCGAAATAGTTCAAAGAAGGGCAGCTCGTTTTGTATTGTCAGGATACAGAGGAGACAGCGTTACGGAAATGATACAGGATCTGGGATGGGAATCATTACAACAACGGCGCTTATCGCTGAGGCGTGGGCTACTTACGAAACTCCAATCGCCAACATTCTCCTCCGAATGCAAAAATATATTGTTGACTGCCACTTACATAGGTAGAAATGATCATCAGAATAAAATACGAGAACAGAGCTCGAACGGAGAGATTCAGGAGTTCTTTTTTCAGGCTCGCTATTCGAGAATGAAATGAGAGATAAATAGTATAAAGGTGGTTCGATGAACCCCCTGCCAGGCACTTAAATGTGATTTGCAGAGCATCCCTTGTAGATGTAGATGTCAGTCCACACACAAAAGCCCGAGTTAAGACTCGACACACCGACACAAGCAGGTCGATAAGTGCTGCGGAACACGACATGGTAGGTCAAGTCACACCACCTAGACCATTCCTCCGAGAAGGTCACTACCACTCTTGAATGGCATTGCCAGTTGGATTTGCGGCTTCCTCTCCTGTGAAGCATTGGTGTTTAGAAGGTTTGGATGGGAGAGTGTCAAGATGTTGAGTGTATGCGCCAGTAACGCATTGCGTTCAATGAATGCCTCTATTGATTTCTTCGATACAGCATACGTCAGTGCAGTGCTGCGACCTCGGGCCCAGCAATGCGGAAATCATCGTTACGACAGTGGCTGAGACGAGCAGCAAGGGAGTGATGGCCTCGTTGCGGTAGCGCTCGTGGCCCTGGCGCTGCCCGATATGTGACGGCTGCCGCACAACCTGCAGGCGACGACCCACGCTGCGGTACCTCGTCCACACCGTCACACAGCATAGCTCGCCTGCAGATGAACGGCGTGGCCAGGCGTCGTTCTGCTGCCGCAGCTGATGAACACCTCTTAGCTGTGAACCCTCCACTATTTATGTCACTTTCCCCAGTGCGTGTTACCATAGTCTAACATACACAGTCGTGACAATCAATGCTGTGAAAATTGTTACCAACTGACAGTTGCAACGAGACTAGCGCTCCTAGTGGTGGGCAAGGAGCCGTAAGAATAATGTTTGTTTATAATCACCTTTCTATGTAATTCCAAATATCTTCTGTAATTCATGCGCCCCAAGTATTAGTAAAATATATAGAGACGTAAATAAGCGTGAACTAAATGTAAAAAAAGCTGAATTTCCCTGATTCAATGATATAAACAACAAATCATTCATGAGAAAAAATCTTACGAATATTTGTATATTATGTTTCCTATTCCATTGAAACTATGAGAACATAAACAGAGAAGTTACACTAATTCCTGTTGTTGTGTATCCTTACATGACAGGCATTTTACTTGACGTCTAAAAATTCGTCATGGAGTCTAATGATTCGACCATTTTTCACTTCATTCGTCTTTGTTATAAGCGCATAAACCTTTGAGTTAAATTACATTAGCTTCTAAAACGAAAGTCTTGAACATTCTTGCCATCTGGGGGTTCAGATGTAGCAATAATTGTGGAATTTGTTTCTTCTTAGTTGGGAAACTTTGTTTGCTTTCGTTGTTTTATTGTCACGTTTGTGTAGTGGATGATCTGGGAAATTAAATAATGTAGCTATTGCATTCAGTGTAAGTTTATTGTGTTCAACACTTACTCATTTGACTGGAATTGTAGTGAAGAGACCTTAACGGTTCATAGTACAAAACCGATGACTTTCTCAGAAATTTGGGTCTTCGTTGTTTATTATCTATTTTTGTTTTGAATAGAAACTGAAATTCTTGATTAAAAGATGATAGATTTCAAGATAAACTCAAAAAAAAAAATTTCTAATGTACCATTTCATCCCTCCCAATGGTTCTAAAGAAATAAAGACAGATGCGGAGTTGTTTTCTAGTTATTACCGATTTTTATGGCTTTATATACCTTCCCTGGTGTAAAAAGTATGCTAAATTCAAACGATACTATTCAGACTTATCCGATACTAGCGTATTCAGAAATGTACCTTGCCAGCCACTTAGAGCGCTGCTGTCGTAGTGTATAACAAAATTCAGTGAGAGTGTCGTGACTGTATATTTTGTGGTGTTACCTCTTGCACTGACTCTTGGTCACTTCTGGCCTTTTCTTCTTCTTTTTATATATATAATGAGTGTCCTGTCCATCCCGACAACCCTGTCTGTCACACACCGTGACAAATGAACAAAACGGAACATTCTCGAAAACTGATAAGGTGAGCCCTTATGAAAATGAAGATAAAAAGGCTTCCTTTGGAAGTAAAGGAGAAGCCGTCTCGCCCTCGAAGAAGCACTGTTGCTTCCAATGAATTTACAGACGGGAGGAGTGCAGGAAAACATGAAGCCTTTCTGCTAGTGGGTACATTATGGTCTTGTTGCTACAAAAGGTGTGGCAACACGAGACGAGGAAGTAAGAAGTAAAGGATAGACTGCCTTGTTACGTGATTTAATAATTAGTATCGCTCAAAAAGAATTAAGTAAAGTAACTATTAAAAGTGAGTAGGATAGTCTTCTATAAGTCACAAAGTTGTGTCACTGAATTTTGTATGAAATGGGAATGTTGTCTGAAATCTCAACGCACCAAAGGCGATTGCGAGAAAATTTATAATGGGATCTTGCCCACAGTCATATAAATTCTTTACAGGAATGTTTATATTTTATTGAAAAGTTGGTACAGTCACTCCAATTTCTATACATGAATTATGGCATTTTATTGAAAATTTGGAACAGGCCTTCCAGTTGAAGTCACACAATGAAAATTTTAGCATTGACAATAGAAAAAAGGGAAACGGGAATCAGTGCGGAAATCATAATAATCACCATCGTAATTATCATGATCGACATCAGAATAGTTATAATGGCAATAATAATTTTCAAATGAAAAATCTTAATAACAGTTATCAAAAAGAAAATCAAAACAGGGAGCATAGATATGAGATAGAAGTGACTCACGAAACGCATCTCCAGAATAAGAGGTCGTCAAAACAGAGTTTGCCGCATTTCGGTTCCGGAGATGACGAAACAATACGGCTACGAAATAGACGCTATACTTCAAAAATTCAGCGAAGATGCCACAGATGTTAAAAATGGAAATGCCGAGAAGTGAGGATAAATTGGGAACGAGTCTGAAGCGGCACAACAATAAACTGAGCTCTATAAGTACCGAAAATTGTGTTGGAGAATCAAATGACGATATGGGTATGAAAGATAGATTTAGTGGATCAGGAATGGAAGATGTAATAAATTAATGTTGGTTTCCGTTTCTGTCAATTGTTGCCTAAGGCTCCCTCTTTGAAATTCTTAAGAATTTCAGGGTGCCTCAATTTATCAAAGTCCCATCTCCTTATTTTCCTACCTTTCTGCAGTTTTTTCAGTTTCAGCCTACAGTTCATGACCAATAAGTTATGTTCAGAGTCTATATCAGGAGGAATGGGTAGCACTGAGAGATTAAATAGTGAAGGCAGCAGAGGACAAAATAGGTAGAAAGGCAAGACCTACAAAAAAATCCTTGGATATCAAAGGAAATACCAAAGTTAATTGATGAAAGGAGAAAATATAAAAATGCCGTAAGTGATACAGGCAAAATGGAGTACAGACTACTAAGAAATGAGACTGACAGGAATTGTAAAATAGCTAAGCAGGAGTGGCTAGAAGTCAAATGCAAATCAGTGCAAGAATGTATGAGAAGGGGAAAAGTAGATGCTACCTACAGGAGAATAAAGGAGACATTTGGGGACAAGATAGACAGCTCTACAAATATCAGGAACTCATATGGAAAACCAGTTCTCAGAAGTTAAAGCAAAAAGGTGGAAAGAGTATATAGAAGAGCTCTACAAAGGAAATGAACTTAGAGACAATGTTGTAGGAAGGGAAGAGGAAGTAGATCAAGATGAAATAGGAGACACTATACTGAGAGATGAATTTGACAGAGCCCTGAAAGACCTGTGTCAGAACAAGGCCCCGGGAGTAGATGACATTCCCTCAGAGCTACTAAAGTCTCTGGGAGAGCCAGCCATGACAAAACTATTTCACCCGGTGTGTAAGATGTATGAGACAGGCGGAATACCCTCAGACTTTAAGAAATATGTAATAATCCCCATTCCAATGAAATCAGGCACAGGTAGATGTGAAAATTACAGAACCATCAGTGTGATAAGTCATGGTTGAAAACTTTTAACTCGAATTATCTACAGGAGAATGGAAAAGCTGGTAGAAGCTGACCACTGGGACGATCAGTTGGGATTCGGGAGGAACGTAGGACCTCGGGAGGCAATACTCACTTTACAACTTAGAAGATAGATTAAGGAAAGGCAAACCTACATTTTTAGCTTTTGTAGATTTAGAGAAAGCTTTTGACAATGTTGACTGGAATACACTCTTTCAAATTCTGAATTCAGCAGGGGTAAAATACAGGGAAAGAAAAATTATTGTACGAAAGCCAGACCGCAGTTATTAGACTCGAAGGGCATGAAAGGGAAGTATTAGTTGGGAAGGGAGTAAGATAGAGTTGTAGCCTTTCTACGATGTTACACAATTTGTACATCGAACAGGCGGTGAAGGAGAGCAAAGAAAACTTTAGAATAGGGATTAAAGTTCAGGGTTAAGAAATAAAAACATTGCGTTTCGCTGATGACATTGTAATTCTGTCAGAGACAGCAAAGGACCTGGAAGAGGTGTTGAAGGGAATGGACAGTGTGTTGAAGAGAGCGTATAAAATGAACATTAACAAGAGCAAAACAAAGGTAATGGAATGCAGTCTTAGAAAATCAGGCGATGCTGAAGGAATTAGATTAGGTAATGATACAATGAAGGTAGTAAATCAGTTTTGTTACTTGGGTAGTAAAATAACATATGACGGTCGCAGTACAGAGGATATAAAATATAGAATGGCAATGGGAAGAAAAGCATTTTTGTAAAAGAGAAATTTGCTAACATCGAATGTTAATTGAAGTGTAAGGAAGTTTTTTCTGAAGGCATTTGTGTGGAGTGTTGCCTTGTACGCGAGTGAAACATGGACGATAAGCAGTGCGGACAGGAAGAGAATAGAGGCTTTTGAAATGTGGTGTTACAGAAGAATGCTGAAGATTAGGTGGGTAGATCGCATAACTAATGAAGAGGTACTGAACAGAATTGGTGAGAAAAAGTATTTTTGGCATACCTTGACTAAAAGAAGGGATGGCTTGGTAGGACACATTCTTAGACATCGGGGAATCGTAAATTTAGCATTGGAAGGAAGTGTGTGGGGTAAAAGTCGCAGAGGGAGACGAAGAGACGCATATAGCAAGCAGATTCAAATGGATGTGGGTTGCCGTTCTTATGAGGAGATGAAGAGGCTTGCTCAGGATAGAGTAGGGTGGACAGCTGCATCAAACCAGTCTCCGGACTGAAAACCATAACAACAACAACAACAATGTTGGTTAGAAAAATCTGTGTTATAAAAGAGGCTGATGTTGATTGGAAATTGGTGGAGATGAACGGTATGGAGAGTTCTACGGGAGTATTACTCAATAACCAAAACCACACTAATATAGATTCTAGTAATACACGTGAAGAATTTTGTAAAGAGGACGCAGCTGTGAGCAAGTCGGCTATAAATGAATTTTATGGTGAATCAGCAGGACATTTTGTAGATATTGGCAAAAGTGTAGTGGGGTAAGGGGATGTTCTTAGTTATTTAGTGACGAATTATATAATGTATCGGCTGATGCGGGTGATTTGTTGATAAAGGGAGATGAAGTTGCGGAGTGTGAAGCTGATGAGTTTCATATATCGCATGTATATATCTGCGGTTTTATTTTAATAAGTGGAGGTCAATCAATGATTCTGGATAAAAATGTAAATTATGGACGGATGTTTAATGATGATGTGTGTTTGTATGATTTAGTTTATGAAGAGGAAGAGGATGATTATTTCAAAGCAGTAGTTAAAGAGTATATTCTGAATTATAATGTAATACGAGACAGTAGCTGCATTTTCTGTTTTATGTCGACAGATATTGACAGAGAATGTGGAGATAATGTAGACAATTGGGCGACAGTAAGAGACGTTTTAAGTAAAGACATTATAATGGTATCGGTTGGTGTAGTTGGATATGTTTGTAGTGAAATGTGAAGTAAATCTGAGGAGGTAAGTAATTTGGTGTTTAAGGGAAATTAAGTTTCAAAATGTACGGATAACAGTGGGACAGCTTCAATTACTGATGCTGGTAGTATGAAGAAAGAAAACGTTTATTTGATTCTGAAGAGGGCATGGAAGCGATAGATGATGAGGATTAATTATGTATCACTGATGATTTAATGTTTGGGCAAAAGAAATGTTGTATAGGGGACGGGAAAAATGAAGGTTTAGAGGGGATGTTAGTACTGAACTGAACATCAAAAAAGATTGTGAAAACTCTGTCAATGATTGCATATTGCACGGAAAATATTGATACAATATTACCTAACCTTCAGGCGCAGGAGAAGTTTAAAGTAACATGAGGATGAGAGAAATAGTCTAGTTTGGCACAAAGAACGTTTTTAATGAATTCTTCAATGGCGATACTGAAATCGAGTGCTGGCATGTCATGATGTTCGATACCGTAAATATAGAGGAAAAAGGAGGGGAAATAATGAGTGATATTATGAGGAAGTACTATTTAAAGAAAGAAGAGATAGTAAATGTGCAGCTCATTGTAGAAATTGAGGTGCATAATGAAGTAACGAATGCACTACTCAATTAAAGTGATGATACGCAATTTTGTAAATAGAAATAAGACTAGATAATCAGTAATTTTTCCTGTCATTAGTACTGTGACTGCAGTGGGTGGACGAAATACATAAATACAAGAAGAAAAGTGTTTCGATTTTGAGTGTGGTGAATAGCTGTTAAAAATGTCATATTTTGTACTGATGTCTTAGGGAAATATAAAACGTTTCTTAACTGTAGGGGGAAATAGCTATGAACCAGAAAGTAAGAGACGAAAGGTGAAGTTCAAAGGTCTTTTAGCTGAAAGATAGAATGTTAGAATGTTTCCCAAGCAATAATTGCTGATGCTTGCGATATTTTTAGTTCTACGTCTGACCGAATAAGGGAAACAACGAAATTTCATGTGGAATATGTAAGATTTTGGCCGGTTAATTATGTGAGAACAATAATTGGAATACTTCGAAGTTGTAGGAAGGATTTTATGAAAGAAATGGGTGAATTGACCGTACAAATTTGTTGCGTGGAGACATTTGACTTAATTCATTCTCATTAATTACTGAAAGGGATGTTTTATATGGCGTTTTGTCTTGTAATATTTGGACGAGTTTACAGTTTGATTGGGGGGTATTGTACGCACTAATCTGGTGCTCTGAAAGTCAGGAAACCTATTTAAATTTTGCTCTTTATATGTAGAATGATTCATAAATGCGCAAAATATGCGCTTATTATTGTTTGAGCGCAGTTCATCGGTTTATTCCAACAATACATGTTTTTGGTTGGGCTTAAAGATTATTTAAAATAGTAGGATTACAGGAACTGACGAAACGTTAGTTGACTTGTGATTCTAATGTATTACATAGCACACGAGACTTATTTTCCACTGATAACACGGGCAGTTGCTTAGATGTTAAATAAATCAAAACAATGTTACATTACATAACATCAGAGTGATTCGAAGGTATTGTCACGTGGTATGGAGGGCGACAAAAACTTGAGTACATAAGTAATCCCAATGTCGAAGAATTTGGGTTTAACAGAATGGGTATGATAAAGATTAAATAGGTGAAAGATTTTAGTCGGAAGGAAATCGCTTTAAGTCAGATATGAAGAGAAGTAGCGGAAAATATTTTTCATTCAGTACTGTGCGGAAATATCCTGAGGTGGGAAGCAAGGCTGTTTATAAATGTGCTAAGGGAGTACCTGCCTTCAAGTACGACAATTACGCTCATACGCGTTTCCACCTTGGAATACGAAATCATTTGGAAGTAAGTACAGCTTAGTTCACAACCGTTAAGGCCTTACAGGCCACGAGTATCAAAGACCTTGGTGGGGAGGATGGCCTCTTCGCTAGGTAAGCTGTTAGAGCCGCTGTGGAGTAGCCGTGCGGTCTAAGGCGTCTCGCTGTGGAGCGCGCGGTTGCTTGCCGTGGAGGTTCGAGCCCTCCCTGGGGCATGGGTGTGTGTGTTGTCCGCAGGTTAGTTTACCTAGGTTTAAGCAGTTTGTAAGCTACGGAGTGATGACCAAGCAGTTTGGTCCAATAGATTTACAAACATTTGAACATTTTGAAGCTGTTAGAGTTATATGGAAAAGATTTATGATGACACTTCCAGTTTCTAACGTTTTCAGTCCTCCATTGTTTTAGGAAAGTCACAACTTTTTTTTTTTTTTTTTTTTTTTTTTTTTTTTTTTTTTTTTTTTTTTGTCAGCGGCCTTTTATATTTATGGCCATGTGTTGGATGAACATTGTGTTACCTATCTTCGTATTCGAGTAATTATAAACATAGTCTATCTTAATACGTTTTGCCGAAAAGGAAGTGCGGTATACCAACTAATGTGTTACTAGTTTCGGTCTTGTAACTATTAGATAAACCATTTCATCTGCTTCTATTGAGAAACTTATACAGCACTTGCATATATAACGGTGGGATGTTTATTTTCATTTCGACAGTTTGGAAGACTGTTAAATATTTAAGTAACATAAAATACTTTGTACACGGTAATAGTTATTAAAATTTTATATCATCATTCTAAAATAGATAATTATACTTTTATTACAAAGAACGTCTTTACATTTTGCTATAATCAATAGCTTGGTCGGCACTGTTTTACATACTAAAATTGACTAACGCATTTCATTACAACTAATCAGTACTTTTTTTAATCTATTGCTTGCATAAAAAATGATTAAGTAAGATATAATGGAAAGAAACTAAATATGAACTAAATCTGTAACTTTACTATGAAACAGAAGATGACATTAACATACGTGTGATTAGCAATAATTTCCGTAGAAATGTATGAATCTTTTCTTTTTTCTACTATGGAAATAACGTACGGCAATGTAATGCTCATTTAAGGGCAATGCAGCTGATTTCACTTCAATGGAATCACTGAGTCTTGAGTAGAAAGAGTGCCTTTGTTTGCTGCTCAGAGTATTAGGAACAAAAGGAATGTGAAAAATTCAACTATGAAGTCCATGCTGGCATTAAAATTCCCTGTATATAACAGAAGTAAAATGTGGACATCGAGCAACACCAAATATAAGTGTAGCATAATGCAGCCTTCATTTAAGATACGAGAAGATAGAGATATGAGTAACGATAAATTTACGTCTTTATCATACATAATCCTCTCCGTATTTACGTTTAGTGGTTCCACCCTATTCGTTAGTTCGCAGACTCTAGGCATATCCTAAAAAGGCCCTATCACACGGCATGGCCGATTTCGTTCCCCATCGCCGATAAAACTATTCGAGCGTGTACTCTGTCTCCAATGATCACAACGTCAACGGGACGTTAATTCCTAACCTTACCTCTTTCCTTTCATTTTTTGGAAAGCTCATCATGGTTTGTCGGTCTACACCTTCCTGTCGGTTGTATTTCAAACGTTTCAAGTCTATCATACCAGTGTAGTCAATTTTTTCCTCACGCACTTTATAATTCTCCAAACGTACATTCTCACAAGTTTCTTTCGCTCTTTATGGGCTACGTTTAACGTTTTAATGTTTGTAGTCTTTTGTTTTTGATTGTGCTTCCATAAAACTGCTAATTCCATTGTTTAATCTTGACATATACGAAGAGTGGTGAACAAGGTACGTTAAAAGACGGAGGCGTCATCTGAAGGTTGGACGTTCGCAGTATTTGATAAAAGAACACTGAGAGAAAGTTTAACACCAGTCTACACACTTATTACATGTACGACACAAGTGACTGATGCACATAACACACCATACGATGATCGTAGTGAAGCGTGATGGCGAAGGAACCAAAGGGCAGGTTTGGTAGGTGGCCACAGGAGGGGGATGGAAGAATGGGTTAAGAATGGGGAAGAAGGGCACTTACAAGAATGGGAGTGAAAAATTAAAGGGTAGGAGATGGAGGCCGCAAGGACTAGTGAGGAAAGTACTGGGAAACGTAGGAGGTAGGCTGATGGTACCCTCGTGGAAGAATGAGGGAACGGTAGAGAGATCAAAGTTGATAGGAGGATGGAGGGCATCATCTGGAAGGGGAAGGTGTCGGAAATTGCCATGGGACAAGATGCAGAGAGTGAAGAGGTAGAAGGCAGGGGAGTGTAGTGGTGGAGGCGCAGTAGCGAACAACAGTCAAGAGGTTGGGCTGAAGGATGGGATTAGGAGGGTCCTATTTACAGGAAAAGTACTAAAGTTTTACATGTTCAAGGAAGAGGAGGAGGTGGGGAAAGGGGAGATGGATACGGAAGATGAGGCAGAGCGCATTGTATTCTAGGATTTGTGGGGATTTCTAGAAGAGTGGGGAGGCAGATACCCAGGCAGGGTTTGCAGAGCAAAGGATGCGGTGCATAAGGCATGTATAGTTATATAGGATCGTGGAGCGGTGCAGTCTCCTGGTTGAACTCGAAAGGAGCTTGACGTAATTGGCTGTGGGCTCATGGATTGATTTGAGATGACGATTCAAAGAAAGGTTTTAGTCAATGCTAAAGCCTAGGTACTTGAATATGGAGGTAAGCTGGATGAGACGGTCATAGACAGGTAAAAATCCTGGAGCCAGGGGTGACTGCTGGGTTTTGGCGGGGTTGGTAGGAGCCACTGGTTACATTAGGAGTTGAAGTGGGTCATACTGGGCAAGAGAGGAAGCCAGGGCAAGGAAAGTGGTGTCATCAGCATACTGGAATACATAGACAGGAGACGGAGCCTAGGGGATAGAGGTGTAGAGGAAGTAGAGGAGAGGACAGAGGATGGATCCTTGAGGCACGCCAGTGGAACAGTAGTTTGCGTGGATGTGGCTGTTTGTGGGGAGTGGGGGAGGGGGTGAATATGAGAAGACAGGAAACAGGAAATGGTGGATGGGAGAAAGGGGGGACGCAGTATATTGGTGGGTTTTATAATATGCTGGTGCTGACAGTGGTGGCAGGGAACAATGATGTGATGATACCTGTGATGGATGGAGACACAAATAGCTCTGGATGATGACACAAGAAGGCAATGAACGATAACCGGTATACCGGGACGTCGTCGTTAGTGGCATCGTCGAGTTTGGTCACACGGAGAGGCCAGGTCGGTGGTGTCCCCTAGAGGCAGAGCGACGCCAGTGACGGCAGGTTCCCTACTCCAGGCATGAGGTTCAGCAGCTGGCATGGAACAGGCTATGGGCACCAGTGGCAGGTAACAGCAACGAAGTTGGTGGCGACGACAGAGACGCTGCCCTAGTGGTGGCATGACCTAACTATATCCGTCGGTATGTAGCGGCAACCCGTGACGATCGATCCTTGCAGGAATTTTTAAACGGCTGAGGCAGCGACAGGCGACGAGGCTCTAGCAGGAACAAACAGAAGCACAGGTGGGATCTGGAACATTTAGCGTCCTACCTGGAAGAATGTTTTAATTAAGTTTCAGATATGAAGCCATTTGAATGGCAGTATTAATTGCATTGACAATTCTGTTATAAAAGTTAATGGTGACATAGATAATGTTTATAATCTCTTTCCTACATCTGTCTCCTACATCATGTTAATAACGCATTGTATGAGATCTTTGGTGATCGGTGTTAACTTGTTCTATGGCGACATAAATGTTATCGGCAGTGTTCTAAGGCGAAATATAACCAACATTAATTTTAGCCGCAATGGCCGAGCGGTCTGCGGTGCGCCAGTCACAGTCTGCACGGCCGCTACGGTCGGTGGTTCGAATCCCCCCTCCAGCATGGATGTTTGTGCCGTCTTTAGTATAGGGTAGTTCATAAGTAGTTTGTAAGTTTAGGAACTGATGATCCCGCAATTATGTCCCTTAAGCTTAACAAAGATTTGAACATTTTTGAATCCTTAGACGGAGTGCCAATGTGAGACTGGTTTAAAATCTGAAATCTTTGTTTCGATGCTGCCACTTCTAAAAGCAATGAACACTTTCTCTTGAACATCTTGTATGTAAGACATTCGTCGTTTCAGATAAGACCGAATGGGGAAAGTGAATTGTTAGTAGACCCATAAGACATGTAAGCAAGTGGTTTATATCCTTCCACCCTGCTCCACAGCAGTAAATCACTTATTCGTCCCATCCTCTGCTACGACGATATAACATATCTTTCCACCCACCTTCTATCATGCTCTGCAAATCCACAAGCACCATGCACTTCGCCTCGCCTATAGGATTCGACATTATACTACCCTACTCCACTACCAGCTTATGAACTTCCTTTGTCCTCCTACCTTTAACGGCTGCATATCTCATGAAGTATCCTAAAACTTGAGAGTAACCACTCTCCAGCCTTTACCCCCTCCCCTCCCACACTTTCCACACTGGCTTGGGGTAAATAGCTCGAATGGAAAAACCGTAGGGTACGGGTTCGAAACCCGGTCGGATCTCGGATTTTTTTTTTTTTTTTTTTCAGTTTGCGTTTTAACCCATTCTTCACCTCTCAACGAAGTGATAGCTTACCAGAAACAACAAGTGGTTCGGATTCCACGTTACGCTGTAGGCCCTCTTAATAAATGGGACAGGCTAGGGTCACGCAAGTCACCGAAGTGGCATCCAATTGAAAGATTAGATCATATATAAGACATTTCGTAATGATGTGGAACATGTCAGTTTAGTAAATGGTATCTATACATGACAATATTTTAAGGATTTTTTAATTTTCATTACTTTTCGTCTTTTTATTTATTTATTTTGTTTATTTAATTTTTAAGTTTTATCAAAAATTCACCTAGAAGTAGTTGACATTCAGATATTCCTCAATTTCTTTTTAAATACCAGTTGGCTGTCTGTCAGATTTTTTATGCTACATGGTAAGTGACCGAAGACTTTTGTCGCAGCATAAACACCCCTCTTTGTGCCAAAGTTAGATTTAACCTTCAATAGAAAATATCACCCTTTCTCCTCTGCACACTGCTATTACTTTTGAATTGAGTCGGATTGTTAATAACTAATTTCATGATTATATATATATATATATATAAAGCTAGAGTGAAGACCCCTAGATCCTTAAATAAATGTCTGCAGGATGATCTTGGGTTGGGCTCCAGCAATTATTCTGATTTCACGCTTTTGTGCAATGATTACTTTTTTTATTAACTGTTGAATTGCCCCAGAATATGATCCCATATGAAAGCAGTGAATGAAAATAGGAATAGTAAGCTAATTTACTGAGATGTATATCACCAAATTTTGTAATGACCCTGATAGCATAAGCAGTGAGAATGTACTTAATTCATTAGATAATAAATTACAAGCAACAGGTATTTTCTCTGATTTGTCAAACGCATTTTCTTGTGTGAACCACAGCATCCTTTCCAGTAATGTAGAATTCTATGGTGTCACGGACATTGCTGCAAAATGGTTCTAGTCGTACCTCGCTAACAGGAAAAAAGGATGTCAGTGCAAGTGACTAGTGAAGTAAGCCATCAGTCATCATCGGACAGGGAAGAAATTACCTGTGGTATCCCACAAGGATCCAACTTAGGCCACTCCTTTTTCTTGTATACATTAATGACCTCTCGTGAGTTACACTGCCAGAAGTAGTATTCGGTTTGTTTGCAGATGACACAAGTATCGCAATAAATAGCATGTTTAGCATAGCTCCAGAAAGGTCTGATAATGATATTTTCTTCAACATTAATAAATGGTTAAAGCCAACTCATGGACATTAAAATTTGAAAGACTCACTATATGCAGTTCAGAACAAGTAACAGGTTTCCATCCATGAAGTATGAAGAAGAGCAGATAGAAGAGGTTAACAATATTAAATTCCTGGGATTACAGCTTGATACTAAATTCAGCTGGAAGGAGCACACCACATAACTGCAGAAACGACGTAATTTATTTTGTGCCCAGTGGAAAAACTGTACACGACGTTTAAAGTCTTCGCCATTAAAATGCTGGTGCATAGAAATATCGTACGGATGAAATTCATGTTGATGTAGAATTCTCAACACCGTTTTTGAGATTCCCGATTCTCGCTCAATTTGTCTGCTACTGATGTGCGAATTAGCCGCAACTGCAGCTACTACACTTTCTTGGGCATCATCATTTGTTGCAGGTCGTGGTTGTCGTTTCACTTGTAGCTGAACACTTGCGGTCTCTTTAAATAACGTAACTACCCGACAAAAGGATCGGACACTTGGATGATGTCTTCCAAGATAACGATTAACATACATAGCACAGGCCCTTTGGGCCTTCTGATCATAATAGCTATACATAAGTACCATATCGACCTTTACTGCAATTGGTAAATGGTACATTTTAACACGAGTAATGTATCACGAAGCAAATAGCGTCCGCACTGGCGAAATGTTGCGCGATACCACGTACTTCTTCGTCTGTGACTATTACAGCGCCATCTATCACAAAGCGAAAAACGTGTTCCAAATAAAACATTTATATTTATTTACGTAGTAGACGAATATGCAAAAATAGGAGTACCTATTTAAATAAAGCTTCAAGCTAGAAAAGTTTTGTTCTTTGTAATTTTTTTCCGTTTGGTGCTTATTTCATGAGATATTTGGCATGATCACTATCAATGGACTACCCTATGGGTGTATTTCCTTTTTTAAACTTCACGTCATTCTTGAAAATAGGCGATTTTACAAACTAGTTATTTTTATGTCGTGTAGATATGTTGATTACCCAAGATTTAATAAAAAAAATATAAATGTTTGAAGTATTTGAACAGAACGAAAATGGGACAAATTCACAAAATTTCCAAAATACGGCTGGATTCGATCTGCGAGACATATGTTAACGCGCGTCAATCTACATCGCTGCCAGTCATCTACGTCGACGATATAATAACCCACACCCACACCATTAGAAGTATTTATATGCGATCTTTAAACTCCAACGTCCAATTACTCGATAATTTTTGACTGTTGCATCGCATGGCTTTGGCTGAGTACTATTTGAGGTCTGAACTTCCTGCACCATAAATATGAGAAATTGCAAATATGCGATACTTATGTGGTCTCCTTTTTTGCATTCCGAAAGAAGCGTGTCATCGCAGACTACAATGAATCGTGAACGAGTCGTATGAATCGTTTCGCAATAAGGGGTTGAATTGGCTCCTGAGAAAGAATAGTGTTGCCCTAGTCGAAACCGTATGTCCAGACATTACGTGAGCATAATGGCGCTGAAACAATTCCCCGAAAATCTAAACGTCATTTTCCTAAGTTCTTTCACAGAGAAAGTTAGCATCGGAGTTCTTTCTCTAAATAAATTCTCTAAATTTATTGGCATAAATGACTGAGTGACATATACTTTTTTATATGAGTGCAGAAAAGTTGGTAGAAACAGTTACGTGAAATATCTGGGAGCGTGCTTAAGTAACTATACTAAGTGGAACGATCACGTTAGATTAATCATGGCAAAGAGAAATGCCAGACTGAGATTCATTCCATAAATCATCATGAACTGTAATCCATTTCCAAATCAATTATCTTACATAAAATTCATTCGACGAACACTTGAATATTTCTTATCAGAGCGGCCTATTTATCCATTGGGATAGATAACAGGAAAGGAATACTCCTCCCTTACGGATTCATTTAGTAAGCACGGAGGCGAACGGAGGTACTAGGCCAACTTCAGTGACAGATTCTGCAAGAGAGAAAATGCTTCTGCATCACGGTACGTGTACGTTTCTCGAATACTCAATCAATAGGTACTTTTTCTGTGTGTACCTCGCGATTTAGTACTTGAATTTCCCATAGCACCCGTCTGCTTTGACCCATGACGTATGTCATGACGTCATCACAATAACAGGCATTCATATTTCTATACAAAAGCAATTTGGCATCCATGGAAACACGAAGTAAACAACTACAAAAATATAAATATAAGCGAAAAAATGCTTTAAAAATACAATTAATTAAAACAGTTTAACGGTACTACCGTGGGAATTAAGGGGCTTTCGGTGTGGAGATACAAAATACAAAATAAATAAAAATGTCAATATCAGAATGAAAAACTGAATGAAATACGTAAGAGACGATTTAAGAGAGACTGTTATATCTATATATCAATTAGCACAAAACGATGTCGATTAGTACGAACCAGCAATAATACACGTGAGGTGAAATAAAAGAAAAAAATTAGCATAAAACAATTTACATTGCATAAAAATATGCAAACGACTACCAACAATAAATAATACGGAATTCCAACAAAATCTAAGGAATATATATAAAATCAACTTCCCGATTAAAGTCCCAGCTTCACATAACTAGATTGGTCGCACACATTCCTACAAACAAACACGCAAAAACACACGTACACACACACACACGCGCGCACAGACACACACACACACGCACACACACACAGCCAGCCACCCACCCACCCACCCACACACACACACACACACACACACACAGAAATGAAACTAAACAAAGAGGAATAAAATTAATAAATTAATTAGTAAAAAAAAGCTATTAAAATAAAGCAGTGCAAAAAAGATGTGTTGCACATCAAATGCAATCCACGAAATAAGTAATCTATCGCTAGAATTGATATGTAATACTTGTAAAGTCGAACCCACGTTACCAGAAATTCCATCCAACATAAAAAAATACGGTTTAACACAACTGGTATCGATCAGTAAAACTGAATTATACTACTCCAGAAATGAAAACCACGATACCAGATATTCGACCATACAAACCACAGGCCTACAGTTAGCAAAACCGGTATTGGAAACTAAAACTGAGCTGTAGTAGACCTAAAATGAAAACCACGATAACAGAATATCCACTGCGAAAAACCACAGGCTCAATAAAACAGCTGTAGAATATCTTAAATTAAAGCCACGATACCAGAAATTCGACGATAGAAAAAACCATATTGTAAAAAAGGCATAAGAATAGTATCGATCAGTACAGCAGAACTACAGGCCACAATACCAGAAATTCCACCCAACAATAAAGACATGCTAAGGAAAACTAGTATCGAAAAGTAAAATTCAGCTGCAGTACATGTGAAATTAAACCCACAAAACCAGAAATTATTTACTTAAAAAGTAAATAAATAAATGAAAAATAAAAGAAAACTAATCTTAAACACACATGAAATGAAACCCACGACATTGAAACTGATAACCATACAGAAAATAGGGCAAAGAGATAACTGAATTTAATCGTATAAATTATAACTGAGATCTGATATTACATAATTCTGAACTAAAAATGTGAATACTCACACACAAAAATACGTCGACGATGCATCTTTCAAACTACAGTCAATCAGAGTAATTTTGCACAAGTAAGGGTATCTTTCTACCACTTAATATTTGGGTTTCAAATGACTCATGTTCCACTTATTGGTAACATTTTTTTCTAAAGATAATTTTTAATACCTATGTTATGAATAATTTCCCAGTAGGGGAAACATCGCCCATAAGAAAGCCAAATATTAAGTGGTACAAAGATACCAGGACTGGTTAAAATTTACCCCAGTTGACTGTATTCTAAAAAATACATGATGCAAAGATAATGATATTTCAATCCACCAATAAAAATGTCCACACCAGCATTTTCTTATACGAACACGAAACGGCTATTAAATAAATGCATTCTTATAAATATAACTGGAGTCATTTTTAAATATTTTAAACTACTTCCTATCAACACAAAACGCGTAGGAAAATAAATAAAAGCATTGTAATAAATATTACCTCTGACACAATATTTTATTACACAAAAACACTTAAATAATAAATGCATTCTTATAAATATTAAACTATGGCCTAAGAAGCTAGTTCACAACTAAAATAAATATTATTGTGGAACAAATACACAGTGTATAAAGTTATTTAATATGTTTGTGTTCCATCAAGAACCGACGGAGGAGTCCATAAATATCATTCTTATAAATATTACAATAATTGGTCAACTCGAACCGCGTAAATAAATGAATGCATTTTAATTAATATTACCTTTGACACATTTATGATGTAATCAGTGACTAGAAATTAACAAATACAAGCAAGTCTATGACAATATGACGTATTAAGTGACTTGACTGATCAAAGTCGACGGGTGGTATCACAAAAAGACTATGAGGCTAAAATGTTAATAGGTTCCCTCAGGGAAGTTTACGTCCAGTATTTTTCCGGGAACCATACCATTCTAGAACAGGAAAAGGAAGGAGAAGCCTGCGGCACATATCACAAGTTAGGCTGCGGAGTGTAACTGTAGATGTATTTTGCAGTCAGTATTTAGTAAACTTGTAGATCACCAATGTTGACGACTGCCAAGCCTTGTGTTCTTTGGAACTGGAGTTAACATATTCTTCTCGAAGTCTCAGGATTATTTCACCTGCCTGACATATCTTGCGAAGCTGATACAGGTTTCCTTTCATGGTTGAAGGGCGTCGCGTCGGATATCATTTTGAAAATTTACAGTATTTCGACGAGATATGAGCTGTTCACTTGCAGGCGCTTACGTCATGGTAAAAATTAATACGTTGGGAAAAATCTGAAACACTACATTTGAAACAGTTTCTTTATTGCTTGCTCTCGCAGTGGTATCTTTCCAGCGCTCTTTAGAATTGTTATCGCAGTATCATATCTCATTTTCTTCTGTATTCTCCTTCCTTACTAAAACATTACCTTTAAATTGATCCATTTGTATAGCGTCTCTAAACATTCCTTCCACCTTTAAGGATTCATTCTTTGTTTAGTACTGGATTTTCATCTGATCTCTATGTATTCATAGATGTGTTTTTGTTTCTCTGTGTGTCTCTTTAATGTTTCTGTCCTGCTTAGCTACATTGGATCTTCAGTGAATCTCGTTTTAGACGTTTGTATTTCTCTGTCGCCTTCTGCATCTGTTACATTTTATATTTTCATCAATAATATATCCATTATCCCCTTTGTTACTTGATATTCACATGTCTTTTTAGCCATTTGATCCTCGGCTTCCTTCTCTGTTCAATCGCACGAGAATGGCTGCGCATTCTGGGACACCTTGTCGCGGATTGAATGGCAGCTCTCGCTTAAATTAGTTTAATGTAGTGGTTTGTAAGTCTAGGCACCAATGCCCATTGCACTTTCGTCCCTTGGGTTTATAAACCTTTTAAAATTTTAACATCTCTCAAAGCTAACATTATTTCTTCTACTGTGGTACTTTTCGCCTTTTCCATCTTAAATACGCAACGTATTGAAGTTGATTTAATTTATAACGGCAGCATTTCCTCATGTTCCTACATTTTCCCAGTTCCTCCACTTGTTATGCACAGTTCGTAAACAATTCATCCTTGTCAGTCTGCATCTGAAACTGTATGTGACATCTTTGTCTTGCCTTCATAAAATCAATCTGAATCTATCCAAGTCTCTTGACGGCTTCCCCGTGTATTTACCATCTCTGAAGATCAGCAAACCAGTTTTCTTTGAATTAATTAGGTTTTTTAGAAAATTCTACCAGACGACATCTTGCGACTTTTCTTTTTCCTAGTAGATATGCATCATCAATTTTTTTTTCCTTTTCTCCTTTTTCTAGTCTGATTACCAGTTCCCCTCTCCAAATATCACAACCCAGCTTACCTCTCCATTACCTTTCTGAATAATTTCTTTTATCTCTTCATGCACTCTCTCGGTCTGCTGACCTGGTTGACATATAAACTTGTATATCTGTGGTGGGTGTTGGCTTTATATCTATGCATTCACTATGCTGTTAGAAGTAACTTAACTGCATTCGTATTTCCTTATTCATTATTACACCTACATCTGCACTTCCACAAACTCTATTGATATTCAGGGACTCACCAAACCAGAGGACCTGTTCATCCTGGCACCCAATTCACAAACCTCCATTATATATAGCGCCAACCTATCCCTTTCCATCTGTGAATTTTCAAACCTAGGTGCCCAATTCAGGATGTAACACGCCCTGCTCAGACCTGTGAATTGCCAGTTGTTATTGCTAATTTGAGGCACTATACTAATTTTCATACACAGCGTCATTTCCGTTTTAATTAGCACCGGAGGCAACCAATCAGGTCACTGAGTGAATACATTAAAGCAGCCTCTCAGAGACGCTGTTGCTACACTTGTTACATGTTTCCTTGGAACTGAAATCTAAGAATCAAACAAAATGGTTGCAAGATGGAATGGTAAGTTATTGGCGTGGGTTCAAACATTTCCCCGTCCTATGTCGAATTTCTGTAACGCTATCTTCTTTGATTTGAGAAAACGAAACGAAGGGTACGTTTGCTAACACTTCCACAAGAAGAATGCTTTAATTTACACGGCAAACGATCGTATTCGCTATCTTCAATGTTAATCAAATAGAAAACAACATAGTCTGATTCCTATTATTACTCATCACAACATATCTCACAAGCTGCATCTTACAAGCTATTCAGTCTGTTTCTGACCAACCTGTTTCTCAGATTAAATCGAGCTCCCCTTCTTATCTACTGTTTAACTTTGGAAAATAAATTTACTTTTTTCTCGTCCTGTGCAATTAAATTAAGAAACTGCCTTTATTGCGGTTACGAAACTGAAATAACTGCGTCCTATTACGTTACCTGCTTTCTATAGCTTCACATGGCTTACAAAAGACAGAGTACTTCCGCCCATTGTGCAGAATCCACAATTGGCTTCTTTGTGCGCAGGTTTGTACAGCAATTCCTTTGCAGTATAGCAAAACAGATTCCTTACTCCTGCTGTGTCTCGCTTACTTTTTTCAACATACAAGCGGTACTTTGACTGTACTCAACTCGCGTGGCATCGACTAAGTAATACAGATAATGAAGTAAAATAGTAAAATATTAGGTGGTACTAATATATAAGTAGCCAGTAAGATTCTCATTTGATCTCAGAAGATCAAAACTACTGCTAACTACATTTTAATTTAGCCCAATTCGATTTTCGAAAGCAAAATTCCAGGATAAAAATATCCTTGTCATCTTGGAGAATCGGGTTTCTGCCGACAATCCGCGTCGTACTAGCACGATATTTCGATCGCGTTACTCGCGATCTTCGTCAGGTGCTTTCTGAAGCATGATTACCGGCAGAAAACCGATTCTCCAAGATGACAACACCCCGCCTTAATATGAATATCCTTCAGTACTTCATTCTCGCTCCAAACACAATATTAAGTCAAAATATTACGAAGCAAGATACTACTGTCGATCTCGCTTTATACTTGTAGCATGGAAACTCTTGATACAAATACTATCATCCTAAAACCAAAATTAATAATAGCTGATAGCATTCCAATGTACTCATTTGCGAGAGGGGACATAACTTCGCCGTTGAGCTCCCTTTAAATAACAACAACATCATTTGCGAGATCTAACAAGCAGTATTTCAGAAATGAGTATGAGTACATTCTCATCAAACAAAAGTATTCCAGAATGAATGGTGAAACGGATTATTTCATTCACTGACAACATCAGAGCTTTCCTAACTGGATGTCGAGTAGCCATATTGAGGGAGAAATCGGAATGTTGAACACGTATAAATTTGTGGAAGAAATACAAAACATCCTTCTTTTCGATATATGCGTACTGTACTTATAAATTAATCCCAAAACTCAATTTTTATTTAAAGCATCATTTATAGAAATTACATTTAATAAAGTACTTCGTTACAATTACTTAAATATTTTGAGCTATTGTGCCGTGGTCGAACGGATTTCATTCATTCATTCATATCATACCTTATAGACAGTGTTTGAACTCGAATATCTCATGCTGACACAATTTTCATTTCTTTCCCTTCTTCCTCTTCTCTTCCCAAAATCTCTTCATCCTTTGGCTTTTCTCCTGTTTGCTATCTTTTGTCCACAATGGTAATGTCTTCTTCTTCTCTCGTACCATAAGTTTGCATTCTTAATTTTGTTTCTCAATTCTTTTCTGTCTCCTATTATTTGCCTCTTGATTCCTCTATTTCATGATACCAATTTGGTTTTTGGCTTGAACTGCTTACTAAAACATAGATTCTCTTTGTAAGTCTGGTCTTGCCCATTCTCTCTATGTTCCCTAGAAAGTTAATCTGCGTTTTCTGATCATGTCTGTGAGTCTGTCAGTGTCGTGGTACAGTTCTTCGGTAGGTCTTTCCATCCATATGCCATCTCTGTGTATTGGTCCAAATATTTTCCTGAGAATTTTACGTTCTATTTTATCTGTCTCTGTGATGCCCGATGCTTCAATTGTGGACGTTTCTGACGCATACAGTGCTTCTGGTAGTGTCTAAGTTTGACCAATCTTGATATGCTTTTCTTATTATGTGACCATGTGAGTTTGTATGCTTTCTGGAGTTTTTCTGTGCGTTCTATGTTAGATTCCGTTTTTGATCCTCCCATTTCTATATATTCTCCCAAGTATTTAAATTTTTCCACTCTTTTTATGGATCCATACATCGTATGCATTGTATCTACTACATTGTATGTATCTGGAATGGTTCCGAAATTTCTCCCATGAACGTTATCTTGGAGATGGGGTTTGTGAATGTCTGTCGTATAAGTGTTCTGGTTTTGTTGTCGATTAGGCTACATCAAGAAGGGTATGTCGGTCTATGGTGTCGTACGCTTTTTTAAAGTCCACAAACGTAACTACAGTATTTATTGTCTGTCTGACTTTCAAAAGTGTTCTCGAATAGATTTATTATTTGAACCCAACGTTTCATCCGCATCTGCGAAGCACATATTCAAAGGCGATTCTGGATTCTTTGGATGTCAGATCACGGTATGCCTCACTCCTGACTGCAGTCAAATTCCCTTCTCACGTGCTCCCGCACAGAGGCATGACGTCACATATTTTGAAAATTCGTGCGGAATTCGCAGTTGTCGCTTGCCGTCGTTCGCTGTTGCTATAGGCCCGTCATGGAAGACTGAAGAACCTCTTCTTCAGCATCGGAATTAAAATGTTCAGTTTGACGGCCTCATCCATCCAACTGAAATTCTTGGGCTTTTAACATAGTACATCGCCTCTCTGTACAGCCTTCATGTTTGTGTTTGTGGCTGTTAGAACCTGGGTTTTATCAAACTGAACCATGTTCTCGAATAGCCCCCTGCTACATTGTACCCATGCAGACGTCCCTACAACTGCACGGAATCCTGTAAATTCCGTCTTTTTTCAGCGGTTTGCGAATATCATTTGGTAATTTCAGGTGAGTGTGTATCTTTCCGGTAGATTTGTATACTATTGTGATGTTTCATTTCATCAAGATTTCTCATATGCTGTCGATAACCAACGAAGGGCAAGAAACTTTCAATATCATTGGAGTCTGTAGATGGCTACAATTTTTACGTGGCGGTCTTAGTGCTCTCTTTATCTTAGTGGACGAATACCTATACTTGAGCAATGGATTAGTGAAATGTTTTCATTCCCGTCAAGTGGTTCCGGTTCGCAGATGTTCCTAGCTCAGTCCGCCAACGTCTTAATGAGACGGTGGTCTTTGTGCGTGGGCCACAGCTACTCGTCCTGAATTATTTTAAAACGATTGGAAGAGCACAAGGGCAACTGAAGAACCGGGAACGGGGGGGGGGGGCGGGGGAGTGACGTATCAGCTGGTGCGAAACATGCTTAGCAGCCAGGAAACCATAATATTCAATTTGATAAAACCCAGGCGTTCGCAGTCAGAAGCAGGTAAGGAACCATGAAAGGCTGTACTATAATGAAAAATAACACCCCGAGAGGCCTAAAACGACAACTTCTTGATTCCAGTACTGAAGAATAGATGTATTAGTCTTCCACAATGGGGCGATAGCAGCAGCAGACGACAACAGCGGACAACGGCGCACGAATTTTCAAAATAAGTGACTTTACGGCTCTGCGTGGGAGTACGTGAGAACGGAAATCGACTGCAGGCAGTAGCGGGGCAGGGTATTTTTCAGAAACCCAAAGAAGCCACGATCACCTTTGAATGTGTCCTTCGCAGACGTGGACGAAACGTTGGGTTTAAATAATAAATCCAGTCGACAACGGCACAATAGTTCACAATATTTTAATAATTTTAAAGTATCATTTGTTACAATAAATTTCTCTCATTAATATTAGCGAAAGCATGTCGCGTGGAACTTTATTAGAGGGGTGACCGCACCGGGAAAAGTTTGGAAAGGTCTGGATTACGTGAGTGAAGCATTTTCTTACATTACTTTTCTTGTAATTGAACTACCTTTCATACTGACATAAAAGTTTTCTGGGTATGGTACCGCGTCATGATGTAGGCTATTACTTATTTAACCAACGTTTCGGCCAACGTTTCAGTGGCCTTCATCTGGGATTACCCAGATGAAGGCCACTGTAACGTTGGCCGAAACTTTGGTTAAATAAGTAATAGCCTACATCATGACGCGGTACCATACCCAGAAAACTTTTATGTCATCTGACTCTGGCCGCGGAAGCCTACGTAATTATACCTTTCATACTCTTTCAAGTGTTTCTAGTACAGTAGAACCCCTCTAATCCGATCTTAGATGGTCCGTCATTCCGGTTAGTTCGACCACGCTCAGACTCGCAAGCCAGTGCCGACTTGGCACTGACTGGACGCTTGTCCGGCCATTGTTGCAGTGTCTATCGTTGTGCGTATTGTTGCACTGTACGTCATTGTGCAGTTTTATCTTTGTTGGGATTGAAAAACGTCGTTGTTTGCTTTATTCCGTGTTCTCTACAGTACTTATTACATCCATTGTGTGTACAGTTGTTTGTATTTCAACATGTCTGGATTTAAACGTAAACACGTAACTTTATCACTAAATGAAAAATTAGCAGTGCTACAAAGACTGGTCATAGAAGAATCACTCTAAAAAAATGCAAAGGAACTGAATGTACCTGTCACGAGAGTTAAGGATTGGAGGAACAATCGGAAAGACAATGAATCTTATACGTTTACGATTGATGGTGAAAACACTCTTAAGAATCACAAAACATTTAATAAGCCTAAACTTGAACTGCTTGCTAACGCATTGTGGATGTGGTTTTGTCAAGAAAGAAGGAACTCCAATACCCGGGCCAATTCTCAAAGAAAAAGCATTAGTTTTGCACAAAAAACTGCAGGCCGAAATTAAATTTGCTGCCAGTGAAGGCTGGATTGATCGTTGGAAAACTGGTCACGGTCTCCGATTTGTTTCTACAGTAAATACAGTACAGTACTGTAATTTGTTTATCGTTTTTCCTTTAAAAACCAATACATGTTACAGTGTGTGTAAACGTTTGTTACTTAATATATTGTTTAGCACTATGTAAAAAATATCTTTTTATATTACTATAGACATCTTTTAGTTCTTAAATTGTTTAATTTTTTGTACTAAATGTCATCTTATATTTTTTGTGATATATATTAGATGTTTCGGATAATCCGACCTTTTTGTCGTTCCGAGCATGGTCCCCATCCCGCAGGTGACGGATTAGAGGGGCTCTCCCGTAACTACATTATTAGGCAGAAGTAAGGGGTCAGGAAAGACTTTTGCTGTATCAATCCTTCTTCAGTTTCAGTCCTTCTCATTGCTCAAATCTGGCGGACAATTGAAGAAATATTACTGTACTTCACACACCAGTTGCCAATAATAAAATATATATGTCAACACGACATTATCAAGTTCTGTAAAACAAGGGCACTGTCGTCTTGACATATATATTTTATTGTTGACAACTGGTGCGTGAAGTACAGTAATAATTGTGGAACAGTTGTGTGATGGCGTCTAAACATATGAAGAACTCAGGGGATTCACAATTCTCCGCATAATAAACTACGAAATGTAGTATAATCATAATGGTATGCGAAACTAGAATAAGCCTAGATCCAAAAGAGCTCGCAAGAAGACTAGTCAACCAGGACACGTTGCGTTGTCTAGCTCGCGCTGGCACGCATGTATTTGCTATGAAGGACAGTGTAGAGCAGGGAACCTGTTTCCCACGGTTTGTTTCTCACAGCCACCAGCTCCTCCGTTTGCCATTGTCTGCGGTGTTTTCTTCGTGCGTTTCGTCAAGACCAGTCGCCGGAGGCATCTGTAAGACTAACTCTTTGTGTTACAGAAAATGTGATGGTAAGGGAATACAAAACACCATCATCATCATCATCATTAAAGACTGATTATGCCTTCAGCGTTCAGTCTGGAGCATAGTACCTCTAATAAAATTCCTCCATGATCCCCTATTCAATGCTAACATTGATGCCTCGTCTGATGTTATGCTCTTTACTTCAAAATCATTCTGCACCGAATCTAAGTACTTTCTTCTTGGTCTACCTTGACTCCTCTTACCCTGCGGAGCTCGTGAGTCTCTTAAGTAACCTTGCTTCTGCCATGCGTCTAACATGACCCCACCATCTCAAGTCTGTTCGCTCTAACTGCTTCAACTAAGGTGTTCATTCTCAGTTTTTCCTTAATTTCCTCATTATGGACACCCTCCTGCCATTGTTTCCATCTATTAGTGTCTGCAATCATTCTTGCTACTTTCATATCTGTAATCTCTACCTTACGAATAAGGTAACTGACACTGGAAGAAAAAATTCTGGTCCTATGTAAAATTGATAAGTGGGTCAAAGACCTCTATCCAGTCACACGTTGATCATTTCGGGACAGTAATAGAAGAAAGCAAACGGAGATTTGAAGTTCTAAATTTAACCTTTGAAAACTCTTCCACGCAAGGGGACCGTACAAACGTACCGTCATTTGATCAACGCACTAATTCCCAAATGGAGGGCATAATAATAGGTGTTCCCGATGTAGAGAAGCAGTTGAGAGAGTTTAATACAAAAATTCTCCTGGTCCGGATGGAATACCAGTTCGGGTTTACAAAGATTATTCTGCGGGTTTGCCCGCTACTCAGCTTGCATTTATCGCGAATCCTTAATTCAGCGAAAGTTCCTAGTGATTGGAAAAAAGCGCAGCTGACTCTTGTTTATACGAAAGGTAAAAGAACTGACCCTCATAATGAAAAGCCAAGTACAATACAAGACTATACCCCACTAATGCTTTCAGAAAAGACTTTCAAACACATGCGTTAATATTCGATGTCAACAAATTTTTCTTCTTCAGAAATACTTTTCTTCCCATTGCCGATCTTCATTTCATATCTTTTCTACTTCGACCATCGTAAGTTATTTTACTAACCATACAACAAATCTACAACTTTTATAGTCTCGTTTCCCAATTTAATTCCTTCAGCATCACATGATTTTCTTAGAATACACCCCCATGAATCAGAGACATTGCCGAGGTGGGGTGTCTTGCGTGCCTCAACGATACAAATAGCCGTACCGTACGTACAACGAGAACGGAGGGGTATCTGTGGAGAGGCCAGACAAACGTGTGGTTCCTGAAGAGGGGAAGCAGCCTTTGCATTCGTTACAGGGGCAACAGTCTGGATGATTGACTGAGCTGGCCTTGAAACAACGTGGCTTTGCCACATAGCTACTGCGAACGGCCGAAAGCAACGGGTAACTGGAGCTGTTACTTTTCCCGAGGACATGCAGCTCTACTGTATGAATATATGATAATGGCATCCTCTCCAGTAAAATATTCCGAAGATAGATAATGTTCTTTCTTTATTTATATTGGTTATTCTTTTTCTTGTTGAGTTTGATTATGATTTTTTCTTTGTTAGTTTTTTTCTGTTTGTGAAGGTGCTTTAGGTCTTTCTATTTTGGTTTCCATAATTCTTTCTCATGGTAATTATGTTTTAAATGCTTTCTTTTTCTGTTCGGATCTCCGGGCGAGGACTACTCAAGAGGATGTGATCATAAGCAAAGACAACAGCGGCATTCTACGATTCGGAGCGTGCAATGTTAGATCCCTTAATCGGATAGGGAAGTTAGGAAATTTAAAAAGGGGAATGGATAGGCTGCAGTTAGATATAGTGGGGATTAGTGAAGTTCCATGGAAAGAAGAATAGGATTTCTGGTCAGGCGAGTACAGGATTATAAATACAAAATCAGTTGGAGGTATTACAGGAGTATGTCTGATAATGAATAAGAAAATAGGAATGCGTGTAAACTACTATCACCAGCGCAGTGATCGCATTATCATAATCAAGATAGATACAAAGCCAACACCGAGCACAGTAGTACAAGTTTATATGCCCACTAGCTCTGCCTATGATGAAGCGACCGAAGAAATGTATGAGGAGGTAAAGGAAATTATTCAGACAATTAAGAGAGAGGAAAACTTAATTGTGATGGGAGACAGGAACTCGGTAGAAGGAAACGTAAAGGAAGGAAAAATAGTAGGTGAATATGGACTGGGCAAAAGGAATGAAAGAGGAGATCGCCTGGTAGAATTTTGCACGGAACATAATTTAATCATATCAAACACCTGGTTTAACAATCACGAACGAAGGTTGTTTACGTGGAAGAGACCAGGAGACACTGGGAGGTACCAGATAGATTTTATAATGGTAAGACATAGATTTCAGAACAAGATTTTAAACTGTAAAACATAAGCAGGAGCAGATATAGACTCCGACCACAACTTGTTGGTCATGAACTAGGCTGAAAACGAAAAGAAACTGCAAAAAGGTAGGAAAGTAAGGAGATGGGACCTAGTTCTTGAGAATTTCAGAGGGAGCTTTAGGCAACAATTGACAGAAACGGGGGGAAAATAAAACAGTAGAAGAAGAATGGGTTGCATTGAGAAAAGAAATAGTGAAGGCAGCAGAGGACAAAATAGGTAGAAAGGCAAGACCTGCCAAAAATCCCTGGATATCACATGAAATACTAAATTTAATTGATGAAAGGAGAAGATATAAAAATGCAGTAAGTGAAACTGGCAAAATGGAGTACAGACGACTAAGAAATGAGATTGACAGGAAGTGTAAAATAGCTAAGCAGGTGTGGCTAGAAGGCAATTGCAAGTCTGTAGAAGAATGTATAAATAAAGGGAGAATAGATACCGCCTACAGGAAAATAAAAGCAACATTTGGAGACAAGAAAAGCATCTGTATGAACTTAAAGAACTCAGATGGAAAACCAGTTCTCAGCAAAGAAGGGAAAGCTGAAAGTTGGAAATAATATATAGAGGGGCTATACAAAGGAAATGAACTTGCAAACAATATTGTAGGAAAGGAAGAGGATGTAGATATACTGAGAGAAGAATTTGACAGAGCACTGAAAGACCTAAGTCGAAACAAGGCCCCTGGAGTGGACGACATTCCCGCAGAACTACTGAAGTCTCTGACAAAACTATTACACCTGGTGCCCAAGATATATGAGACCGGGGAAATACCTTCAGACTTTAAGAAAAATGTAATAATCCCCATTCCAAAGAACGCAAGTGCAGACAGGTGTGAAAATTACAGAACCATCAGTTTAATAAGTCATGGTTGCAAAATTTTAACACGAATTATTGACAGAAGGATGGAAAAGTTGGTAGAAGCCGACCTTGGGGAAGATCAATTTTGATTCGGGAGATATGGTGGAACTCGGGAGGCAATCCTAACTTTACAGCTTATCTTAGAATATATTAAGGAAAGGCAAACCTACATTTCTAGCTTTTGTAGATTTGGAGAAAGCTTTTAATAATTTTGATTGGAATACACTCTTCCAGATCTTGAAATCAACAGGAGTAAAATATAGGCAACGGAAGGTTATTTACAACTTGTACAAAAACCAGATAGCAGTTATCAGAGTTGAAGGCCAGAGCTTGGGAAGGGTGTAAGACAGGGTTGTAGCCTTTCTCCAATGTTGTTCAATCTGTATATTGAGCAAGCTATAAAGCAAAGAGAAATTTGGAGAAGGAATTAAAGTTCAGTGTGATAAAATAAAAACGTTGCGTTTTGCCGATGACATAGCAGAGACAGCAAAGGACCTGGAGGAGCAAATGAACCGAATGGACAGTGTGTTGAAAGGAGCATATAATCTGAAAATTAACAAGACAAGGGTAATGGAATGCAGCCTTTAAAAATCAGGCGATGCTGAAGGAATTTAATTACGTAACGAAACAATAAAGGTGGTAGATGAGTTTTGTTACATGGGTAGTATTTTTCACACATGTCTGCGGTAGCTTTCCTTAAAATTAGGATTTCTATTTTATTATTGAATTCTGACGGTTTGTGAGACGAGATGTAATACTTCTGCCATGGGTGGCTCTCCGAGATACTTCAGTATCTCTAAAGGAATGTTGTATACTCTAGGGGCCTTCCTTCGACTTCGGCTTTGTTAAATTATTCTCTTAGTATAGTAACTCATATCTCATCGTCACTTTGTTCGTCATCCCTTTCTGCAACACTGATCTGACATTATTTCTGTTGTAGAGTCCGTCTTTCCATCTTCCGCCTTTTCGTTCTTTGCAAAGGAGTGGTTTTCATCTTGATAGTCATACATCTGCTTTTATTTTCTCCTAAAGTCCCTTTTATGGTCCAGTAGATAGTATCTCTCTCCCCTATATACATTATTCTACAAACTTGTTCAAATGTTCAAATCTTTGTACAACTTATGGGACTTAACTACAGGGTTATCAGTCCCTAAGCTTACAAACTACTTATGAACTAGCTAAGACTAAAGACGGCACAAATATCAAAGCCCGAGGGGGGATTCGAACCCCCGACCGTAGTGGCCGTGCTGACAGTGACTGGAGCGCCTCAGTCACCTCGGCCACCGCGGCCGGCCTACAATCTTGCATTTGTCCTCTAGTCACTCCTGCTTAGCTACTTTGCTCACCGTGTCAATCTCATTTTCTACTTCATCTGGCCGGCCGCGGTGGCCGAGCAGATTGAGGCGCGTCAGTCACGGTCTGCACAGCCACTACTGTCGGGGGTTCGAATCCCCCCTCGGGCATGGATATTTATGCCGTCTTTAGTATTAGCTAGTTCATAAGTAGTTTGTAAGTTTAGGGACTGATGACCCCGTAGTTAAGTCCCAGAAGCTCTACAAACATTTGAACATTTTCTACTTCATCTGTGTACGTTTTTCTCCTGACAACTTCGCGTGGCCGTCCAGTAGTAGCTCGAGTGAGGTCTTACAGTCAATGTATTCCAGCGAAGACTACACAGATATAATACTGATTATGGGGTGACGGACTGCAATGCAACCGCGACCCGAAGGCTGTATTCACAACGTTTTCCAACGCGACGTCTACCTTCTGCGCACGTTTTTAGACGTACAGAGATGCATGCCTTTAAGAACCGAGGGTGCTTTCCAGGTACAACTTGTCGTAGAAAGACAAATCTACGGCGCACCTGATGTTTCCTAGCACGTTATTGAGTGTTATGGAGTACATTCCACGCGAGGTACGCTTACCTTAAATGAAAATAACACGTGTAACTGGGTAGTATAAATGTTATCGTGCTGCTTAATTTAGGTTACAGTATTATTTGTACTCGTAATAATATATGATCATTGTTATTAATATTACGCAAGGCATTAGCTATCACCCACTATTACCTATTTCCTAACGTAATTACGAAAAAGAAAAGCCGCAACAGAGCTGGAGATTTCGAGGTCTTCGGTACAAGGAACGAAATTAGCATCCGTTTACGGTGCAGCTACACCAATAGCTGCATGGAAACGATTTCCAAATTCGGGTATCGTTATGTAGATTTCTGTTAAATAAATTAGGCGTAAATCCGTTCATCAGGCAGATTTTATGGGGAGATGAATACTATTTCGCCAATAGACCTAATCTACATTACTGGGCTCCTGCAAGTCCTCCCTGGTTACGACCACATCACATGCAAGCGCACTGTGGTGTTAACGTATGGTGTGGGATTCTAGGAGACCACATCATTGGACCAGTTTATTTGTCTCCCAGACTAACTGGTCGGCAGTATTTGCAGTTCCCACAGAACGAGCTGGACATTGGACGTCTCCCTGAAGACATCCCACGTCAGTTAAATGTGAGGCACTGGTTTCATACGATGATGCACCACCCTATTATTGTAGAGGGGTTATGAAATACCTGAACAATTTGTACCCCGAACGGTGGCTAGGTCGTACTGGTTTCACTCAACAGCCAGCGAGTTCGCGTTATTTAACGCCTTTGGATTTTTTTCTTATAAGGATATATAAAGTCCAGGATTTACGACACGGAACCGGAAAATCCAGACGTGTTGAAAGAACGAATGCGTCATGCTTGCGCTTCAGTACCAACAGAAATAATAAGAGCTGTGTATGCTAATACCGAGAGGCGCTTACACCAGTGTATCCAACGAAGTAGACATGCATTTGAAAATTTGTGTTATGACTAATGTAACAATGAAAATGTATCAGTCAATAACATAGGTTTATCACATCATGCATTATATTCATTACTCTTTATTGAAATTAAAGAAATTGAAATTATTTCATATTGCCCATTGTGAACCACGAATTGTTGCAGCATATGTTAGTTATAAATCAGTATTGTTTATAAAGTGGCACCCCTTCTACAGCAAGCAAGTTGTCTAGTGAAGAACTGTAGGAGAAATTATAGCTGTAAATTACGTGTTTTCCAGCGCCAGTATTAGGTTTAGAAAGGTGTCGTCGATGTTGATTTGGAGTGCCCCCGTACTTATCTGGTTAGGCTATCCTTTCCGCGTTTGTGGTAACCGGGATTAACTAACGGCAAAAAAGGACGGCGTCTGTGGGCCACCTGGTATAGCTGCTTACTCGAATTAGTAGTTTCTTATGCTTTGTGACAACTGCACCTTCGATAGCAATATTTGATTGGCGTTTGACCCAAACACACGGTTGTTTAAAACACTGCTTGCTTTTTAAAATATTGAGACAAGCGCTTCTTTTCTATATATATATATATATATATATATAAACGTTTGGTGGACCAAATAGAAACGGAAAAGCGCTGCAATCTCTGATAACAACGATCTATCTTATTGTTATAAGAACCCCACCAATAACAATGGAAACTATGTTCATGCAAAGGTTCGTATTCGCATCTCGCCTGAGAACAGGTTAAGTGACATTTGCAGCCAATGCCCCGCTTTCCCCTGCAGCAGTCACAGAATGACACACCAGGTGACGCTGGAACCCAACCATCAAAACACATCCGTCTAACGCTGCACAATGGTGGGTGTGACACGTCGGGAGAAATCACACACCATTCAGTCCACAATGTGGTTTCGCAATAGCACAGCTGGCCTCGACTCTACCAAGAGCTACTTTTCTGCAGATCTGTATCAGTTACTTCTCTGATAGACTACATTTCAGATAGGCCCATAACTTGCTCCTTTCTTTAATGGCCTACAGTAGGCACGTCATTCCTTTAATTTTTGTTGAGTACAGTACCGCTCGTACTCTTTCTTAGCTTATGTTAGCATCAGCGGTCCTTGAAGCGCGAGAAATGAATTAAGGTAACTAAAGAAAATTAATGACATAAGATACCCTCGTCTAGACTCTTTTGGAATACTTTGAGAATTTACTAACATAGAAAATTGAAAAGTGTTTTTAAAGGTTTCCCTTCTTGAGTACGTGTTTCCAATACCGTGAGTGGTACGATGCTTTGAATTTTTAATTTTACCGCACTATGCAAGTGGCACATAGTTATAAACGTTTTTAGACGGATCGATATTTGTGTAAGTGATAACTGAGGAATATCTTTCAATTTTTCAGTGTAATCATTATTCCACAATGATGTATACACCTTCCGTCGATGTGTCTGACAACCAAGGTAAGTAATCTGCAAATACGTTTACCTTCTGTGACATAGTGGGCGCGCCGGAGTGGCCGAGCGCATTGAGACGCTATGCTCCGATGCGAGAGGCCATTCCCCGTCGGAAGTTCGACTCCTCTCTCGGGCATGGATATTTGTGTTGTCTTTAGTATAAGTTAGTTTATAAGTTTAGAGAATGATGACCCCGCAGTTAAGTCCCATACGCTTTACAAACATTTGAACATTTTGAGTAAATTAGGAAAATCACTTGCAGAGCAAATCTACAACTTACCACAGAAAAACCGTCTTCACCAATCTCGAAATATGCTACATCTACCTCTGTATTACGTACATGATACCTGTATTGGTGATTAAAATATGCTCATTCATCTTTATTTCACGGTAGATAACCACATCGTCAGCTACAATTCTGACGATACGATAGACTATTTTGAAGGTAATTGAAGTTAACCCTTTCATTTCTACATTATGAATTCTCCTTTGCAATAATTAAACGACATTGTTTTCTATATTAATATAGTGTACTGAACATCAAAATATATGCAAACGTAGTCTTCCGCGGCTGTTGTCACTATCAATAAAATTCCTCTGGGTATGAAACCGCGTCGTCATTTTATAAATTCCACCGACGTTTCGGCCACTGTTGCAGGCGGCCTTCATCAGACACAGACCCTGATGAAGGCCGCCTGCAACAGTGGCCGAAACGTCGGTGGAATTTACAAAATGACGATGCGGTTTCATACCCAGAAGAATTTTATTGATATCAAAATATACGTTTAAAAATCTTTGTTCATTTTTTTTACCTCGTGTATTTCATGCACAACACAGACGTTTGTATCGAGGTATATTCATAACTGGGACGTTATTTTGTTGCTAGTTAACACTCTCAGATCAATAACGCTAGTTAAACCTCGCCACAGCACCAAAGAAGTGACAATTCACTGTTGAAATAAAAATGACTAGAACCACACTCACGGTCACACTCACAGCCACGTACAGACGGCAATGCAACACAGCCTCCAAGACAGGCAGATAAATGACTCAGAAGTGTATAGACGCCGTTCCAAGCGGCAAAATGTCTTGCGAATAGCACGTTGTCCATCGACCACAATGCGACTTTAAGAACTGATAGATAAAATACGGTATAAATCAGATTTTAATACATTCTACATGAGGAACAACACTGGGAATGAAAGGGTTAATAAGCAAGGATGACTGAATTGTAACGCACAGTAACTTTTTATACCTTGGAATTTCGGCTGGAATGTTGAAATTTCACGACGGTATATTTTGAAGTTTGCGCTCTCCGAGAGTAGTTTGAACTAAGAAGCAATAATGGTGCGTAAGATACCATCGTCGAGATGATTCTGAGCAATGTTGGCCACAATCATGTCCAACGTAGGTTTATTTGGGAGATTATTTTCGCACACTTTGCAAAAATGTCAATAAATATAACACACTAACCCCGTACTGACAAGTAGTGTACATGAAATACTCTTGCAGCTCAGCGATGATGAAGAGACTGGATTGTGATGTAATTGACATTTGCGGAATGGCCGAATTTTAATTATGATCGCATCAAAAGAGATACTGCAATGGATTAGAGCCGATAAGCAAATGTTATGATCGCACTTAGACAAAATGAATGGGCATCGTTTAATTCCCGGACTATGGACTAAATTTAAGTGCATTGTTAATAAAGGGTTAGAGAAATATGTTCCAGTAAAGACGATTAAGGATGGAAAAGATCCACGAGGTATAATAATAATGTTAGAAAGCTGCTGAGAAAGCAAAGGCTGTTGCACTCTCGATTCAAAAAAGATCACGCAAATGATGACAGGCAAAAGTTAGTAGAGATTCGTGCGTCTATAAAAAGATCGATGCGTGGGGCATACAATAATTATCACAGCCATACCTTAGCAAAAGATCTTTCCGAGAAACCGAAAAAATTCTGGTCCTATGTAAAATCGATAAGCGGGTCAAAGCCCACTGTCCAGTCACTCGTCGATCGTTCCGGGGCAGTAATAGAAGATAGCAAACGGAAGATGGAAGTTCTAAATTTAACCTTTAAGAAATATTTCACGCAGGCGGACCGCACAAATGTACCATCATTTGATCAACGTACTGATTCCGAAAAGGGGGACATAGTAATAGGTATTTCCGGTGTAGAGAAGCAGCTGAGAGAGCTAAATACGAAAAAGTCTGCTGGTCCGGATGGAATACCAGTTCGGTTTTACAAAGACTATTCTGCGGCGTTGGCCCCCTACTTAGCTTGCATTTATAGCGAATCTTGAATTGAGCGCAAAGTTCCTAGTGATTGGAAAAAAGCGCAGGTGACTCCCGTGTATAAAAAACGAAAGAGAACTGACCCATACAATTACAGGCCAATATCGTTGACATAAGTTTCATGTAGAATTTTGGAGCATATTCTCAGTTCGAGTATAGTAAATATCCTTGAAACAGAAAACTTCTTTCCATGAATCAGCACGGGTTTAGGAAACATCGTTCATGTGAAACTCAGCTTGCCCTTTTCTCACATGACATCTTGCGAGCCATGGACGAAGGGCAACAGGCGGATTGTGTTTTTCTCGACTTCAAAAAGGCGTTCGACGTGGTGCCACACTGCAGACTGCTTACGAAGATACAAGCTTATGGAATAGGTTCACAGATTTGTGACTGGCTGGAAGACTTCCTAAGTAATAGAGCGCAGTACGTTGTTCTCGACGGCGAGTGTTCATCAGTATCGTCAGGCCTTCTCCAGGAGAGTGTGATAGGACCGCTATTATTTTCTATCTATATAAATGATCTGATGGACAGAGTAAGTTGTAATTTGCGGCTGTTAGCTGATGATGCTGTGGTGTATGGGAGGGTGTCGTCTGTAACTGACTGTAATAGCATACAGGATGACTTAGACAAAATTTCTAGTTGGTGCGAAGATTGGCAGCTAGCTCCCAATGTAGAAAAATGTAAGGTGATGCGCAAGAATAAAAAAAACAATCCCATAATGTTCGAATACAGGATGAGTAGTGAGCTTCTTGATGCTGCCGCGTCGTTCAAATATCTAGGCGTAACATTGCAGAGCGATATGAAATGGAACGAGCATGTAAGGACAGTTGTAAGGCGGACAGCCGGCTTCGGTTTATTGGGAGAATTTTGGGAAGATGTACTTCACCTGTAAAGGAGACCGCGTATAAAACGCTTGTATGACCATATCTTGAGTATTGCTCAAGTGTTTGGGACCCGCAGCAGATCAGTTTAAAGGAAGACAAGAGGCGGTTCAGAGACGAGCAGCTAGATTTGTTACCGGTAGGTTCGACCAATGCGCGAGTATCACGGAAATGCTCCGGCAACTCAATTGGGGATCGCTGGAAGAAATACGACGTTCTTTTCGTGAATTTCTGTTAAGTAAATTTAGAGGGCCGGAATTTGAAGCTGAGTGTAGTACGATCTTGCTGCCGCCTACTTATATTTTGCGTAAAGGTCACAAAGACAAAATAAGAGAAATTAGGATTCGTACGGAGGCATATAGGCATTCTTTTTTTCCTCGTTTAATTTGGGATTGGAATAGGAAAGGAAATGACTAGTAGTGGTACAGTGTACCCTCCGCCACGCACCTTACGGTGAATTGCGGAGTATGTATGTAGAGGTAGATGTAGATGTAGAAATGGGTTACATAGCCAATGAACTACGTGTTTGAAAGTAGTATATTCTAAAATTGAATTCCGTGGAATATGTCCACTCTGTTTCTTGCCTCATATGCATTATAATAATCATCGCTACCATCACCATTGGTCACTAGATATTTACTGCTCGATATGGGCATACTATGCACTTTCTTCGCACGAGCTTTTTAAGAACCCGTCTACGTGAGATCTTATTATCTAAAATGAATAGCATTAATTGGAGCCCGTAGTGATGAATCAGACTGCCAGATGAACAATTCCACTCGATATACTTCTCTCGTTGTCATTCGCTTACTAAGGATGCAGGATCTCATATTAATTATTATGCACCAGATTATATTGCACTTTCATAAATAAGAAAAACTTTTTGTCACCTTTATTTGGCTTTCCAAGCATAAAATAAATAGATCACTCATCTATCTCACTCCACCAGTGTTTCTAACTTCAAGAAACAATTGTTGATAGCATGCCGAGACTCTCAAAAATTAATCTCTCAAACAGTTTCCATATTATCACTTCCTTCTGTCAGCTTAGGATGGTGCATTTTTTTTTTTTTTTTTGTAGTGGATAGTGTCATAGTTTCCGTAGGAGTCACTCAGAAATTGCCAGTTGTATGAAAATCGTTTTTGAAACAATGATTCGGGTTTAAACGTGGTGGAACTGTTGAAAATACAAAGAGTAAAATAAAAGTAAAAATATATCATAGAGTGATGGGGAATTAAATCGAATGTCTTTCGTTAATTTCACGTCACCAACGCCGAAACGTTTTTAAATACTTCTCTAATAGCATTTATGGCATGTGTGTTGACGTCATAGAAGCATTTAAATCGCTTACAGAGCTTTCTCAAATGATATTCAGAAGAGGAAGTAAGTCGTGCCTTCGACAATGCAGCCATCAGATGATTTAATTTTTAGAAGCAAGCTTTCCAAAATAAATTCATCATTATTAGCACACCAGTCGTGACTTTTTGCCACTTTCTAAGCATAATGTCTATGACCAACTTCTCCATCCTTTTTTTTTTTTTTTTTTTTTTTTTTTTTACCCCGGAAATTTGAAGCACTACACGCGCAGGACTTCGATTGTGATTCAGTAGAAACTTTCTTCCGACAAAATTACTTTCTTCCTTTCTTTCAGTTGCTGTGAGTTTGTCCTCACTAGCATTCTTTTCAGAATTTTTACTTTCCGTTTGAGACCGTCAATGATTTTTCTTGCATCAGCCTCACTGTCTGGTACACGGCAAGCAATATTATGTACTGCAACTGGTATACAGATCGCTGATGTTTCATTACACAATGTATATGTTTCCTTCACTAGGAGGAGATTTGAATGGTTTCAAGTGAGTTGATAAATAGCTTGGGAAGTTTGGAAAAATATGAGGCAATGAACCTGGCTTTAACTTCCATCTGGTTCCCGGTATTTCAACGCTGTTTCCTGCCAAAACGAAGGAGTCAGTTTTAACAAGTATCTTATCAGCGAAATGTCGGTTACATACTGAAGACTTACTTGTTAATTGAGTGTCCTCCTCTGAATAATTTAAGCCTATTTAGCAAAATTACTGACTCCCTTTGGTGGTCTAAAAGAGCGCCTATCTAATGCAGATGGCATATCCAGATCGGCATCCGGGAATGTAGCAGTCCGGCATAATTCACTAACACAGTTTTCTTTCTCCGATGAGAATAAATCAATACACCACACAGATTATCAGTAAATGCATAAAAAAGTCTACACACAGAGAGACACATAAATATTACTGCATATTGACAGAATATATGACATCAACCGCGATTGGGCAAAGCTGAAAATGTGTACTCAGCCGGGATTCGAATCCTGGTCTCCTGCTTTCTAGGCAGTTGCGCTGGCCCCTACACCACTGGGGGGGGGGGGGGGGGGGGGGGGACAGTGATCACCGCACCTGCAAGGACTACCTAAGCACGCCTCCCGTCAGATACAAATTCCCAGCTTCGCCCTGCCCACAGTACTCAAACTCGTAGTTATGAAACTAATTCCCGTAAGAGTAAGGACTTCAAACTTGCCCACCCCTCCCCATTAACGATAGGATCATTGCCCGTCACCGGCATATTATATATATGTATATTATATATATGTGACGTCTGTTCTTACGGGAATTAGTTTCATAACTACGAGTTTGAGTACTGTGAGCAGGGCGAAGCTGGGAATTTGTATCTGACGGGAGGCGTGCTTAGGTAGTCCTTCCAGGTGCGGTGATCACTGTGTCCCCAGCAACGAAACGAACAAAGGACGAAGAAAGACGAATGTGGAAATAAAGGGACGTGCGGCATCCACTATTCAAGGTTTGCCACCGTTTATCTATTACTGTTCATTTAGATCATTTTTCTTCAATTCCTTAAGAAGATGGTTTGTTTCACCTTCCCTAACCTCGACGTAGAGGGTTTGAGTTATCTTTCTTTTATATTTTCATTTTTATTTTCAAAAGACATTCATCTCCATTACTTAGGGAAAGACAAAGGATATCCCTGCACATGACCAGGACATGCGCGACCTTTGGTGACTGGCGCATTCAGGGCTAAGAGACGACAAGTTGAGAGAACGCACGATGACAAATGGGAAACCAGGAATGCCTAGAAAGCAGGAGACCCGGGTTCGAATCCCGGCTGGGTACACATTTTCAGCTTTGCCCAGTCGCAGTTGATGTTATATATTCTGTGAATATTAAATAATAACAACTGCAGGATCAGAAGTGACGTCTGTTCTTTCGGAACAAACGCCACATGTATATAGATAATACTCCGCGCAAATTTTGGTAGATGATTATTCAACATCACGAAACACGGTTACACAGGGGCACAGATAATTTTTTCCTCTGGGGAGGGGGCGGCAGTTCAGAGCCAGAGCTATATTGAGCTGCCCTCGCACAGTTGACACTTGCCAAAGCTGTGACGCTCCCCCCTCCCCCTCTCCATAAAGGAAACTTGCGATTTTTTCAATGAATTTGGAAAATTTGCGAATGAAGCGTTATTGAAAAAGATTGTAGACATTGAAAATAACGGGCGTTCATCTGCCGAAATACTGGCTGTTGTCGAAGACGTTGCCTAACTAGATTCGCATAAACAAGTTGAACATTAAATACAATGTAATATTCAGAGCAAAAGTAGGGATTAGTAAATTAGAAATACCTTGCGCACTACCACATCTGCCGCAAGTCATCAGTTGTCAGCAGTCGTAAAAAATAGACAGCCTTCAGAAAAATAACATATAAGGAAGACCTGGGGAATGGCGCCACTGAAAGGGAAACCAGTTTCTTAATTTATGTAAAGTGTTTCTTTTTAGTACAGAACAATACTACAGATTCGCAAGCTAATACTACATTTTTTCTCAGCCATGCAGCTTGTCAAGTTTTATGTTTGTTTCGAATGTTTGTATAGCTTATGGGACTTAACTACGTGGTCATCAGTCCCTAAACTTACAAACTACTTATGAACTAATTAAGACTAAGCAAGGCATATATATCCATGCCCGAGGGGGGATTCGAACCCCCGACCGTAGTGGCCGTGCAGACAGTGACTGGCGCGCCGCAGTCCCCTCGGCCACCGTGACCGGCGTTAAGTTTTATTGTTACAAATATATTGTGAAAGTATAAGCAGTGGCGCCATTACCCTGGGTTCCGGGGCAATGACGCCATACATTTGAAAATCAAACCTACACGATGATCAGTACCTGTGGTATAAATTATACACGAATGTGATTAGGTTGTGATGTCATACATTTGTTCTGTAACATCCTTCCGATTTGATTACTTTGTGACAAAAAACTGTGTATGTAATGAAAAACTATTTCAGATGAGCCACTTGTATAAACAGGAGATGGCACCAAAACATCTATGTTCATTAACATGCAACGACTATAATATAATTATAATAAAAATAGTATCTATGTTGTAATTAGTATATTAATGTATGTTCCCCAAGAAATTGTTCTCTTTGTTCTTGTTCTTCTTGTCTGATTGTCTCTTTGTCGATGTGGTAGGACGTATGAGAGAAAGTGTAATTTTACATTAGGCGTCATTAGATTGTATTTTGATATTAATGGAATCACTTATAAAAATGGTGTGTTATAATAAAAAATACAAATTTTAGGTACTAAATGAAATACGTGTGTCAAATTCAGTTAGTGTTGGAACATTTTAACCCCTTTTCAAGAGATTTATTTTTTTAAAATGTTAGCAGTTGTCGCAGCGAGCAGCCATCGATCTGGATTGCAGCATCCTGCCGCCATTACGTGGCAGAAATAAAAACAGTAATTCAAGGGCGGATTCAGGGGGGGGGGGAGGCACAAGGGCACGTGCCCCCCCCCCCCCACAGACACGGCCCGACGAAAAATGATAGAGAGAGAGAAGCAATAGAGGGAGGGAGAGAGAGAGAGAGAGAGAGAGAGAGAGAGAGAGAGAGAGAGAGAGAGAGAGAGACGCAAGAGAGAGACAGAGGGAGAAGCAAGAGAGAATGGAGAGGGGAGAGAATGGAGGGGGAGAGAGAAGGGCGGGGGACAGAGAGAGGGGGAGGAAGGTAGGGAGGGAAAGAATCTCAGCATTAATAATTAGCTTTTTCTTACAGGCAGCATGTAATTGTAAGTTTAAGAATGCAAATTCCCTGTAATGAACACAACGCAATTTTCCTTTTTGTCTTATGCTTCCATTTAATTGCTTCTTGCACTTTGTTGTCAGTAATTTACGATAAAAATAAATAAAAGTTGTTTATTGTTTCATGATTGCTTGAGAGATAAACGAGCTAGTTCAGGCTGTCGCATTCAGGTGTTTTCGGTAAATAGTTTATCTCTCTGGATTCTTTTCCTAGGCACTAAGAGATATATATTATTATAAACTGTTTTATTTGATGTTATACGTTGCGATTTTCCAGTTATTGGAGAAAATTAGAAATTTCAACGGTATTCTTCCACACATCAGATACAAAGGATTTTTATGGTAGTAGAAATTCTTCCTGAAACACAGTCAAGTGTAATTTTCAGAATGAAATTTTCACTCTGCAGCGGAGTGTGCGTTGATATGAAACTTTCTGGCAGACTAAAATTGTGTAGCGGAACCGAGATTCGAACCTCGGATCTTTGGCTTTCGTGCACATGCTATCTACTGTCTGTACTATTCCGTCACGCTTCATCGTTCAACCTCACAACTTCTGCCAGTACCTCGACTCCTAATTCCAAACTTCACAGAAGTTTTCCTGTGAACCTTGCAGGAATATCTGTCTTGGAAGAAAGGATGTGGTGGAGACATGGCTTAGCCACATCCTAAGCGATAAATAAAGAGTACTAGTCCTGAAAGGTTCAGAACTTCTGTGAAGTTTGAAAAGTAGGAGGCAAGGTACTGGCACAAGTATAGCTGTGGGAACTAGCCGTGAAGCTTGCCGGGATAGCTCGGTGGTAGAGCGCTCACCCGCGAAAAGCAAATGTCCCAGGTTCGAATCCCGTTTTTGGCACACAATTTTAATCTGCCAGGAAACTTCAAATGTAATTTGGTTGATCGCGAAAGCTTTCTTGAAAAATTATCTCGTTTGCGTAGCAACTTTACAAAGCATGAAGAAGAAACTGATTCGGTACAACGCAAACACAAGAAATATGATTTTAGGTTTTAAGGGAATATCAAACTTAGCGCGACATATTTACTGGCTTTTTGTTTATGACCCGTATTTGGGCGACCTTTTAGGATACGCTGTTTTTTTTCCAATTTCTGCATTGTTTGGTAATGACACAGCTGCTCCGGATACTCTACTGTTCGTCCACGGTAAGTTGATGATTCGAGTGCTGGCTGTTGGCATCGGCAGGAGGCGTGCACCATGGCTACTTGGAGGAGAGAAAATGATTGTATAGTCTATGAGACTTAACTACGGGGTCATCAGTCCTTAAACTTACAAACTACTTATGAACTACTTACGAACTAGGACGGCACAAATATCCATGCCCGAGGGGGGATTCGAACCCCCGACCGTAGTGGCCGTGCAGACCGTGACTGGAGTGCCTCAGTTCCCTCGGCCATCGCGGCCGGCAGGAGGCGAGCATCAGCGAGCAGAAGGCAGCATCGCAGTTTTAGAAACTTTACCCGTAACGATGTGTGCAGTAATATTTCGCGTCTAGGGGCACCCTAACTTTGGTAGCGCTCCGAAATCAATGGATGACCTTCAAGTAGTGCAGATGTTTTCTGCTGCTGGCATCATCAGGTAAAATCGTCTTCACTTGTCAAATTAATTTACTTCCATCTAATTATTAATGAAATTCTAGCTTCGGCGCACTATGGCGTCATTCTCAAGTTCCTAAGATTAAAAAAATATATTGCATTGATTAAATCACATTAAACAGAGGAAAGGTTAATAATTTACTACAAAATGAAAAACATTATCGGAAAACTACATTTACCAAATTGACAATCAGACCATGTGCGCCGCATGGGGAATTGCCATGTGATATACGGCGCAACGTCACGGAGTACGCGGCCACTGCCACCAAAGTTCGAATCCTCCCTCGGGAATGAGTGTGGGTGTTGTCCTTAGAATAAGTTGGTACATCTACATCTACATACATATTCCGCAATCCACCGTAAGGTGCGTGGCGGAGGGTACACTGTACCACTACTAGGCATTTCCTTTCCTATTCCACTCCCAAATAGAACGAGGAAAAAAACAATGCCTATATGCCTCCGTACGAGCCCTAATTTCTCTTATCTTGGCCGCGGTGGAGTAGCCGAGCGGTCTAAAGCGTCTCGCTGCGGAGCGCGCGGTTGCTCGCCGTGGAGGTTCGAGTCCTCCATGGGGCATGGGTGTGTGTGTTTGTCCTTAGGTTAGTTTATCTAGGTTTAAGTAGTTTGTAAGCTACGGACTGATGACCACGCAGTTTGGCCCGATAGAATTACAAACATTTGAGCATTTGATTTCTCTTATCTTGTCTCTGTGATCACTAAGCGAAATGTAAGTAGGCGGCAGAAAGATCGTGTAAGTAGTTTGTAAGACTAGGGACCGATGACCTTAGAAGTTTGAACACTCTTTTAATTATTTTTCGGCCATATTGGGCAATTGTTTGAATTCTCAAGTGTTCAGTCTTATAGTCCAATTATTCCAAAGTTGTAAATATATAAAGATAGCTATGCCAATTTCGCATGGCTTCCTTTGTATAGGGATTCGCATGTACCCATCTGACGAAGCTCAGAAACAGTTACATATGGAATTAAATTCTGAGTCTGAATGCCCAGTGTTCAGCTTTGGCAAGTGTTTTATCCTTCGTGATGAGGTAGGATGAAAAATGTATGCCCACAGGTAAACACAGAGTATTCACGCTCTAAATTCTATGTTTTTTTATTTTTTATGGTGTGGTAAATTTAGAAAATTTATTGTAGTTAATGTGAAGGCATCATTGTAATAATTCCACACACACACGAATAAATTTTATTATAGCAATTGTCACATACAACTGCTATAGCAAACATACAAAATAGGTTCCAAGGCCACAGTGGTTTCTTAGATAAAACAAACTTTTTAATATACTTCCATCCAACTATCAAATCACCATGGCGGCATTTTCAAATACCTATGATCACAAAAATATTACAATGATTCCTTCACATTAACTATTATAAATAAATAAAAAAAATTATTCCACACACACGCACACACACACATTCAATATATATATATATATATATATATATATATATATATATATATATATATATATATATATATATATATATATATATTGTGTGTGTCTCTGTGTGTGCGTGTGTGGAATAGATTTTATTATAGTCATTGTGTCGTATAACTGCTAAAGAAAACACACAAAATAGGTTCCAAAGCCACAGTCGCTTCTTAGATAAAAAAAAATATTTTCTGGTTCTTTTTATTAAAAAAATAGTTTCCAAAAGCCCTTAAGGGCATGTTTACCCTTCTCAGCCCTGTGCCCCCTCTAGATAAAATTCTGTATCCGCCACTGCAGTAATTAATGTAAATCAGGGTCGGGTGGTAAACAAACTAGTAATGATTTATTAATTTTATTTCAGATCATCTGGACATTTTTTTAAACTTCAGCACGTTGAACAAAAATGTCCTGGGAGGCACTTCTCCTTCTAAGCGCTATGTTAAAAATTAAAATGCAAATAAACCATTGTCGTCGTAATTTACAAGATCAATCCAGATGGTGTTACATATTTTGAGGAATGGTTGAAACGACTAAATGTATCTATTTCAGGTAAGCAATCCAAGTACCAAAAGAAATGAGATGAAAATTATAAACGAAACCTAGTCAGTCAGTGGCGTTGTCCGGGCTGTATTCGTTCCATTCTTATCCCTAGCTTAGTGACATCCGTCAAAATGACGGCTACGTTCAAATTGTCAGTGAGCTGTGACTTTTGCGGAACAATTTATGAACAATTGTACACGGATAGTGTGTTGGTTTGGAATCACACTCGCCGAATTGACGGGTATTACTAACAAAAGTTCAAAACCCTCTGAAAGAAGGGTGTCAGTAGCGAGCGTTAAAACCAGATGTCAGTAACTCAGGGCTATGCTGGTCCGCCGCCTCCTGCCCTCTCTGACCACCAGTTCCTGCTAAACTCGCTGTCCATTTCATTTTCTTTTCTTTCCTCATGCAGCGTCAGTAGTTATGACGTCGCATCTCGTGAATAAAATGATACAATAATATTGCCACGTTGCAATGGAAGTAGGCTTGACTTCGAAGGCAACTGAACACAGCACTTATACTCAAAGCACGTTTATTACGAACTCAACATACACGCAGCACTGACTGCCTCTCAGGCAGAGTGCTCTGCTATTTATACACAGACAGAATTTACCAGAAATTAGAAGAACAGTTAACATAAGAAACAAGTAGAATTTACAAGTGAACATAACAAAGATGTAGAACCTTCTGGAATTCTTAATTACAAAGAAATAAATTTTTGCCAGTGGACGGGATTGAACCGGCGACCTTCTGCTCCGCACACATCGTATGACGCGGCACTTTTTAGACTCTCATTGTTTATGACGTCGTACATCCTAAATTGTGTATTATAGCCTGATCTTACACACATAGCATCTAAATCTACATAGATATTCTGCAAAACACATTTAACTGCCGGGCAGAGGATTCATTAACCACTTTCATAACCTTTCTCTCCTGTTCTATTCTATTACAGCACTCGGGAAGAAAGAACACAAACTTGTTCCGTTTTCGATCTGACTTCTCTTATTCTATTGGGATGGTCATGTCTCCCTATATAGGTGGGTGCTATCAAAATATTTTCACATTCAGAAATAAAAGTCGCTGATTGAAATTTCGCAAATACGAGGAACGTCCAGAAAGTAAATTCTGTTTCGTTACATAAAACAAACGTGTACAGATACAGAAAAAATATTTATTGTAAGAAAATCTACAACTGTTAAACTACTTTTCTACATAGCTGCCGAAATTTTGTAGGCACTTGTCATAGCGTGGCACAAGTTTCTGTATGCCTTCTTCATAGAAGGTTGCCGCCATGTGGTATCATGTTCTTTCAGCTCGTCATCGTTGAAGTGTTGACAGGACAAATTTTAGGTGTAAGAAGAGGATATCCATCAAAAGGTGGTGTTTGTTTCCACGATAGTAGCCGACCTCATGTGGCGAATGTGACCAAGCAACTCTTACGGGAATTTCACTGGGACGTGTTTGATCATCATCCGTACAGCCCGGGCCTCACTCCTAGCCACTTTCACCTCTTCTTACACCTAAATATCTGTCCTTGGTGGTCAACATTTCAACGATGATGACGAGCTGAATGAACATGCTACCACATGGCTGAATACATAAACTTGTGCCTCGCTATGATAGGTGCCTACAAAATTTCGGAAGCTATGTAGAAAAGTAGTTTAACGGTTGTAGATTTTTGTACAATAAATATTTTTACTGTATCTGTACACGTTTGTTTTATATAACCAAACGGAACTTACTTTCTGGACGTACCTCGTAGATCTCGCCGCAATGAATAACGTCATTCTTTTAATGATTTCCAACTTAAATCGTGCAACATTTCCGTGATGCTTTCCCTCCTGTAATGTGATAAAACAAAACGAGCTGTCCTTCTCAGAACCTTCTCTGTCTTCCGTCAACCCCACCTGGTGAGGGTCCCACACTGGGCAACAGTGCTCCAGGAGAGGACGCACAAGTTTGATGTAGGCAGTATCTTTGGTGGAGCTATTGCATCTTCGAAGCGTTCTGCCAATGAAACGTAACCTTTGGTTCGCCTTTTGCCTATTGCCTATCGTAAGGAATGTGTGTACCAAGATTAGTTGCAATCCGTCCGTATTATAAGAGGAGATGTACAAATACACCATACATATATAAATTATTTTTTATAAAATTGTTAGACATACACTTTAGTTGCCCTCAAATTAAACCCCCAGCTTCCCAGCCCTGAAAATAGCGTATATAATTCCCACTCAGTGTTCTCCAATGACTGGCAGATAATTTCCGCTATTCGTGGACTTGTAGTTGCACGCGTAAGCCGGCCGCGGTGGCCAAGGGGACTAAGGCGCTTCAGTCACGGTCTGCACGGCCACTACGGTCGGGGGTTCGAATCCCCCCTCGGGCATGGATATTTGTGCCGTCCTAGTTCGTAAGTAGTTCATAAGTAGTTTGTAAGTTTAGGGACTGATGACCCCGAGGTTACGTCCCGTAGACTATACAAACATTTGAACATTTGCACGCGTAACTTGATGTCAGAGAGCCCGAAAATCCAGTCAACAAGTAAAAGAATGAATTCCACAGGCTTAGGAAAATATTACATTTACAATGGTTGTTTAAAATTGCATCCTCAAGCGATAATGGAAACATGGCACCGTTGTACCAAAATTGGTCGTGCCTGTTCTACTGTCGTCGATGGCGTTTGAACAATGTAGTAGTTTTGAGAATTCTAACAGGAAAATCCAGCCATGAAAAGTGAAAAACGTGCGTTGCATGATGTGTGGCGAAAATTTAGCAACAGACCTCTGTACCATATATATATATATATATATATATATATATATATATATATATATATATATATATATATGAAACTTTTTTGAAATTTTTAACAAACTGGTTTTCAATCTAAGAAAAAAATCTCGACGTATGGTATTGAAAAAAATGGTTAAATATAAATATTTTTGTTTATTTTGTAATGGCTGAAAGTTTATGTGATGTCTAATGAGAACCAACTTTCATTACGTAGAGTTTAGGGCGTGGCTTATAAAGCAGCTTCCAGCTGTAGCAATCTGTTGGGAATATACTGATTGGCCACAATCCTTATTACGTTAATGAACATTTACACGAGTTGAACAGACGTATAGCACCACACGCTGCTCCTGCTCCGTTAGACCTGTAGCTACCTCTCTGACTGCCACAAAGAACAGTTTTAGCTCACCTTCCTGTGTATTTCCTGGTGCAAGCCCCTAACACTATTCCATTTATACTACGATCATAATCACGTATTCCGTTTTTTCTATTCCGACTCCTAGTCGGTCATGGCACGCACATGCAACGTGCTTCATAGTACACAATGACTAGATGAATATGTGTCAAGGAACGATACAAAACCTGTTCATTCTATTCCTTGATTCACTTGTACATCTTCTTGTCATTTAATTCTCATCTTGAATCTTTTCATCAATTGTTCAGCAGCTTCACGTTCTCACACTTACAGACAATGTCCCACAGTCATAAATCAAAGCTCACAAACAGCATTTTTTCTTTCTGCGAAATGGAACCTATGTTGTAAAAAAAACGGTTTAGTTCAACAAAATCTCTAGAGAAAACATATACTTACCAGTTTAATTTTTCACTGTTATTGCATCAATTTCGTCGTCCGTTACCAACACAAATCATCAAGTGCTATGATTTCATTTTGACGATGTACAGCTCGATTTGAGACTTATTAAACTAGAATTCAGAACAACTTTAAAACGTCTTTTCCTAAATTCTTCCGTTCGTGGGTGGGACAAACCGCATTAGTAATAAAAAGCACAATGTTTTGAACTAAAGAAAGATGATTCGATTTTGTTGGTTCTCAAATGATCCCTTCTTTCTCTTATTACCTACGGAACCTGAAAATTTGATCTGACCTTGTTATGGATTGATACTCGTTTTTGGAACTCCCCCTACACTGATTAAATCTAACATTTAAGTTTACATACGTCAGCTCATTAATGCTTTCATAATTATCGCCACACTCATTGACCGCGTGGTCTACGGGGTAATGTTACGGACTGGGTGGCCGTTCCCCCCAGAGGGTCGAGTCCTCCTTCTAGCGCGCGCGCGTTTTTGTGTGTGTGTGTGTGTGTATTTGTGTGTGTGTTTGTGTGTGTGTGTATTTGTGTGTGTTGTTGTTGTTGTTGTTGACTTTAGTGTTAAGTTAGTTTAAGTAGTTAGTAAGTGTAGGGACCGATGGCCATAGCAGTTCGGTCCAGTACTTTTACAGACGTTTCAACATTTCATAATCATGCTCCGCAAAACACCTTTGGACAACTTTGGCTGTGTGTGTGTGTGTGTGTGTGTGTGTGTGTGTGTGTGTGTGTGTGTGTGCGTGTGTATGTGTGTGTGTGTCTGTGTGTGCGTTATTTATCATTTTGGAAGGTACCAGTGTTTACCGCGTTTATTTACAATTTTTGTCACGGTATACAGTTTGTTATCGACAGTAGTGAGATATTCATTCAGACTCATGTAGAAGGTGAGTGTAGTGATACAAACAGTTGACCCGTTCCGTAATACGTGTTAAGCAGAAAACTTGAAGAGTCTTAATATGCAGCAACAAGGTTTTTAAAGACATCGTTTTTAAAGACACATGCAATAATTATCGATTTATGTATTTTACAATGATGTATAAGTGACTGAATGCAACTGTATTTCCTTCGTAAATATTGTACCCTGATCTTTGTCAATGAAACTGGTAATAGGTTAAATAATGGACTTTTAAATAAATTACGGTTTCTGCTGTGACTTATCCTGGGGAGTTTTCATCACATTCTACAGTTTTAGTGATCTTCGATGTAAGGTCCCAGAGCTTATCTGCGTGAAATATCTTTGATGGTAAAAGACTAAGCACATCATCATTATCCGAAAAACAGAAGTCATTAAATATCCCTGAAGTTTAGTGAGATTCTAAAATGTGCCAATGCTTGTATACCTACTGGACTAAATTGCTACACTCATCAGCCCTAAAACCTTCTAAACTACCTAAACTAACTTACACTGAGGTCAATGCACACACCCTTGCCCGAGGAAGGACTCGAACCTCCGATGGGAACGGCCTCCCAGTCCGTAGCATGACGCATTAGACCATGCGGTTATTCCGCGTAGCAGTGAGATTCTATCTAAACACTCATCTCCGACGGTACACTTCATCAAAATATGTATTTTACGTAAGAGGAAATTCAGAAATTTCTCGTGAGGATATTGCTTATTGTATTTTTCCCTTAATTATACGACCTGGACCACTTTTAATCCGTCTGCATATTAGATGTCAGCTCAAACACAACGGATGGTGTAATAATGACACATACGAAGCTGTGGTTATAAACAATAGGAAATGGGAATAAAGTACTTGAGAAGACAATTGAAAAGTGTCTTGGATAAATACAAAGAGTAGTAGTCTGCAGTAATTGTAAACTACATACTTCATTTCTCGACCATTAAGTGGTCAGTTATAACATAATAACTTCTTTAGTCAACTTCTGCACTATTTGATTACATTGTAAAACCTAATTTTTTCTATAAAGCGATGAAATTACACGAGGAAGATCAAGAAAACGTTGGATCTATACTGTAAGATCAGAGGTGGAGGAGACAGGCCACAAATGAAAAGACGTTCTGGAACAGAAGAAGTATGAAGACAGAAGTTGACGTGGAGCACTTGTATACGACACCCGGATAACTGGAGTTCCACGAGGAAGATGCTTGGATGAAATTAGGTAAATTATTACACATACGTAATGAAGACAAATGTTTACATCCTTTTCAAGACTTGTAAATCTCGTTTCCTTCGAAGTCAATATTCACCCCTTTTTAAATAGCATCATCTCCATACTCATTTTGTTTCAAAACGAATTGTTTTGTAGATGTCTTGTTGCACTTCTCCCAGAATACTGCAGTTTATTCATTAAATATATTTCTTTTAATTCATCACTTACTCTACTCAAGTATCAAATGAAATATTGAAAACACGGAAAAACATTTTCTTGTCTATTTGTAAGAGCGCCAGAGTGTAATGCCGGCTGTTACATCTGGGCACAGGACCAAGTCACAGTAGAGCGGTAATCTCAAGTAATTTCGTACCACAGATAATAATTATTGGAGAGCACTCACTTGTGGTTAGAAAATGGTATAAGGGTAGACGCTATGACACGCGTCTAGAAAACTGTGGTTGTGCAGTTCAGTTGTATAGCTCAGTACGATCTTTATGCCGACAAAATTATCATATGACCATGGGATAAGTTATTTATTTGGAACCTTGGAGTAGCTAACAGTATCATTAGAGACGACTGCTCCTCTATTACTGTAATACCACGTTCACGATGCTGAAGGAAGAAAACATGCGCAATTTACTCTTAACACAGCTCACGGATTTTTGACGGGAAAGGTGTAAGCGACGCTTTATGCGCACGAGGTTGGCCCTCGTCCTCTGTAAACAAAAGGAAGGTTGCGGAGAGGAAAACCACAACGGAAACTCCCTGACCGCGATGTTCTTCGTACGAGATAATGAGCGCAACAACGCCTCACTGGCAGCTATTCATCTACACAGCGGCGATTATTATTCTAACTACATACACGTGTAAGTACTTGTCAGAACACAACCATCTAATGGCCACTCACCTGACTGGAAGTACCACTATAAAAATTTTAATGCCCTTGATTCACAAAATTTGGTTTCTTCTAAAGGCTCTTCCTTGAACCGAGTAACTGAATACATACTAACATTTGTGAAAGCCCAAGTTACGATTAGAATACTTCTTATTGTTATGGTGGCATTACATAAAACAACTTAGAATTATTACGTTTTAAATATAACCATAAATAACAACACTGGCATCTAGAGTGTAATCTACAGATAGTGCCGCCAAGCCATGTATAGGGGAGACCGGGGCACGTTGGCCATACTCTTTATTTTTGTTAATATTAATTTATTTGATATATTTAAATTTATGCAATTATTGTTAAATGTTAGATAGGTCTTTACTGAATCTTGATGGCAGTTATTAAGCTTGAAAATATCAGTTGAAGTATTGGAAAAAAAATTAATTACTGGAGACATGTCAAGTTGGCCAATCTGCCCCTACCTCGGGGTGAGTTGGCCCAGAGGCTGGTGCATGTAGACCCATGTAGTCTTTTGGTGAGTATAACTAGGAAATCAAAATAAAATTGTTGTCAAGAAATATACTTTAATGTACATAACATCAATTTTAATACTGAGTTAAATGCTTAACATTCAGGACTATGATAAGAGGACAGGTTAAACTTATTACGATTTATGGTGTCTTAATACAAACCAGTCAACTTTAATCATTGTACAGTTCCAAAGGATCAGCACAGTTTTAACACTCATAAAATAGTTAACGGATTTCACTTTTCACGCATCTCTGATGAGCCCAACGCTTACAGTTAGTGAACTGAATTCCTGCGACTCTTCCTCATCGTATTCATTATCATCTTTCCTTTTTGAAAAAAGGCTTTTCTATCCTGTAATCTAATTTTTTCCAGTATTTCTTTCCAATGTTTTGAAATTCAATTTCTGTTTCCTAAGTTTCAATTACCCGTGCAAACTGACATGAGACCTGTCTGTACTTAGCATGGTACCTCCAGTACGATTTTCTTGGAATCCCAAAGTCTTCGCTAACAGTCCTCACAGATCTTCCCTTTTCTTTTACCTCTAGAACTGCTCTCACCATCGTATCTTCAGAAATCATTCCCCTTTCATTCCTTTATAATATCGGATCATTTTTTGATACTATAAATAAAACAAAGGTTTAAATTAGCGCCGTAAATCATGTTCTGAAAACAAGGAAATGAAAGAGATTTTTGACTTATCAGATCACTGTTTAAGATTAAGATAACGTTTACTGGTTGGCGTTTATTCAACGCTTTTTATCTCGTGAATATGACGATATTTTAACCTCTGAAACGTATCAAAATATGTTTAACTTCGAAAGTTATGTTAATAATTCAATAAACTCGAAGAATTACAAACATTGTTATCATTAAAAGTAACAAACCTTTCATTGAGTTTAAAGAAGTACAGCTCCTATAGGACGCCACAGTTTGTCTCGGCTGGCCATCGTACTCAGTCGTCTTTGGGCCAACCTGCCCCATTGCCATGTTTACAATAAATTATCTTCCTTAGAAAACTCACTGAAGCAATTAAGTATGTGTGCCATATAGAAATAATCCTTAAAGTACGACCTTTTGTTATACTACTCACCCCGTTGCGACGAAAGCAAGAAAAACTTAAATAACACGCATTAACCGACGAGACGAATTTTACTCAAACACGCACCAAAACAAGGACTACAGCACGTCCAAAACTTCACCGCCTGCGCTATTGGCCCTGTATAAGGAGAGGGACAGTGCTACATACTTTCTGATTGATTCCTAAGCCGATCTAGCGTCTATTGTATGGACTAACTCGACTGGGCCATCCTGTCCCTATGGCCAACGTGCTCCAGTTTCCCCTAAGAAGGCATTGCTTCACTCCATGATCAACGTTTCATTAACCTGCCTTCATAGCTAAACACCAATAAGCAAGTGTCACGTATACTAACACACACAGCAATTAAAAATTGTTACATTGCTGATATGTTAAGTAAAATGTATACCAAATAAAATAATTGCAATGCACAGTGTATTATATAATACAAAGCACAGTAGGACTCGTTCTTGTATGATAATGAATCTAAAATGTAAAGTGACGATGACGCTAAAACGTGACAAATCAAGAGAAAGATACGTTGTGAACATTTTGTCATGTCCAAAGGTAAATATTAAACACACAATTGATTTTATGGTTTTCGGAAAGTAATTCGCGTTGACATTATTTACGAAGTTGTAAACTATTCAAATATTTACATAAATTTTGAAACTGAGACACACACCAATTGACGCGCCAAAGATGTAACACCGTAATATGAATACATGAAATAATGGCCATGTTATGGGTTATTATCGTTAGACTTGAGCAAGAAAAGGTCACCGTGCTAATATAGAACTCAGAGCAGCAAATGGAAGAGGACTGCCACTGCTTCAGTAGCTTTCTCCTCTAAGACTTCTGTTTCATTTCTTGTTAGTTTCAAGATTTCAGGCTAAAATTTTGCCGATAAATTTCGAAAACTTTAGGTGACACTACTAATTCTGCGACGGATCTTCCCGATCTAATTTGGATGGATATAAAAACACGAGGCGTCAAATAAACAAGAAACATGCGAGCTGTAACAACAATTTCCGACACTAACGAGAAGACCACATGAGTATCGAATTACAGATTTTACATACAAAAAGGTAGGGCCAAACTTTCAGGAAAATTCCTCACACACAAAGAAAGAAAATATGTTATGTGGTCATGTGTCCGGAAACGCTTAATTTCCATGTTAGAGCTCATTTTAGTATTTACGGATGAGGCTTCATTCCAACGTGATCAAATTGTAAATTTTCACAATCAACATGTGTGGGCTGACGAGAATTCGCACGCAATTCTGCAATCACATTATCAACACAGATTTTCTGTGAACGTTTGGGCAGGAATTCTTGGTGATGTCTTGATTGGGCGTCATGTTCTTCCACCTACGCTCACTGGAGAACGTTATCATGATTTCATACGAGATACTCTACCTCTGCTGCTACAACATGTGCCTTTACAAGTACGACATAACATGTGGTTCATGCACGATGGAGCTCCTGTACATTTCAGTCGACGTGTTCGTACGCTTCTCAACAACAGATTCGGTGACCGATGGATTGGTAGAGGCGAACCAATTCCAAGGCCTCCACGCTCTCCTGACCTCAATCATCTTGACTTTCGTTTATGGGGGCATTTGAAAGCTCTTGTCTAGGCAACCCCGGTACCAAACATAGAGACTCTTCGTGCTCGTATTGTGGACGGCTGTGATACAATAAGCCATTCTCCAGGGCTGCATCAGCGCTTCAGGGATCCCATGCGACGGAGGGTGGATGCATGTATCCTCGCTAAAGGAGGACATTTTGAACATTTCCTGTAACAAAGTGTTTGAAGTCACGCTGGTACGTTCTGTTGCTGTGTGTTTCCATTCCATGATTAATGTGATTTGAAGAGAAGTAATAAAATGAACTCTAACATGGAAATTAAGCGTATATATATACAGGGTGTTTCACTAATATATATATATATATATATATATATATATATATATATATATATATATATATATACAATTTTAATGGAACAATAGTTTTTTCTATCGTGCATTGGATTCGTTGAAACCAGCTGCGTCCAAATCAATTTAAACTACATTCCTATCACTGTTAGTTTGGGAGCTACAACCCTTCAAAGTTTCATGGGCAGATACCACACGCTGTACATAATACATGGCTGAGTGGTGGGTTATGGATGTTATGGCGGTTGCAAGTTGATGTACATGAGATGGTCAAATGTGTGTCCATGTTCCTCAATGCATAATGCAATGCGCCGTCGAAAGGATCTAGACAACAGGTTTGCAGGAAGTTGGTTGGGGTGCCATGGTCCTAATTCATGGGCCGCAAGGGCGCCCGATTTAACACCAGTAGATTTCTTTTTGTGGGGATATGTAAAGGATCATGTTTATGTCACTGAGCCCACATCCCCAGATGATCTAAAACGGCGCATCGAGGAAGCATGTCGCTCCATCACACCGAAGATGTTACAACTCGTCCGCAGATCCTTTCGACGGCGCATTGCATTATGCATTGAGAAACATGGACACACATTTGATCATCTCATGTAAATCAACTTACCACCGCCATAACATCCATCACCCACCACACAACCATGTGTTATGTACAGCGTGTGGTATCTGCCCCTGAAACTTTGAAGGGTTGTAGCTCCCAAACTAACAGTGATAGGAATGTAGTTTAAATTGATTTGGACGCAGCTGGTTTCAACGAATCCATTGCACGATAGAAAAAACTATCGTTCCATTTAAAAAATTATATCTTTGCGCTGTAACTCTTTGGAAAATGATACAATAAACTATGTTCTTAGCTCCGCAGAGAGTGTAACATTTCTTGTGTTGACCTACCGCATTAAAATTTCCCGTCACCTATTATTTTATAAGTTACAAAGGCAAACAACACTTAGTGAAACAGCCTGTAGATATATGGTATATGAAGTTGAGAACTCAAATAACAATCAGCCAAAGCCATTCGACGAAACTCTCAAAACTTCTCGAGAAAGTTTTGCATGTACCAATAATGGAATCAGTTGCAGTACTGTCGGAGTAGCACAGATGGTAGTGTTCGGGCCTTTCTACCGTAGGGGCAGTGGTTCGGACCCCAGAATGTTTATGGGTATTTAAACAACCTGAATACCTTGTCGTTACCTAAGACGATGGTTGAGTAGCTTAGCTGTTTGGAAAACCATTCGTAGCTATGGAGAAGACTTTCCAAAAACAGCGTCGTAGCTCTTCACAAACTGATCAAACCCTTCCGTCGTCGACTAATAGTGAAGCCAATACCGGAAATAATGTAACACGTATTCTTTATTGAAACCATCATTAACAAACATTTACAAAATATAGAAAATTACGAATAAAGAAAAAATATATGCATTTCATGTAAAAATTATCATTAGCTATTGAAATCGTTCAAGTATTTCTACACAACGAAACAAAGAAGTGTCATCGCAGGAGACGAACTACCGACCCTAAGGCTATGACGCTATCACCTGAGCTATACCAATACATGCCTGAACTGATTTAGTTATTGGTGTTTACGTGTACTTGCAAAAATTCAAAGTCGATTTACTCGCGAATTTTTTTAACGTTACGTGGAACGGCTTAGGCTAATTGTTATTTGAGTTCAAAAATTTATGTATCGTAAATATGAAAAAAATTCTAAAATCCGATACCCCTGTGGACATTTTGTAACATGCCTTGCTGCGGAGCGTACAATTACTCGCTGTCGGAGGCTCGGGTCCTTCCTCGGGCATGGGTGAGTGAGTTGTCCTTACGTTACCTTTAGTTCAAGTAGTTTTTAAGTCTAGGTACTGATAACCACAGAACTTAATACAGAATTACAAATATTTGAACATTGTGATTTGATTACGACTGGATTGTGGCGTGAAAGATCGACTTCGACGAAATACATGAAAAGGTCAGGGTGTTACGCAACTTAGAAAACTTAACTCTTTTCTGAGGAAGGCAAGGCCTAACTATAATAAATACAACGTTCACTATTTCAAATATGGATCTCTGTTTTAGCACACAGAAGACAAGCCGCTTCCTCAGTGTGATGATTGTTTACAAAATGAAAACATATATAATGTAGAACACTTACTGAAGGCAATCGATTATTTTTCAGAGCACACAACCAGAATTCTCTAAGTAAAAATGAGTGATGAAGCAGTCCACTTTTTGTGAAAAAGATAAGCAAACTACAATAGCTTCATGTAGATTATAGACAGCCAAAATTCAAGCAGCTCACACCGTACGTCGCGATATTATTTTGTCAGCGACTTAAATAGTATCTGATATTCAAGCGTAATCCCATTTTAATAACATAAAGTTAGCGTATCGGTTGTTTGCAAATAAAGATTTGAATTTATTAATGGAATTCACAACCACGTATTTCAATGTTCAAATGTTTGTGAAGCTTAAGGGACTAAACTACGGGGTCATCAGTCCGTAAACATATAAACTACTTATGAACTACCTTATACTAAAGACGACACAAAAACATCCATGTCCGAGGGGGGGATACGAAAACCATAGCGGCCGTGCAGACTGTGACTGGCGCGCCGCAGACCGCTCGGCAACTGCGGCCGGCCACCACGTGTTTAATGCCAACATTCTCTCGTGTCGAAACAAGCTTCGCACAGTATTCAGTTTAACCTATCAAGCTTCAGTCCAGTCACAGATATCATTAAAACCAAAAGTAAAAAGTACGCGAAATTTCTCACAGTTGAGTTTAATTTGTTACAATAAATATTGTTTCTTCTCTTTGTAATGTTCCCTTCACCAGTTGTAAAGTGTTACTCCGCACAGCATATGCACATAAAATAATATTTTCAGCTCTATATTACATTTAACTTCTATATTAGCCTACCATTAATTCGTGTGAAATACATAAAGGGTCCAGAAAATGTTCTACAAATATTGTGTGTCCCATTAGAAAAAGTTTGGGGAGTACTGGTAGGGAAGATTTTTTTTTTTTTTTTTTTTTTTTCAATAGCTTATGGGGCTTAACTACGGGGTCATCAGTCCAAGTCTTCAAAACTTAACGTGACTTTGTTCCATTAGTTCATTGTATATATAGTATAACCATAGCTTGGCTGTCTGGAAGTATGCTGATGCAGAGTGGTGAACCCTCTAACAACTGTATGCACACCAGATCTCACGTGAGGTCTATAGCATGTAATATAATCAAACGCCTTGGCTTCACCGTCATCGTTAATCTTCCGTAGGCCGGCCGCGGTGGCCGAGGGGACTGAGGCGCTCCAGTCACGGTCTACATGGCCACTACGGTCGTGGGTTCGAAGCCCCCCTCGGGCATGGATATTTGTGCCGTCCATAGTGTTAGCTAGTTCGTAAGCAGTTTGTAAGTTTAGGGACTGATGACCCCGTAGTTAAGTCCCATAAGGTATTAAAAAAATAAAAAATAAAAATAAAATCTTCCGTACCAGTACTCCCCAAACTTTTTCTAATGGGACACACAATATTTGTAGAACATTTTCTCGACCCTTTATGTATTTCACACGAATTAATGGTAGGCTAATATATTGTGTGTCCCATTAGAAAAAGATTGGGGAGTACTGGTACGAAAGATTTTTATTTATTATTATTATTATTTTTTTTTTTTTAATAGCTTATGGGTCATCAGTCCCTAAACTTACAAACTGCTTACGAACTAGCTAAACTATGGACGGCACAAATATCCATGCCCGAGGGGGGCTTCGAACCCACGACCGTAGTGGCCATGTAGACCGTGACTGGAGCGCCTCAGTCCCCTCGGCCACCGCGGCCGGCCTACGGAAGATTAACGATGACGGTGAAGCCAAGGCGTTTGATTATAGTACATGCTATAGACCTCACGTGAGATCTGGTGTGCATACAGTTGTTAGAGGGTTCACCACTCTGCATCAGCACACTTCCAGACAGCCAAGCTATGGGTATACTATATATACAATGAACTATATGGAGCAAAGTCACGTTAAGTTTTGAAGACTTAAAATTAGCACGTTCAAGCTATGCACTAGGATGGGGGGCATGGTTGGAATTGGTATCCGCATTCACACGCACCTTTCACTCGGCCATTTTCGCGGGAAAATTTCACACTTGTGACTGAACGCTTGTAAAGTCGTACTATACTAGTACTAACGGCCAGCCGTGACTCGTAAGAAGTTTGCGACCTAGATCGAGCTGAGGATAACCAGTCCAAGTTTCCTATCAAGAATTTGAATAGCAACATTTACTGAACTGTGAGTACAGTATTGGAAATGTAGGACGTCCACGAAGAATGAAAGCATTGAGAAGACACGGTCTGTGTCTCATACAATCCTCAGGGAATCAGTCAGGAGCACTGAGACAAATTGTCGTTGAAGACCTGTGCCTCTTCCCAAACAAAATTGAAACCCGTAAGACAATAAGCTGCACGGCCATGCAACATTGGTTCTGTTCGGACTACATTATTGCCCACAGAAATGACGTAAGGACTCTGATGTAAGTATGGTTTGGTTTAGCGACGAAGGTCATATTAATTTGGATGGGTTCGTCAATAAGCAAATTTTTTGTGCATTTTGGGGACGGAGAATTCGAATTTCGCGATCAGGAAGTCTCTGAACAATGAATGTGATATTCCTTGTTGGAAGTGACTACCAAACTATATGGAAGGCATAAAACTGAAGAAGAGGCATTGAATTAAAATTTTTGTCATGTCCGGAATTCGATCCCAGGACCTCCTGATTACCAGGCACGCGCTATTCCAAAAGACCACCATGACTTCATGAATACGGCGACTGGACAGACTGTTTTAGCACGTCGCCCTCCAAACGCAAAATTCAATTCCGTCTTATGTTCCCCTATTTCAATACGTATCAATGTTGGTGAGGCTCTCCAAAAGCGGAACAGCATCCCAGCAATGAACGTTAATGGGAACGACCCTGCCCTGTTCCTCAGGCACAGGAGATATACGTAAATAACAATCCCGGCCGCGGCACAAATTTTAATGCAATGCCTCTCATATCTCTGATATATATTGTGACAAAATATGTCTGTGGACAATAATTTATTATTTGATAGATACGGAAGGTGTTAGAAGATGATGTCATCCCCATTACCCCAAGTTACCTTCAGTTTAACAAGATGTGGTTCATGAAAAAAGAAGATCGACCCCAGCAATGCAGGAAAGAGTTGAATATTCTGGGTAAGCACTTTGGGGACCACTTTCTGGCTCTTGTGTACCCAAAGGCAACTGACGTAGCCGGCCAGTCGGCTGCCATATACTACGGATCTGAACACAAAATGATGAAATGTTGGTAACGTGTTGGGACCTAGCTGCAGTGGTCATCGGTCCCTAAACTTGCAAACTACTTAAAGCAACTTATTCTAACAAAAACATAACCACGCGTGCCCTAGGGACGATTCGAACCTCCGAAGGCGAACGGCCGTGCGCATGGTAGCAAGGGGCCTCAATGAGCACGGCTATTCCGCCGCGGAGATGTCAACACTTGCGCCACCTTTTTGTGGGGTATATTAGACAAAATTAAAACGCAATAACCCCTACATCATTGCTGAAAACAGCCATTCAGGAGGTCATCGACGGCATCGATGATTCGACACTTAAGCGGGTCGCGCAGAATTTCACTGTTTCATATGCGCTACGGCACGGAAGGCAGGCTTATCGAACATGTCATAACCTAACATGTGTGACTGAAATGTGCGCACGACGTAATTTGTAAGTAATTTATGTTTTATTTCAAACAGTTCACCAATTGTTACCCTATACTTCATCAGCTGCATAGTTGTTATCAACCGGACAGCATTTCTGGATGGTGATACAGCGTTTCCTCATGTTCTTCAAGTTCATCATACGGAAATCTTTGCAAATAAATATATTTGACGACTAGTTCATAGCAAACGTCGTCCTCAACATTTAGTTTGCGGTGACTACAAACTCAAACCTAATATATGAACAGAATATATGACACCAACTGCATATGGGCAAAGCTGAAAATGTGTACCCAGCCACGATTCGAACCAGCGTCTACCGGTTTCTAGGCAGTTGCGCTGATCCCTACAACTGACGGGAGGCGTGCTTAGGTAGGCCTTGCGGGAGGTGCGTTGATTACTGTGTCCCCAGTGGTGTAGGGGTCAGCGCAACTGCCTAGAAAGCAGGAGACCCGGGTTCCATTCCCGGCTTGGTACACATTTTCAGCTTTGCCCACATGCAGCTCATGTAATACATTCTGGGAATATGAAAACAATAACAACTGCAGGATCAGAAGTGACGTATGTTCTTTCGGAACAGACACCACATGTATATATCAAACTTAATAGAAACGTTTTGGATTTGAAGTACGTTGACGACTGCAACGGTAACCATTTCCAGTGCTGTGTGAAATCGTTTACTACAATAGGCGACAAATGCACAAGTTACAGAACACTAAACAGAATTATTTATCACATTCGATTAAAACAAAAGGCGAATCTTTGAGTGAAATATCATTGAATCTCATTCTTTAAGAAGTAGAAGACACTGCAACTAAGTAGGTGTGGAATATATATGCAACAACATTACTCCCACTCGTTTGAAGAATCCGGAGATACTGAAGAAATCTGCGGCGGAAGTTAGATTGCCTGATCCCAGAATGAGGTTACAACTACATAAGGCAGAACTTTTCAATAATGATACAGAATATGACAATGTTATTTCTCATTTTCAACAGTAAATTGTAATCCTGGGTGGTACTTTAAAATTTAAAGCAATGTATTTTCTCTCTGCTAGTTATTACATAGTACTATTCGGTTTTTGCACTGGGCCATAAGACGTAAAACACAGTTTCACATTATATATTACACAAATTATATAATTGAGGTTGAAAACACATCATTTCTTCCACAGATCTGATCTGATGACTGCTAAGGCTTGCAAGTTTTCTTTCTCCATTGCTTCATTAATTCCCCTCGCCCAAGTATTTTAACATTTATGAAAAGTTTGAAAAATGTACAAAACCCACAGTACATACTTTCACATTTGGCGACACAGACAATAGATGCGATCGCCAAAAGTAGGCAAGCTTTCCAAGAAAAAAATTAGAGTTACGAAAATATCGTGAACTTAGCGTTAAAGTGCAAATCAAATATAGAAATCGGAAGTTGAGAGTTGCCATACGAAATAAATTCAGTTGATTTCATGTATTTTAGTATGTACGACGTTAACTAAAATATTCCTTTTCAAGTGGACCCACAGTATAAATTAAGTCAGCAAATAATATAGTAAATGATTATTATTAAAATGGGAAGAACCAGCTTTGGCCGCATTGAAACCTTTATTTTTTACATTACACATCGATTTCAGTCAGTGTCTGGCCATCTTCAGTGCTAGAGTCAAGCCCTGTGGTCCCACAGGGCTTTAATCACGGAAGATGGTCAGCCACTGACGGAAATCGATCTGTAATGTAAAAAATAAAGGTTTCAATGCGGCCAAAGTTGGTTCTTCCCATTTTAATAATTTTAATGTGGTCGCTCTGCAGTAGACTCCGGATGGAGTCGTCTACATGTAAATAATTATTCGTTATTTGCTGCATTATTATTATTATTTGTATTAGGTGTTATTAAATGAAGACGAAATTCGTTTCGGCATTTTACCATTTTCAAGTCATCAGCAAAGGAATTACAATATTAATAAACATAATTACATAAATATTTATGAAGGCTTAATTTAATATAGTAGGCCTATATATTAATGTTTCTCGATAACAGCATAATTCATGTCTTGTCTCACAGTTTTTTTCCCGATAATTCATTTAGATATTTCTTCCTTTCTTTGTACACTTTATTATTTGAAGTTAGGTTTTTCATTACTGTCCATATTAGTGACACATCTATTTACAGTGAGTATGAATTTAGTATTTGCAGAATTTCATTGATGTTGGTTTTATATAATGATCGTAATATTCTATGCTTGATATTATTTTGTACCCTTGTAATTTGTGTTAATGTTTCCGTATCTGTTATTTTCGTGTTGAATGTCGAAAATAATCATTTTTCTATTAGGATCGTATAATGTTTTCTAAATATTTGCTTTGTGTGTGGCCGCGTAAATATATGAAAAATGTTGATTGATTATTTTAGAATTTCCGTGTATGTGCTTTGAATCTAACTGTGCAATTGCCACCTGTTTGTCCAATGTAAAATTGATCACGGTTGGCACATGTATTTCAAAAATTACAGAGTTTGAGAGATTTGGGACTTTCGATTTACCAGACTCTACGTTCGATTGTAAGGTGTTGATGGCGCAGAAAGCAGTTTTTATATTGGTCTTTTGAAATATTTTATTACATTTTTCTGCAATGTTTTATGGAAATTTTTATATGCTTGGCTGCTTTATTTCTGCATTTATGATTTGAGGTATAAATGAAATTATTTTCATTAAACAGTTGCCTAGCAGTTTTCCCGGTGTGCTGCAGGCGGTAAAACGATTGACACAACCTGCAACACTTTAGATGCCGTACTGTTTCTGTTATCAGCTAGCGCTGGCTGTGGTAAGCCCACAGAAGGTTACTGCAGAAACTCAAACATCCACAAGCGCTTGAAAATACGAGTAGGCGATATTAGGCGCAAGGGCGTTATTTCTGACACCTACTCCTCGTAGAGAGAAACAGATGAAAAGCGTATCCAAGATAATGCGAGATAAGTAGCTCGCCTCCACCAGCTACTTCCGCGAAGTGTTCCCATTACCGTAGCGCCTACTGCAAGGCGCCTAATGCTGTTATTATGGAGACGCCAATTCAACTTAATTTTTTCGGTAGTTTAACTTCCGTTTTTTCAAACTGCGTATTAAGAGCGGAATATTTTGAGTTGGCAGGATGCCATCAGACATCTAGTGCCCTCGGTTCTTCAGCGTGTTTATTCATAATTACTAAACAGAAGGGCTTGCGACATTACAGGTTTTCTGCTCTCACAGGTTCCACACATAAAACAGCTGTCCTTGTTTTTTTAATTGATGATGTAAAGAGAATACGGAAAGTAGTGCGCAACATTTTCTTTTAATTACGTAATTTTTTTAATTAGAATCATATTTTTCTCAGACAAATCGAGTTTATCATCTTAATCTACAGGTTGCTTTTTACTTTTCAACATGGTCTCCATCTCCGGCACACATTTTTTTGCATCGTTATACAAGCTCGAACATTCCCTTATGATAGAAAGTCCTTCCAGCTGCCTTCCGGACTTCCTCAGGGTCTCATAGTGTTAACCTCCCGTGTATCGCCATGGTAGCTCTTACTCCGTTTATCATAGCTAAAGGCGAACTACTAGAGATAGTACTGGGGAGATAATAATACAATTACCGGTTAACTCGATACCAAGAGTTCCTAGTGATTGGAAAAAAGCGCAGGTGACTCCCGTGTATAAGAAAGGAAAGAGAACTGACCCATACAATTACAGGCCAATATCGTTGACATCGGTTTCATGTAGAATTTTGGAGCATATTCTCAGTTCGAATATAGTAAATTTCCTTGAAACGGAAAAGCTTCTTTCCATGAATCAGCACGGGTTTAGGAAACATCGTTCATGTGAAACTCAGCTTGCCCTTTTCTCACATGACATCTTGCGAGCCATGGACGAAGGGCAACAGGCGGATTGTGTTTTTCTCGACTTCAAAAAGGCGTTCGACACGGTGCCACACTGCAGACTGCTAACGAAGATACGAGATTATGGAATAGGTTCACAGATTTGTGACTGGCTGGAAGACTTCCTAAGTAATAGAACGCAGTACGTTGTTCTCGACGGCGAGTGTTCATCAGAGACGAGTGTATCGTCAGGCGTGTCCCAGGGGAGTGTGATAGGACCGCTATTATTTTCTATCTATATAAATGATCTGATGGACAGAGTAAGTTGTAATTTGCGGCTGTTTGCTGATGATGCTGTGGTGTATGGGAGGGTGTCGTCTGTAACTGACTGTAACAGCATACAGGTTAACTTAGACAAAATTTCTAGTTGGTGCGAAGAATGGCAGCTAGCTCTCAATGTAGAAAAATGTAAGGTGATGCGCATGAGTAGAAAAAACAATCCTATAATGTTCGAATACAGCATCAGTAGTGAGCTTCTGGATGCGGTTGCGTCGTTCAAATATCTAGGCGTTACATTGCAGAGCGATAGGAAATGGAACGAGCATGTAAGGACAGTTGTGAGTAAGGCAGACAGCCGACTTCGGTTTATTGGGAGAATTTTGGGAAGATGTACTTCACCTGTAAAGGAGACCGCGTATAAAACGCTTGTACGACCACGTCTTGAGTATTGCTCGAGTATTTGGGACCCGCAGCAGATCGGTTTGAAGGAAGACATAGAGGCGGTTCAGAGGCGAGCAGCTAGATTTGTTACCTGTAGGTTCGACCAATGCGCGAGTGTCACGGAAATGCTCCGGCAACTCAATTGGGGATCGCTGGAAGAAAGACGACGTTCTTTTCGTGAATTTCTGTTAAGTAAATTTAGAGGGCCGGAATTTGAAGCTGAGTGTAGTACGATCTTGCTGCCGCCTACTTACATTTCGCGTAAAGATCACAAAGACAAGATAAGAGAAATTAGGGCTCGTACGGAGGCATATAGGCATTCTTTTTTTGCTCGTTCAATTTGGGAGTGGAATAGGAAAGGAAATGCCTAGTAGTGGTACAGTGTACCCTCCGCCACGCACCTTACGGTGAATTGCGGAGTATGTATGTAGATGTAGATGTAGATGTAGGAGGAATGAAGGAACAACGTAATGTTTAGAAAGAGAAATGTGAAAAAGAGAAACTAATAAGTTCAATGCATGAGGAGAAAATACATTCTGAATACAGAGAATGTGATAGTTTGAAGGTCGATCCGATAGGCTGTGTCGTATCGAAGAGGAGAGTAGTGAAGTACATCATGCGCATATAGTAAAATTAGAAGTAATCGGAAGAGAAGAAGCAGGCATTGGTAATATTTCTCACTGTCAGTTCTGCAAATAGCTTACATAACTATGCACACTATTGTTAGGGAGTGCATGCGTGCTGCCCTATTAATCCATCTTTAGCCTTAGGCAACGTCCCAGGAATAAATTTAATTGGTCCAATTCTCCGGCTCCGACCCAGGTCTTCGGGAGGCCTTCCTTACTTGGAAGGCATGTTCCGGAATTAGCAAGCCCCCCTCCTACCCATTCCCAATTGCGATCCCCCTTTCTGATAAGTGGTTGAATAGAATCGCGACTGTTTATGGGCTGGATATCAAACAGCCCGTTCCGCTCCTCTGAGTGTAGAATCAAAGAATAAGGGTTTTCATTTTTTTTAACTCATACTTTTCTCAGACAAATCGAGTTTATCATCTTAAGCTGCAGTTTGCTTTTTACTTTTCTACATGGTCTCCATCTCCTGCACACATTTTTTACATCGTTCTACAAGCTTGAAAATTCCCTTACAGTAGAAATTCCTTCTAGCTGCTTTCCGGACTTCCTCCAGGGTCTCATAGTGTTAACCTCATGGGTGATCCGTAATAGAGCCGAAAATATGGTAGTGGGAGGGTGCCATGGCATTGTAGGGAGGTGTGGAAGAGCTTCCCACCCAAATGTCATGATCTTCCCCACAGAATCACTATAAGTGTGTAGCCGGATGTTACTGTGTTGGAGAATGATCTATTTTCCAGGACGTTTGTCATGCAGTGCAGGTCGGAACTTACAAGTGTCTGGAGACAAAGGGTAGCATTTATGGTTCGACTAGGTTCAAGAAACTCAAGAAGAAAGAACAGACGTCACTTCTGATCCTTCAGTTGTTATTATTTCATAGTCACGGAATATATGACATCAACTGCGAATGGGCAAAGGTGAAAATGTGTACCCAGCCGGGATACGAACCCCGGTCTCCCGCTTTCTGTCAGTGGCGCTTGCCACTACACCACTGGGGACAGAGTGATCAACGCACCTGCAAGGACTACCTAAGCATGCCGGTCAGATACAATTATATTTATAACATGTCGGTGACGGGCAATGATCCTTTTTTTAGTGGGGAGGGGTGGACAAAGTTTGAGGCCCTTACTCTTACGGGAATTAGTTTCAAAAATACGAGTTTGAGTACTGTGGGGAGAGTATAGGTGGGAACTTGTGTCTGACGGAAGGCGTGCTTAGGTAGACCTTGCAGGTGCGGTGATCACTGTGTCCCCAAGTGGTGTAGTGGTCAGCGCAACTGCCTAGAAAGCGGGAGACCCAGGTTCGTATCCCGGCTGGGTATACATTTTCAGCTTTGCCCATTCGCAGTACATGTCATATATTCTGTGAATATGAGATAACATTGTCTTCGCTTTTTCCTACGATGACGAATGCAAATAGTGGTCCCCAAGTGGTGGCCGTTTGATGGTCGTAATGACGAAAACTCTTTCGTCACTTGTCACAAGACCTGTCAAAAAATAAAATAAAATAAAATAAAATAACATCGTCATCTTCGCACTGAAATCTCTGAGAAAAGTTATCGGAGATGGTTGTTCTACGAAGTTTGTGACTTTTGGTCCACAAATGTAGAACACATTGTTTTTAATAATTTCTTCCACTGTATTATGTCCTACTGCAAGGTTTGTGGAGATTTCATGCACAGTGATACGCTTTTCATCTCTAATAAGCCTATCAAACTTTTTCTTGTTGCGATACATTGTGGCAATGTGAGCAGACGACCGCCACGAGGTTCATCTTCCATACAAATTTCTTTGAAATGTCCGCCCAAATCCTAATATTGCTTGCGCCCTTGCAGGCATCTTAATAAGGAAGTTGATACAGGAGCGGAATGTCAGCAACAGATTGTTTCTTTCAACAAGGAATTCAATCAGTGATTGGATTTAAACGGGCATGCCCTCTTTTATCGCCCCTATAAATGGTCCGTGATTAATTGTACTCTTTCTTTCGATAATTTCTACACCTAATAGAAATCCTTGCATAACACAGTAGATAATGAACTTAACTGACGAAAGGAGAAAATACAAAAATTCATTAAGTGAAGCAGGCAAAAAAAGAGTGCAGACGCCTGAAAAATGAGGTTGACAGTAAGTGCAGACTGGATAAGCAGGAGTGGCTTGAGGAGAAATGCAAGATCGTAGAAGAACGTATAACTAGGAGAAAGATGCCACATATAGGAAAATAAAAAAGACATATGGAGACAAGAAAAGCAGCGGTATGAATATCAAGAGTTCAGATGGGAAACCACTACGAAGCAAAGAAGGGAAACCTGAAAGGTGGAAGAATATTTAGAAGGCCTGTACAAAAGAATGTAACTTGAATGCAGTATTGGAAGACGACGCAGTGGAAGATAGGAGATACTATACTGAGAGTACGATTTGACTGAGCACTAAAAGATTTGAGTAGAAACAAGGCCGATGGAGTATATGATGTTCTTTAAAATTTTGAACGTAGCACGTATTGTCGGCGACCGTTAGAACGTCAAATGATTGCAACCCTCGGTCTCAAAAATAAAATTCTTTAAGCTGTTTTCGGCAGTAAGTATGATTACCTTCACCAGAAATTATAAATTCAAACATGTCACATAACACAACTCCGATGTAAAGCTCACGACACAAAATTTTAAAATTTTTTCTAGGAAGAGCTAGCCACTATGGGCTGACGTAAACTTTACGCTGACTTGTAACTTTACAGGTGAGTTGTAACTTTTATTATGTGACCTGTTTTAATTTATAATCTACCATGTAGGCAATCATAGTTATTGCCGAAACCAGGTAAAAGAATTTTATTATTGCCACCGACAGCTGCATTTTATCGTTTGAGATGATATTCTGTGGCAACTGCTTTTATCGTGAGGAGAGCCAATCAGGAACGAATTGTTCCACCTGGTATGAGAGATGTATGAGGCAGGGCAAATACCCTCAGACTTCAGGAAGAATAAAGTGATTCCAATTCCTAAGCAAGTATAGACAAATGTGAAAATTACAGAACTATCAGTTTAATAAGTAATGGTTGTAAGATAATAACATGAATTATTTACAGACGAATGGAAAAACTGGTGGAAAAGCAGTTTGGATTTAGGAGAAATGTAGGAACACGCGATGCAATAATCACATTACGACTTATCTTAGAAGAAAGATTAAGGAAACGGAAACCTACGTTTTTAGTATTCGTGGATCTGGAGAAAGCTTTTGACAATGTTGACTGGAACACACTTTTTTTCAGATTTTGAAGGTAGCAAGGGTAAAATATAGGGAGCGAATAGTTATATTCGACTGGTACGAAAACCAGACAACAATTATTAGAGTCGAAGGGTATGAAATGTAGTTGTTGGAGCAATTTAGGGTTGTAGCCTTTCCCCAATGTTGTTCAATCAGGACCTTGAGCAAGCTGTGAAGGAATGCAAGGATAAATTTGGAGAGGGAATTAAGCTCCAGGGAGAGGGAATAAGAATCTTGCGGTTTGCTGATGACATAGTAATTCAAAGGACCTGGAAGATCAATTAAACGGAATGGACAGTGTCTTTAAGGGAGGATATAGGACGAACATCAACAAGAGTAAAATGAGGGCAATGGAATGTAGTGTCAGAAAATCAGGCGATGCTAAAGGAATTAGATGAGGTAATGAGAATAAAAATAGTAGAGCTTTGTTATTTGGGTAGAAAGATCACTTCTGATGGCCGAAATAAAGAAGATATAAAATGCAGAATTGTTATGCGAAGAAAAGCATTTCTTAAGAAGCGATATTTAAGGACATCCAATACTTTCTGAATACATTTGTCTGGAGTGTAGCATTGCATAGGGGATAAAAGAGGACGATAAGGAGCTAAGTCAAAAATATGATGGAAGCTTTCGAAATGTGATAGATCACCTTAATGAGGAGGTACTCAACAGAACTGGAGAGGAAAGGAGTCTCTGGCAAGAGAAGGGATGGATTTGTAGGACACATTCTGACACATCAAGGAATCGGCAACTCAGCATTAGAGGGAAGTGTCTATGGAGTGAAAATCGTAGAGGGATACCGAGGGACGAATACAGTAAGCAGAATCAAAAGGATGTAGATTGCCGTCCTTTTGTAAGATGAAGAAGCTTGCACAGGACACGGTAGCGTGCAGACCAATCTGCGGACTGAAGTCCACAACAACAGGGCCAACACAACTTCTTTGCCATGAAACTGCGGAATTATTACTCTTCGAGCTCTTAACAATCGCCAACTCCAAATAATGTAACGCTTCTTCCAACAATGTGAATCATTTTGCAAATTTTGTATGTTACTAGCAATGTCCTCTTTCTAAAGCTGCCATCGGTAACCCTATCAATGACATGACCCAGAAGAAACGAAACGCTGAAGTCCGCCAATTTGGAAATACTGTTTCTTGTCACATGATAGAGGGTAATGACGTCAGAGCAGGACAACATGTGCAGCAATCGATTGAATTACATGGTCGGAATTTTAATTATAATGGTTTATTCACGACTTTCAGTATGCCCCTCGTTTTTTTATGGAGTAGCTATGTCAACTCGTGGTATTGCAATATCGTTAATTCACCGAACAATGTAATCGATAAGAGAGGAAGGCATCCTTCTGTTTGGGTAGAATGGCCTTGCTCGCAAAGGGACGTCATCTCGGAGGAGAGCAATTTTTTCGTCTCCCTGGCGCTTGTCAGAGAAGACGTACGGAAAATTATAGTGTGCTTCTTCGTAATGACGACGTACAAGTACGAAGTGAGAGTTTACATATATCACAATAAAGGCATTTAAACCATAGTATCCATCTGATCAGTTAGTAATTATGAGCTTTATATCAGCAGATTTTCTTGAAGACTGTCTCCTAAAATATCGTATTCACAGTGCTGTTGTCTTTCTTATGAAATTCTCTGGGAAGACACCGTGGAGCGAAGTACGGCGGTTGAGGTTCCTAAGTAGACGTTCAGGCACGTCCACACGACGTCCCAAGAGCACCTCAGATATACTAACGCAACCAGCCAAGAACCTCTGCTTTTAATTCTATAATTAAAACTAGTGATCAATGTTTTATTCTGAAAAATCTTACACCAACCACCCGTCGCTGCTCAATTATTAGAACGTAGTAACAGTACTAATGTCACCTGACACTGAATTATTCCATTAAACGTCCTGTACCGGTACAACCCGTCACGTGTTTCCGAGAATTCAAAAATTAAGATTACGCTCACACTGAGCACATATCCGTGACACGGAATTATTTTACTTGCAAACGGAGGTTGGTGATGCGTTCTATAACAGCAGGTGTCACGTACCACCCAGGCACAAACAAAACGACATTGCCCATGAGAAAATTTTTGCTCTTCGATATTCCACACTGTCAATAAAACTAATTGCTTAGTCTATTTTTTTTTTAGGTTAGTAGTTTAGGCCTTGTTTTCTGAGTCTCTAACACAATCATTGAAATTTATTTATTTTTCTTTATCAAATATATGAATGGATGTCTCAACGTCTAACGCTTTCTGACATGTTCGTAATGAAGGGCACCAGTTTCTGGATAGCTTGACAGACGCTGTGGCCTCCTTTTGTGTACTGATGCTGTGGCCTGATTTTGTGCCAGTGCCATTACGCTCTTGTCGTTTGTCGAAATCACTCCACACGACTGATGCGGTCATTCAGGTCGTAAAATAAATTGACTGCTCAGGACATCAACGAGAATTTCAGATTTTTAACCCTTAAATACATGACTTTGTATATGAAGCTATAAAAACCACCACGATTGATGTATAGTGCGTGTATACTGAGAACAATATTGAAAAAAAAATCTTTAAAATTAGTATGCAATACTAGCAACAAAGAGTTCAAAGCTGGTCAGCTATATAGTGTTTCCATGATGTACCCCAAAAAAAAAAAAGAGTTCAAATATTTATACAGCTCATGGGACTTAACTACGGGGTCATCAGTGCCTAAACTTACAAACTACTTATTAACTAACTAATACTAAGGACAGCACAAATATCCATGCCCGAGGGGGGGATTCGAACCCCCGACCGTAGTGGCCGTGCAGACCGTGACTGGCGCGCCTCAGCCCCCCCCCCCCTTTTTTTTTTTTTTTTTTTTTTTTGCTCTGTGGGTACTTCTTGTCCTTGCGGAAGCTGATCGTGCTTGTTCGTTTTGGTCCTACTTGTTCTTTGGCTCAGTTTTTTTATTGCAGAGAGCGTTCAGCCCTCTGACCGGGAGCGCTGAGCCACGGCGCCCGGCTTCCCCTCGGCCACCGCGGCCGACATGATGTACCCAATGTAGTAAATATCACTATTATGCGCCTCATCCAGCCAGAAGTAACTCATACTGCAACAGTAGCATGTGATTGAGTACTTTTACATGGGATAGTAGGAATACTAATGTCAACAAACGCACATGTTAGGAGTAACTCAGAACAGCTATCTATCGAAATTATTCTGTAGTACTCTTAAATTTATAAAATCTAGGACGAGCTACTTGCATGTGTAACACTGTGTATAGAAGCAGTTACAAATGAATTTGTGGTAAAGTACTGATCAGTTTGAGAGATGATAAAAAAAAATTAGGTAGGTAGCTAACCAGCTACATTATGCATTATAGTGTTAATTCTTCCGTTCCAACTAGATACTATCATTCAAAAACGTTTACTTTATGTTTTATGGACGATAAGAAGCTCAGACAGGAAAGGAAGTGGATCATCTGGAAATTAGAACTATCAGAAGAATATTCAAGATCAGATAGTGGATATCTTGCAGTTAAAGTTCGTCGCAATTTCACTGAAAGATGGGATAAGTTCATACGAAGCAAACTGAAACATGAAGTAATGGGAAAAAGGAGGTTGGGGGGGGGGGGGGGGGGCAAGTAAAAGTTATAGAGACAGGCTGTGACCTGTACAGTTTCCAGTTGAGAGAAGTTGCAGCATTATTCATCTATTAAGTCTTGCATTGTGTAGATCTGTGTTGACAGTATTCGGTCAAAAGACTATAAAAACATTGTTTCTATTTCCATACGTTTCTACAATACTGTCATAATCACACTGCAAAGGACCTCTTTTTCTGTACTGAGTACCAATGTTGTAATATATAACTCTAGTTGTATCTTGTTTAGGTCGCGATGGAGTGGCCGAGCTTTGAAAGGCGATAGCCGGGCAGCGTGGCTCAGCGCTGAACCAAGAACCCATGGAACAACAACGAACAAATGGTACCTAGCTGCGGAGCGCACCGCTGTTCGCCGTCAGAGGTTCGACTCCTCCCTCGGTCATGGGTGTATTTGTTGTCCTTAGCATAAGTTAGTTTACGCTTGACAGCCTAGTGTCTGATGACCAGCGTAGTTAAGTCCCATATATTTACAAACGTTTGAATGTTTTAACATGTTAGATTGTTTAGTGGTAGCTCGGTCTTGACGACATACTGATGTTCTAAAATATCATACAACGCTGTCTGCTTAAAAGTAATATTATCAAACAAGACGAACTGTAATTAGTTCGTGGAACACCGAAGGGAGTAAAGTAAGTAGAAATACATAATTTTATTGACACTGCTAACTTGGCTAGAACCTCAACGACCAAACCTGTGATGTTTCGTAGGTAATAGATAGGATTTAAAAACTCATATGCGTTTTATTTTTGGCTCTATGTGTGTTAAGTAAATTCTTTGGGTGTTATTAATGTCAAATGAAACTGGAAGAAGTCTGTAATCACCGGCCGCGGTGGCCGAAGGGACTGAGGTGCTCCAGTCACGGTCTGCACGGTCACTACGGTCGGGGGTTCGAATCCCCCCCTCGGGCATGGATATTTGTGCCGTCCTTAGGATTAGCTAGTTCATAAGTAGTTTGTAAGTTTAGGGACTGATGACCCCGTAGTTAAGTACAATAGACTCTACAAACATTTGAACTTTGAACAAGTCTGTAATCTGCTAGCAAAGCCACGCACTGGGAAATTTTGCAATTCAGATAGGTTTTAACAACACATATGTGGGAGGGTCTTCCTTCTTTGTAATTTACAGAGCCGCAGCGGAGTGGCCGAGCGCATTGAGGCGCTACACTTCGATGCGCGAGGCCGTTCCCCGTCGGAGGTTTGAATCCTCCCTCGGGCATGGATGTTCATGTTGTCTTCAGTATAAGGTAGTTTATAAGTAGTTTGTAGGTTTAGGACTGATGACCCCGCTGTTAAGGCCCATAAGCTTAATTCACACGATCCCGAGAAAACCGATGCAATCCACTTCCAAGCACCAGTTATCAGCGAACACGTCGGTAGCGGTCAAGCTTTGAGTTCCGCTTGAGATACACGATTGCAACAGCACATGTTTACTTCCTGCTTCCGTCGCATCGCACTATCCTGAGCGGAATATAGCATTTTGTGTAGTTAGTTGCGAGTTGTTCTGATTTACGGCATCGTTTCTTTTGTACGTATTTTTTTTTCTTTTTCTTTTTTGTGGTGTTTGTTTAGTGGGGGCTCGACCGATGAGTTTTCTTGTTTCTGTTCGTGTTCGTGGAATCCAATTTCCCCCTAAAAGCGCAGTCAGTTTTGCATTTCATAAATCAGCCCGTCATATTCAGTCAAGCTCCCTCGAAATCCTAGACTGTCTCGTGTGTAGTATTACTTCAGCCCACACCGCATATTTTGATACAAATCCCTCTTTTTATGTAGACAACAAGCTGTTACTTACTCATTGCCTAGCGTTTTCTGCCGCTGCAGATATGGATCAAATAATGTTCTTTTGTTAACGCTGACGTAGAATATAAAAGCGTGCTGGATTACAACTTGCTGACATAAAAATCAAATATCTTAAGGATGTTTAACTTTGGTAATATGAAAGGCATTTGGCGGGGGTTTTGGCTAAGTCAACAAAGGGTCTACTGATTTAGTGGTTTTCGTTCCGCTGAGTCGCCCGATAAACAGAGGATTCCATCACATCTTTTTTTGTTCATATGGCGACGCTTCGGGAATCGAACCCTGCCCACTTTGTGCTCGACAGCCTATAGCTGGCTGCTTTCCATAACGTAAAAGTCTAATTTTACAAAGAAAAAGTTGAGAACAGAAGTAATATGGTCCCCTATAAATGGGACGTGGCTCGCAATATCGAGTACCACCTTTTTTTTCCATTCTTCCAACACTGTTCACGTTAATTCGTATACACAAGAAATAAATTTTAAACACAATATAGCGAATATTAGCAACATCACGAGAACGTTTCGTAACGCGTGTTCTGCACAAAAATTTTCAGATGGAATGAAAATGTTTCAAATTTTTAATGTAGTTTCTTTTGCCTTACCTCTAGAGATAACGTGGAAAATCTGTATTCGTTCGATGTATTGGTAGTTGTTGTGATAGTCAAAATTAATAAACAGACCAATAACACTGGGAATTGAATAAACATTCATGCATATACATGTATTTTTCCAAAGTATTGTCTTTGTAATGTAATATACACCTAATATATAAACATGAATGTTTGTGTGTTTGTATATTACGCGCGGCTGTACCGTTCAATTGATTGTGATGAAACTTTGTCAACATATTGTTTGCACTATTGCGATCGTCATAAGCACCATTAAATGACTGTACGATAAATAGTGCAGGGGATATGACGTAATAAACGATCAAATGCGCGGAAAAGTGCTACATCATCCGACGTTTGCTTCTGAATCACTGTACCGATTTCATCCAAATTTGGTACATATATTCCTTCCATGAGGTAACAATTGACGAATGGGTAAGAACTGCTTACAACATATTGTTCAGGAGATATGACGCCATAAACAATTATATGGTCGAAAACCTGTGGCATCGCGCGACATGCAAATAAGGACACTTTTTTCATCCTAAAATCTTTATGACATTTTGGACACTTGATCTTCACTTGTCACATAAAATTTTGGATGGTGCATGACGGAGGCTACCTTTCATATGGACAGCTGTATTCCGATCCTGATAAAATTTTAAATATGATTGAAGAAATCAGCACGTTGCAGATCCCACGGCGTTCCGCGTTGGAGATTCGAATCCTCTCCCGGGCATGGATCTTCGTGTTGTCTTTAGTATAAGACAGTTCATAAGTAGTTTGTAAGATAGGAACTGATGACCCCTCGGTTAACACCAATAAGCTTTACAAACATTTTAATAGTTTTTTGAACAATTAGGTTTATCAGTGTAGTATTAATATATACAGTTTACCTACAATAATTTCAATTAATTAACGTGACTAAACAGTTAATTTTCAGATTAGGCGAAATTTCGAAAGAAATAAAATTTCTGAAAATTCCAGCATCTCTCTCTCTGGAAGTTACGTTACAAAAAATGTTTGTATAGTCTATGGGACTTAACTGCGGGGTCATCAGTCCCTAAACTTACAAACTACTTATGAACTACTTACGAACCAGGACGGCACAAATATCCATGCCGGAGGGGGGATTCGAACCCCCGACCGTAGTGGCCGTGCAGACCGTGACTGGAGCACCTTAGTCCCCTCGACCACCGTGGCCGGCAAGTTACGTTACATTTTCAGAGTGATAATCATCAGAAAAACATTTAAAACATAAATATTGTTCACAACATGTTACTTTTATGTAAGCAATTTAAAGTAAGAATGTTAAAAAAATGCTTCAGTGGACAGCATACGTCATTCAGATATTTAAATGACGGTGTTTTCGCCGTCAGCTTTGATACGTGTGAAGTTTACCGAATCATTGGGGTGAAAACCACCAGCAGAAGGAATTTGTTGTTACCAACGTATGGCTTAATTCAAAATTGAAAATAAATACATAAATCTAATGTATAAAAATTAATGTTTGTTTGTCGTTTTGTTCGTATTTTATGGATAGTCATGTGGTAAAACTTTGTCAACTCATGCTTGCACTCACGTGAAGGTTATAGGCATACTAAAACCAGCTGAAAAATGCTCCTGCGGGAGCACAGGAAAGGCGAATATGTTCTCTGACACAAAAGTGTGGAACCAGCTGCCTCAATCCTCATTCCGAGTTCCTCACCAAAAATTTTGGCATGCGCACTTTTAGCACTTAACTTTGTAAATACTTATGAGCAGTTAAGCCGTCAGAGTCAGCAATGTCGTCTCACTGTCAGTGTATATATGTATCTTTCTCCGTTTGTTTGCTGTCTCTCCCACTGCCGCTTTCTGTCTGTGTGAAATTTTCAATGTCTTGATCCCTTTCCCTCGCGATTCCTTTTGTTTCTGCCACTTTCATTGTATCTCTACCCCACTGACGTTGTGCCATTCATTTCCTGTCCTGTTGCCAGTATCCTTTCTTCCTCATAGTCGGCTTTCAATGTCTTCAATCACGATTGTCTCCTTTACACATATGTCCATGGGGAGGGTTTGCTTGGGGTTTGACCTGTAGAACGGAAAACTTTAGCACGGGGGTACTGGGGAGGGGAGAAATTGGACTAATTGTTTCGTGCTATAGTAATTGGAGAGCCGCACGCTCAAGTTTTATATATGGTCTCCATTCGTCTCACTGTTTTCCCTTTTGCTCCAATTGCTACTATCTGCATCTGTCATACTTTGTTGTTACCACTGTTCCTGACTTCCGAGGTCTTGTTTCGTTTGCCACTGCTGTTTTCATGCATATGCCCTTCTTCTGAGCTGACATTGAAATTAGACTGTTCTTAAAACTAGCAAGATCTCGGGCAGTTGAGATTTGCAAATGTAAGTTAATACGTTCACTGCTGCTCTAAATTACAAGTGGCCACATTACATGAGCACGAAAATTTATCTAACTCCTCACTCCTTAAGGGAGCAGCCAACGTTTTAACAAACACAAAATCAATGTTAAAAAATAAATTAATAGATAATTAAACATGGGATGGGGAGCATGAAATTTTAAATCAGAGGTAAAATTAGACTTTTACGTTATGGAAAAGCAGCCAGCTATAGGCTGGCGAACATAAAGTGGGCAGGGTTCGATTCCTGAAGCGTCGCCATATGAACAAAATAAGATGTGATGGAATCCTCTGTTTATCGGGCGACTCAGCGGGACGAAAACCACTAAATCAGTAGACCCTTTGTTGACTTAACCAATCATGAATCATAATCTATCCAGTAAAATACAAAGCAAATAAATGTGGGGAGACCAAATTAAGACACACCTTGTACAAAAGTGAATTAAATCATATAATTACTGCCCATAATAAAAAATTTCTGCCCTTCATGAATATGGAGGTAATGTGGGAGGAAATTTTCAAACACACAATAAGTAGCTTCAAGCACATTCATTCATTTACAGAGAAGCATAATGCTCAGCGGTACATTACTCTCCAGGAACACTTGAAAGCAGCAGTGAAATGAGGTGTTGGTGGCATAATGACGAGACGGCAGGTGTCTTGATCACTAATTTTAAGTACACTGTGCACTAGACAAACTCATGTTCAGGGAGGCAGCAACCACACCGAATTTCAAAGCATTTAAAAACAAAAATTAATTTAGAATAAGGGAATAGAGCACACGTGAGAATTCATATAGAAGAAAGCTAGTATTAATAAAAACCATGGCTGAAGGCCAAAGTAATGACCTTTACAAAAGCACGTGGTGCAATTGGTCATGCAAGACAGAAAAGATGGAATCAAATCAGAAAATCTGAGAAGTGTTTAGCATACTCGCCGATACAGATGTGATGTGAAATGTTAGTTAAAAACACAAAGGAGATTCAAACATACTAGGTTTACACAAAGGCTGAAGGCCACGCCTGTGTATTCTAACTTGAGTAAAACTGGATACACAATCATCACTGGAATGAAAATGCAAATAATAAATTTACACTGAATTTACTTGAGTTCTCTAAACTGAGAAACACTTCGCCTCACCTGATCACAAAAAAAGCAAAGGTCTAACAGCATGCCTACCCCACAGCATGATTCAGTGAGGTACTTATTTCCACGGTCATAGCAAGAGTGAAGATCTAAGTCCACGGAAAAACCCTCCCCTGCCACACACCGGATATAGAGCGTGCTGAAAACGATGCAGAGTGCGTTCAGAGCCTACTGTTTACCAACCCTCGCTACTGGGCAAAGACAATTCCCTCTACAACCGCTCCCAGAGAGGTTTCCTGTCACTTCTTTCATCCCAGATTAGGTTGGTAAGACACTAACAACACGGCCACCTCGCCACCTAGTAAGCAAGCTTGTCTCTAGCCATCCAGCAGGCGCCAGCACAGACGACAACGAAGCTTTGCATTCATAGCTACAGCAAAACGAGGCCTAAAGCGGGAAGCGGCGACTGTAAGCCATTGTGCGGCAGACAGCCAATATTAAGAGCATACATTCGCATTCACATGAACATATAAGTTCAAACACACAGGTGGAAACATTTACAAATATGGAGCATTGATCGTTAATAAAAAGAATAAAATAATTAACACACAAATAGATAGAATTAATGGTGCAGAGACACTTCAGGTTAACGAACAAATTAAAATGGAACACGACCACAACAATCAGTGGGCGTGTTTCAACACTTTCTATATTCCATCATATATGGCTCTCTCTGCCTGTGGCACTGCCTCTGTAGTACTCACATTCAGCTGCAAAAAGCGCGAATATGTTCACATGCCAAAATATTTGGTGAGAAAGTCGGAATGAGGATTGAGGCAGCTGGTTCCACACTTTTGTGTCAGAGAACATATTCGCCTTTTCTGTGTTCCGGCATGAGCATTTTTCAGCTGGTTCCCGTCTTTTTCCTGTTACATCAGAGTGTACTGCTTATATAATACGAAATCAATGGCGAATAAAATTTGGATAGCATATTTCAAAGCTTTCGGAATCATTATATTAGAATGCATCGTAAAAATTACGACGATTTCCCATCAATAGAAGTGTAGATTTGCCAATGCCGCAGTTGGATCTTTTGATACCAAAAATTTTGATTTTTTACACATAACATTTTAGTCATTTCCTATTCCTCAAGATACGTTACCTCACAATCAGAAATAGCGTGCTATCATTCACGGACCGATATATCAAGAACCACATATCTTTCTGCTCTAAACTTCAAATATAATTTCAATATGTTACCTACATTTCATACGAAGCTATGTGTAACCTAAAATCAGCCATACGAGAAGTCTAAGCAATGTGTTTTTACCTCTGCAAACTCTTTAAAATATGTTGCAATAGTTCACTAAACCGGATGCTGCATATTAACTGTAAAGTAAACGGAAACAAAAATCACCTCCATCGACCGAAGATTTCAATCTTTAAGATGTACAAAAATCAATTTTTTTCGCCAAGTACCTTTTTTAAAATCGCATGGTAAGTTTCAGAGCTGTCCGAACGCTGTCCTTCAGCACAATACGCACTTTTCGTAGCAAAATATCGCGGTTTTTCGGCCGTATCTCGCTAACGGACTAAGATTTACGAAAACTGAAAAATGCCGTTTGTAGATAAATGTCGACAGGATATATTGTAAATATTTGAACAATTTTCTATAGTTAGTTATTTAGATATTTGCGTTTCACGGCGCTAAAACGGCTAAAATCGGGTTTTGTGATTTTCTGGATCTCGGTAAAGGATAACAATATCAAAAAATTTAAAAATGGCCTCGAGAATATCATCATAAGAACATATGGTAAAAATTTCGAAGATTTGCAATGAATAGAAAGTATTGACCATCCCCACAATTCGCTGTTTCGGTACCCAAAAATCATGTTTTTTTTTAGATTTTCTCAGGAACCGCCCATGAATGAATGGTGCCTTTGTAAGCCATTTAAAGCCCACCATAGACTACACGTCATGTACAAAAGCCAGCTGATTTGCTCAATTTGGATGAACTCCAGGAAGTGTGTTACTTTGAAAATTTAACGATGTACTGTGTGGTAGATATAGTATACCCAACCTTCTAATATGTACACAAATGATCACTAGGCCAAGATCTATCCAGAACACTTTACCCCTTCACTCTGAGATGAATAGAATGGACCCCTAAAGAATCGCAAATTCGCACGCGCTGTTTACGAACATATTAATACCGCGCACTGCCCTGGTGCATGGCGGATGAGGCTTTATATGCAGCTGATTCATTTCTTACGTTGTCACGCTGAAATTGCTTGACAGATATGAATGAGATTTGTAACAGAGGTAGCTTATACCTTGGTTAATAAATGGGCTACCTTTCCTAAGCCACCGTATTGTACGTGCCAGAGGATACCTTACAATGGGTAATATGTTTACTACTTCTTCATGCTGAAAGGTATGTACAGATTTGAATGAAATTTGGAATAGATTTGGATTATACCCTGTATTAATACAAGGGTTACCTTTCGTAAGATACCGTACGGTGCGTGGCAGTGGGCACCTTACAATGGGTTAATACATTTGTTTCTCTTCACGCTGTAACAGCTGGACGGATTTGAATGAAATGTCGATTGCAGTTAGCGTATACCCTGAATTAATGTGGGATACCTTTAGGAAGCATAGCGGAGGGTACCTTACAGTGGGTTAAAGCGTTTATTACTCTTCACGCTGAAACGGCTGAACGGAATTGAATGAAATGTGGAATGAAGATAGCTTATACCGCGAATTAATATCGGCTAACTATCGTAAGCCTTCGTAGGTGCATGGCGGAGGGTACTTTACAACGAACTTCCAAATTGTTTGAGTAGTGACCATGAAAGTCAACACGTAAATGTATGTTTACATGAAGAAAATTTTTTATAATGTGCAAGACAGTGAATTTAGCATGGCGGAGGGTACTTGCGACTTTGACACCGTTTGACCAGTCACCATGAAACGTGGGGCATATATGAATGTTTTCATATATATGACGGAGAGGAGTAAGTGGAGGAGGAGACGGACAGAAAGGGAAAAGGAAGAAAATGCGGGAGGGGAGAGGAGGAGAACGAGAGAGGGGAGCTGGTGAAAGACAGGTGAAAGGAGATGAACAGAGGGAGAGTGAGGAGGAAATGGACACAGCAAGGGACAGGAGGAGTTGGGGGGAGGAGAGGTGAACACAGAGAGAGGTACTCACGCAAGACTTCAATGAGTAAATAAATAAATAAATACCGGAGCAACGCCGAGTTTTAATCTAGTTAAAAATAATAATAATTTCGAGTGGATCATTGGCCTGGTGCATTTCTTTCAATTGAAAGCCAATTCGGCGACTTCCATGTCCCTAGCCTACCACAGTTATCCAACCGGGGAAAGGGACCCTACAGAATAGCGTGCAATCCGAACCACGTGTGCTTCCTGGCGACTCCTCACATCGTTGAGAGGTGAAGGATGGGTTAATGTGCAGACTGAAAAAAATCCGAGATCCCACCACGTTTCGAACCCGCGACCCGCCCTTTTTTATTTATTTATTTATTTATTTATTTGTTCTATGGGAGTTCTGTTCGTTGCGGTCGCTGATTGTGTTTGTCGTTGTTGTTCCCCGTGTTCCTGGCTGAGATCTTTTTATTGCAGAGTGCGTTCAGCTCTCTGACTGCGCGCACTGAGCCACGGCGCCCGCCTCCAGTCGGTTTCCAGTCGAGCACTTTACCCAAGACCAGCGGGCCCGACGTGATATACATTAAATAAAACAATCTGTGTAAAAATGTATTATGGATGCCTGATGTCACCTCATTCTAAAACGATGAAACACATTCGAGCGCAAAGGTAGGTCATCTATCAAAAGCGTCATTGATGAACTGTACTTCGCGTAATGCTATTGGAACCACTCGTGAATGACAATAATAATAATAATAATGATAATAATAGTATAATAATAATGTTCATAGTTTTTACGTAAATAATATGGGGGAAAACTTCTGCTATTTTGTAAATGGAGCTGAAGAGTGTATTGATTTTCCTATAAGCCTAGAATAATGCTTAGAGTAACAAACTATTCCCAGCCGAATATTCTAGATATTTGTTATTTATATGTATGTGGGGTCTGTTCCGAAAGAACTTCTGATCATGCAGTTGTTATTCTTTCATATTCGCAGAATATATAACATCAACTGCGAATGGGCAAAGCCGAAAATGTATACCCATCCTGAATTCGAACCCGGGTCTCCCGCATTTTTTTTCTGGCCTCCATCCACCCATTATAGCCCGTTCTTACGCTCGCCATGATTCGCCTTCTTCGGCGTAGGCTCCCTTTAACGTCTGTGTTGATCAGAATATCTTTATATTGTTCAATTCGGCAGGTACGCTGCGCTCCTCAATAATAACTGAAAATCAGAAGAATCTTCTCTGCGTGTTGTCACGTACGCCTTTAGGAATAAGAAATTACTGAAAAATGATAACTTTTTCACAACAGTTGTAACACAAGCATTGCATTAATCTTCTCTGCGCATCGCACATCAATACGCTCTTGAATCAACTTGATCCCTGGCTAAATGTTTTTTTTTTTTCTTTTCTTAAAATAGTCTAAAACTATAAACAATGCCACAGTAATACAGTGTATACACAACGTAACATAAAAGCCTCCCTGGCTGTAATAGCAGCACTTCACGTGGTGAAATAAAAGGAAGCAAAGTAGTAACTCTTCTTTGTGTTTGGTAGGGACCAATTTGCAGCAAGTACCATTGCATGGTGAGATGTAGTGTTCGGCGCTCTTATCGAACTGGGGTTAAAATAAGAACTTGAAAAAATAAAAAATAAAATAATACTCGTGGAAAGAAACTAGAAAATGATTGCTGAAATGAGTCTTCAGTTCTTGTGCCACCATGACGGTCCGTTGAATGGATCGGATGATTCGATATTTGATGTTAAGTGTCTAATTAAAGATCTATTCTACCGTCAATCTCGAATAATTAAATTTTTTCCCATAATTTAACCACTGATTATAATTTTTACCATATTTACAAATGTAAGTCTGTAATTCTCATGGAGGTATATCTTCATGTGTTCTTTCTCAATGTATGCATAATAGTCACTGAAAGGTGCTCCTCTGTTGCGCATCATGAAAGGATGCTGTGTGGCCGATGAGCCACATCGCTGCATTGTTTTTGGATCTGGGGTACCGCAGAATCTCTTCAAGGTCGACACAGTTTGTTGCCGTACGATCTAACACCGACAATCTCTGGCAATGAAATTTGGAGATTTTCTCAGCGTGTCCACTAGTGAACCTATGAATCAGCGTGTCGACCCGTCCACATTCATTGCAAGATGGTGTTTGACGAAAGCCTATCTTGTGTAACTTTTCATTCGTTGCTATTTTGTCATTTATCATAAGATACGAGTCACTTGTTACGTGCGACGGTAGGATATCGTTGTGCACATTCCCCCAAATGATACTCCATTTCGTTAATGGGTGGCTGGCTTCGATGCGTTTCCTGTGATTGATGCTCGTTAGTAATTAATATATTTTCTTGTTGGTCGAGTTTCTCGTGTTGTCGACGCAGTGCCGAATGTAACTCATTTGCATGTAATATCGTCTCACGTGTCGGTAAACAAGTGAATTGTTGTTGATATTGATCAGAGCTTCAAGGCTTTGTGGTTCCAATTGCGTGTTGAAGTACTTGATTATGTTCGTATTCCGGTTGTGGGCTTCCGTTCTGATACGGTAGCCACTTTCTAGGCAGTCGCGCTGACCACTACACCACTGGGGACACAGTGATCATTGTACCTGCAAGGGCTACCTAAGCACGCCTTCCGTCAAATTCCCAGCTTTACCCTGCCCACAGTACTCAAACTTGTAGTTTCAGAAACTAATTGCCCTTACACTTACAGGAATTAGTTTCTGAAACGATGAGTTTGAGTACTGTGGCAGGGTTACTGTTTATGTGCTCATATCTCATGCACTACCTGTCGTACTGTCACACTATTTCGAAGGTTCGTTAAGCTATATGTGTGAATACTGCTTGTAAAGTTTTATGCGGCTACAATTTGTAGTGTAGAAATTATAAACTGTAACGTCATACCGAATGCTGTAGTTTTAGTTCATCAACATCAAAAAGTAATAAGCAAGAAACTTTTTTTACTTTCATTTTTTGTGGTTGTCTGGGAGAAGAAGTTAGATAAAGGTTTTAAATGATGTTCAATGTGTGTTGCCAGTCACTAAGTACTCTCGTTCTCGTACAGTGTATGAATAAAGTCTCCTCGCATTATGTGGTAGTTTTTTTGCGATTCCTGTTGTTTATGATGTCATATCTCGAGAACCAGGTGTCGTATGTGATTCGTATCCTGCAGAAACTCTTAGCTCACCTTTGTATTAAAATTTGTATTTGTATTTGTATTAAAATTGGTTGAAATCGGTTCAGTAGTTTAGGAGATGTTCAATATTGTCGCGTGAGGATACAGTTTTTCTTGAATCTCATTGTTTCTTAAGTCATATCTCGTTAACGTTGTGTCGTATTATGATAAAATTACGAACGTACGTTCAGTGGTAAGAGTGTATACTGTTTGTAACATTTTTCGCGTATACAATTAATAGTGTACGAATACTAAATTGTAACGTCATGCCGTAAGTTTTCTGCATGAACGCCGAAAAAGTAGTAAGCGACAAAATTTTTTCCTTTCATCATTTTCCTGGGGTTGTCAGCGAGATAAAGTTTCCTAAAGGTTTCAAGTTATGTTTTAAATTTGTTGTAATTCACTAAGTGCTCTCCTTCTCAAATAGAGGACTGATAAAGTCACACTATCACGTCCCGTAAAACGGGCAAGTTGTCTTTGTTTATGACATCATATCTGATCAACTATAAGCCCAATTGCAAAATCCTGTTTTAGTTGACGTCTTCTACCTATAACCTATATTCCTGTCAAATTTCAGCATCATAGGTGGAGTAGTTTTCAAGATTTCGTGTTTAGTCTATGAGTGAATGAGATATAGATAGAGATTTCGTATGCGAGCTACAAACAATATATAATAAATTCATACATTATAAAATATTAAAGGTTTACAATAAAATATTACAATGCTTAAAATTAAATACATGAAACATTGTGTACAAAATAGTATGATCAGCTTCATATCTTGTTCTTCCAGAAGTGTATATTTGCCAATGCTGTTCCGCTGCCGGTCATCAGGTCTTGGGCTGAGCACGCTCTTGTATGACTTACTTCTACATCTACATGGGATACTCTGCAAATCACATTTAAGTGCCTGGCAGACGGTTCATCGAACCACCATTATACTTTTTATCTCCCATTCCATTCTCGAATAGCGCGCCGGAAGAAAGAACACCTGAATCTCTCTGTTCGAGCTCTGATTTCTCTTATTTTATTCTGATGATCATTTCTACCTATGTAAGTGGGAGTCAACAATATATTTTCGCATTCGGAGGAGAATGTTGGCGGATGGAGTTACGTAAGTAGCCCATGCCGCAGCGATAAGTGCCGCTCATGTAATGATTCTCATCCCAGATCCTGTATCATTTCCGTAACACTGTCACGCCTGTATCGTGACAATACAAAACGAGCTGCCCTTCTTTGGACTCTTTCGATGTCCTCCGTCAAACCCACCTGATAAGGATCCCACATTGGGCTGCAATACTCCAAAAATGGACGGACAAGCGTAGTGTATGCAGTTTCCTTTCAAGTTTGTTGCATGTTTTAAGAGTTCTGCCAATAAAACACAGTCTCTGGTTCGCCTTTCCCACGATATTATCTATGTGTTCTTTCCAATTTAAGTCTGAAGTTATAGTAATTCCTAGGTATTTTGTGGAGTTTACGGCCTTCACCTTTGATTGATTTATCTTGTAAACAAAGTTTAACGGATTTCTTTTCGTACTCATGTAGACGACTTCACACTCCTCATTATTTAGAGCCAATTGCCAATTTTTACATCATATTGATATCTTATTCAGATCGTTCTGCAGTTGGTTTTGATCTACAGATGATTTTACTAGACGGTAAATGACGGCGTCATCAGCAAACAACCTAAGAGAGCTACTTAGATTTTCCCCTAAATCGTTTATGTAAATAAGGAACAGCAGAGGACCAATAACACTACCCTGTGGAACGCCCGATATCACCTCTGTTTTAGTCGATGCCTTACCATCGTTTACTACGAACTGTGTCCTCTCTGACAAGAAATCCCCTATCCAATCGCAAATTTGGGGCGATATACCATAACCACGCAATTTGATTAAAAGCCGTTTGTGAGGTACGGCGTCAAAAGCTTTCTGGAAATCAAGAAATACGGAATCGATTTGCGAACCCTTGTCGATAGGACCCATCGCTTCGTGTGAATAAAGAGCTAGTTGTGTTTCGCATGAACGAAATTCTCTAAATCCATGTTGACCTTGGGTCAATAGATCGTTCTGTTCGAGACAATTCATAATATTTGAATACAGGATATGTTCCAAAACCCTGATGCAAATTGTCGTCAATCAAATAGGCCTGTATTTTAGTGGGTTACTCCTACTGCCTTTTTTGAATATAGGTGTAACCTGTGCAACTTTCCAATCTTTAGGTACAGATCCTTCTTTGAGAGAGCGATTGTATATGGCTGTTAAGTAAGGGGCTATCGCTTCAGCATAATCAGATAGAAATCTAATTGGTGTACAATCCGGACCACATGACTTGTTCTTTTTAAGTGATTTAGACTTGTGGAGAATGCAGCAGGTGGTCCATGGTCCGTCTCTTCCCACGGACACAAAATACTTTCACTGATTTTTAATGCCTCTACCCATTCCCGATTGTAGTCTGTTCAAAATTTCCTTCTCTGCCGGTCAAGTTCTGCGCCTGGTGGCATATCCTCGTTGCTCCCACCACAGTTTTATTCTGGTAGTTCTTGGTGGATCAGCGAGTGGTTCCGTTGTGTGTAGAAACCTGCTTGACCATATCCGTTTTGCTACAGTTTGGCAACCATGTAATGTGTCACGCTGGTCTTGAAGCTTTTTCAATCGATTCTGTTCTGTGCCGAGCGTCGGACCTTTGGTGGAGCGATTCCTGATAATTAGTGTAGATGTTCAACTCTTGTAGGCTTAAGACAGCCAGTGGTATGCCTACAGGTCTGATTCAGGACAGGGTCCAGTTTGCTTGCGTGACATGACCGTTCCCACACAGGACTTGCAAACTCGCCAGCAGAGTAACAGAGGGCCATTGCCTGTGGTGCATTAGCTACCTATTTTGACGTTGTTAGCTTGCCAAGTAAGCTATTCCGTATTCGGGCTTTTGCTCTGCTCTTCTCAATATGTCGCTTAGTATCCTATCAAGGGTAACTCCCAAGTACACTGGGGAAGAGCAGTGCTAATCTTGTACCACTCCATCGAACATTCAGTTCTCTCTTTGCCTATTGTTAAGATGGAATAGGCCAGTCTTGGTCTTACTTGAATTGGGCTTCAACTGATTTTTATTGTAATAGATTTTCTAGGTTTTCAGTTACTGTTTCCTCAATATGCTTGTAGTTTGATGCCTGAACCGCTATTGTCCTATCGTCGGCAAAGATGAATGATCTTGACTGCGGACTAATAGCCTGGTCATTTGTGTTGCCCTGGGGAAAACACTGCCCTGGGGAAACCCATTTTTCTGTAGTCGTCATCTGTTCTTGTTACCCTGGAACTCGGCAAAATATATTCTGTTCTACATCTACATCTACATGGGATACTCTGCAAATCACATTTAAGTGCCTGGCAGAGGGTTCATCGAACCACAATTATACTATTTATCTCCCATTCCATTCTCGAATAGCGCGCGGGAAGAAAGAACACCTGAATCTCTCGGTTCGAGCTCTGATTTCTCTTATTTTATTCTGATGATCATTTCTACCTATGTAAGTGGGAGTCAACAATATATTTTCGCATTCGGAGGAGAATGTTGGCGATTGGAGTTTCGCAAGTAGCCCACGCCGCAGCGATAAGCGCCGTTGTTGTAATGATTCCCATCCCAGATCCTGTATCATTTCCGTAACGCTGTCTTCCCTGTATCGTGACAATACGAAACGAGCTGCCCTTCTTTGGACTCTTTCGATGTCCTCCGTCAAACCCACCTGATAAGGATCCCACACTGGGCTGCAATACCCCAAAAATGGACGGACAAGCGCAGTGTATGCAGTTTCTTTAGTAGTTCTGTTGCATCTTTTAAGGGTTCTGCCAATAAAATGCAGTCTCTGGTTCGCCTTTCCCACGATATTATCTACGTGTTCTTTGCAGTTTAGGTCTGAAGTAATAGTAATTCCTAGGTATTTTGTGGAGTTTACGGCCTTCACATTTGATTGATTTACGTTGTAAACAAAGTTTAACGGATTTCTTTTCGTACTCATGTACTCATGTTAAACAGAACTGATTTGAATACTGCCTTCAGTCGATGGCTGTTTGTTGTTCATTGCACTATTTCTGGAGTTGATGGTATCATATGCTGCCGTCAAATCTAAAAACACAACTCCTGTTTCATAGTGACTTGAAATGAAATTGTTGGTGTACGTTTTGCATTATCAAGAAGTGAAACGGTCGCCTCCAGCGCCTGACACCCGCGGCTAGCCACGGGCGCCTGCGGGCTGCCTCGTCGCCGGCCTGCCTTGGCTGGGTCACCTTGGAGCCTGGTGACGTCAGGGCGCGCCCGACACCCGTGGTCACGAGAGCGGCTTGCGGCGAGCGCAGCCCAATCCCCTGCACTGCTCCCAGGAACACGATGCATAATTCACCGGCAGGCTCACGGAGGATTTACACATTCTAGGAAGCCTACCATCAAAACTGCATTTCATTAGAAAGGCAAGTTCTTACAATCCCGAGCTTATTTTATCAGCAAACACGTTTCGTACAATTCCATTTCTACCCTAACTTTACTGACTTACTGGTACTCTTGCATAAATGTATTAACCTCAGCACTCGACCTTCTCATGTTACTCCACCTCTTCATTGTTATCACTCTCTTCATTTTACTTGCATCTCATATTACGACATAATTTATAAGGTCTGGTACATACGAATACTGTCTGGGAAATGTTTCGCGAGTACAATTAGTAGTGCAGAAGTAACAAATTGTAACGTCGTGTCCAATGCCGTAATTCTACTGCGTAAGCAACTGAAAAGTACTAAGCGGTAAATTATTTTCCTTTCATCATTATGTAGGGCTTGTAAGCAGAACACATTTGGTAATAATTTGAAATTATGTCAAAACCTCGTTACAATTCGCCAAGTGCAATAATTTTCGAACAAAGGATGAATAAATTGTGCTCAATCGTTGCCGGCTGCTCTTCCTTTCTTAATCTCACCTCCTTCGAAAGTACGTCTTAATCACCGCCATAGATATTATTACCTGACGTAAGATATACAAGGTGAATCACCTAACACTTGCACCGCAAATATTGCGGAAACGGAAAGTAAGATTCATGTGCGGTTTTCACAGAATGGATTGGTAATCAGGGGCTCATATTTTAACCAACAAACAGATTAGATAGTAATACACTTTGTAAGTAATATTACAAACATACAGTTTTTAAATGGCACACCGGTTGTTTCTATCATGTTTGACACCAGCTGTTCACAAAGAATTTTGAATGACATTTTTATGACGTTTAATTTGGCAGCTACAACCGTTCAAAGTTCCGGGGGCGGATGCTGCGATAGCGTAGCTGGCTGACCGAGTGGCTAGCCCCTGGTGCACGGCCCTCTGTCTCATGACCACCAGCCAGTTAGCTACGCTGTCGTAGCCTCAGCCCCCAAAACTTTGAATGGTTGTAGCTGCCAAGCTAAACGTGATCAAAATGTAATTCAAAATTCTTTGTACACAGCTGGTGTCAAAATTTCCAGTGCATGATAGAAACAACCATTGTTCCATTTGAAAAACTGTACATCTGCATAAAAAATACACTTCCTAGTATTTGTACAATCTGTTGAATGGCTAACAATACGAGTCCTTGACTACATTCTGTGAAAACCGCACATCATTCGCACATTCCGTTTCCGCAATATTTGCGGTGCAGGTGTCTCTAATGACCACGCTGTCGACGGACTGTTAAACGATAAGCTTCATTCCTTCCTATGGGTACCAAGTTGGGTTGTTAACAGTCCAGAGGTTTACGAGGAGCAGTGGAGTTCCGACCTACAGACATTTACGAGAGGTGTTCAAATGAAAAGGTACGAAACGTCTTAACAACCAAATGAGTTGAAATGTGAATACGTCGCTTTGGGATAACGTAATGCGACATCTAGGAAGGCGAATGTAATGTCGTCACCTCCCCCCTAAAGGATTCATGGGTGTCCTCAGCAGGCAAGGTGATGCTCACCTTTTTTCGACGTCCAGGATCCGATACTCATCGAATTCCTGCAACACGGAGGAACCATTAACAGTGGCGTGTACTGTGAGACACACCATAGTCTACGCAACTCAAACAAGAGCAAACGATCTGGACTGTTTACGGAGGGAGTGATTCTGCTCCAAGATAAATCACGTACCCACGTCTCTAGGCTCAAATCAAGTGTACAGGCCAAATTCAAGTAGGAGCAGCTTGAGCATCGGCCATACAGCCGGGATATGTCGCCCTGTGACTTCCATCTGTTTGCTCCGCTACTAAAAAACACCTCAAAGGGAAGCGCTTCAAGTCAATCGACGAACTGAAGGACACAGTACAGGACTATTCTTGTCACAGCCAGGGAATCCTTCAGATCGTTAAACAGTGGGATAGTTGAGCACAGACCTGTGGTGATTTCTTTTGAATAAAACTTCTATTTTATCCACAGTGTCGTTTCGTACCCTTTTCATTTCAGCACCTATCGTATTTACCGCATTGCACATCTACAAAATCGTACGATAAATATAAATTATTTTTAAAGATGAGCAGCCAGTAAGTTTATTACAAGTTTGTGAACAAACATTATAAACTGCGCGCGAAAGTAAAATCGCAGAAACATTGAATAGTTATCATAAAAATTTGAAACTGTCAAATACGATAACAGCTAATTATGAGTATGTAACATAACACTATAAGTAGATTTAATGTTTACTACTTCATCATACTATCACATTTGTGTATTTAGTGAGCGTAACCAGCCAATTGTCGCGGAGAAAGCGGCGACGAAGACCCTTTCAGTTCTTCAAAACTTTCTCGTTGGGCATTAGTTAATTGTCTTCTATGACTTTTTCCGTTGGCTCCATAATCGCAGTGGAGACCGTCGGCCATCTTCACCCTATACAAAGGCTCCGATGTGGTTTTGCACACCCCATAGTTTATTGGGAGGTTCAATCCGGTAATGGGTGGAGCGGGGTCCATTTGTACCATTATCTCGCGATCGGGATGCATTTACATAGTTTCCTTCATTTTTCTTGCCGGCTGTACTTCTTCCGTCCCTCTCAACCTGGTTTCTATGACTTTAATCCATATAGTAGTATATTAATAAGTTTTTCGTGGATTGGAAATATTTGTGCTAACATAGATCGTTCAATTTCTCCAGTTCATCTTGGCTTCGAAGCTTACTTTACATGCCATGATTTAAGCTCCTGACACCAATAAAGTATCGTTTCAACAGTAGATTTATCTTCACACCCCTTAAACTGCAAGGTACATCTGAAAAGTTCGGTGACTAATATCACGAAATAAAGGAAAGAAAAGTTACACAGAAAATACCTTTACTGGCCCTCAATCGCCATTGGTTGTTGGATCTCCGCATCTCAATCAAACACACACTTTTTACTCACTGCTTCAACACCATGGACTTGCACTAACATAACATGGGTCTCAATCCCCGGTTTGCATAATTTGAAACAAATCTTCGTGTTACGCGTTCCTTTCTTGCTTCATTTTGCAATGACACTAATTCTCAATTTGACCCTTTTAGTTGGGTCGCTGAAACTGAAAAAACTGCAGAAAGGTAGGAAAATAAGGAGATGGGGCCTGGATCAACTGAAGGAACCTGGGATTCTTGAAACTTTCAGAGGGAGCTTTAGGCAACAACTGAGAGAAAAGGGGGAAAATAAAACAGTAGAGGACGAATGGGTAGCACTGATAGATGAAATAGTGAAGGCAGCAGAGGACAAAATAGGTAGGAAGGCAAGACCTCAAAAAATCTCTGGATATCACAGGACATACTAAATTAAATCGAAGAAAGGAGAAAATATAAAAATACAGTAAATGAAACAGGCACAATGGACTACAGACGACTAAAGAATGAGATTGACAGGAAGTGCAAAATGGCTAAGCAAGTGTGGCTAGAAAGGCAAATGAAAGGATATAGAAGAACGTATAAATAGGGGAAAAATAGATACAGCCTACAGGAAAATAAAAGAGATTTTTGGAGATAAGAAAAACAGCTCTTTGAATATCAAGAACACAGATGGAAAACCAGTTCACAGCAAAGAAGGGAAAGCTGAAAGGTGGAAAGAGTATATAGAGAGGCTCTACGAAGGAAATGAAATTAGAGGCAATATTGTAGGAAGGGGAGAATAAGTAGATGAGGACGAAATAGGAGATACTATACTGAGAGATGAATCTGACAGAGCACTGAAAGACCTAAGTCGAAACAAGGCCCCTGGAGTAGATAACATTCCCACAGAGCTACTGAAGTCTCTGGGAGAACCAGCCATGACAAAACTGTTTCACCTGATGTGTAAGATGTCTGAGACAGGGGAAGTAGCATCAGACATTAAGAAAAATATTATAATCCCCATTCCAAAGAAAGCAGGCGCAGACAGGTGTGAAAATTACAGAAGCATCAGTTTAATAAGTCATGGTTGCAAAATACTAACACGAATTATTTACAGAAGGATGGAAAAGCTAGTAGAAGCTGACCTCGAGGAAGATCAGTTTGGATTCAGGAGAAATGTAGGAACACGGGAGGCAATACTCACTTTACGGCTTATCCTAGAAGATAGATTAAGGAAAGGCAAACCTACATACCTAGCTTTTGTAGATTTGGAGAAGGCTTTTGACAATGTTGATTGAAATAAACTCTTTCAAGTTCTGAAGCAAGCAGGAGTAAAATATAGTGAGCGTAAGGTTATTTACAACTTGTACAAAAACTAGACAGCAGTTTTCAGAGTTGAAAGGCATGAAAGGGATGCAGTGGTTGGGAAGGGAGTAAGGGTTGTAGCCTTTCTCCAATGTTATTCAATTTGTACATTGAGCAAGCTATAAAGGAAAACAAGGAGAAATTTGGAGAAGGAATTAAAATTCATGGTGAAGAATTAAAAACATTGCGTTTTGCCGACGACATAGTAATTCTGTCAGACAGCAAAGGACCTGGAAGAGCAGTTGAACGGCATGGGCAGCGTGCTGAAAGGTGCATATAAGATGAACATTAAAAAGAGCAAAACTAGGGTAATGGAGTGCAGTCTTAGAAAATCAGGTGGTGCTGAAGGAATTAGATTATCTAACGAAGCAATAAAGGAGGTAGATGAGGTTTGTTACTTGGGCAGTAAAATAACATGTGATGATTGCAGAGGATATAAAATGCAGAATGGCAATGGGTAGAAAAGCGTTCCTGAAAAAGAGAAATTTGTTAACATCTAATATTGATTTAAGCCTAAGGAAGTCCTTTCTGAAGGCATTTGTGTAGAGTGTTGCCTTGTATGGGAGTGAAGCATGGACGATAAACAGTGCGGACTGGATGAGGATAGAGGCTTTTGAAATGTGGTGCTACAGAAGATGCGGAGGTACTGAACAGAATTGGGGAGAAAAGGAATTTGTGGCATACCTTGACTAAAAGAAGGGATCGATTTGTAGGACATAGTCTTAGACATCAAGGAATTGTGAATTTAGCGTTGGAGGGAAGTGTGTGGGGTAAAAACCGCAGAGGAAGACCACGAGATGGATACAGTAAGCAGATTCAGACAGATTAGGTTGCCGTTCTTATGTGGAGTTGAAGAGGCTTGCTCAGGATGCAGTAGTGTGGAGAGCTGCATCAAACCATTCTCCGGATTGAAGACCACAAAAACGACAGCTGGGTCACAGCATTTGCCACCGCTTCACTGTAGTGATTTGGACGATAGGGGGCGCTTGTTGGCATTTCCCTGAATGTGTGTGCGCAGGCACCTCGTCCTCGCCAGGGCGGTTTGTAAAGTATGACACAATTCACCGAACTTTTCAGACGCACCTTGTATGCATTAAATTATGTATGATAATATAGCTTAAGATGTGTTTTACTATCAGAGGGGTGCGGTTATATTTCAATACGTGGAAGCCGTTAAAAAAAATATTCTATAGGCATTTTTGAATTGGTTAACTTCCATTTAATTTTGAATTCTGCGTTAGTGTGCGCAAGCTGTGAAATAACTGAAACAGCTCATACGTAGTAAATTCTGTCTGTTCCATGTTAACTCTTAAAATATATAATGAATGAAAATTAGTTACTTGAAACTTTATTTCAGTTTACTTGGACGCTAATTCCGTTCTTCTTACCTCTCTATCGATTTCCTTCGATTATACGTTGACAGAACTCTTCCTCACTTCTAGCTAACTTTGGTTCCAGGAGCTTCTTTCCTGTATACAGTACAGACAGAGACTCTTTGTTGTCCTAATGCGTTCCCGCAGTAGCTGCGAATTCTTCGAACCGCAGGAAAATGACATTCACCTCTTTCACTTGTACTGGAGGTTTCGAACGCAAGGAGACCGAGCTTACAACGTTCACTGAATGCTGATAACTAAAATGCAATACTTCGCAGATAGGGAAGAAGGGGGCCTACTTCCATAGAATTGTATTCCTTCGTCGAATGTGCCACAGTAAGTTCTCCTCCGAGACGAACAAAATGAAAACATTAGACACAAGTACCTTTCCTCGGAAAATATCTTCTTCATTTTGCTCTCCAAAAGGTAAAAATTGAAAGACCTCAGTCTTTCGAAGTCTTAAAACTTAACTTCCAGCTGATAGCAGTCCCCTTCTGTAGTTGCTTACCAGCGACCAGCCACGACAGCACACCACACAGCTATTCCCCCCGCACCATATATAGCTTCTCTTGAATCAACTAATGTGAACCCAGATGTCTGATGTCGGCAGCAGAAATAGGAAACATTAATTGGGAGTTGACTTTCTGCTATATCCAACAGATACTAACCGATCCTCAGAGAACTGCTGCATAACGGTAGGAACATCGTCAATTTAATTTCTCAGCGTTCTATAATAAAAAAGATTTCGTAAATTCTATGGTACGGACGTCGATGACATGTCTTTGTGTCATATTCTTAATTTTAAAAAAAAACGTTCTTGTATATGTCCTATTGAGGACGACAGCCAAGATCGCTTAAACTTCTTATTTCGATTATAGGTTTCGGCATAATACTGGCATCTTCGGATCTGTCATCTGACCCGTAAGTTCTCTGACTTTCTTTTCACGATTTTCGCAAGATTTGAATTATTCCTGATATGCTTCAACAAAGAGAGCTTGAAATACAAAATCCTACCAAACTGTGTTAAGATTTAGTTTACCTTGCGAAATTCGTAAAAAGCAAGTCAGAGAACTTACGGGTCAAATTACAGATAGGAAGATGGCGCTTTAATGTTCCAAAACCGGCAACCGAAACAGAAAACTATAAGAGATCTTGGCGAATGTCCTTAATAAGTTTATCGAAAGAATCGCTTTCAAATACGACAAACCTTTATACAAACCTCTTTTCTTATTCACAGCAGTAGTAAACAGTATCAAACCATCTCTACTCTGGTGAACTTACACTTCAGTTTCTGCAGTCTTAGATACACGAGAGTTTGCACCCTTGAGATTACTTTGCAGAAACGCAAAAAGAGTATCCCATATTCATTACGAAGCAACTAAAGTACACATTGACTCAAATATCGAATAACATTCCTGAAGCCTCGAACTTCATGGTATGTGCTGTTTCATCGTTTCCGTTGGCCATCCATTATAATTCCAGCGTGTGACACAAAATTTGGAAAATCTTTAAGAATCCTGTTCAGTGCAACTGTCTTTGAAGTAGAGGAAAAATTTGCAAAGCTACTTAGGATTATAAAAAGTACTGTATATATCTTTATACAGTACACGGATTAAGAAGGCACTAGATTCAAAACGTGAACTAGACAGTGCATGAAAAATGCATCGCGGATTTGCCTTTAATCTCTTCTGCAGGTCATTCAATCCAAAAATAACAGGGAAACACCACCGTAGCACTGTACTTCTAGTTCTGAAACACATTCGTAATTTTCAAATGAAATCTACGCTCTTGATAAACTGCATTACCAACAGACACGTACCTCATTATATTAGTAGCGTAGGAATGCTTTGATATTCTGTGGTTTCTGTTTACAATGGCTGCTATGAATGGTTCATTAATATATCTTATTTAAATTCTTAAGGTAGCACTGAAGCGACAGAGTTTATTGGGTCTTTTGGGAATACGTCCAGAGAACAGTGTTGCTAGATCTAGATGGTGGCCCAACAATTCGTGGTATTTGTTGGTATTTGTTAAGGCACAAAATCTAATTCAACACCATTTCCGTAATTTGCGCAACAACCGTTTTGCGTCTCACCCAGAAAGGGTGACAAGGAAAGTAGGTAATTGGATCAAACAATAGCTGCATTCCATTTTTATCATGTTTTAACTGTGTTTAAGAATGTTTGTGTTTAAGAATGATTAATCTACACTTCTTATTCAACTGAAAATCAATTAATCATATGCCAAAAAAGCGGCTATAACAATAACTTTATTATTTACACTACTGGCCATTAAAATTGCTACACCGAGAAGAAATAGAGATGATAAACGGGTATTCATTTGACAAATATATTATACTAGAACTTACATGTGATTACATTTTCACGCAATTTGGGTGCATAGATCCTGACAAATCAGAACCCAGAACAACCGCCTCTGGCCGTAATAACGGCCTTGATACGCCTGGGCATTGAGTCAAACAGAGCTTGGATGGCGTGTACAGGTACAGATACCCATGAAGCTTCAACACGATACCACAGTTCATCAAGAGTAGCGACTGACGTATTGTGACGAGCCAGTTGCTCGGCCACCATTGAACAGACATTTTCAGTTGGTGAGAGATCTAGAGAATGTGCTGGCCAGGGTAGTAATCGAACATTTTCCGTATCCAGAAAGCCCCGTACAGGTCCTGCAATATGCGGCCATGCATTATCCTGCTGAAATATATGGTTTCGCAGGGATCGAATGAAGGGTAGAGGTAGAAGGGTAGAGCCGATCTGAAATGTAACGGCCACTGTTCAAAGTGCCGTCGGTGCGAACAAGAAGTGACCGAGACATGTATCCAATGGCACCCCATACCATCACGCCGGGTGATACGCCAGAATGGCGAATACATGCTTCCAATGTGCGTTTACCGCGATGTCGCCAAACACGGATGCGACCATCATGATGCTATGAACAGAACCTGGATTCATTCGAAAAAATTACGTTTTCCCATTCGTGCACTTAAGTTCGTCGTAGCGTACACCATCGCAGGCGCTGCTGTCTATGATGCAGCGTCAAGGGTAACCGCAGCCATGGTCTCCGAGCTGATAGTCCATGTTGCTGCAAACGTCGTCCAACTGTTCGTGCAGATGGTTGTTGCCTTGCAAACGTCCCCATCTGTTGACTCTGGGGTCGAGACGTAGCTGCACGATTCGTTACAGCCATGCAGATAAGGTGCCTGTCATCTCGACTGCTAGTAATACGAGGCCGTTAGGATCCAGCACTGCGTTCTGTATTGCCCTCCTGAGCCCACCGATTCCATATTCTGCTAAACAGTCATTGGGCCGCGACCAGCGCGTGCAGCAATGTCTCGATAAGATAAACCGCAATCTTGATGGGCTACAATGTGACCTTTATCAAAGTTGCAAACGTGATGGTACGCATTTCTCCTCCTTACACGAGGCATCCTAACAACGTTTCACCAGGCAACGCAGGTCAACTGCTGTTTGTATATGTCAGCACGTTGTAGGTGTCGCCACCGGCGCCAACCTTGTGTGAATGCTCTGAAAAGCTAATCATTTGAATATCACAGCATCTTCTTCCTGTCGGTTAAATTTCGCGTCTGTAGAACGTCATATTCGTCGTGTAGCAATTTTAATGGCCAGGAATGTATGTGCTACTTCGCTTTTTCGTAAGGATATCCAACTTACAGAAGATTATTTACGTTATCGAATCCTGAGAAAGAGGTTGCTTTGGTTACACTTGAAAAAAGCACGCCTTCCAACAATCTACATCTGCATGACTGCTCTGCAACCCACTCTTAAATGTCTGGAAGAGGGCTCATCGGACCAATCTCAGACTCTCTGTTCCATTATAGAATAGCGCACAGGAAAAACAAAACACATGATATCTCTCAGTTTGTAATGATGATTATTTCATCCGGTGTAAGAAGGGTCCACTAAATATTTTCTACTTTGAAGGAATAAGCTGGTGATTGAAATTTCGGAAACAGTCCTCGCTGGAACGCAGTGGCGGCGTTAGGCGTCGGCGACATCGGCAACCGCCGACGGCCTCGCCCCTGTGGGGGCCTCGCAAAACATTGTTAAAATTTTAAATGTTTTTTTTTCTTTTTTGATGTTTAACGGTGCTTTTTAAGTGCTAGATTATGTAGCGACGACCTAAATCTAGCTTACACTAGCTTAACCAAAGTACGAACACAACATCCGTACCCAAGGTGTGATTCGAAACCCGACGAGAGCGATCTCGCTCACCGTGGTATGTCGCCTTAGTGCGCTTAGTGCGCATCTATTTAGTTGTCCGTATTTATTTCCGTATCAGTGCAGCAGTAATGCAGTTTTTTGTTAAATACTTGCAAAACAACTCCTTCAATACATTTTAGAAAACAATTTGGAGGAAATATATCCAAATATTTATCTAAAAATCAGAATCATGCTCACAGTTCCAGTCAGTACAGCTTCGGCCGACAGAAGCTTCTCGAAGTTAAAACTGATTAAGGTTTACTTGAGAAGCACAATAAGCCAAGAGAGACTATCTGCGCTGACACTACTATCAACGAAAGGCGAAATAGAGGCTAGTATTAATTATGATTTGATCTTAAAAAAAATCAGTTAGGCGAAAAGCCGAAAAGTATCTCTATTTTAATTTGTTTTTGTTTACTGTAATTTTTGTCATTGCAATAATACTTGTTTATTATACTAATGTAATTTTAGTATAATGCTTATTGATGTATAATTCATTTAACGTTTTGTTCCTTACTGAAAATATGAAAGAGGCCTCGCAAAGTCGAGTTCGCCGACGCCCACTTTTCGTGTAGCGCCGTCAGTGCTGGAACGTAACACGCCTTTGTATTCATGATAACGACTCCAGCTCACTTATCGAATCAGTGACACTCTCTCACTATTCATGTTGCCCACCCCTACTCTGGCAGGAACTGACTGACGATACTGGCTGTGCGTGGGTGAGTGTTGTCTTGCAACTTGGACATCCACCATACTCGCCGGATCTGAATCCTACAAACTTCTTCCTATTCCCTCGACTCAAACTCGCTTTGCTACGAGCTAGGCTCTACCCGATTTGCAGAACATAGTCTTCTAAATATATCCATTTTCGTAATACTATCTCTGACAAGAGACGTGACGAAAATTTCGAATACAATCCCAAAGGAAGACTTTGTGCGCAGTTTCCGCGACACGTGTCGCAAAGCTCAGCGGTAGAAAGTTATGGAACGTGACTATTTCGAAGGACAGTAAGGTAACTATCGTTCATGGTTCATTCACATTAATGTTACAGGAATTTTCACCGAACTTTACTGTCACAGGTAGTATTACGAAAATGGGACCTCTACAGAAAACTCGTTTTGCAAACCGGATACAGTCGAACTTGCAATAAGTGTCGCTGATGAACAACGCAACAGCATTCACAACAGAACAGTGACGCTCTGGCGCTAGATCAGGCTTTCATAACTTTATTTTTCTTGGAAAAACACTAAAGTTATTACCAAACTTTCACGATACCCCTACATATATTAAATAAAATTTAGTAAAACACTTTGTATTCAATTGTCGCGTTGAAATGGGAGCAGGCTTGACTTCGAAGACAACTAAACACAGCACTTATACTGAAAGCACGTTTATTACGAACTCAACATACACGCAGCACTGACTGCCTCTCAGGCAGAGTGCTCTGCTATTTATACACAGACAGAATTTACCAGAAATTAGGAGACCAGTCAACATAAGCAACAAGTAGAATTTATAAGTGAACATAAGAAAGATGTAGAACCTTCTGGAATCGTTAATTACAAAGAAAGAAATTTTTGCCGGTGGGCGGGATTGAACCGGCGACCTTCTGCACCACAGTCCGTGACGCAGTCCCCTGCGCCACGCCGGCAGTCGGTGTGTATGGTCTCTAGCGGCACAATCATGTTCTAGATTGTAGTTTAGCTAACACCACTTCGGGTGCAGATAACAGTACACTGCAAACTCCTTGTCCAGTACAAATTGTTCAAATGTTTGTAAATCTAAGGGACTTAAATTCGTTGGTTATTAGTCGCTAGGCTTACAAACTAGTTGAACTTCGTTAAAGTAAGCTAAGGACAACAACAACAACACACACACCCATGCGCGGGGAAGGACTCGTAACTGCGAGGGCTCTGCAGCTCTGCGCTCTGCAGCGAGGCGCCTTAGACAGCTCAACCTCTCCACCGCGGTCTATCCAGTCCCAGCTTGACGAGGGCATGCAGAAAGTGCCGTCTGAACAGACCGCTTGTGTAAGCTGGGTTCTTCCACTACAAACTAGGCGGCAACAACTACTGCCTAGTTACAATGCTCACATTCTACATCTACATAAATACTCTGAAAATCACTTTTAAGTGCCTGGTAGAGAGTTCATTAACCACTTTCATAACCATTCTCTACCGTTTCATTCTCTAATATCGCGCGCGAAGAAAGAACACCTACATCGTTCCGTTTTCGAGCTGATTTCTCTTATTTTATTGGGATGGTCATGTCTCCATATATAGGTTGGTCCTAGAGAAATATTTTCACATTCACAAGTAAAAGTCGCTGATTGAAATTTCGCAAATAGATCTCGCCGCAACGAATAACGTTGTTCCTTTAATGATTTCCGTCTGATATCGTGCAACATTTCCGTGACGCTTTCCTCCCTGTAACGTGATACAACATCTGTCCTCTGAACCTTCTCAATGTCTTCCGTCAGTCCCACTTGGTGAGGGTCCCACAAGGGGCATCAGTACTCCAGGAGGGGACGCACAAGTGTGATGTAGGCAGTCTCTCTGATGGAGCTGTTGCATCTTCGAAGCGTTCTGCCAATGTAACGTAACCTGTGGTTCGCCTTCCCCACAATATTTTCTATGTGTTCTCTCCAGTCTTAGTTTCGTAATTGTAGCTCCTAGGTATTTGGTAGAATTTACGACCTTAAGGTTTGACTAATTTATCGTATAATTGAAGTTCAGCGGATTTTTTTAGTGGTCGTATGTATTACTTCACACTTTTCATTATTTAGTGTTAATTGCCAATTTTCGCACCAAGTAGAAATTTTGTCTAAATCACTTTGCAGTTGCTTTTGATCCTCTGTTGACTTCACTAACCGATAAACAATAGCATCATCCGCGAACAGTCTAAGGGAGCTATTCAGATTGTTTCCTAAATCGTTTATAAAGACAAGGAAGAGTAGGGGACCTATAACCCTTCCCTGGGAAACGCCAGATATCAGTTTTGTTTTACTCGATGACTTACAGTCAATTACAACGAACTGTGTCCTTTCTGATAGGAAATCGTTAATTAAATCGCATAATTGGGGAAATATTCCATAAGCACGCAATTTCATTAGAAGCCGGTTGTGAGGTACAGTGTCGAAAGCCTTCCGGAAATCAAGAAATATGGAATCGATTTGAGTTCCCTTGTCGATGGCACTTATCACTTCATGTGAATAAAGGGCAAGCTGTGTTTCGCAGGAGCGATACTTTCTGAATCCGTGTTAACTATTAGTCAATAGGTCATTCTCTTCGAGGTAGTTAATAATGTTCGAACTAAGTATATGTTCCAAAATTCTACTGCAAATCGACGTGAATGAGATGGTCCTCTAATTTTGGGGATCACTCCTATTGCCTTTCTTGAATATTGGAGTGACCTGGGCAACTTTCCAGTATTTGTGTTTGGATCTTTCGCTGAGTGATCGGTTGTATATGATGGTTAAGTATAGAGCTATTGCATCAGCATACTCTGAGAGAAATCTAGTTAGTATACAATTTGTCCCGGAATTTTTTTTGTTTTATTTATTTATTTATTTATTAGTGGCTTAAGTTATTTTACTGCTCCAGGAACATCTACTTCTAAGTTTGGCAAGCTGGCAGCTCTTCTAGGTTCGAATTCTGGAGTGTTCTCTATCAAACAACAACTTAACAAACGTAGCACTCATAACCCGGAACGGCGGCCAGAATTCGGTATTAAATTTGCAGTCCGTGTCCAGTACCTTCTCAGTGAACTAGTCTTTTCCCGTACCACTTCTTTTCCAGTTCCAATCACGTACACCTACATGGTCTATACATCGGCCACGGCCTCGATTGGGATTGACACAACTGAAAAGTGAATCCCTTATCATTGACACCCTCCGATTTTTGATACTGTGGTGGAATGGTCGAGCACTCTAGTCGCGTGGTTGCTCGCCGTGGAAGGTTCCAATCCTCCCTGGGCATGTATATTTGTGTGTGTGTGTGTGTGTGTGTGTGTGTGTGTGTGTGTGTGTGTGTTGTCCTTAGCGTAAAGTTACTGTAAGTATTTTGTAAGCGTAGCTACTGATAACCGCAGCAGTTAACTCTCTTAGATTTGCAAACATTTGAACATCTATTTTTACTTTTCACGCGTGACAGTTCAGAAGTGGTGTACGCAGATGGCTGGATGGTTGAGGGTCGTTTTGGCTTCGCTTATGCATATGCTCCTTGTACGACCGCAGTGTCTTCATTGCTTAACTTGTAGCCATCTTTCGCGCACTTCCTCATATCCTATCCTGCACGAAGAAGTCATTTTCAGTTACTCCCAAAGCGGCCCCAACCCTTGACCAATGCTACGTTCGCAATCCCTTGGTACCGGCCATGCAACATAGCATTTCCGCCATCTTAAAACGTGGACGAATATCGGGAATATGTCAAACCTTGCGAAAATCGCGAAAATCGGTAAGACTGACTGATTCCAGATACGCTTCAATAAAGAATGCTTGAAATACCAAATCGTACCAATTTATATTCAGATTAATATTAACTTACGAAAACCGTGAAAAGGATGAAATAGGAAATACAAATGTATTCCAAGCCACAGTTGCTTGTGTGAAAAATTTTTTACTCTTAATAATTCATATGTAATGCACAAGTTTCGACGTACTGTGTCGTCATTCTCAAGTGCTCCACAATAAGGAAAATCTTATAAAAATACAAAGACAAAAATATAAAATAAGATACTTACAATTTTCGATTGTTCAAATGTTGAAATGTTTGTTAAGCTTACGGGACTTGACTACGGGGTCGTCAGTTCCTAAACTTACAAACTACTTATCAACTACCTTATACTAAGGACGGCACAAATATCCATGCCCGAGGAGGGATTCGAACTCCCGACCGTAGTGGCCGTGCAGACCGTGACTGGAGCGCCTCAGTCCCCTCGGCCAAATCTCAATTTTGGAAATGGTTAGAAGAACATTATAAAATATGATCCTGTAGGTATCATTGTGGCCAGCGGTTGTTTTAGGACCAAATTGTACAGTAGCCTGTGCTTTAGAGCGGTCAGTCCTGTTCAACCTAAAAATATATGCACTTTCCATAGGAGCAGTATTTGCAATTATAGGGGGAATTATTCAATGATACCCCTTATTTACAGGGATAACAATAAACAATAAATGATTAAAAATCCAATTCACTATTATGGTTATTGGTGTATTGTATATTATCCATCCTCCTATTATTCAACTGATAATTTTTATATTTATAAAACCATAAAAAATGACAAATTAAAATTACCTAGTAGTCACATTGTTCCAATCTAGGAAAGCAGTCAAACAAAATTCGTCACTTTGATAGTGCTTCTGTGTAAGAAGCTCCATATGCCTGTCGGCTAAAGTGATGAGAGTAACTAATATAACCCATTTTAACAAGTGAATTTACTCTCATACCTGGCGAACCTGAACTTAAATTTAAAACTAGTTGTAACACAGTGTAAACCCACACTGTGTTCAGTTCACAGGCAACACTTTTCATTAGTGACGGTTAGGAGAAGACTGACCAGCCAATTCGCAGCTATAACATATTTACAAAATGAGCCACCAGATAGCACCATCGCTCTATTTTTTTCTTTTTTTTTTAATCTATCGGACCAAACTGCGTGGTCATCAGTCCATAGCTTACAAACTACTTAAACCTAGGTAAACTAACCTAAGGACAAACACACACACCCATGCCCCAGGGAGGACTCGAACCTCCACGGCGAGCAACCGCGAGCTCCGCAGCGAGACGCTTTAGACCGCTCGGCTACTACACCGCGGCATCATCAATCTATAAGCTCTTGTTTACAACATATTTCTGCTATTGATCGATAGATGGCACTTCCTTGCAGTTTTAAGCGATTTTTACGTTTGCGCCCTAAAACTATTATTGCTATGTCCACACACATTCCCGAAAGAATAATATGCAGGAGGAGTAAGTGCATATAATGTGGAATATGTTATAACCTGTAATTTACGAATCAGACTACTCCAAAACAATGGCATAGGTACAATGCTTTGTTTTGTATGCTGAACAGACATGTTACATTTAACAAACTGCTGCTTATCATAAAAAATTTAAGGGAATAACATGTAAACAAAAGAAGCAGGGCAACAAACAGGGATAACCATTGTATAATAAACAGACAACTGTGCACGTATTTCCCAATTTATGTACAATACTGAAAAAAACATAAAACGCTATCTATAGCTGATTACACCTGGAAAAAGAACTTAGAAAATATAATAGAAAAGTACTGATATGTAACTCAAGGCCTAGGTGAAAAGGAAGTCATAGAATTTACGGATCAAACTGATAATCCGAAGTTGGCGGTTTAATCTTCGAAAACCGGCAATCAAAACAGAAAATTATAAGGGATCCTTGCTATTGTCCTTAATAAGGTTATTAATTGGATTGCCTCCAAATACGACAAACTTTTATAAAACGTATTTTCTTATTCACAATAGTATGGAACTCATCTCTTCTCTGGTGAACTTACACTTTAGTTTCTGCTATCTCAGACACACGAGAGTTTTCATCCAGGAGTTTACTTTGTAGAAACCCAAAGCGATTTTCCCATATAATTTACCAAACAAATGAAGTCAATATTGAAATTCAAATCTCGAATAACATTACTGAAACCTGTGTTGCTTTACCTTTTTCGCTAGCCTTCCATTATAGTTCCAGCGTGTGGATCCCAGGACATGTCGGAATAGCGGCAAAGGAACTCGTTCTAACGCTAGTCAACGAGGCAACCAGTAAACCAACTCTGGAGATCGGCATTCCGGTATTATTCAAACGAGTCCTCCGGTTATGGATTGTTGAATGGCGGACGCTGCGTGTGGAGGACCGTCGCCAAACAATGTGGGCTCCTATGACTTCAGTACCCAGCATCTGCGAACATTTCTGTAGACACGACTAGATCTTGCTATTTCTCAAACAGTGTCTCGACGACTAGAACCTGCTGTACCGGTGTGCTACCGCTCCATATGGCGGCTATAACCCTCGCAGTAAGCGGAGACTGCTGGGAGCGGATGTTTACATTCGGTTCGTAGCGTATTGGCCGTTAGGTTAGGCCCCGCCTCCTTCTCCCAGTGCAGCCAGCTCATGCGGTATAGCTTACAGCCTTTTAAATGAATGTGTAATGGCTTAATGTTTCGCAGAAGGGACACGAAATTTATCATCACTTTAATGGACGACTAATCGGAAACATAAACTTACGCTACTAATTATGAACACTATACATAAAAACTACCCAAATTAAGAGCTCATTCCACACTTTATCGTCCGTTGGTGTCAGTGCTGTGTCTCTCCATATTGTTTGAGTAATCGAAAACGGAAACTTATTTGTATAAAACTGCTACAAAATAACTGTTACTTATGAAACTACATGGAAAGAATAGGTAAACATAAAGACTTACAATGACGAACAACACTCAATAATGGACAATGAAGATACAATGGCTACGATACATACTGCTGTTTACGTCGGTAAGGTTGGGAGAGAGCATAAACATTCCGGAGCTGCTCGAACCTGCTCGACTTTGGCCGATCACCCAGGGCGTAGGTAAAGGTGCGAGGAAATTACCACAAACATCAGAACAGCGTCGCCAGAGTGGTGTGGTCCCCGACATTCATGGAAGAAGAAGAAGCATCACATCATTTTCAGTGACGAGTTCCGTTCCCTAACGTCTGGTAATCATCGAGTTTGGCGGCGTCAAGGGTAGAGGCAACATCACCTAGATGACAAGGCCTCACAACTGACCGTGCCTACATCACACCGAGAGGCCGCGAACGCAAGCCGACTAGCCGGCAGCTACGAGGCGGTGGGGGTGTCCCAGCGGCCAGCCAGTCAGCTGACGGCCGTGGCCTCTCTTATTCACTGACAGTTGTGAGGTTTTGTCTTCTTGGCGGTGTTGGTAGAGGGCTCATACTGTTAATATTGTGGAGAGACGAACATGTGTAACGCCTGAAATCGTGGTATGCGGAGTCATAGGGGAAGCGAAGAGGGGAGGAGCCAACAGTTGCGTCTGCCCGATAAGCATTGCGTAACTCGCGGCCAGCCTTGCGCCTACAGAAAGAACATTATTGGCTGCCAGTGCGGTAATGGATGGGGATGCGCAGGACGGCTGAGAACTATAGTCGAGCCGAAGTAGGGTGAACCCTGGTGCTTGCGTCAATCGGCTTTGAGCGGCGGCTGCGGCTGCGGCAGCAGACCATTGGAGTAAGTCAAACGCGAGCTTTGCTCTGCCCATGCGCGCGTTCGGTTGCGCTGTGCACTTTTGCCAGTTCTGGCAGACAACAGCGACCGGTAGGTACACTGTCCAGCAGCGAACTAACTTCTTGGCAACATGGTTGCACTAAGTTTCCGCGACCAGGGCGGTCGGCCAGCCCAGTAGGCGGAGCCAGGGATCATCGTGTTTCGGCCCGGCTATAGACCGCCTTCATGGCTGTCGCCGACTATAACATCTGAGGACATCGGTTGCCTTTAAAATTGATGATTCGAAATGTTCAAATGTTTGTATAATTGTGGGACCTAACTGCAGTCGTCACTGGTCCCTAAACTTACAAACTACTTTAAATAATTTATCCTAAGAACAACACAAACACCCATGCTCGAGAGAGGCCGTGTGCACCGTTGCAAGGCGCCTTGGTGCGCTTGGCTTATCTGCCGCGGCGACAATTCTGATTTGGTGTTGCAAAGGAACAAATTTCAATGATCGATCGTACAGCTCACGTGAAATTTACGAATACTCTCCGTCAACGAAAATAATACTTTTTCTTGATAAAACGCATTTCAGCCATCAGCTCAACGACCACCGTCACGGCAATAAACTGCATTATAACAGGTGGTAGAAGAATTCATTCTCAGACGCTTGATTTTGCTGGATTTGTTGCTCACCAGTATTATCATTGATCACCTTTGCAAGAACTTTATATAATGACACACTGTATATGATGACTGAGAACAGTAACATAAGGTGCGTCTGAGAAGTTCGGTGAGTGGGCCCCGGTTTTCAAACCGCGCTGGCAAAGATGAGGTGCCTGCACATACACATTGAAGGACATGTTAACAAGCGCCCCCTGTAGTGCAAGGCACTGCAGTGAAGCAGTGGTGTGCGCTGCGACCGAGCTAATATGGTCAGTGCGAGAACTCTTGTCATTGCAACATGGAGCGCAAATTAGGCAAAACGGCAACGGAGACACATGGGATTTGTATGATATTGAAAGTTAGTAAAAACTGTGTGATTGAGTGGTTGAAAGACTTTAGAGACGGAAACGAATGTGTCGGTCGTGGATAAGCCACGTTCGGGTCGACCGTCCACAATCACAGTCCCAGACAACTTCGAACGAGTGCGACGGATGCTTGCGAATGATCGGCAGCTGTCATTGAGAATGATAGGAGACGAGTTAAGATCAGCAACGGTTGCGGAGATACAACAAAGCGTGGCCGCAGTGGTTTGAGCGAATCCATAAGAAACGTTTGCTGACGGTTTACAATAACTGTGCAACCGATGTCAGTTGAGTATTGCAGCCAACGGCGGTTATTTTGAGGGCCAGTAAATGTATTTTCTTTGTAACTCTTGTTTCCTTTATTTCCTGAGGCCATTCAAAAAACAGTTCAAATGTTTGTTAAGCTTATCGGACTTAACTGCGGGATTATCAGTCCCTTAACTTGCAAACTACTTATGAACTAACTTATACTAAAGACAGCGCAAACATCCATGCCCGAAGGAGGATTCGAACCTCCGACGGGTAGCAGCCTCGCGCATCCTAGAATAGCGTCTCAATGCGCTAGGTCACTCCGCCGCGGCGAGAACTTTTCAAACGCACCTTGTATTTAGCATGACAGTAAGACTCAACCGACCATAAAGGGAATAGTAACTTGTTCGAATCAAATACTTAAAGTGTCTTTTTTTATAGTTTCGACCAATGTTTTCTGTATCAATATGTAACACTTTTTTCACCCTGTATTCGCGAATCAAACAACAAACATATTGGCATCTTTACCTGCCAAACGTTTTCTCCTGTCAATATCTTTTATATAGCCTCATAATATCCAATCCACTCATTTACAAAATGTTCAGATGTTTGTTAAGCTTATGGGACTTAACTACGGGGACATCAGTCCCTAAACTTACAAACTACTTATAAACTAACTTATACTAAAGACAACACAAACATCCATGTCCGAGCGTACTCATTTGCACTTCCAAATTATTTGCTGCTAATGTATTTAATGTATTTAAAAAGTTGAATTTCTCCTCTTAGAACTTGAATTGCTCCTTTAAATTTTTCGTTGGTTGCCTGTATTGATCATTGTACAGACTGAATAACATCGTGGCAAACCACGGCACTACCTCACTCGCATTTCAACAGCTGCCTCCCTGCCATGCATCTCGACCCTCTACAACTGTCAGCTGAGGTCTGTTAAAGTGGTGTGACATTCCAAACTGTGCATTTTACCCCTAAATCACGCTTTTCGCTTTTGTAGCAACCACCTTCAGTATTTATGTCTACTCGAAACAAATGAAACATCAATTTAGTAAATAGTGCTCTATGACCAAATTTAAAAAAAACGAACTATTGACGTTCGAAGGAGAGCAGGCCGAACAATATTGAGAGCTCATTGGTCGTTATTCGTGGTTCCAATTAAGGGTAGTCGTACCACCCTATATCGACAGTGTTAAATTGGCTATATAAATGCCCTGTTTCAGTATATAAATGTGGTGTTTTTATCACATGTTCTCGCATATTTTGTGACTGTATTGCTCCACAATCACTTTAAAGTAACAGCTGGAAAAAAGTTATGATTTTTCCCTAACATATAATTTTTTGGTATAAAATTTCTCACTTTTAAATTCTTGATTTTTAACTATTATAGTAAATACTACTAAAGTAGAGCTACAACATCTTTGTACTATCTATGTTATGTGGTAAATAATTCATGATGCACACTCCGATGATCCGGATAAAAAGCGGCATTCATGCTGAAAAACGTCATTTTGAGAAAGTTGTGTTTAAAGAAAAAATTTTAATTTACTGCCAAGTGATACACGAAAAGTATGTTAAAATCCTCCTGGACGTTAGCCCTCATCTCCTCCTCCATCTTGCTCACCCAGTGCTGCCCTCCTGCTCTTGGAACTGGTTTCTTTTGACATATTGTTTGTCTTCATGATTCGAAGATGCTGTAAGTCCATTACACTTTTAGTTATATTGTAACCTTTATGAATTCCAAGATATTCCCAAATCTGTAGTCTTGCAGATTAGTCATAATTAAAAGTAATAACAGCGTCTAAAACACTGACCTGACAACAAACACAGAAACTAAAACACAACTAGAAGATAAAATCAAATACAAACAAATATACAGTTCAAAGAGTTTACTGCGCAGTATCACTAGAGTAGCGAACTTACGAAACGGGCAGTTGTATACAAAACAAAAGAAACCACAGACTATATAGTTACAGAGAAAATAATGGAAGCCGAGAGCATTGAGGCGCTATACTCAGATGCACGAGGCCATTCCGCGTCGGGGGTTTGAATCCCCCCCTCGGTTTTGGATGTTTGTGTTGCCTTACGTATAAGCAAGTTTATAAGTAGTTTGTAAGTTTAGGGACTACAATGAAACTTTCACTCTGCAGCGGAGTGTGCGCTGATATGAAACTTCCTGGCAGATTACAATTGAGTGCTGGAACCAGGACTCGAACCTGGGACCTTAGAATTTCGCGGGCAAGTGCTCTACCACCCTTAGGCTGTGGCTAAGCCATGTTTCCACTATATGCTTTCTTCCAGGAGTGCTAGTCTTGCTAGTTTTGCAGGAGAACTTCTGTGAAGTTTGAAAAGTAGGAGGCGAGGTACTGGCAGAATTGAAGTTGTGAGGACGGACCCTGAGTCGTGTTGGGATAGCTTAGTGGTAGAGCGCTTGCCGCGAAAGGCAAAGTTCCCAGGTTCGAGTGTAGTTTCGGCACACAATTTTAACCCTTAAATGCCATGGTGTTGCATATTTTCAACATCGATTGTACTAGTGTTTCTTTCGCATCTAGTGGGAATTTTGTGAACTAATACGTGTTTAATAAATGCAGCAGAGTTTGTAGAAAGTGTCTGTGATGTTTGTTGTGTGGAGGTGGCTTCAGTGTGAACTTACGATTGCTTATGTTTGCAGAAGACGACTGTGTAATACATTTGCAGATTTTGACGTTTTATTCTCCACATAAAGAGCCCGTTTTTGAAGGAGAAAAAAAATCACACAAAAATTCGTATAAACTATTCAACTTTGAAAATTTTATAGTACTTCTCTGTGTGTTGAATATGTGCCTTAAAAATGTTAAAAAAACCTAGCAACATAGGAGTTTTAAAACTATTTTTACCTTTGTTTGTGTAACTTATATAACACGAATATATATATATATATATATATATATATATATATATATATATATATATATATATTCTCAATAAAACATAAATCATGCATTTAACAGTTAATCTTCCAGGAAGTTTCAGTTTAGGAACTGATGGTCCCGCAGTTAAGTCCCATAAGCTTAAACAAACATTTCAACATTTTGTTTAAAATGATGGCAACAAAATTTCAGAAATGTTAGTGCATGATTATTTTCTAATATTTATTTAAAATAGTATATAATCGAATATTTAATTAAAACCAACACCAAATTAAACATAGACTTACATATTTTCATAATTTGCATCATCTACATCTACAACCATACTCCGCAAGCCACCCGATGGTGTGTGGCGGAGGGTACCTTGAGTACCACTATCGATTTTCCCTCATATTCCAGTCACGTATTGTTCGCGGAAAGAATGATTGTCAGTATGCCTCTGTGTGTGCTCTAATCTCTCTGATTTTATCCTCACGATCTCGTCGCGAGATACACGTAGGAGGGAGCAATATACTGCTAGACTCCTAAGTAAAGGTAAGTTCTCGAAACTTCGACAAAAGCCCATACCGAGCGACAGAGCGTCTCTCCTGCAGTCTTCGACTGGAGTTTAGCGATCATCTCCGTAACGCTTTCACGATTACCAAATGATCCTGTAACGAAGCGCGCTGCTCTCCGTTGGATCTTCTCCACTTCTTCTATCAATCCCAACTGGTACGGATCCCACACCAGAGAGCGTATTCAAGCTGTGAGCAAACAAGTGAACTGTAACCTACTTCCTTTGTTTTCGGACTGCATTTCCTTAGAATTCTCCCAATGAATATAAGTCTGGGATCTGCTTTACCGACAATTGATTTTAAATGGGCGTTCAATTTTAGATCTCTTCTAATGACTACTCCCAAATAATGTATGGAATTAACTGCTTCCAGTTGCTGACCTGCTATAGCGTAGCAAAATGATAAAGGATCTTTCTTTCTGTGTATTCGCAGCACATTACACTTGTCTACATTGAGCTTTAATTGCCATTCCCTGAACCATGTGTCAATTCGATGCAGATCGTCCTGCGTCTCAATACAATTTTCCATTGTTACAAAATCATCCGCAAAAAGCCTCAGTGAACTTCCGATGTTATCCGCAAGGTCATTTATATATATTGTGAACAGCAACGGGCCCACGACACTCCCCTGTGGCACACCTGACATCACTCCTACTTCGGAAGACTTATCTCCGTTGAAAATGACCTGCTGCTTTCTGTTATCTGGGAATTCCTCAATCCAATCACACAATTGCTCTGATAGACCTTATGCTCTTACTTTGTTCATTAAACGTTTGTGGGGAACTGTATCAAACGCCTTGCGGAAGTCGAGAAACACAGCATCTACCTGAGAACCCATGTCTATGGCCCTCTGAGTCTCGTGGACGAATAGCGCGAGCTGGGTTTCACGCGAACGCCTGATTCCTACAGGAACGCTGATTCCTACAGACCAGATTCCTATTGTCGAGAAATGTCATTATATTCGTTATATTCATTATATCGTCCTGCGTCTCAATACAATTTTCCATTGTTACAAAATCATCCGCAAAAAGCCTCAGTGAACTTCCGATGTTATCCGCAAGGTCATTTATATATATTGTGAACAGCAACGGGCCCACGACACTCCCCTGTGGCACATCTGACATCACTCCTACTTCGGAAGACTTATCTCCATTGAAAATGACCTGCTGCTTTCTGTTATCTGGGAATTCCTCAATCCAATCACACAATTGCTCTGATAGACTTTATACTTTTACTTTGTTCATTAAACGTTTGTGGGGAACTGTATCAAACGCCTTGCGGAAGTCGAGAAACACAGCATCTACCTGAGAACCCATGTCTATGGCCCTCTGAGTCTCGTGGACGAATAGCGCGAGCTGGGTTTCACGCGAACGCCTGATTCCTACAGGAACGCTGATTCCTACAGACCAGATTCCTATTGTCGAGAAATGTCATTATATTCGAACATAATCAAAGTAAAAATGTGTCATTTTGTACGGTATGACTCCCCTTATAAAGCAGCAAACCCGCATGTTTGGCCAGCCACTGTGTGCGAGGCGGCAGCGACTGCCGGGTGGTTCCCCGTGGCAGAGGCGGGCCGCGCAGCCCGCAGGTCCCGAAAGCAGCAATCTTGTGCAGCCGGGGCGTGGATCACGGCCGTGGCCGCGTGCTGGCGTCACTGCTGAGGGCAGGGCGTCTGGGGCACTGCGAAGCGAGCGCGTGGCAGCCGAGGCCGCCGCGCCGCTGCAAACACATTACACAGGCGACACCTGTTACATAAAGAGCCTGCCAGCTCCTACTGTTTTTCCTCAGTCGCTCTTTCATTACCCCTTATTGTCTTGTAAGGAGTAACTATTATTGATTTTTTGAATTGAAACAACTAGCGAATCCGGCAATGATTTTTAATTTCTGAATGTTCTTGGGAGTGGAATATACGTCTCGTCTCTTTTGTGTCCCAGCCTCGTCGCCGCTTTTGCGTCTCGTTTCCGTCGTAGGTGTCGGTGGCCGAGTAGACAGACCGACACAGGAATAAAGGATGCACGCTTGTGCAGGTACGAAGGTGAGCAGCCAGTGGGACAGCAGAAACTAGAAACACTAGAGTAAATTAGAACGAGATATATATTGCACAGAATTTATACAATACTTAACTTTTACATTGCTCATTACTGCAGAATGCTGATACATAGTTGAGTTAGAGGCCTGCCTAGTGCCTGTCCGATAGCCAAGTCTTCACTGGTGCCCATCTGATTCTGAAGTGTTAACTGGTTCCTATATCAGTTCCAAGTGACCGATGTCGTTCAGTGGTGGCCTCGAGCGGAGTTGTCAGAGGGCGCTCGTGGCTGACGTCGTAAGAACGCCGCGCCGTGCGCCCACTTCATACTTGTGCGACACCACAATCTCCTATCTCTGTACCTATGCCTTACCTTCCTATGCGTCTTGTTGCGCCTCCCTCCGTATTAGCTACCCGAAAAACTGGCAATGCTACCCGAAAAATGGTAATTACTTACATTGAAATTGCTGTAAATTGTCTTTATTATTTAATGGTTTCCAAATCATAAGCCAAGATCGCAAACTACCAATTTATTAAGTGACGACCGGTTTCGGTGCACTATTTAAATGTTTGTTAAGCTTATGGGACTTATCTACGGGGTCATCAGTCCCTAAACATACAAACTACTTATCAACTACCTTATACTAAGGACGGCACAAATAACCATGCCCGAGGGGGATTCGAACACCCGACCGTAGTGGCCGTGCAGACCGTGACTGGAGCGCCTCAGTCCCCTCGGTCACCGCGGCCGGCTCGGTGCACTGTGTCACCATCATCTGGTGATATATATATATATATATATATATATATATATATATATATATATATATATATATTATAGCCTGGTCATCTTGTTAAAAAATTGGATATAAAATAAGAAGTGCAACATTGCACTTAGTCACTATATAAAAAATACTTAAGTTAAAAACATGTTTTTAACTTAAGTATTTTTTTTATGTAGTGACTAAGTGCAATGTTGCACTTCTTATTTTATATCCAATTTTTTAACAAGATGACTAGGCTATTATATATATATATATATATATATATATATATATATATATATATATATATATGACCACTTGATGGTGACACAGTGCACCGAAACCGGTCGTCACTTAATAAATTGTTAGTTTGCGATCTTGGCTTATTATTCAAATGTTCAAATGTTTGTATAGCTTATGGGACTTAACTACGGGGTCATTAGTCCCTAAACTTACAAACTACTTATGAACTAGCTAACACTAAGGACGGCACAAATATCCATGCCCGAGGGGGATTAGAACCCCCTACCGTAGTTGCCGTGCAGACCGTGAGTGGACGGCCTCAGTTCCCTCGCCCACCGCGGCCGGCTGGCTTATCATTTGGAAAATATAAAACGAATTGATCGCCTCCAGACCAGACTATGTCAGGTAATCTTTTATTATTTAACTACTTCAACTAATCTCATTCTCGTTTGTTTGGATGTCACCTCACAACTGTACGAACTATCGCACTAAAGTTTCCGCCCCAGTTGTCACAATGTAAAAATGCCCGAACGACATGTTTCGGGCCTACATTAGACCATTCTCAAGTTCTAAAATGAAGAAAGCCAAGGAAAACGTAAATTAAATTGAAAACACTAAAACCTTAAATACGATCCATGTCAATATAACAATGTATGTTTAACCTAGACTGGCTTACCGGCATATCTGCCCTAAGACAACGTCAAGTGTAAAATATTTGCGGCATATGCGCAATATCAACAGATAAACATTCCTCACAGTATAACATGTTGTTAGTTGGAGGCACAGTTGTGGACTGCTAACTATCTCCTCTGCAATCAGAGATAGTCCAAACGGTACCCACTACCAAAGATAAACCTACCATATTGCTACTATCGAAAGTAAACCCGTCTAAAAACACAATTTAAAACGTATCCTTGAGAATGGGCTAATGTAGGCCCGAAATATGTCATTCGGACATTTTTACATTGTGACAACTGGAACGGAAACTTTAGTGCGATAATCTCATTCTATTCACAAAAGTATTTATGTAACATTCATACCAAAACTCAAACTGCCGTCGCAATAATATTAGTGAGCCGGTACGAGTACAATCGCTCCCCTTATGTATCGACCTATCGGGTCTCGATCGTATGTTCATCTTTGGCGCGTGTGATCTTTGCCTTGAATTATGGTGCCCTTTATAGGCGAGAGAACCACGTGGTAGTATGTTGACAGTGTGGAGTGCGACGTGAGCAAGTTCGGCGGAAGGCATTACCACCACCTAGAGAGAAGGCCACAGCGCTCTCGTGTGACGTCAGGCAGATTAGGTTGCGCGCGCATAGTTGACTGGCTCGCTGCTTCGGTATAGTTGGCCGTGCCCCAGCGGCTACCCAGTCAGCTATGCGCGCGCAACCTACTTTACCTGTCGTCACACGAGAGCGCCGCGGCCTTATCTCTGGAGGGTGTTGGAGGCATGCACGAAGCGGTGATGTGTGTGCGGAGGTCCGTACGCGGCAACATGGCACGGGGATTACTGATATGGTGAAGATCACCGCCGCTTCTCCAGTTGTCGACAAGTGAACGGCTGAGTTCTGTGGGGAGGCACTGTGTCTGCTTTACCGGCAACTGTGGTTTCCGGACTCGGGAACGATTTTTCTAAGTCGTCCGTGCGCATGATGGTGCGTTTCCTGGGACAACGGCCCACTGGTATGGTATTGCGAGCTGTTACTAAGGTTGGCGAACGCAGTTTGCTAAAGTTTTGCCGCTTTAACACGAACTCGCAATCTGTTAGAGGAAATTCTCCGGCTCACCCTTGCTAAGTATTATTCTGTTTAAGTGAACTACCTAACTCGGGAAGATTTCGTCTCTCTGCAAGCCAATTCCTCTGGCTTTATTTTTGTTTAAAGTTGCTGTTATTCACAGGACTCTTGTGGGGATTTGTTTCTTTTGTGTCTCGTTTCCGCCGGTTGTCCTGTGTGTCGGTGGCCGAGTAGAGAGAGACCGACACGTGGAAATAGGATGCACGCGTGTGCAGGTACGGAGGTGACCATAAACTAGAAACACTGGAGTAAATTAGAACGAGATATATATTTCATAAAGATGGTACAATATCTTGGAGAGCAGCAGACTAGTAGAATGTTGATACATAGTTTAGATAGAGGCCTGCCTAATGATGATTCCTAGTGCCTCTCCGATAGCCAAGTCTTAACTGGTGCCTATCTGATTCCCAAGTGGCCGATCCAGCAGTCGTGGCCACGAGCGGAGTTGCAGCAGAGGGCGCTCGTGGCTGACGTAAGAACGCTGCGCCGTGCTTGCAAGGCGGCGCGCGGCGAAAGTACGTGGCGCGCACTTCTTACTTGTGCGACACCACAGTTTCACACACCCGTAGCTAACGCTTTTTAGCTTCTTAGGAGGATACGTATATTTTCTGGCTCCAAATTCAAGTGTTTTATGTTTGTATTTTAATGCCTTCCACACTAAGTATTTATACCTCTGTTATAGAGCCAGTTTCTATATTGGTTTTGGCTGTTGTGGAGGGGCCCGTGGCAGGCGTCCTTAGTGCGACTGTCGGCTGTTTGGTACGAGCGGTCGTACTGTGTGCGGGGACCGTTTAAGTTACCGGATTGGCTGCCGTCCGTGTGTTCCTGTGGTTGAGATTACTCCAGTTTGGCTTCTGCTTCGGCTCCCACATTAAGTTATGTGATTGTATATGTCTAATGTAAAGTTTTGCCTAAAGTCACTCCACATTGTGAACTTTTGATGCATTAAATGAGCGGCAGATTTAAGCTTCTGTTTTTCAGGTAATCCTTGTCGTGTAGCTCTTGTTGCGAGTTTTCATGAGACCGAAGATTCTGTGCATTTTCCGACTTGAAGTGACTTGATGTTTATTATCGCACTGTGTAATCAAGTTAGATATTAGTTGTTTCAAATTTCTTTCTTTTGGAGCCAATAAAAATTTTCTTAAACATGTAAAAGGAGTGTAGATTTTGTTACACTAGGCTGCAGTGTTTGTAAGAGTCGTTCGAAGATTTAAAGTTTTGTATTTCTTTTGCTGAATCCTTTTGGGATACAGTCTAATATACTTAATCTTTAGGGATTTTTTTTAATATTCCAACTACACAGTTAAATCTACTGATAAATAAACTATGCATTTCAGTGAAAGATGTTCAAACTAACCCTTCGGCAGTCCTTCCACAATTCCTGCTCTAAAGTTTGTTTTACCTTACCGCTCGCTGGCCACGTGCTGCATAATTGGCGGTGTCAATTAGTTCACTGATTCGAAGAATTTCCACGTAAATCAAACCTGAGACTCTTAATACAATTCTCCACAAGGAGGTTAAAATAAAAGGAGACGGCATTATCTATGCCGAGCACATTGTGCTGTTATCTGGGATGGAGTGCTGGGGTATCAGAACAGTAAGAAGCGAATTTTTAGTTTCATTTACTTTCATTTTTTATTATTAAAAAAAGAAGAAAAAGTTAATAACAACAATAATAATAATAATAGACAATTAGTAATTAATGTTGTGAAGAAAAAAATTCATCTGTGGAAGTAAAAGAAAAAAGTGGAAGAGCAGTATCTTTGCTTGTTAATTAGCAGTCAATCTTGTCTTCTCGAACAGTTAGAAGTGATGAGCTATCTCGTTTTTTTTTTTTTTTTTTTTTTTTTTTTTTTGTAAACTTTCAGTTGTGATGTAATTGTTTTTAGAAAAATACAAACCTTTCTCAAGAGTGAAAAGTTTCGTCTTAGTTTATTACTTAGGCCTTAAAGTGAACCACATAATGACCCTGAGATGTGATGAAGCAATCAACAAGAAGAAGACATTCAGAAAACTGTCGTTATTTTTTTTTACATGAGTTTATTCTAAAGTTTCTCTGAAGTTTATTAATATTGACTGCAGTTCATCTTTGCTAATTTTCCTTAACAATTTGCAATCACAACATGCGTTACTTGAGGCCTGTCTGCCATCTTAGTGAGTTGTGGAATGCTATTTCTCCATTAAAACTAAGCGTTAAGTGGACGCTCTTACGATTAATGCACTGAACTGACAGTCAATGCAAAGTATCTACTTTGAAACATTATAGTGCCTTGAATAAACAGTAATAAATACTCATCCTAAAATATCTGAAAACTTAACGTTTAACGTTAATTTGCTCTCATTTACCACGTTGTCCATCGCGGCAACCACCGTACGTTTTATTCCTGTTTCAAGTGACATAAAGCATCAGCTCTACAATACGAACGCAACACTTAGCAAAATGGCTTCAGTTTTTAAGCGTAAGGGCGTCTCCTTTCGACCACAGGTACTAGTACACCGGGAAAACAGAGCAGCTGTGCACATGATGTGGTAGCAACATAGAACTACGTGACTGTTAGCAAACGTTAGCCGGATATAAGGAACAGCTTGACGATTTTCAGTGAACGACACTATTCTAAACTGGTAAACCTTACACGCCCACTTTAATGTTACTCTCGTCCCCAAAACGTTTTGTATAATCTCAATCACGGCTGAATACAAACATTGTTTTGCCAACAGTCACGTGCTTTGACTGTAGAGATGTTGGTGCAACGAAAATGATGTCATGTCCAGTTTACCAATATCTATGGTCGAAGGCGTCTCCCTGTATTCTAACCTCCTTGATTCTTCACCTGAAAAGGTCTAGAAGAGGAAGAAATAATCGCACTAGCGTGTTTCACGGCGCAGCTTAGGTTTTCCTTGCTTTTGTGAATTTTCGCAAACATATCAAAGAAAAATAATAAAAATATAAATAAGGAAATATGGATGACAAACTACTATTGTGGTAATATCTATGCACTCAACGCGTAATATTCTTTCTGACTGTATTTTAACTAACAGCCAAGATTATTTGATAATTTTGTTCAGCTTTGATAAACATACACATTTTTTAACTTTTATCCCTTTAAACAATTATTTTAATGTCTCTCCTGTATTTTTATTTCATTTGCCGTTAAAATATTATCACCTGTCTTGTCCTGGTAGTTAATCCTCTTTTTTAAGCTTATTTTCTTTACGTATGTAAAACCGAATGAAAGTCTAAAATCGCCGTATTTTTTGCAACTATCTCTGAACCGGTGTGAGTTATGGAAATATCATACAAGAGCCAGAATTTTCTCCTCTATAAATGCTTTTATTCAATTTTCATCCCAGACGAATGTTGAAGGCGTTATTTGTAATTAAATTTCCTGCTGTGAAAAGGACATCGTGAATTGTGTATTTATAGTGTTACTAACCTATTTTTTGTTCGAAACATTTGTAAAAGAGAGGTTCTGGTCGCTGGCGGCCAACAATTAAGTCTGAAAAAATTGGTGCCGAACTATTGAACGGCGCTATCTAAAAACTGGGAACACGTTACCGATAGACAGTGTCAAGTCACCGTTATTTTTACAAAAGTCTCTGAAACGATGCGAGGTGCGGAGGGAACAACAGAGAGCATTATTGTAGAGACTATTCTCCTCTACAAATTTATCAGTTTTCGGTTCAGATGATCGGTTAAGCTGTTATTTTCATTTAAATTTCGAGATGTCAAAGGGCGATCACAAATGCCGAATTTTAGTGTTACTACCATAAACTAAAGTATGCCATGATGTTGGCATGTAATCTTATCAGCTATGTAAATATTGTTAGAGTCACTAATATTTTAATGCGTACAATTTGAAGAGATTAGTCAAGGTTTAGATGGGCACTCGAGGTATTATAAACATTAAGACAATAATAATTAGCAATTCAGAAGTAAGTTTACCGAATTCAATATTTAATTAGCGATCTTGATATAACATAAGAGGATTTGAAGCAATAGAGATAAACTGCCCCTTCTGGAAATAGAATCTGTAGCTCACGGTCATCGTTTATTGAAAACTGGACCATAATTTATCTCAGCAACTACATACACATTTACGTGGTCATTTCCAGGATTTGTGGTAAGCATTACTTATTCTCTGAACGAAGAAATGACCTCTAAGATTACTCTGTGCAAGAAAGGAGATTAATGATAGTGTTTAAGCTCTTCATTTCACATTGCAGCCGACATTTCTACATAATTCCCACTTCCAGAACCAGTATCTTTGTAATATTAAAAACTAACCCGTTTAATTGCAGCTTTCGACGAGTAGAAATAATAAACATTGAGAGAGGCATTAAAGACCTTCAACATGATATTCACCAATTGAAGACAGATAATATTACTCTGAAGAACGTAGCATAACCTTTTTCAACAAATTTTACAGAATCAGTTCTAGCTTTCAATAGACAATCGTTAACTTTTAGTTTTAAACTACAGTCAAGTAGTACTACACTGTTTTTACTATTAAGGAAATAAACAGTATTCATTCTTCCAATATTCTGTTAGTCATTATACTACTTTCTGTCTACTTCCTCCTCTTCCTCTGTCTACCTCTGCCTCATCCTCTTCCGCCCCTTCCTCCTCCTCCTCCTCCTTCTCTTCCCGCCACTATTTACCTACCTTCATTAACTCACCCCACGGACAATCTCGACCTTTCGCCTTCTCTGTTCATTTCCTTCCTTCCCCGTATATGAAAATATATATCCTAAGTTTCTTGTAAAATACCCTCCACCATGCACTTTACGAATCAATACGAAGATAGTGCAGTTTCTCTTGTTTCGAAGATCAAGTGTGCAAAATTTTATCGCAATTGGATGAACCGTATGGAAGTGGATAGGAGTCTAGTCGGAAGTGACTACGACCACACAAAACTACTAATTGAAACTTTTAGATACTTAAGCTGTTCCTGTGGGTTTTCCCATTTCCCCTTGTCCCCACACCACCCGCTATTAATATTATTAAATTTTACTTAAGGTCTCTGATTTATACGAGTTATTTTTACAACATAGTTCCACATAATCAATGGTAAAAAAAAATTAAATTTTTGTTAGTAGTTATTTGAAATGCTACGTGGAAAAAAAATTAAAATTAAAAAATAAAATAAAAAATGAAAAAAATTAAAAACTATAAACAACTATTCTAATAGGTTATGTCATTTCTGAGTTTAGCGAGACTATAAACAGCAGCTGATTTTTATACATGTAGATAAATACACTGGTATCACCAGCGGCATCGAAATTAGTAGTAATTCAAAGACATTGTATCAGTGAAAACCAATCGAAATGGACTGTTCATTGTTATGGTTAGTCGGAATTTTTCTTTTTTTTTACTAGTCAAAGTTACAGTTAAAAGTCTTTATTCTTATGTGCGTGTAACTGCATGTTATATGTTACGTATTTGTAAGTCATGCCAGTAAGTTCTGTTAATTCCTAGAACATGTAAATACGACGTTTGTAGCTAAGCATCAGAAAACGATCTGGAGTCCGCCTACGGAGATTCAAAACATCAACTAATGAATTTACGAGCGTGTGAGATGGCTGCAGATTCCTTGTCAGATCTGCTTCCCAGCTGCTCGCTGATTACAACGTCTCAGGATGTCCGAAACACTCTTGAATGTTTAGATAAGAGTTTTTTAAAGCCTTATCTTCGTTAATTCTCACCTTCATTATGTGTACAGAGTCGCGAAAACGGCTTCTTCTTTCTTGTTGTTATTATTCTACGAGAAGAGAAACACGTAACGCAAATTTGTCTTTCACTATCACCTTTTATTGTATTTACTTCCTTTTAACTGATACAAATCAAATATCAACATTCCTGTCCATGTATCGTAAAACTAGCCTCATCCTGTCACCAACAGAAAATCAAGACCGAGCGAGTGAACAAATTCAGAATAATCATATAATCTCAGAATAATCATATAATCTCTTTGACATAATAATCTCTGATACAGTACAATCGCAGCACTGTACTTCGATAGATACTTTCAAAGCACTGTATTTTAGTGTACAATCGCAGCACTGTACTTTGATAGAAACTTTCGAGGCACTGTATTTTAGCAATCCGTGTATGTCCAAAATTCTACTACATTATAACTGGAAACATGTTGTCTGATCTAACTAGACACGTGTCCAAATGTATCGAGCGATTGGACGTGTACTGGTATGCAGACAACTACGCAATCCATGGATCCTGCATCTCATCATGTGACTGTTCATGCTGGTGAAGCCTGTGTAATGATGTGGGGTGTGGGCAGCTGAAGTGATTTGGGACCCTGATACGTCTGGATACGACTCTGACACATACGTATGAGTCCTAGCTGATCACTTGTACTCATTCGTGTGCATTGTGCTTCCGACGGACTTGGGCAATTCCAGCAGGACAATATGAAACCAATCTCCACATACGTAAATATTATTCAGCATTCGGATGCCTTGCAACGTGTTGCACAGGTAGATGTAGACACCCCTTCCTACTCTTACGGATTGCCTTTCGAATAGAAAGTAGGCGTCGGATCTTAGATTTTTTTCGATTTTTCAGCTGTTGATTTGGCTCTTCGCTTCTTCTTTTACCTATGAGCCACTATGGACTACGATTATTTCAACTGTTTCTCTTTTCTTTTCCTCCATATTTCTCTCATCATTTTCCTATTTTTCTCTCTTCTTTCTTCGGTCCACTTGGCTCCAGTCTTTTTCTTCAGTTTTTCCTGGAAACATTTGCCATCCTTTAATTTCTTTAAGTGGTAGTCTTTTCTCAATATCTCCTCGTCTAATTTGGAGCTCGTCCATGTCCCTTCCAACTCCTTTGCACCATGTATTATCCATTTTTAATTTATTGAAGTAACAGAACAGTATGAAACTTTTCAATCTGCAGCGGAGTGTGCGCTGATATGAAACTTCCTGGCAGATTACAATTGTGTGCCGAAACCGGGACTCGAACCTGGGACCTTTGCCTTTCGCGGGCAAGCGCTCTACCGACTGAGCTATCCCGACACGACTCACGATGCCGCCTCACAACTTTACTTCCGCCAGTACCTCGCCTACTTTCCAAACTTCACAGAAGCTCTCCTGCGAAACATGCAAGACCAGCACTCCTGGAAGAAAGGATATGGTGAAGACATGGCTTAGCCACAGCTCAGTCGATAGAACGCTTGCCCGCGAAAGGCAAAGGTCCCAGGTTCGAGTCCCGGTTCCGGGACACAATTTTAATCTGCCAGAAAGTTTCATATCAGCGCACACTCCGCTGCAGAGTGAAAAGTTTCATTCTGGTAACATCCATTAGGCTGTGGCTAAGCCATGTCTCCACCAAATCCTTTCTTCCAGGAGTGATAGTCTTGCATGTTTCGCAAGAGAGCTTCTGTGAAATTTGGAGAGGAAGATGCGAGGTACTGGCGGAAGTAAAGTTGTGAGGCGGCATCGTGAGTCGTGTCGGGATAGCTCAGTCGGTAGAGCCAACGCTACCTAGATACAAGGCCTGTGCGCTGCCTGCCAAGAGTAGTCATAACAAAAGCAAATTATTTGTCTTATGTAGCGTTCTGCTGAGTTTGAGATTACGTACACTTTGCACACTGTGTTCTTGTGTTCTAGAATGTTCTTAATATTATTTATGTGATTCACAGACACATTTGTTATGGTATAAGATATTTATGAACTATTAGTAAGATACCTTATCGATATTGGTATCGGACGATTCATATTAGGCATTTTGTCTCATAACAGAAAAAATCTGCACGGAAAATCACTTCGATAACACGAAAAACATTCTGCAACACATTGTGCAACGTATACGTATTCCCAAACTCAACACAAGAATCATAGCAGAACAGTGTTTTTGTCAGTCTGTTGGGCTCCATCGTTTGTATGTGAGCGTAGAAAGCTATTCTTTTCCTAATTACACCTGTGATTTTGTAAAATATGTGTATAGATTTCACTATTATGGCGCTTTTTAACTGGCCTTCAAGATTTTCTTTAAAATTTTTCTTTTAGTAATTTGCATTGATTGCATCACTGCCTTTTTGTTCAGAGTCAAACATTATGATGAATAGAGTACTTCTGGCTAATTACTGTAGAGTAGTGAGCCAGTTTAGCATTGATGGATATCGACTTATTATTATATACGTTCTTAGTATGCTGTTTTCATCTTACTTACTCTTGCTTTAATGGCTTCTTTGTCTGAAATATCTTGTTCAATCACTTATCCTAGATACCTGATTTCTTCTCTCAATTTTTCCGTGTTTAGTTATCACTATGTTTGGAGCTGTGGTAATGTTTGTCATAAATTCGGTTTTCTCACAGTAGATTTGTACGGCTGCTTTTGTATTTTGTTCTTTGAGAAATTCAATTTGTTTCGTGGCTGTTTCTGTTGAATCAGAAAAAAAATCAGTGCTTGTTAGAGTTTGTTTAATTAGAGCTGTGGTTTTTACTGTCTAAGCCAAGTTCATTCAGCATTTCAGACAGTGAGGTCCTATCAAACGATTCATAGGCTTTCCTGAAGTCAACAAATAAGATTATAAAGTTTTAAGATCTTCTTTCAGATTCATTATTACTGTCTTTAAGTTGAGAATCTGTTCTGCGCATGATCTACTCTTTCTAAAACCACATTGATATCCTCCAATTTGTCAGTCGAGTTATTGAAAAATGTTCAAATGTTTGTACAGCTTATGGGACGTAACTACGGGGTCATCAGTCCCTAAACTTACAAACTACTTATGAACTACTTACGAACTAGGACGACACAAATATCCATGCCCGTGGAGGGATTCGAACCCCCGACCGTAGTGGCCGTGCAGACCGTATTTGGAGCGCCTCAGTCTCCTCGGCCACCGCGGCCGGCGTCGAGTTATTGTTGTGCCCTAGCTAGTAATGCTTTTGATAAGATTTTGTACGTAATTGGTAGAAGAGATACGCCTCTTGGCTCTTCCCTATTATTTATAATAGTTGGTATTTTTGTAAACCACCCCTGTAAGTGAACAAAACAAAATTTCCACATCGACCACGCAATTAATAGCATAAGGGAGACTTATGGTCGGATATTCATTTTACATATAAAAAAATGAATATCTTACGATATTTTTTGACGTGCAGGTTGGCCGTACGGTCGTGGCGCATTGCGCGACCGCTCCTGTCTGAGGTTCAAGACCTCCCTCGGGCCGGTGTGTGTGTGTGTGTGTGTGTGTGTGTGTGTGTGTGTGTGTGTGTGTGTGTGTGTGTTGTCCTTAGTATACATCAGTTTAAGTAGTGTGTATGTGTAGGGGTCGATGACCTTAGCAGTTTGATTCATTAGTTACACAAACTTTGAACTCTATGACAGCGTTTTAAATGTTGTTAATAAGTGAAACACTGACAATATTACTGTCCAAGAAAGCTGCCAGGAAGTTCACCTGAAACAAGGATAGACGCTCAAAACTGGATTTTATGCTGTATGATGCAGCGCACTGCCCACATCAGCCTACGTCCGTGGTACGTAGTGTGTTTAGAACGGGCTCCCACACGAACTCTGTAACTGAGATCGGACTGGTATCAGAGGAGTAGTTTGAGGTCACTAAGCCCAAAACACAAATTCTCCGACTTTTCTTTCAGGAAGAAGAGCTCACAGCTGCGATCGTGAGCATTCTCTTACACGCAATTAGATTCTATCCGCCGGCAGTAAAGAGCGTGTTAGTGGGAAGGTACTTTCTCTGTAAAATTTTGTTAAACTGTGGCCGTCTCGAAGCGGAAGATGGAGAACAGTGTAAGGATAAAAACATATAGTGAAAAGGGCCGGACGCTTTTCCTACGTAAAAACTTTACATTCCGACATTAGATTTCAAAATCACCTATAGAATAGAGCTAAAGATTCTGAAAGAAGATTTTTGGAATAATAATGTTTCGTCACGGAGCAATGAAACTCTTACACACGACAACATTCAGTAGAAGTAAGAGGAAGAAAATCAATGAAGATTAAAACCTTTTCGTTGTTGATTCTGAGATAGCAATCCACGAAACCGTTAATTCAGTTCTTTCCTGCAGTGACTTTGTCCCACGTGGATGCGACGTCTGTGGAATTATCATACGAGGGTTGGAACTTAAATAGTGGCAACTTTTTATTCACAACCGATACAAAAGCGTTACATGTTTGCACCTGTTACTAAGAAGTCACCAACGTTGTGTAGAACCCGTTGCCAACTATGTGGAAAGCGTAGTATACCATTAGCAGAGCTTGTTCTGTTGATGGTGCGAATGGAGCGGTCTAGCCTGTCGTATATCTGGAGCAATTCTGAAGCAAATGCCATGCAGTCGTTCCTCCACCTTCGGAACAAATAAAAGTCAGAAGGGAGTCACAAGTCGGGTAAAATGGGGATGGTACAGTACTTGACAGTCACAGCTTGCGCTGTATGCACTAATCCGGTTTCATGGGCGAGCTCACGAATCGTCTGGCGTCGATCCCTGTCCACTAACATGGCAACAGTATGCATTTCTTCTTCCGAGATGCTACGATGACCTGCCCGATGCATATCTGCCACAGTTTGCCGACCATCGTTGAAGGCTTTTACCCAACGTGTCACTGTTTTACACATACCGATTTCCCGCAACTCTGTTGAGGACATTGTTGATCAAGTCGTGCTGTAAGACCTAGGGCACATTCAATCTTGATAGAACTCCATTGTTCCTGTTTAGAAAGCATTGTGGCACCGTTAAGTTAGACCTCTCGCTCACAAGTGACTGTTTCCGCGACTCCTCGACTGTGACGTAGGACGGGTGAGTCTAGTTGCTCGGAATTAAGGTAGGTATGTCAACAAGGTGTGCTATCAGCGACAATAGTAGATTCCGTTCCATACTATCACCACAGCAGTTTTGCCACTATTTAAGCTCAACCCTCGTATTTGCAATACTAACGACAGCTCTGCAATATCCTTCGTATCACGCTAGCGTCGCTCAAGACAATAATGTTTTTCTGTGTAGTTTACAGTGTATTGTGCAAGTGCTACGTGAGTTCGCATATTGGCAAATTGTTGATGCTCTTACTGTTGTTCTTTCCGTAGCCAACGTAGCCGAAGAGTTTAGGTTCTAGAGGCAACATGTCTAACAAGGGAAAGTCCACATAGCACCACCCTCGGATTTACTGGTAAAATGCCACAGTGATCTGACTGTCAAAGATGAAGACGCATCAACCCTAGGAACAGAAAGAATGTCTACGGAAATGTAAACAACAAATTAACGAAAAATAGAAAAGCGAAAGGTTCAAGCGACAGAGATGCAACATCTAACGGACTGCCAAATCTGTGAGCGTCGTGAGTTTGTGTTTCCGGTGTTAGACTGCGAAACGGAAATTACGTGTTACAATCTCCCTCCAGCAACTTTTTCTTCTCACAAATTTATAGCTTGTCCGCTCTGTCATTGACGTGTCTGCTTGCTAAATTTAATTCAGTCCCTAAGTGGTGGTGTAATGTTCGTCAGCAACAGCACGGTGTATGTCAGGGCCTACAATTTATTTGACAAAGGCACCAGATGTTACGATCCCCGAATTCGGTTGTTGTAACATAGTTCATAGGCCAATTGTCTGTTGTTTTCATTTCTGTGAGAGTTCTACGCCTCATTTACTCTGACCTCACTATTCATTAGGTTGATTTGCTTCGTTAGTATGTTATTACCATATGACTAACATCCCATGACCGATCTAGGTTATAACAGTTACCGGGCCTGAAGAGGAGAACAGGCATGTCACTGTCCAATGGGGCAGACCATAAATTTATAAAGATATAAAATAAAAAATGAGAAAGAAGCTAATTGAAATTGAGCAGTGCTGCCTCCCTGGAATCTTTCCTTGTTAGTAATTCTTCTGGCGCCCAGGCATTGTCTCGCAGTTTCAATATTTAGTTGCCACCTTCGCTATCGGTGGCGGTGTTCTGTATCAATAGCGCGAATAAATTTTTGACGAGGTGGATGTTCAGGGTGAGTATGGGCTGTGCCGTGCTGGAGCTCAGAAGGAGGTTGGATGCCGTGTAGCCTGTGGCCGTAGGTGGGTGTACACTCATTACGGAGGCTTGCGTGAGTCGCGAGCTGTGGAAGTTCTGAATGAGCACCGAGCGGTATTGATTGGGGTGTTGGATCCGGAGCATGTCGCAGCATGTTCTGATTTAATGCCTGTTAGCGGTGAGAGCGTGTCATTGCCTTCGACTGAGAGTACTTGCTCGGAGTGCTGTCTGTATCGGCACAAATACTGGGTTTAAGTGTTACGCCATATATTGTAGAGGTGACGAGTATTTAGATGGTGGTGCTTTCCTTCTAGCATCTTAATCCTCGGCAGTCGGTAGTGCTTTAGCGGGTTAGGCAGTGATTTACTTTCACGCATTTGGCATCTAAATATGCAGTGGTGCTATTTGTAGAGGGCATTTCAGTGTTCATCGCTGTCTATTGTAGTTTGATCATTTGGGCATGCAAGAGGCGCAGCGGTTTATTCTGTCTTGTGGCCATTCACGCTGCCGTAGCTACCCTCTTTGTAGGCGTAGCCAAAGGAACGTGTTGTTTTCCTGTCTTTTTTCTCTCTCACGTACAGTTTGCGTTGGAAGATCTGCGATGGGCAAAATTGTTATTTCTTGGTTAATTCTGTTATAATTGTGGTAAGAGCTTTCTCTTGGTGGCCAATAAACTCCGGTGTAATTCCATTTACCCGCTTGTTCTTAGCAGTGTTGCGGCTTGACATCATGGACTGCTGGGGGGAGAGAGCGCAGCAGGCAGCCGAGCGGAGTGGGTGCACGGCAGCACAGCAGCAGCATTCGTCTCGCTACCGACTTCTGCAGCAGCCATGTCCGGACGCGGAAGAGGAGGGATGGGAAGGTCAAAGGGTGGCCTTCTTTCGGCCATTATGAAGCATCTCGCTTGCGAGGTGCTGCATGTGGCCGGAAACGACGAGAGGAAGAAGCGGAAGAAGCAGATGACGGTGCAGTGCTTTCACTGCCAGAAACTTGGTCACCTGGCCAAGGGCTGCAAGAACGCAGTTGCTTGTCTGAAGTGCACTGAGGCGCACGACACACGCGATTGTAAAAAGGCGCGGGAAGCTGCGAAGAAGTGTGCGGACTATGGTGGCCCACACGCCGCCAACATTCGCCGCTGCAGCTACATCTGTAGCTGGAACGGCGGAGGAAGTAAGCACACCGACAAGGACTCCATTGAGGGGATGGAGAATCAAGAAGAAGCCGCTGCTGATCCGCCCCCTCCCCAAAGAGGGGACAGCGGACCAAGCTGCGAAGTGACGTCGACGCCATGCGCGCTCTCAAATCCGCCATAGCGGAGTCTCGAGCGCTGCTTCGCGCCGAACTCGACGCGGCGCGGCGCCAAGTTGAGGAACTGCTGCGGGAACTTCGCGCAGCGAAAGAAGAGGCGACCGCCCGTTGCCAACCCACAAGCGGGAAGGAAAGCAGGGGTGGACGCAGGGATGCAGATAGAAGACGAAGCCACACCGACAGCAATTCAGGAGGCCGAGGGGGCGCACATGGAGGTGGACACATCTCCTCCTAGACAGAAAGAGTCCGAAGAAAAGGAGGACGTATGGATATGGACTAAGATGACCACAGAAACTATGGTCGTGGAGGACGAGGCTCCGGAAGCGGAAGAGTGCTTGCCCATGCCGGACAAGCACAGTGTCAAGACGGTTCTTCACAAGCTCGTCTCCTCCATCCGAGACCGAACATATCCCCACTTTGACAACCCTTATCCTTTTCTGTCGTCCCATCTCAAACCCAGTCTCCCACACAAACCTCTCCGTCTCCCTCAACATCTGAGAGAGCATCTTATCCCGATCCTGTCGAACACGGAGTTCAAACTCCTCAACTCCCACCCCCAACTTTTCCCCTGATCACTGGGAAGTCATCCGCCGCGAGGCAGTTGAGTACATAAGATGGGTCAGGAGTAAGGAGCGAAGAGACCCGCGCGGGAGAACAAACCGCTAGCCGTTGCTAGCAGCCAGGACTTATTTAGCTGTTGCAGGACCAGCAAGTCAAGGACATTCCAAGAAGCCAGGCTACATCAACACCAACAAGCCAGGATAAAAGAGGAACAGCAACTATTTGGTTAGACTCTACAAATATCGGGCCAAGGTCGAGGCCCGTCCATAAAAGCGTGAGCGTGATGGACTGCTGGGGCTGCACGTACACACGCTACGTAAGGAGGAAGAAGCATTCAATCGAAACAACCCTCTACCTTCCCCATAATCATCCTTGTTTCTGTACTACTGATGTGTTCTATTTTATTGTATTGTATTGTTTGAAGAGGGCCCGTTTTTCTGGGTATGATGTTAGAGGCGTTAAGTGCTTCAGCTTGTTACGTACATCAAGTACAGGCTCAGTGTCGTTTGGTGGTAGGCTAACAGTATTATTTTGAATGTATTGTTGGAAGATATTTATAGTCTGCCATTCAGTAATTCTTTTTGATTCCTTGCTTGCTATATGGTGTATATCTGCATGATAGGCTTGGTATCAGGTGTTGTTTATGTCACCATACAACTTGTGTATAGAAGAAGCTGATTGTAATATGATAGCTTGCAGAATGCTCATTGGAAAGAGTATGTGTTGCCTGTGAACTGTTTCTGTAATGGTTTATATTTAGACAAGAATGTATTTTCCTGTTAAATTTATCTAACGCCACAAAATAATTTTCGCAGTTGTTATTGTTTTTTTTTTTTTTTTTTTTTAATACTTGGATTCCCCAATGGTTCATTGCTTTTGTATTGTATGCATACTGTGCCCGGACTAATTCATTTATTATTATTATTATTCTGATTTAATGGAAATAACTGAAAAATATGAATATCTACTTTGTTTAAAAGGTTCTTGTATTCCAATGAATTAAAAAATTTGGTCCTGTTAATTTTATTTTATTATTTTTTTTTTAATCAGATGGAAATTGTCTTTCAAAGATACGAGGAATGGAAATTAAATAGTGGGAACACTGCATTAGAATCTACTATTATCGCGGATAGCACACATTGTTAACATACCTACTTTACCTACTAACAAATGGACTCGAGTTTTCCACGTCACCGGCATGAGCACAATACAGGGAAAACAGTCACTGGTGAGCGAGTGGTCCAACATAGCGGTGTCCCTATGTTTTCGAAACAGGAGCGAAAACTGAAACCCCAATCCAACGGAAAGCGTCATTATTGGTCGCCGAGAAAGTCGAAAGTGCGTCAGAACCCCAGTACGGTGAAAGTTATGGTGATTCTCGTGTACGACTATGATGGTGTTATCCTAACGCATTACGTTCCTCCATGGCTGACATTCAATGGACAGTACTGTTCGTTTTTGGAACATCACCTGCGACCAGCTTTGCTAAAGAAGCGGCAACACTTTCGCGCAACCCATCCATCATTTTGCACGACAATGCGCGGTCTGTGGCTGCTCTGTTCGGTCGACGGGACTGGTAAGTACTTTATCATACACCATACTCCCAAGCTTAAGTCCTTGTCACTTTCATTTGATTCCAAAGATAAAGGAATCATTTCGTGGCATTCGCTTCAGAACTGTTACAGAGATTCGACAAGCAGTAGACCGCTCCTTTCGCACCATCAACAGAACAGGCTATGCTAACGTTATACTACGCCTTCCACATCGCTGGCAACTGGTAGGCCTACTACACAACGCTGGTGACTACTTTGAAGGACAGTAACAGGTGCAAACATGTAACGCTTTTGTGTACGTTGTGAATAAATAGTTGCCACTATTTCAGTTCCAAACCTGAGATTGTGTGATTATCTAAATGATAAAGATATTTGGTGTTTTTTCCATGTCCGTGTTAAGAGTTCTATTTCCTCTGCTTAGTAGCTCTCAGAAACATTGACCTCCCATTTGGCATTCTAACCCATGGCACATACCCATGTTGACGTGCTCTGCAAGACCGCCCCAAACTGTACATCTCCCACAACTTTCTTCAGCTGCAACCGTTGGCTGCTCCATTTTGCTTCTTGTTTAACAGTTCCGTACACCTTCTTCGGGCTGTCACGCTTGACCTTGTCCAGGTTTTGACGGGCTATACACTGCGCCACCTTATACCTATAGCTGATGGAGGTCAGATGGGCAGCTTTCCTTATAAGCTTTATACTGAATACAGGTAACTCGGAAAAATATCATTAGCTACATGAAATGCGGACGAAACTATGTGATGACTGATCTTGATGGATGGTCATTGAACAGCATTGCGACTATAAATAAATAACGAAGGCTGCAGGAGTGACATTGTATTACATGTCACAATGTGACGTCTGTTCTTTTATTACTTATCAGCTGTATATTTAGAAGACAAAATTCCTTCGTGGCTATTTCAGTTCTGGAGACAGTTGGAAATATTTGCCGGACTGCGACTTGACCCAGATTTCCAGCCTTACGCGGGCGATCGCCTTAACCGGTTTTTTTATTTCTTAATTTTTTTTTTCATTCTTTTTTATTAGAGGTACTATGCCCAGACTGAACGCTGATAGGCATAATCAGTCTCTAATGATGATGATTATAATGATGATATTTTTCTCCCGCTCATCGCGATCAGTGGCCTTAAACAATTTTTTGTGTGTATAATTCTTTAGAAGTGAGAGGTATTTACATTTGTGTGAGAAAAATAAAAGAGCCCTTCTAATGAAGGCAAACCAGAAACGGCTACCACACCGTAACGGAAAGGAATCGATGGGTAGTAGATCCCCAGCACATGGCTGGTACGTGGACAGATCTGGTCGACATGCAATTCAACAACAACATCACTTACCAGAAGCTATGGCATGGAGAGCTATAGGAAGTTTGGAAGCAGAAGAGAGGGAGGTCGCTGCAGTTATTGGTCTCTGGACGCGATTCCTGATAACAGGAACCGTTAAAAGAACGCAAGGCCAAGATCGTCCACGGTAACATCAGCAACAGATGACCGTTATCTCCGATAAACAGCCCGTCGAAACAGAAATCTGAATGCAACTCAGCTGCAACGCACTCTCCATGCAGCAACAGTTCACGCGATATCAATACAAACAATCCCATTAAAACCACGACACCGTTTAGCTCGTAGAAACTGACGGAGGGACATCAGGATTGGAGACGTAACGAATGTCGCCAGGTTCTGTTAACAGATGAGTCGAGAGTTTCTGTTCAGAATTTGTTGACTCATCTGGAGAGGGAACTTGGCACAATCCTGCACATAAGCAGGAAACAATATATCACGGTGGTAGACGAATGGTGTGCGTAGAAGTCAGAATTGGAGGACGTACGGACCTCTTATGAAGTTCTAAATGGCGCTTAGAATTCTCAGCATTAGAGATCGTCCTTTTGTTGTGCCCTTAGCTGGTGCCATAGCAAAGGGGGTTCCTTCATGTAGGTCGTCCCCTGAAGCTGAGAGAATTGAACGAATGGAGTGGCGAACTGTTTCACCGGACTTAAGCCGATTGATCAAATCTGGGATGCACTTGGCAGACGCATTGAAGACAGACCAGAACATCCCACAACATTTTCATAGCTGGATATTGCACTCATGGAAGAATGGCCAAATACACCTCAAGAGTTGATTGATAACCTCATACTGTCCGTGCCACGCAGATGTGCAACAGTACTGGCTATTAGAAGTAACCACACTCCTTATTAGAGGGCAACGAAAATGAATTTTTCACTATGATGGTGCCTCACTCTAAGTAAAAGCCACGCAAACCTCAAGTAAAGGGGAGAGACAGGAAAATATTATACTGTCTCATACACAAATTACAAATGTAGCCAATATCTGAATAAAATATGTTAACCATCTTATTCTGTGTATGGTATCTCACCTGATTCGCTAATCGTTTCGAGCAGTGTAGTGTAAAATGCAGAATGGCTGTGGGAAGAAAAGCGTTTCTGAAGAAGCGAAATTTATTGAAATCCATTCTGGATGCATTTTTCTGGAGCGTGGGCGATAAGGAGTTCAAATAAAAATGGGATTGAAGCTTTAGAATTGTGGTATATAGACAAATGATAAATATTAGATGGGTATATCACGTATATAATGAGGACGTGCTCAACAGAATTGGAGAGAAAAAGAGTTTCTGGTATATTCTAAGACAAAGTTTCTCACTGCTTCTTACCACAAATCGACTATACCTCCAGACCCTTACGGATGTTGATGCGTAGTAGTGTGCGTTTGTACCGCCCTACAGTACGCACGAGGTGCCGTAGTTGCTGTGCAAAGCTTTATGGAAAGCATAGAGTTCTAACTGTTGTCATCTATAGTTGTGTGCGCAGCGCAGAAGAAGGCACACAGTTCGTTGGTTCTTCTTCAGCATACGAGTGAGGCTAAAATAAGTCCAGAAAGAAGTGACTCGCGAGATATTCAGTTGTCAGGAATGCCATATATTTCGTTTAGACGACCTATGCTGCACGTAGTTCATAGTGAGATCTCGAGTGCTAACATTACTGCTAAACTTTACTCATGACCGGCGCGGACCTGCGCTTATAGTGGTCAGCTCGAGACTGAATCTGCGGCGCGGTGCGAGAGGGCACCTGACGCTCTATTTAGCGCCAAAACATAGCCGTCGCGCGCCTTCTGCAATATCGTTCTTCTCTTGTTGCAATAACAGAAGACACCTTAAACTTCTTAAAATGTCAAAACCTAGCCTGTCCTTGAGAGATATTTATAACAAATTCTCAGGTCTGAATAATTAATAGTTAGTAAATAATAAATGAAACTAATGTCAAAAGAAATCACGTGATATGAAATGCAGTAGCCAATGCGAGGAGAGTACCAGTAACATAGGCGGGCTTTCCCAGGGGAACCAGCACTTTCTGTGCCATATGCTACTGCTACCCACTCCACATTCCAACATATGCTGCAATACGTCCGCGACTGATGTCTACTCTCAAAACAGTGAGTTAAATTCCCCCCATAATCAGTGGGCTGGGAATAGAGCTGATATATTTGAAGGTGGAAGAATGTACCAGCAACTGTATTATTTATTCAATTATGCGACCAGTTTCGCTGTTATAATCACACCATCTTCTGGCGACCGTTGTGCAACTGTCAGTACTAGCACATTGAAGGGAGGAGGCCGTTAACACAGGTAGTCGTAAATTTCTTAGTCCTTTCATGTCAGACGCATAATTGAATAAATACTCTTCACCCTCGGGTGGCAGCGCCAATTATTATAACCTCAGCAGCAGCGCGGTGCAGATTTGCTACCACTGTGTATTCAGAGTTAACAATATAGCATATAGCTACTAAACGATAGAAATGACAAAAATAGGTCAATGTACACGTATAAATATCCATTTGTTGATATCTGAATTAGTATATCAATTACCTTTGTTGTATAAATATAACAAATGTAACATTATTCCGAAATTTCACAATAATCAGGTATAATAGACCCAGCAATACTATCATTTCCTTTTTCGTTACTTCCCTGTGGTTCCTGAGTAATTAGTGTTAGCTTTTCTCTGTGTTATATGGAACTTAGTACACATAATTACCTCATCAATCACATTATCATCATGAATGAGAGAGCTTGCGACTCTTACCTCACGCCCCTTGCGTTCCCTTTTGAACTAGAGAGAATGTTTATGATATCCTTTTTCAGTGTTTTGGAGTGCTGCTTGTATGGCGTTTTACTCCACAGAGTGGTAGCGTCTTCAATATCAGATTCATTGCGTCTGAAATCTTGTTCGGAATCGGAACTAGGATTTCCATTTGAATAATAGTATCCTGTTCATGATCTGATGAGGAATCTAGACAAAAATCACTAAGATCATCATTACTTGACGAAAGAAGTCTATTTCCTGATCTATTAGACCCATACCACGTCTACGAGACCGGAAGATTAAATTATGTAGTAGAATAGGTCATTTTCGCATTGTGTAAGGCTTAAAAAGGGTTAAAAATGAGATTGACGGAATCTGCAACATGGATTATCAGGAGAAAAAGAGGACACTTTATCGAGAGTTAAACTTCTATTCACGAAATGAATTTAAATTTTTGAGCCTTCTAATACGTAGAGTAAAATTTATACAATAAATATTTACTAGAAACTGCCACAAATCCATTTGCAATGAAAACTAGACATAACACAAAACAATTCAAATCTACTTACATCGCAGGCAGCACGGTGCAAATCTGCTACCAGTATTCTTCTTGAGGTTTGAAAAGCTCTTCAATCTTCGTGTTTGCTTACAAAATAAATTTGCTTTATAGGTAAGGTCCGCCTTGAGCAAACACAAATGTTTTTTGATTTCTCTCATACATGTTTCGCTGACGTTGCAGCATCATCAGTGGAATAATTTGTATTGTCTGTCAAATTAACAATGAAATGATTGTTACTTTTGTACATTAACAGTAAAAGCTACAGATAATTGTGAGACTACTATACATCATTTCTTATTTTTATAGGTATGCTAGGCCCTACATTAATACCACATGTAGTTATGTTTGTGGTTCTTCAACTCAGTTGAATTCTGGTAGTAGTCAGATGTTCTTAACACTACTCCCAGAATTCAACTGCCCACCATCTTGTTTTCATAACATAAACATTGAGTGAAGTGAAAGTGACACAGTGCCTGTCCACAACACGAAAAACAGCACATATCCACCAAAGTAAGTGACAAAAAACTTTTTTTAGAAACAGTAGCTACAATAAAATTAAACCAAAACACAAAAACTACTTCCGGTATTTTCGTAAAAATCGCGATATTTACAAGCTAACCATTCACCACATTAAATATACACGTTTTGGTTTGCAGATGACAAACTGTCAAAAAATATCAGTGACGTTTTGTGAGTTGAAGAACCACAAACATAACTACATGTGGAATTAAGGTAGGCCTAGTATACCTATAAAAATAAGAAACGATGTAGTTTTTACTGTTAATGTACAAAAGTAATAATCATTTCATTGTTAATTTGACAGACAATATGAATTAAACATCCCACTGATGATGCTGCAACGCCAGCGAAACATATATGGGAGAAATAAAAAAACATATGTGTTTGCTTAAGGCGGACCTTACCTATAAAGCAAATTTATCTGCTACCAGTGATGCTCTCCCTAACAACACTTTTTTTTTTTGGGTGGACACTTCCGTGCACTATAAACTCTGAACCTTAACTGACATCAATGTTAAGGCCTAATTGAGGAATAGGTAAAGCGGAAATTCGGCATCTCCTATATTGCGTCATCAGTGAGCATTTTAAAAAAAATGTGGTAGCAGATCTGCACCAGCGCTGCCGCTCGAGGGTTAATGCAGCTGCGGGTACTTTCTTCCAGCCTCGGGAAATACGAGGGTTCGCACAATTTCTCTCGGCTCCTCCCCCTCCCCCGGCAGACCTACGACTTTCCCGCTGCCTGCTGACGTGCCGCCCAGAGCGGCCGCAGGTTTCGCACGTGGGTTGTGCCGACCCTGACCCTCACTCACCAGTGTTCACCTAGCAACTCAGCTTGATGCAAGTCTTTGTTGACACAAGACAACGATCCGTGTGCGATCAAACGTTGGTATTCTTCTTCTTTCCATCTGATAACGTCCGTACAGGGTCGACAAACGACTTGTACGGTTTCTACCCTGTGTATTCATTGTTGATGATGTACGAGGCGCGTCCAGAAAGTAAGTCCCGTTTCAATTTATCTCCGCTGCAGCGCTGCGATTGCAGTTCTGCACATGCGCTGTAGACGGTGTGTATCAAGGAGAAGAACGTGCGCTATTTGGAGATCGCTGTCAGTTACGTGCGCTTGGTTGTGGTTCAAATCAAATGTTTGTATAGTCTATGGGATTTAACTATGGGGTCATCAGTCCCTAAACTTACAAACTACTTATGAACTACTTACGAACTAGGACAGCACAAATATCCATGCCCGAGGGGGGATTCGAACCGTAGTGGCCGTGCAGACCGTGACTGGAGCGCCTTAGTCCCCTCGGCCACCGCGGCCGGCTGGTTGTGGTTGTTTGATATGTCGGCGTTGATTGTAAATCCCGCCACCTGTGAAATCAGGTCGGTGATTCGTTTTCTGAATGCGAAGAAAGTGAAACCAAGTGAAATTTATCGACTAATTTGCGATGGCCGGCCGCGGTGGCCGAGGGGACTGAGGCGCTCCAGTCGCGGTCTGCACGGCCACTACGGTCGGGGGTTAGAATCCCCCCTCGGGCATGGATATTTGTGCCGTCCTTAATATTAGCTAGTTTGTAAGTAGTTTGTAAGTTTAGGGACTGATGACCCCGTAGTTAAGTCCCACAGACTTTACAAACAAACAAACAATTTGCGATGTTTACGGACCAAATGCGATGAATGTTTCGATGGTGAGAAGAATGTGTCCGACAGTTCATTGGCGGGCGTAGTGATGTGCACGATGAAGAACGAAGTGGGCGTCCATCTTTGGTTACAGAAGAACTGGTTCTCGCGATTGATGACAAGATTCAGGAAATACGTAGGTTTACTATTAGCGGTCATCGCTTCACCAATGACGACGAGCTGAAAGAAACTGTTTCCAACTGGTTGAAGACACAGGCGGCAGATTTCTATGAAGGAGGTATACAAAACCTGGTGCCACGCTATGACAAATGCCTGCAAAATTTCGGCAGTTATGTGGAAAAGTAGTTTAAGAGTTGTAGAATGTTATGCAATAAAAAATTTCTTATGTATCTGTGTACAATTTCATTTTATTATCAAACGGAACTTACTTTCTGGACCGCCTCGTAGTTCTCCATGCATTGAGGCACTATGCTCCGATGCGTGAGGCCATTCCCCCTCGGGCATGGATGTTTGTGTTGTCTTTGGTATAAGTTAGTTTATAAGTAGTTTGTAAGTTTAGGGAATGATGACCCCGAAGTTAAGTCCCATAAGGTTCACAAAAATTTGAACATTTTTATCCATGCTACCCTGCCCCATGCAAGCGTCTTCATGTGAGAAGTTTACGGTTCCTTCATGTCTGAGAATGTGCCCCACCAACCTATATCTCTTAGAATATGCCAGAAACCATTTTTCTCTCCAATTCTGTTGATCACTTCCTGATTAGCTACGTGATCTACCCATCTAATGTGTCCCACTAACCCATATTTCTTTGGATATACCAGAAACTCTTTTTGTCTCCAGTTCTGTTAAGCACTTCCTCATTACTTACGTGATCTACCCATCTAATGTGTCCAACCAACCCATATCTCTTAGGATGTTCCAGAAACTCTTTTTCTCTCCAATTCTGTTGATCACTTCCTCATTAGTTATGTGATCTACCCATCTAATATTTATTATTTGTATATAGCACTACATTTCAAAAGCTTCTTTCACTTTTATTTCTGAACTCCTTATGGCCCACGTTTCATTCCCATACAATCCTACACTCCAGACAAATGCTTCCAGAATGGTGGTCAATAAATTTCGCTTCTTCAGAAACGCTTTTCTTCCCATAGCCAGTCTGCATTTAATATCGTCTTTACTTCGCCGATCAGAAGTTATCTTGCTACCCAAATAACAAAACTCATTTTGTACTCTTATCGTCTCATTACCTAATCTAATTCCTTCGGCCTCGCCTGATTTTTCTGACACTACATTCCATTGCCCTCGTTTTACTCTTGTTAATGTCCATCCTATACCCCCCGTTCAAGACACAGTCCATTCCGTTTATTTGCTCTTCCAGGTCCTTTGCTGTCTATGACGGAATTACTACGTCATCAGCAAACCGCAAGGTTTTTATTACCTCTCCCTGGACTTTAATTTCCTATCCAAATTTCTCCCTGGATTTCTTCACAGTTTTCTGAATATACAGATTGAACAACTTTGGGGAAAGGCTACAACCCTGTCTCACTCCCTTCCCAACTACTGCGACCCTTTCGTGCCCTTCGACTCTAATAATTGCTGTCTGGTGTTTGTATCAGTTGAATATAACTCTTCGCTCTGCTTTCTTCAACGAAGTGACAAATATTGGTGCCTCAAACAGACTACGAAATGGGCATGATTTCAATAGATAGGGCTCTATAAAAAGGTAAAGCAGTCAACAATCCGAAGATTGGTTTGAACACCACAGTGCTTTACTAGGCATGATCCTGTTTGGAGATGGTATGCCGTTGCCTTCCTCCGCCCTTCGAACTGACTTACCCAGCCAGTTATAGGGGGACCTACAGTTTAACGTGGGTTCCGAACCACGGTGCTACTCGGTATTTTTCACATGAGCAATACTGTCATACTGCAATACTGAAAGAAGTGGAAAGTGAAAGATAAAAATCCTAGGACCTGGCGGGGATCGAACCCGCAATCTTTGGATTTGTAGTGTGGCACTCTACCACTGTGCAACCGAGGCGAAAAGGGCTCTATACAAGTTTGTTTACATTATATCAAAGGTGAAAGGCTCCAGGAGGGAAGTGTTTATGGCACACATAGGTTATCCGAAACTTTGTTTGTGTATAAATACATTTTCGAATGTGCGTGGCTGAAGATATATATACGTCACGTAAGTATGGAAATCTTGCGTGATGAAAGTACAAAAAGGTATTGGGTTTCCTGGACCGTGGAGAAACGCAGGAGAGTGCTACATGCCGACCCGGCCTGAATCTCGCTGGACCGCCACCACAGACTGCGGTTTCTACGCAACGCCTGCTGGCTTGGGAGCAGCCCCCACCGGCAGTTTGTTTTGCTCGGCGGCTTCGTTTTGCGGGGTGACGTCAGACGCTGGAGCAGGTCAGCACAGCCGCCTGGCCGGCCTTGGCGCCGGTGGTCGCCCCCTGGCTGTGGGCAGTGTGGACCTGTTCCAGCCAACAGCCGGGAAATCCTGGGCGCTAGTAAACTTGTCTGGCTTTAGTTTTGTTGTCTCAGCCGAGCGGGAATCCTCACGATCCTTCGTTGTATATAACGAAGGAGTCGTCTCAAATGAGCCTGAAGTTTACGAGTAGCTAAACTGGTACTCTTTCCTGTTCAACGTAGAAACTAGCCACATTAGGATGTAGGAAGTCCAAGACTGTTTCAGCTGTGTAGATGTGACAGTATTACTCCAGTTAAATTATGTCACACGTTTGGGGGGCGTTTGTCAAATGATTCAAAATACGGGTTGGATAAATCCGTTAAGCTAGGTTATTACGGAGCCTATATTTTCCAAGAAAATTGTTCATCATACGGTGTTAGTCCATTCGTATGCCCTGAAGTTATAGACCCTCTACATTCACTTCCCCACTTTATTAGAAGCTTTACATCGACGTTCTCACCCTCTACATTCACTTCCTCACTTTATTAGAAGCTTTACATCGACGTTCCCGTCCACCCGTTATAAGATACATTGCGCTCTTCACGGGGCTGGAAATCTCCAGAGTGTTTCGATAAATTACTATCATTAAGCCTAGCACACAATAAAATATTTTACACTGCCTATGTCTTAAACACTCATTCATATAGTGGCACCCCAGATAATGTACCCACAAAATTTTGAAGCGTAATGTTTTGAAAGAAGCTGGTGGTAAGTGCCACAGCAAACAGGAAGAAAAGTATTCGGAAGTCAGCCTAGGTGATACATTTCTTTGCAAGTTTATTCTGCTGAGACTGACAGTGCAAGTTGCAATTTAGGTATGCAATGTTAATAACGATGAATGTCTGTAAAATCATATCTTTGACTCCGCGAGGACAATCTCTGGTGTGTGCTGTCCCGCGTTTGAGCTTACTGAGTTTTGGTCTCCAGCCTCCGAAGGAGGCTGCTTATGCAAGCAGCCTTGGAGTGTATCGCGCGGTTGCTCGCCGTGGAGATTCGAGTCCTCCCTGGGGCATGGGTATTTGTGTGTGTTGTCCTTAGGTTAGTTTATCTTAAGTAGTTTGTACGCTACGGACTGATGACCACGCAGTTTGGTCCGATAGAATTACAAACAAAACACTTGAAGTGTAGCCGTAAATTGCAGTCAGTCTGGATCAATTGAATCGTTTTGTGTGTGATAATGTTGAGAAATATTTTAATTTGAAAATGTTCTGAGATTATGAAGAATTAAGGTAAGGAGAGTCATCTTTCCATTCTCAGGGTCTTCGTGTAATTGTAATCCAACAGACATTCTACATGAAGGGTTTAATTTTCGTCTTTTATGTCCATTATTTAAAATAATTAGAAATATAGAGGAGGAATTTACCATGATTTTAGTGTAAAAAAACGGTGTAAGTGTGATGTAGGCAATTTCGATTATTTTACATTGTATAAAGTACTATCTGATTTTTCTTTGGTTGAAAGATTTGTGTAAGATATTCCCAAGATGTAATCTCCATTTTTGTGTGATATTGTTTAAGTTCATGTTCTCCTTATATGAATGAAAATATAAAGAGCTTAAGTTTAAACTTCAACCTCAGGTCAGTTTCGTGTTAGTCATTCATCCCTAAACCCAATTAATTACTTAAATATTACAGAGATAGACAAAATTAGTATTTTTGTAGTTCGTGGATTCGCATTGCAAACCTGCGGATTCTGTAGTTAGTTTTTGACCTTGCAGCAGCAGCATTTTTGGCAATAATTCTGAGGGAAATTTCTTGTTTCCTTTCGCAGAAATAGGCCTTGAGTGAGATAATTCAGGAGTAATTGTCGAACTCAGATCTACTTACCAATCAGTCACTTCTGCAGCAAACATTTGCAATCGTAAGTAAAACTATTTTCTACCGGAGGTCAAATTGCCCATTCTGTGAATAAAGTCACAGGATCAGAATTGGTTTTTATTACATATTTGGTTTTTGTTCAAAGTCATGCTTAACTAATTAGATACAGTGTGCAGTCGGATTAGCAAGTTTGAGTTATAGTGCAGATTCATTATACAGCTACCGATACACACACACAACTACACACAACACAATTGTTTGAGAAGTCAGTAAAGTACAGTCAAGCATTTTTTATTGACAGCCTGCGAGTACAATACTAAACAGTACTATTTTAATTACAAGACCAATCATTATAGATTTATTTTGATCAATAAGAATCATTACAATATTTATACTATTAACATGTTTCACTTGGCGACATCTCTGTACGGAATGGATACTGTGAATCTTTTGTAATTTTGACGTGGTCAGACTGTGCACTGCTCTCGTAGTTTGCATGTTACAATTACCATCTGGCAATTTTTTTTTCTGTGTTGCCTACTAACAACGAGCTTTCCTTTGCAGCATTCAAACAAATCCGGTAACAATTCTGCCACTCCAGATTCGGTATTCACTAATGGAACAAATAACTACAAAACAATGAGTCGGAATACCAGTTTCACCTCTGCGTGCCAGCCACGTGACGACACAACATACCCACAAAGTTCCGACGTCAACATTTTACTAATACAAACTTTTCTCTTGCAAACATTTCAACGGATACGAGATCGATGGACAAGTCTCTGCCTCAACCGTCAACAATTTAACCAATACACACACATTGTCAGACGACACCACATTCATACAAAATTCCGACACACAAATATTCTCTCAGTCAACTGGCATGCCAAATTCGACCCAGAACAATGAACTACGATTAATCATGGAAATAAATTTTCAAAAACAGGATGAACTCATACATGAGCTTTTGCAAAAACAGGACGAACACTTGAAACGAAGTAATGTCGCACTGAAAAATGAGCTTTTGCAAAAATAGGACGAACACTTGAAACGAAGTAATGACACACTAAAAAATTATCTTTTGCAAAAACAGGACGAAATTACGTTCAGTGTGCTCATCAGCTATTACAGGTTCAAGTTACCCAAACAGACGCAAGTTTCCGAACAGTTACAGCAACTTCAAGATAATTACAAAAAAAAAGGCAAGGATCTCATTATTGCAAAAATCAATAATGTTGTGCCTAGTTCCGTTATATCAAAGCTAAAGAAAACGTCCAAAACACACTCGCAGCAAATGGAACAAATTGCTTGTGATATCAATACTACAAAAGACCAAATACTATCATTACATTCACAAATTAACAACCTCACACAATCTTGGTCACAACTTCAGATAAATGCTGATAGTAAGTAGGACGACAAACAACGATTTCATTTTACGGATTCAGAAGAATACAGCTCTCTACTCAATTTTTAAAACGCATAGTCAATAAGCAACAATGAAAAGACATGCGGGCAATACAGTCTCAGTTACATCAGCTTGACAAGAAATTGTTTCTTTATCCTCAGTCCCATAATGATTTTTGAAAGAATTTTTGTCCTTCTTCTCTGTCTGAACAAACATTCCATGGCGATGACACACCACATCGGTTTGGTAATGAGCGAATATTTGAACGACCTCACCATATCACGCCAATAAGATCCGAATGAGAATTTTGCAATTATTTTGATCGCTCACATTCAGATTGTCAGTAACAGATATTCCCGGGAAACACATTCCGCCCTTACAATTTCGACTACAAACGTCTTATTTCTGTACGCAAATTCAAACGGCCCTTTGGATTGGATACAACAATTTACCTTTTCTCTTCCACCAAATTGGCCCGTTCCTCGGAAAATTAGAATTTATTTGTGGATCTTTAGAGGAGGAATCAGCATTACGCCTGCGTCCGATTCCTAGACAATGGCTTTCAGTTGAATAATTCCTACAGGCATCCTTAGATGCGTACTGGTCCGACATCACACAGCGTAGCGTCAAGGAGAGATTACTTTCATTGCCTCCATTTCACTACATCATCTTTGATACTCCATCTAAATTCTTTTACCATTTGGCACAACAAAAGCAGTATCAGACTGTACCATACTCCCCATCTGCTCTTATACATCTTTGTACGGTCGGGGGTTCGAATCCCCCCTCGGGCATGGATATTTGTGCCGTCCTTAGGATTAGGTAGTTCATAAGTAGTTTGTAAGTTTAGGGACTGATGACCCCGTAGTTAAGTCCCATAAACTATACAAACATTTGAACATCTTTGTATTTCGAAACTTCCTAGATTTTTGCTAGTTCCTTTATTAACCGGACACCAAAATGTTGATACTGAGGCGTAATCTTCTGCAGCTCATCAATTTTCCGGCAATAACAGTTCTTACAATCGATACAAATATTTTCAATCAGGAAATAACCGACATATGAATTATCAGAAAGGTAATCAGCACCCGTCACATCATCATTACGAACAAAGCAGACAGCACGATAATCACAACCAACAGTACGGCAATAATTTTTATTCACACTGCCAGAATAATCAAAATTTTAATACTAATATCAATGCGCAAAACCAGAAACATCAAAACAACAATACTGGGCATTAGCATAATCAGCCACAACAAAGGTGTTCAATTCGCCGCAAACTCAAGGACAATTTCAAAATAACAAGAACAACTTTGTTCAAAGGAACATTAATTTGCATATTTTCCGACAACAACCGTACTGTCATTTGGCATCAGAACCAAAATTACAAAGAGAGCAAACAATATGGCAATCAAAAATTTAATGACGGCCATAACAGAGGCAATCAAAGTAATTCACAAAACATCTGTTTAAATTAACCTAATCTGTGCTTTCATCCACAACAGCAAAAGTCGCAAAATTTTCAGCCACAGCGTTCTGTGCAGATAGTAGAGCTTCTGCCACCCCTTTCACCATAACCTGACAGTAAGCAACAACAATTGCTACATAAGCAGCATATTACTGATGAAGCCGTGCATTCCGACGCACAAAAAAAAAAAACCTTTCCAATTATGTCACTGAAAAATATATTCACTGAAGAGGATATTTCCTTTCAGAAAATACGGAACATACTTCTTGATGAAAAAGTCGAGCCACAAAAATTTGAACACCATCCCATTCTGGACATTCAAGATGGTTCCGTTACTCTCCACGCACTTTTAGATTCTGACTTCCCTGTTTCTGTAATCAGTGAAACTACTTTCAAAAAAATGTCAAATGTTTGTAGAGCTTATGGGACTTAACTACGGGGTCATCAGTCCCTAAACTTACAAACTACTTATGTACTAATTACTACTAAGGACGGCACAAATATCCATGCCCGAGGGGGGATTCGAACCCCCGACCGAAGTGGCCGTGCAGACCGTGACTGGAGCGCCTCAGTCCCCTCGGCCACCGCGGCCGGCGAAACTACTTTCCAAAAACGCAATACAGACAATAGTTTCCAATCCTTCCTATCCAAAAAGCAAAAATCAGCGGTGCAGTACCTGGAAAAAGTACTGATGTCCTTATTCAAACACATTTAGGCCTGTATATAAAACTCTTCTGGGTTTTGGACCGCATCGTCAAAATATCAAACACTTCACCGACGTTTCGGCCACTATTGCAAGTGGCCATCTTCTGGGTGTAGCTGTGTTTCCCTCGATTGTTCAACACGCCAGTGACGTGGGACGGGCGAGTCCATTTGCTCGGAGGTAAGTTAGGAATGTCAACAATGTGTGCTATCAGCGACAATAGTATATTCCATTGCATAGTGTCTCCACAGCAGTGTTGCCATTATTTAAAGTTACAACCCTCGTAAATTATCATTTGAGAGTTCCTTCTTATTCTTTTTATAGACGCCGACTTGATTGCTTAATTGTTCGTGGTAGATCCACTCACACTTGCTAGAATACAGAGGTTCATCCTGGTAGTATCTTTATGGGTGTTTGTGGCGCCGAGCGCTCTAAGGCGGCTTCCTGCGGAGAGCGCGTTGCTAACCGTCGGAGGTTCTAGTCCTTCATCTGGCATAGGTCTTGTTTTAAAGTTAGTTTAAGTTAGTTTGTAGCCTCTGAAGTTAACTGGAGACGATGAGTCACAAAATGCGCCCATGATCTACTAGAGGCTGAATCTTTCATTAATTTCATTGCAGGAAGAGGTGTCTTCAGCACATTGAGAAAGGCGTGACGTTTTAAGACGCCAAATACTACCTGGTTGCGTTTTTCACACACAGCTATCACTTCCAAGTATCGTCGTGAGCTTGCGGAGTAACGGTGACTTACGCATGTCCTCTACCCGAAATGTCTAAGCATGCAAATTCCGTGCGAAACTGTATTCCGGAAAATCAGGGCTGGGTGGATCATGTGTGTCACTAGAACGAGAGGACCGTTGTTTGATTGTAGAAGCACGTCGGAAAACGCAACAAAACACTGACGGGCAACTGGCATTTGAGCTCGCAGCATACACTGGAAGACTCTTCTTGTGGGGGACAGTGCACAGACGGCTTCATCTGTGTGTCCATTACTGTCGGACTCCTGCTATATGCGTACTTCTGAAACGTCTTCACAGAAGGGAACGTCTCGAGTGATTTGCCACCTGGGCGATCGATCTATGGACCAATGTTCTCATAGATGGAGAGTGATCTCGACAGATTCGCTTCTCGGCAGATGTTGTGGAAAGAAGTCGATATCGAGGAAGATCCCTAACGATATGGGCAGGGATTATTTTCACCATTCGAACACCTCTTCTTGGAATTTTACGGCTGAAGAGTCAAGATTTAACCACTGACAGGTATGGTGACGAGTACCTGGGACGTCACGTACGGGTGTTACGAGGTTGTGGTCTGAGACCTCATATTAATGGATGATAATGTTCCATCTCTCGGAGCATGGATGCTTAATGTTTTCCTGGAAGATATTTCAAGCATGATGTGGCCTGCGCCCTCCCCCACCCCCCTCCCCCTCCCACTTCAGATTTGAATCCCATAGACCGTGGAAATGCAATAGGGAGGCGGGTTTCATCGTGTAATCAGCTACCAATCACTCTGGAAGTCTTACTAGTAGCTGTGCAGGGGTATTGGCGTTAGTGCCTCAACATTTGATTGACGACATTCGTAGCATCTTTCCCGGTCGTTGTCAGGCCAATATTTCTGGTAGAGGTGGTCACACATGTCGTAGCGAACACACTACCTACTTGATGAAATTTGTGTGAAAAATCTTCGAGATAAAGACGAAAAATTATTGTTTACCGTTATTAATGGTGCAGTTGTTTTCAATGTGTTCTTTGCATTGTTCCTACTTTACTGTCACCCACAGACACCGACGTTTGGCAAAATAAACGCAACCTTCCAAAATTTCCATTTGATGCTTTAATTTTGGACACTTGAGTATCCCCGTTGTGATCTATGACGGATGGCATTATAGAGGACTGTTTACCGGCCGGAGGGACGGAAAGTTTTCAATCGCTCAATGCTTTCACCTGAAACAGTGCACAGACTTTCTACTACTAAAATTCTTACTTCGGTGCATACAGGGAAAAACTGCAAAACGTAAACTAAATATATGTAGTAATCGCTGTAGGTCAACTAGGTTCTGGCTTGAGGGCAATATGTGCAGCGACTGACATTGTCAATTAATGTTGTAGTCTAAATATCACAAACTGTAACAAGGCAAGGTTTCAGCGAGAGCGAATAAATTGGGCACCTGAGGTGACCACGTGATGTTTTGAATTTCAGTTTGAAGACTGTTGTGTTGCTGCTCACCGAGGCACTATATCTTTACAAGTATCTTCATTTCTGAGTATTTATTGCATCATACATTCTTCTGAACCTAATTTCTGTACTTATCTCCTGTTCTCCGTCTATAGTTTTCACCGTCACCGTCACCTTGTATATCACAGGAGATACTAAATTTAATCGATGAAAGGAGAAAATATAGAAATTCAGTAAATGAAACAGGCAAAATGGAGTACAGACGACTAAGAAATGAGATTGACAGGAAGTGCAAAATGGCTAAGCAAGAGTGGCTAGAAGGCAAATGCAAGGATGTAGAAGAATGTATAAATAGGGGAAAAATAGATACAGCCTACAAGAAAATTAAAGAAACATTTGGAGATAAGAAAAACAGCTCTATGAATATCAACGACACTGATGGAAAACCAGTTCTCAGCAAAGAAGGGAAAGCTGAAAGGGGAAAGAGTATATAGATGGGCTCTACAAAGGAAATGAACTTCGAGACAATATTGTAGGAAGGGAAGAGGATGTAGATGAAGATGAAATAGGAGATACTGTACAGAGAGAAGAATTTGACAGAGCCCTGAAAGACCTAAGTCGAAACAAGGCCCCTGGAGTAGATGATATTCCCTCAGAGCTACTGAAGTCTCTGGGAGAACCAGCCATGACAAACCTGTTTCACCTGGTGTGTAAGATGTATGAGACAGGCGAAGTACCATCAGACTTTAAGAAAAATGTTATAATCCCCATCTCAAAGAAAGCAGGTGCAGACAGGTGTGAAAACTACAGAACCATCAGTTTAATAAGTCATGGTTGCAAAATATTAACACGAATTATAAACAGAATGATGGAAAAGCTGGTAGAAGCCGACCTCGGGGAAGATCAGTTTGGGTTCAGGAGAAATGTAGGAACTCGGGAGGCAATACTCACTTTACGGCTTATTCTAGAAGATAGGTTAAGAAAAGGCAAACCTACATTTCTAGCTTTCGTAGATTTGGAGAAGGCTTTTGACAATGTTGATTGGAATAAACTCTTTCAAGTTCTGAAGCAAGCAGGAGTAAAATATAGGGAACGTAAGGATATTTACAACTTGTACAAAAACCAGACAGCGGTTGTCAGAGTTGAAGGGCATGAAAGGGATGCACTGGTTGGGAAGGGAGTAAGACAGGGTTGTAGTCTTTCTCCATTGTTATTCAATTTGTACATTGAGCAAGCTATAAAGGAAAGCAAGGAGAAATTTGGAGAAGGAATTAAAGTTCAGGGTGAAGAATTAAAAACATTGCGTTTTGCCGACGACATAGTAATTCTGTCAGATACAGCAAAGGACCTGGAAGAGCAATTGAACGGAATGGACAGTGTGCTGAAAGATGCATATAAGATGAACATTAACAAGAGCAAAACTAGGGTAATGGAGTGCACTCTAATAAAATCAGGTGATGCTGAAGGAATTAGATTAGGTAACGAAGCAATACAGGAGGTAGATGAGTTTTGCTACTTGGGCAGTAAAATAACAAATGATGGTCGCAGTACAGAGGATATAAAATGCAGAATGGCAGTGGGTAGAAAAGCGTTCTTGAAAAAGAGAAATTTGTTAACATCGAATATTGATTTAAGCCTAAGGAAGTCCTTTCTGAAGGCATTTGTATGGAGTGTTGCCTTGTATGGGAGTGAGACATGGACGATAAACAGTGCGGACAGGAGGAGGATTGTGGCTTTTGAAATATGGTGCTACAGAAGAATGCTGAAGATTAGGTGGGTGGATCGCGTAACAAATGAGGAGGTACTGAACAGAATTGGGGAGAAAAGAAATTTCTGGCATATCTTGACTAAAAGAAGGGATAGATTGGTAGGACACATTCTTAGACATCAAGGAATTGTGAATTTAGCGTTGGAGGGAAGTGTGTGGGGTAAAAATCGCAGAGGAAGACCAAGAGATGGATACAGTAAGCAGATTCAGTCAGATGTAGGTTGTCGTTCTTATGTGGAGATGAAGGGGCTTGCTCAGGATAGGGTATTGTGGAGAGCTGCATCAAACCAGTCTCCGGACTGAAGACCACAACAACAACATCCTTCTTCTAGTCAAGTTGAGCAACATTTACTTGTTTTGTTCCCATTTTTATCCAGCATCACTTCATTAATTACATAATATCCCCATTCAATCTTCTGCTTAGTGCTGTAGTGTAAAGAAATATCTTGAAAATCCAAGATCGCTACGGAAACAATTTGTTCCAAGATCGGCTTCTTCAGATGCTTGCTATCGTCATAATGAACCTTATAGTTGCAAAGTATATGTGAAACCCATTCTTCGTGAAATAAACAGATTTTTGTCGAATTTGGCTCTTCAAGTGTACAAATATGTGCAGCTTATAATGTTCTATAACACTACAGTTCTCTTCTTTAGTCAAGTGTTCCTTAAAATGTTTTCCTTTCCATTTCCAGTTTGCATTCTTATCTTCTTCAGACACCATAATTTATCTTGCTTCTCCGTTAAAATAGTTCTTCTACCAATTGTACTCTCTCTTTTCCTAATCTCATTCCATCAGCATCACCTCATTTGATTCGACTATATTTCCTTATTTGTTTATGTTGATGTTGTTCGTGTTACATTCACCTGTCGAGGCACTTTTCATTTTATTCAACTGCTATTCCAAGTCGTTTGCTGCCGCTGTCAGAATTACAATATCATAGGTAAAACAGAAAGTTTTGTTTATTTTCTTTGATTCCCTTTACTGACTGATCAATGCACACAGAGATATTCTGCAACCTTGTCTCATTCCCTTCTTAACGATGTCTCACCTTTTTCTGAATCACTGCTTCTTTTTCATATCATCCGCTCCTTTTCAGTATCATTTTACTTCTGTGCATGTTGTACATTACCTTTCGTTTTCTATGTTTGACTCCTGCTATCCTCAGAATTTTAAAGGCTGTATTCCAGTCAACTTTGTCAGAAGCTTTCTCCAAATCTACAGAAGCTTTAATAGTAAGTGTATCTTTGCCTATTTTCTAAAATTAATTGTAAAGTCGGTATTCCCTCGTATCTTCCACCATTTCTTTGGAACCCAAAACATAATCGAGTTTATTTTTATCGGTTTTTTTCTTTCTTCTGTAAAATATTCGTTTTATTTATGTACTTTTTTTATCAACACATACTCACTAGCCCTATTTTAGCCAAAAATACCAGTCATGTTCTAAATGACCAATTACAGCAGAACACATTCCCATGATTGAGCTTCATATAATGTAGTCAACCAGCCATCTACCACAAACCACTACAACTTAAACATTCTTACATATAACCGTAACAGTTCCTTTTATTAACTTGTTTACCTTATAGCCTTTACTAACAAGCAGTAACTATAAGAAATTATCGTATGTTATGTTACTGAAATAAGTAAACTGTATCAAAGTTTTTCAATACACAGTGTAAAAAATGTGTTTAATGCAAACCGAAGTTGATATCAACATAATTCACAACCACAATACTTGTATCGTAGCAGATAATGAAGTAATAGGAAGTGTGTAAAATGTTTCATTTTATCCAAATCTAAATTAGATGATAAAATATTAAAAATGCCATTTATATCATATGTCGCGGCGGAGCGACCGAGTACATTGAGACACTGTGCTATGATGAGCGAGGCCGTTCCCCGTCGGGGGTTCGAATCCCCCCTCGGGCATGGATGTTTGTGTCGTCTTTAGTATAAGGTAGTTCATAAGTATATTGTAATTTTAGGGACTGATGACCCCGCTGTAAAGTCCCATAAGCTTAATAAACATTTGAACTCTCAGAAACATGGTGACAGGGTTACGTGAAATTCGCTTAATAACAAAAATTTTAAATCTGTCGGACTTACCTTCTTGGACATTAGTAGCTTAAAAACTACTTAAACTAAGGTAAACTAACCTAAGGACAACACAAACATCCATATCCGAGGGCGGATTCGAACCCCGACGGCGTACGGCCTTGCGCATCTCAGCACGACGCCCCAGTACGTACGGCTAATCCGCCGCGACTAGGGACTGATAATTCCGCAGTTAAGTCCCTTAAGCTTAACAAACACTTAAACATTTATATCAAATGTAGCCTACAACATGTAAAACACACATTAAAAGTGACGGTCTCAACAGAAGTCCCAAGTTCAACAATTTCACCGTAGCTTAGAATGATATAAGATGAAGTATGCAACGTGTTTCACTGCGCATAATTCCAAATTAGAAGGCATTTATCACACCGCACAAACCTACCTGGTGAGAGATCAGTTGGACAACTTCAACTGTCATAAGCAAATTACTAATTTGGTGTGTTGTAGCTTTAGTTAACATGTTTGCAGCATAAGCACTAACGTTTTTGTCAACGCCTGTCAAATTTTTACTTGAGGATGGGCTAATAAACCGAAATGTTATTCGTAAATATAAATTGGTAGAACAAATGTAGCTTGTTTGTTTTCAACCCTAATTTCGGAATTGTTCTACCAAGAAGTGAGAGAAGAAACCAATCAAATAATGTCACTGACTGGTGTTACACAACACAAATCAAATGTTATGTTGAAATGGTGATCTTGTAATGAGCAAAATACCTACTTGATCTTCTACAAGCGACGAGTACGACCAGGTTATTCATTGATAATGGTGACATAACAGGAAAAAAAGTTGCACAGGTCAGTTTGTAAGTTTAGGGACTGATGACCAGAGTAGTTAAGTCCCATAGGTTTACAACATTTGAACATTTTCAAATGATCACTGTCTACAGACTGGATGATTAGAACGTCTGCATAATGTTGTAAATTGCTTAGGACATATATAGCATTATTTTCGAGTTGACAGTTTGTCTCCACCGGATATTTTGTGCTCCTCTTCTTTACCAAGAACCATCCTGTTAACAGTAAGATTAGGAGATATAAAGAACTCTAGTTGCGTTTATATAAATAAAAACGTTCCCCAAATATAATTTAAAGAAAGTAGCTTACCAATTTTGTCTCATACCAACACAGATGTAGAGTCAAGCTGACTCCGTAATGCGCTCCACTAAATTCAGAAACAAATATCTGACAAAGAAACAGACGTATGGTCTCAATATTGCACTACAGACTAAGGGAAGATAAGTTTGAAGGTACTGAGAGTACGGTGCGGTTAACGGAAGTACAACAAAGTTCAACCGATGAGTATCCACCAATGTGGTATGAATCTTACTCCCGTCTGTTGTTACAGGATTACACACGTGTGTTCAAAGTGCAAATGCTAAATACCTATGAAGTAATTAAAACAAAGTGGAAGAGATGGGCCTACATTATTTGTGACTGACAATGTTATCTCCACTAAAGTATAAACCTACGCTGCACTATGCTTGGTGAAACGCAGCTTACACTGAAGAACCAAAGAAACTTGACCACCTGCTTGATATCGTATTTCTGAAAGATACATTTGCGACAATAAATAAATATTTGTCACTGATTACTGTTCATCAAACACCTACTATAAAAGTTGCTTGTCAGGTGGATTCACCATGGAATCAAACTCGACAATTTAGTTTGAATCCAATTAACCACAGAAGATAACGAATCTGATGAATGAGTCTAAATTATTCCTTAAACTTGTTCGTATTGTTGAGCAAGTGTTTTGTTATTAATACGCTGTACAGTCCTTCATGATGGCCGTGGTGGAGTAGCCGAGCGGTCTAAGGCGCCTTTCTGAGGCATGGGTGTGTGTGTGTTTGTCCGTAGGTTAGTTTACCTTAGTTTAAGTAGTTAGTAAGCTGCGGACTGATGACCACGCAGTTTTACAAACATTTGAACATTCTTCATGATGTAGAAACATTAGTCTGCCTGATATGTTCTTTTTGAGAACTCTCTCGAATAATATGTAGTCTTCCTCCTCTTGTGTGTTCTCAGAACTGTTACGCCCAATCAGAATTTACTAGGCTACTTGTCCGTGACGGTAGACAGGTCCCCTTCTTTGATATTGCAAAATATGTTTACACCTATTGGACCAAACTACTATGGGCATCAATCCCAACATCTACATGGGATACTTTGCAAATCAGATTTAAGTGCCTGGTAGAGGGTTCATGGAACCACCATTATATTATTCATCTCCCATTCCATTCTCGAATAGCGCGCGGGAAGAAAGAACGCCTGAATCTTTCCGTTCGAGCTCCGATTTGTCGTATTTCATTCTGATGATCATTTCTACCTATGTAAGTGGGAGTCAACAATATATTTTCGCATTCGGAGGCGAATGTTGGCGATTGGAGTTTCGTAAGTAGCCCACGCCGCAGCGATAAGTGCCGTTGTTGTAATGATTCCCATCCCAGATCCTGTATCATTTCCGTATCGCTGTCTCCCTTGTATTGTGACAATACAAAACGAGTGCGCAACGTAATGATGACCTACGTAAGGCAAGTTTGGGCACGTCGAAACTTACGCTATCTGACTGCAATATTAGAAGGATTAAAAAGATGCAAAATCTAGGTTGCCTGATAGTCACTTTGCGAGAACAATAAAAGAATGTCGTACTGTGTTGTAATTGTTGTCCCTGTCTTAGTATTACTATACAATCAGTCTGCATACACAAATCTTGAATGCGTGCAAGAAATATTATTTTATTGTAAAAATGGGAGTGATACCTTGCTTCACACCAAGTCACATTCTTCACTTCATATCGTTTATGTCACCCACTTGCTACAATATACTTGATTACCATTAACTTATAATCACTTACAGCGTCAAGAATAATCACAAACAAAATTAAACCAATCAAACTGAATAAATCTGTACTAAAGAAAATTAGCAATCAGCAAATTCAACACGAGTAACATAAAGTATAAAAATGAAGAATGTACATATTGTTGCGAAGTCGTGCAATGAGGCAGTTTCTAAAACAGAGATGCAGCCCTACCCTCAGGAAAGGATTAATTATAAAAAATCAAAAGTCAAAAAGTGAAACGAACTGTTGTTTTATTATTACGTTTGGTTAATGCCCTATCCATGTTATTACAACACTTACTGTGACAGCCAAGAATTAATCAAGGTTGTGTATAGGTTCCTATTGAATGGAAAGTGATATAAAACAAAATGAAATGAGCGATCTTGCGCAATGCGGAAAACATTTAAAGTAAATTACCAAAATTTGCAGCATCATGAAGAACTCCGGGCTGTGTCCACCGCGAGTTCCAGTGCAACCGTCACGCTCCGCTACTACTCTCCGACTCCGCGCGCGGCATCACCGAGTAAACCCGCCTACGGCCGCCAAAGATAATCCTTGCGGACCCAACAAAGGTGTTTATATATATGTTGTTGCCAACATACATAATTCCAAAACTTAAGGAAGGAAATTTCCATTCAGTAGCCACCTTACATAATCCCCCTCGCTGCGGAGGAAGAATTTCGTGACACAATACTGTCGTTAGTCACAATGGATTGTGTAACGAAATTCTGAGAAAAGTAACGAAAGAAAAATACATACAAAAGATTACATTAGGTTTTGACAACAAACACAATAAAAATTAGGAAGGGGCAATAGAGACACTTTAACATGTACGGCAGAATCAAGGTACAGAATGAGATGTATGCATGTCACATTCGGGTGCTCTGTGGCACAGTCATAATACAAGGTTATACGTGTGCATCGTGACACAGTTGTGATACAAAATGCAACGTAATATAAGACAAAGTTAAATGTAATATGAATGGGTTCTTAGTGGCACGGTCATAATACAAGGTTAATGGTTTGCCTTGAAATGGGAGGCAACATAAATCTCTCATTGGATGAAATTAACAGAACAGCAGTTAGAAAAAATACCATATCATATTACTGAGTGTTTCACGTAACAAAAATATCCATAACTGCACTACGTAATGTAGCAAAGCAGTAAGAGATTATGACTAAAATCAGCACAGTAAAGTTGATAATTATATGTATAGTTCAATACGAATGAGGGAGTTGCACAACTATTGTTATGACAGAAAAAAATGAAGGTTGCCTAGGCAAAAATCTACTTCGAACATCAGCATAGTAAAGAGTATCCAGGTAAGTCCACTACCAAGAAAGTGTACACTGCTCATCTGCATACCACTGCAGGAGCAGTCCTGCACATAGGCAAGAAAGCACAAATTGGTAGAAAACGGCTAAGGTGAAAGCAGGCCGGCCGCAGTGGCCGAGGGGACTGAGGCACGCCAGTCACGGTCTGCACGACCACTACGTTTTTTTTTTTTTTTTTTTTTTTTTGTTTTTTTTTTTTTGTGGTTTTAGGGCGCACAACTTCTATGGTCATTAGCGCCCAGCCAAGAACATAGATTCGCTATGATCTAAAAAAATGTAGACTGTCAGAACATCACCAAGAGGCTAAAAACGAAAGATAAAAGACAATTAAAAGAGTTAAATATCCTTGGATAAGTTGGCCAAGTTAATAAAACGCAAAACTCGAGCAGCTGCTCGTGTGTCATCAGCTAAAATTTCCTCCAGAGTAGACGGAAAGTGAAGGGCTACACGGAGATGATTAAAATTTACACAAGTCAGTAAAACATGTCGCACTGTCAGCAGTTCACCGCAGGAGCATAGCGGTGCAGGTTCGGCGGATAGCAAGTGACGGTGGCTGAAACGGCAATGACCGATCCGCAACCGAGCCAGGATGACCTCCTCCCGCCGAGAGGGGCGTGAGGATGTCCTCCAAGCGGTCGGGATCGGTTTGACAGTTCGTAATTTATTGTTGTACAGTGAAAGCCACACACTGTGCCATTGCGACACGATACTCCGGCGAAGAGCCCGTTGAACATCGGCCGATGGGACGCAAAAGGTAGCCATGCGAGGCAAAAGAGCTGCTGCCTTGGCTGCTGTGTCGGCGGCCTCATTCCCGGGCACACCCACATGGCCAGGGACCCACAGGAAAGAAACGTGACAGCTGTCATCCGCCAGCAACTGGAGGGAGCGTTGGATCCGATACACGAGAGGATGGTTCGAGAAAGGGTCCTTAAGACTCTGCAGGGCACTAAGGGAGTCAGAACATATGGCATAGAAAGGGTGGCGGTGGCGGCAGGTATACAAAACGGCCTGGTGGAGGGCGAAAAGCTCAGCCGTGAAGTTTGAGCACCGGTCAGGGAGCTTGTATTGGAAACGGTTGTCCCCGACGACGAAGGCAGATCCGACACCGGCAGTGCTCTTGGAACCATCAGTGTAAATAAATACGGCATTATCGAACCGCGAACGGAGTTCGACAAGCCTCGAGCGGTATACCAAATCCGGAGTGCTCTCCTTGGGGAGCGAACTAAGTTCGAGGTGTGTGTGAACCTGGGCCTGATGCCACGGTGGCAATGGGCTTTCGCTCAACCGAAGGGTGGAAGGAAGGGTAAAATCGAGCCGCTGTAGCAGGCGGCGAAACCGAACTCCCGGTGGAAGCAAGGCAATCGCAGACAACTGATATTGGCGATCGAGTGAGTCGTCAAAAAATAATCTGTAAGATGGATGGTTGGGCATCGACCGTAGGCGGCATGCGTACCGACACAAGAGTATGTCACGTCTATTGGTCAAGGGTAATACAGCAGCCTCGGCATACAGACTTTCAACAGGGCTGGTATAAAATGCACCGGTCGCCAGACGTAATCCACGATGGTGGATAGAGTTGAGACGGCGGAGAATCGACGGCCGTGCTGAAGAGTATACAAGGCTTCCATAGTCGAGCTTCGACTGAACAATGGCCTGGTAAATGTGAAGCAGGACGGTGCGATCCGCTCCCCATGACGTGCCACTGAGGACACGAAGAACGTTAAGGGATCGGGCACAACGGGCAGCCAGGTAGGACACATGTGTGGACCAGCAAAGTTTCCAATCCAACATGAGTCCCAAGAATTTTGTAGTCTCCACGAAAGGGAGAGCAACAGGGCCGAGACGTAGAGAAGGTGGAAGAAATTCCTTGTATCTCCAGAAATTGATACACACAGTTTTCTCAGTGGAGAATCGGAAGCCGTTTGCGATGCTCCAGGAATATAGACGGTCAAGACAGCGCTGGAGAGAACGCTCCAAGAGACACGTCCGCTGGGCGCTACAATAAATTGCGAAATCGTCAACAAAAAGAGATCCGGAGACGTCGGCTGAAAGGCAATCTACGATCGGATTGATTGCAATGGCAAAGAGCGCCACACTCAAGACGGAGCCCTGTGGTACCCCATTCTCCTGGCAAAAGGTATCTGACAAAACAGAGCCCACCCGTACCCGGAACTTGCGATCCGCCAAAAACGCTTGAATGAAAAGAGGAAGGCGGCCCCGAAGGCCCCATGTGTGCAATGTGCGGAGAATGCCCGCTCTCCAACAGGTATCGTATGCCTTCTCCAAGTCGAAGAACACGGCTACTGTTTGACGCTTCTTTAGAAAGTTGTTTATAATGAAGGTCGACAACGTAACGAGGTGGTCAGCAGCAGAGCGGTGTCGACGAAAACCGCATTGGATATTAGTCAGGAGGCGGCGAGATTCGAGGAGCCAGACCAACCGAGCGTTAACCATGCGTTCCATCACCTTACAGACGCAGCTCGTCAGAGAAATGGGGCGATAACTGGAAGGAAGGTGTTTGTCCTTCCCTGGTTTGGGGATGGGGACAACAATGGCTTCACGCCAACTTGTGGGAACATGACCTTCAGTCCATATGCGATTGTAGGTACTAAGAAGAAAGCACTTGCCCGCAGGAGAGAGGTTCTTCAGCATCTCAATATGAATGGAATCGGGCCCGGGAGCAGAAGACCGGGACAGGGCGAGAGCACGATCTAGCTCCTGCATGGTGAAGGCGACGTTATAATTTTCACGATTAAAAGAGCGGAAAGAAGGCGGCCGTGCCTCCTCTACCTGTTTGCGAGGGAGAAAGGCAGGGTGGTAATGGGCAGAGCTCGAAACCTCCGCAAAGAAACGACCCAATGCGTTTGAAACATCAGCTGGGTCCACGAGGACTGTGTTCTCCACGGTCAGGCCAGGAATCGGGGAGTGGACCTTGATGCCGGACAAACGGCGTAGGCCACCCCAGACAACCGTGGAGGGAGTAAAACGGTTAAAAGAACTAGTAAAAGCAGTCCAGCAAGCTTTCTTGCTGTCGTTTATGATACGACGGCACTGCGCTCTCATACGTTTGTAATTGATGCTATTCTCCAAAGTCGGGTGGCGGCGGAAGGTGCGTAAAGCACGGCGCCGGGCTCGAAGCGCGTCGCGGCAGGCTGCAGTCCACCAAGGGACCTGGACACGACGGGGAGAAGAGGATGTACGGGGTATGGAACGTTCAGCAGCAGTGAGAATAACCTCTGTGAGGTATTCGACCTGACTGTCACAGTTGGGAAAATTCTGATTGTGAAAAACAGCCATGGAAGAATAAAGCCCCCAGTCGGCTTTAGAAATGTTCCAACTGGTGGGACGTGGAGATGGGGAATGATGCAGGAAGTGGATGATACAAGGGAAATGGTCACTCGAGTACGTGTCAGAAAGTGCATACCACTCAAACCGACCGGCAAGCTGAGGAGTGCATATTGTGAGGTCTATATGGGAGTAAGTGTGTGTTGTGTCAGAAAGGAAGGTCGGTGCACCGGTGTTGAGGCAGACAAGATCGAGGTGGTGGAGAAGGTCCACCAAAAGGGAGCCTCTCGGACAAGGTGCCGGAGAGCCCCATAGGGGGTGGTGGGCATTAAAGTCGCCTACCAACACGAAAGGTGAAGGGAGCTGGTCAACAAGGTTTAGCACATCTGCCCTTGTAAGGGCAGATGCGGATGGCGAATATGTATTACAGAGGGAGAAGGTAAATGTGGATAAGGTGATGCGGACGGCAACTGCCTGTAGGTGAGTGTGCAAGGAAATGGGATGGAAATAGACGTCGTCTCGAAGGAGCATCAGAACCCCTCCATGGGCTGGGACACCTTCCACGGGTGGCAGGTCGAACCGCACAGAGGTGTAGTGTGGAAAGTCTGCACGATCACGTGGACGCAACTTAGTTTCCTGGAGGCAGACTAGAAGCGGGCAGTGCAATCGAAGGAGTAGTTTTAGCTCCTCCCGATTAGAACGAATGCCGCGAATATTCCATTGAAGGAGCGCCATGATTAAAATGAGAGAAGAAATAAAGATAAAAACCAAGTAGCGAGCGGGGTCACCTCGACGGCCGCTGAGGACCGGATTTCGAGGGAGCACTGCTATCGCTGTCTGGGGGCAAAGGGTCATGTTCCATTGGTTCGACCGACGCGCCTGCCACCTCCCTGAGTTGATCAGGAGGGGCAGTTTCCACCGCCGGTAAAGGGCCGGGCGCCCGGCAAACGGAGCGTCCCGGTGAAACAGAAGACGGCCGAGGCCGGCAACTGTTGGACGGCGCGACAGATGGGTCACGCCTCGGCGGGGAAGGAGAGGAACTCTTTTTCTTGTCAGCTCTTCTGGAAGAGTGACGGCGGGAAGAGGCAGTTGACGGTTGGGAAGCCTGAGAACGCAGAAAATCCTCACGGACGGGTTCCTTTTTCAAGGTCCGGGCATCTTGTTTAGGTGCTCGCGGTTTACTAGAGTTTGACGAAGACTGTACCCTAGAAGCAGCAGGAGGAAGCGGGGACGTGGAACGGGCAATCTTCGGGCTGGCAGATCGCACAACTGTGTCAGCGAAAGTGAAGTCACATGTCTGTGTACTGGAATCCTTGGTAGGTCGAGTTGAGGTGAGTACCTTACTGTATGTACCCGCTGGGAGGACAGTGGGCTTTCGACTCGCCAACAACTTACGAGCGGCAGATGTTGATACCTTCTCCGTAACCCGGATTTGCTGGATTACCTTCTCATCCTTGTATACAGGACAGTCGCGAGAGGAAGCCTCATGGTCACCGTTGCAGTTTAGGCAGTGAGGGGACGGAGGTGGGCAATCCCCCTCATGGGCGTCCCTACCACAAGTGACACACTTTGCTGCATTTGGGCAATGTTCACGGGTATGGTTGTACCTGTGGCACTGAAAACAGCGCGTTGGGTTAGGCACATAAGGTCGGACAGAGATGACTTCATACCCTGCTTTGACCTTCGACGGGAGGTCAACTCTGTCGAACGTCAAAAACACAGTACGAGTCGGTGTCAATAGGTTATCGACCTTTTTCATCACCCTGTGGACGGCTGTCACACCCTGATCGGACATATACGATTGGATGTCTTCATCAGACAGCCCGTCAAGGGATCTCGTAAAAACTACCCCCCTTGACGAGTTGAGTGTGCGGTGTGCTTCTACCTTAACGGGAAACGTGTGCAACAACGTAGTACGTATAAGTTTTTGGGCTTGGAAGGCACTGTCCACTTCCAGCAACAATGTGCCATTGCGCTGACGTGAACAGGTTTTAACAGGGCCAGCAATTGCATCTACACCTTTCTGTATAACGAAAGGATTGACAGAATTGAAATCCTTTCCGTCGGTGCGAGAGACAACCAGAAATTTAGGCACATTAGGCAGAGTCTTTTTAGGCTGAGGCGAGTCTAACTTACGTTTATGGGTCAACGTCACGAAAGAAGATAAGGAAGTCATCGCGGAAGTGTCCCCCGTGATTACCGGCGTCTCCGATGGCGCGCTACTTCCTAGTGGGGGCCCTCTCCGAGGGCTTACCCGCCTTAGGTGATTGTTCACACCTCCCGAGAACTGACGGAGGGACCAATCGGCACGTTCGGAAGGTACCAGCTCGGGTAATCACCCCTCCCTGGGCCTGGCCTTTACCAGGGGGTACGTACGTGCCCTACTTGTCTACCCGGGGCGGGGAATTACGCGTTACCCCGTCACCTGCTACGCACGATAATGCGTGGGTCGGCCTTCAGACACGCACAGGGAGGAAAGAAGAAGAGGATAGGAAATGAAGAGAAAGAAGGAAGAAGTGTCTCAAACGCCGAAGCGGAGACTAATGAGGAGAAGAAAGCTAGGAGAGTACAAGGAGAGAAAGACAGAAAACAAAGGGTAAGAAAGGAAGGAACGAAGGAAGAAAAACCACAACAAGAACCACAGTAGCTCAAGAAATATGCCCGTCTCCGGGCGAAGGCATAAACCGGGAGGGACAGTGAAGCAGCCTGGGGCAGAAGAAAGGCTGCTCCGGCTCGGGGCCCCGTGCGCGCCACACACGTACCCACAAAAGAACTGTGGGCCCCCTGGGGGGACGACCACTACGGTCGGGGGTTCGAATCCCCCCTCGGGCATGGATATTTGTGCCGTCCTTAGTGTTAGCTAGTTCATAAACAGTTTGTAAGTTTAGGGACTGATGACCCCGTAGTTAAGTCCCATAAGCTATACAAATATTTGAACATTTGGTGAAAGCTGATCAGCAACATAACCGCCTAGGTCCATACCGCTGTAGTCAAAGCACAATTGCAGGAGCAGGCTCATGTAGCAACTGAACTCCATCGCAATAGTAGGTCGGAATAGCATAAGTACAAAATCAGAACATATCAAGTGGACCATAAGACAAATAATGTGATTCCACTACAACGCCCTAAGTCATGTTCGAGTAGAGAGCGGTGGAGAAAGGATGACAAAATAATGTAACACTGACATGGGTGAAGCCACTTTGGTAAAGACGTAATACTACTACAGTGCAGTAATGGAGCAAAGCGTGTAGCCCAATAGGTCTCACGGGCTGTGTTACACAATTAGTAGTGAAGAAACAGTACAATAGCTGATATGAATTCAAGATAAGTTGCAAGTGTATAAAAACCAAGAACGTAATATACCAGATGTTCGAGTACAAAATCCCGAAATAAATCACAGTGCTGGGAAAAGTTTAAAGCATACTGTCAAGATTGAAAAGTATAAAACCAAGAGTGGGTTGACATAAGTAGTCCTAGATTTGCGATATCTTCTTCAGTCGTGATAGAATTACATTGCTTGAGGTCTAACACTGTAGGCATGAGCCCAATACAGTGGTACATAAAGTGACAAAGTTTAATCAAGTAAGAAAATCTATAGAGGAATATAATATTTTGTAAATATTAAGGAGCTGTGAAAAAAGTACTTCAAATTATTACTAAGAAAAAGACAACAGTTCATTTGCTACAGTTCCATAAGCATGTCACAAATAAAATTAGGAACATAAATCTCCTCTGCATGTTTCTTCATGCGTTCGATATAAACAATGTTGTGCAAAGGGACTTACAATAATTTGAAGAGTGAAGTTCCAATGAACAGATCGCAAATAGTTACATATTTAGCTTATTACCACAAAAAAGAAACATGCTTTCTGTAGATATCATTCCCTTATCACATGTATGGATTTGAAAAAAGACATCATATAAATAGTAGTATATATACGAATAATTCCCGGATCCACATCTCATCATCGTAAATTTCTACAATACGTCATCCTTGTTCCTGCAGTAACAATAATAATTGTAGTATCTCCAATGTAACACCATGAGCACCGTGTCCCTTTTTATCAAAGAGGTTGATCAAAATAATTATATGAAAAAGCACAGATACTAAGATAGTTACATAGATTTTGCACAGGGGCATTTCACATTAAGTATATACGACATTGACTTGTCTATGGGTATAACATAAAAATAATAAAATATATTACTATAGTATGGTTCAGGTGCCAAAAAAGGGAGAGGCATCATAAGCAAAAGCAATGTAACGTGGTGTAAGTGTATGAATTAGCTGGCCAGGCTAGCGTGTAATGAGGGAGCAATAATACTTACGTGGACAGAGGTTTTCAAGACAAATGTATCAATAATGCTGTAGTGCGCAGGCTACGGACAAAATGCGGCAGCAGCAAGCAACACACAACATATAGCAAAAGGAAGACACAAACAAAACATGAGTAGTGCAAGAAACATGCGAGCAAATTCCAGGCAGTAATTGTAGCAGCAGCACGCATCGCATAGTCAATAGCAACAAGCAAGCAAAAGCAAAACATAAATAGCGCATCAGGCATATAGGCAAAAGCAAGTCAGTAACTGCGTAAAATATGAGTCACGAATATTTATTAAAAAAAAAAAAAAAAAAAAAAAAAAAAAAAAAAAAAACTGCAGATGTCCATGAAGAATGTCCACCTCTTAGTTAATGGTAGAACATGACATATCAGAGGCTGGCAGAAGAGACATAACGGTCTAGTTATAGCTCAAAGCAATGGTTCAGCGTTCGAGCATGGTAGCATCATGACAAGTAACATAACAAGCAGGCAGGAAGGTTATTATGCACATATCTGATTGTACATCAACTGAAACGTTACTCAAGGTCATTGACACAAATGGTACAGTAGCATGAAATTACGAAATAAGTGTAAATCCAGTTGTCCATGCATAATGCAATGGTTAGAACAGCAGTATCATTGAAAGTAGTAGTCATTCCAATGCAAATGATGGCAACGTATCAAAAACCAAGAACAATTGCAGATGATTTCACAAGGAAATAAAAATCTGAAACATGACAAACTTAGTGAATATCAGCGGCATATATGATGAAAACATCCAGAGAAAGCAAAGTGAAATAATATGTCCTCTAACCAGGTACAGTAAAATAAAATAAAAAATCACTTAACCATACATTATCATATTCACAGAAATAAGTAGAAAAAACCTCGACTACGCGAGTATAAAACGACGATATATTCAATAAGCAATATCATACTTATATCAACATCGCAGCAAAGCATGAAAAAAACAGCAGTAAAAGAAATATTATTTACGTAACATACAACTTACATAATCTCATCACGTACCAGTGAAGGAACGAAAATTAAACCACACGCTTTTCCAAATATATCAAACATGGGACAGCCGCCGAAGGTCAAAATTTGCATGTCTTTGCATGATTATATAGATTCTTGTGTATAATAATTGACAGCAATGCTAAATAAAACAGACTAAATAACATATGCATTAGAACACTTCAGAATAAATCATAGGTAGTAAACGGTACATACTCCAAAAATTAACTGACAATCTGAGTAACAAAAGAGAAAAGTGACTACATGATATTTCATTAAGTTATCGGAGAAGAAGAAAAAATTACGTAATGAAATGTTTGCAATTGGAAATGTGATGTACTCCTTTCTACATCTACATCTACATGGGATACTCTGCAAATCACATTTAAGTGCCTGGCAGAGGGTTCATCGAACCACAATTATACTATTTATCTCCCATTCCATTCTCGAATAGCGCGCGGGAAGAAAGAACACCTGAATCTCTCTGTTCGAGCTCTGATTTCTCGTATTTTATTCTGATGATCATTTCTACCTATGTAAGTGGGAGTCAACAATATATTTTCGCATTCGGAGGAGAAAGTTGGCGGATGGAGTTACGCAAGTAGCCCATGCGGCAGCGATAAGTGCCGCTGTTGTAATGATTCCCATCCCAGATCCTGTATCATTTCCATAACACTGTCTCGCCTGTATCGTGACAATACAAAACGAGCTGCCCTTCTTTGGACTCCTTCGATATCCTCCGTCAAACCCACCTGATAAGGATCCCACACTGGGCTGCAATGCTCCAAAAATGGACGGACAAGCGCAGTGTATGCAGTTTCTTTAGTAGTTCTGTTGCATCTTTTAAGGGTTCTGCCAATAAAACGCAGTCTCTGGTTCGCCTTTCCCACGATATTATCTACGTGTTCTTTCCAGTTTAGGTCTGAAGTAATAGTAATTCCTAGGTATTTTGTGGAGTTTACGGCCTTCACATTTGATTGATTTATGTTGTAAACAAAGTTTAACGGATTTCTATTCGTACTCATGTGGACGACTTCACACTTCTCATTATCTGGAGCGGCCTGTGCGAATAGAAGCTACTTCAAAATAGCATTCGGATGAGCAATGCGTATGACGCGAAATGGACCAGTATAGTGTAGAAAAAACTTGTGACATAAACCCTTGGATTTCTGCGACAGATGATGTGACCTAATAAGTACTTTATTTCCAATTTGAAATTGCTGATGACGCGTTTTGGATCTGCACAGAAGTTTGCGCTTTTCTGCAGCGGCACGTATATTGGTAAGAGCAATATGGATTATCTCACGATGACGTAATTTGCTACTTCGTTAGTGACGGGGGAAAGGATATGGTTTTACGTGTGTTGTCAGGTCTTCTTTAACACCAAATAGGGTGATAAGGCAGTCGACGAATGAGGAACAGAGTTCATGACATCTTGAAACGTTTTAACATATTTATCCCATTGATCATGCTGAGCATGACAATATAATGGTAAAAGTTTAACCAACTCTTTCGTAATAGGTTCAGCCGGATTAGAACAGGGATGGTACCGAGAAATAAAGATAGGTGTTATTTTTCTAGCTTTTAGAGTTCTATTCCAAATGCTAGAGTGAAACTGAGAAGCATTATCGGATATCACCTTCACGGAGAAAATCTTTAGTAAATGCAGAACTGACTGATTGAGCCGTAGCTGTACGTAATGGAGTAAAATTTAAAAACTTGGAGGTGAGTTCAACAGCAACAAATATATAAGAAAATCCTCTGGGTGTGGTAGGGATTGGGCCGAATAAATCCACAGCAGCAAAGTGTCTAAGTGGAAGAGGTATAATTGGTAATAGTTTCGTAGAATACGAGATAGTAGGCGGTTTCGCTTGTTGACAAAGTTTATATTTTTTAAATATTGATCTGACACGTTTTTCCATATCTGAGAAGAAAAAGATCTGACGTAAAGTAAGAAAACATTTGAGAGCACCATAAAGCGAATAACTGCAATGAATATACCCAACTAGTTTGGAAATTAAATGATTCGGAATGCAAATTAACCAATCAGTAGGCACAGAAGTAGAACGACGGAAAAGAATATTGTTGTGAATGATATAAAAGTGTCGGATAGAAACATTGGTGTCGCCCAACCATTTAATTTTAATGTCACGTAAAAGTGAATCCTTGTCTTGATGTTTTGCTATGTCGCGCAACGCCTCAGTGATAGAATTCTCAGAAGCGTTTTGTTGAATGTAGTGAAGACTCACAGTTCTATCACAGAATGCCTGAGAAGGCGATATAGCGGGCAAGTCTATTGAACGCGACAGAGCGTCAGCAAAAACGTTTTTGGAGCCTGGTATGTGTAGAACAGTAAAGGAATATTCTTGTAAGTAAAGTCTCCAACGGAGTAATCTGCCTTGAGATAAATTTGCTGACATTAGAAATTGCAGAACCTTATGATCTGTATAATCCGTGGTGTGATTGCCAAGTAGAAAAACACGAAATTTCTGGAAAGCGAACACAACTGCCAAAGCTTCTAATTCCGTAATGGAGTAATAATTTTCGGCTGGAGTAAGCGTACGGCTAGCGAAGCCAATGTATTTTTGAACAGTTTGAGCGTTTTCAAAAACTTCTTGGAATACGAGAACACCAATAACGGTAGATAAGCTGTCAGTAGAAATACAAAAACTAGCAGAGAAATAGGGATGAGAAAGAAGAGGAGCGTTAAGCAAAGCTGATTTTAAAGTAAAATCTAGCTGTGTTGTATTGTCCCAAAACCACGGGGTATTTTTGCTAGTAAGGCGCGTGAGATGCGGTGTATCGAGAAATTTATGATTTATGAAGCAATGGAAAAAAATTAATTAGGCCTAAAAAGGAGCGTACTTGTCGTTGTGTTGAGGAGTATGAATGTCTCGAATGGCCTGAACTTTTTTCGGATCGGGTTTGATACCAAGCGGCGAAATAATATGGCCAAGAAACTTAGTCTCAGATTTACCGAAATACCATTGCCCTAAATTAACAGTAACACCATGGTCAGAAAATATTTGAAGAAGAGAAGCAACCGTGTCGTTATGCTGTTGCCTCGAATGTTCTGCAATAAGTATGTCGTCAACGTAAGTAGTTATGCGTTGAGAGATAGAAGGAAGGAGAATAGCATTTAAACCACGAATGAAGGCAGAGGAGGAAATATTGAGGCAAAACGGAAGTTTCCGAAATTGATATCAATTACCAAAACAGAGAAATATTTACGGAAGTTAGGATGTAATTCTATCTGCCAAAAGCTTGCGCGAAGTTCCTTGTGGAGAAAACAGTAACGCCGTGAAATTGTAAAATTTCATCTAAAGTTAAGGGTCTATCCGTTTCAGGAATAATAATGGTATTGACTTGATGTGAGTCAAGACAAGGCGAATGGAGCCGTCAGGTTTCGAAAAAATATGAAGCGGAGAATAATAAGAGCTGGCAGCTGGTTCAATAACTTGTTGTTGCAGCATAGATTCGATTTCGTCACTAACTTTTTGTCTATAGGCAAAAGGAATAGGATAATTAGAAGCGGCAAAAGGTTGATGATCTTTAACTTTAAACTCATGTAAAAAGCCGTGTATGGTACCTGATACATTATTAAAACATGAGAAAAGTCAGTAAGAATGTTGTGTAATTGTGATATAACACCGGGAGAAGCAGCATCCAAATCATCAAGTTTAGACGAAATCATGTGTGAAACATCAGAGATGGACAAAGATTCCGGAAAATCTAAAGGCATATTAGCATTTACAAAGAACGAACCTGAAAAAAGTATCGTATTTACGGACGAAGGAACATCAATTTAAATTTTCCTCAAAAGGAGAAATGAAGCGCGTAAAAGATTTCGAAAAAGTGCCATTCTCAGTTGTCATGGAAAAAGTATGTTCTGAAAAATCTAGTACAACGTTATACTTTTCTAGAAAATCGATGCCTAAAATGCAATCTGTGCTGAGCAACGGCGTAATAAAGAAAGTAAAACTGAAAGTATGCGAGTCGACAGAAAATTCAATAAAAGTTTGACGTTTGAGAGGAATAGTTTTACCGAATACATAACCTAACATTTTAATGTCGCGTACTGGGAAAACAGGCAAGTTCGGATTTGCAATTATGAAATGAGGTTTCACTGATGACGGAAATAGGTGAACCGAAATCTAAAGCAGCTGAAATAACCAAGTTGCCAACAGAAATGTCGATAAAGGGATGCGCAATATGCGGAGCGGTAATGTCGGGTTCAAATAATAAGTCGCCGGTAACATCACTAAAATGAAGACATTGTGTATTATGAGTACTGAAAGTGTTTATATTTCTACGCGGAGACACAGAAAGACGAGAATCATTGTGCAAGATATCAGAGAAAGACGTGGAAGTGTCAGTATTAGATGGTTGCATATTATCGGAGTCAAATATGTGAGAAAAATCCGGAAGCGAAGCATGTGTATTGAGTTGTTGTGAACTTTGATCGGCATAAAATTGAGTTTCGACTTCAGAGTCAGAGTCCGAGGATGATTCATTATCAGTGAAGCGAAAAGAAAAAGAATCCACAGGTTGAATAAAAGGGTGAAATTCATCATCAGTATCAGAAGCAATGGTAATCCAGCTATCGAAACGAGATAGAGATGGAGCGTGATCATCCATAATATCATATTGTGTATCAATATTCGTATCTTGATCATCGTCCTCACATGAATAATGCGACGTGAAAGAACGTCGTGAATCAGCGGAGGTGGAAGAAGGTATAATAATATCGTTCTGACTACAGTTTTCGGTGGAAAGGCGGTTCGCAACGTTTGATGTGGCGGCCGCGGCCTCTAGTCATTGTCGTCCGTCTTGGCGGCGCGTGTTTGAAGTATTGCCGGAATTTTCCGGTCGGTGCTCAATTATCTGAACCGAGCGGTTGTGACCACCGCAGGAAGGATGGAATCTGTTATCAGGATTGTTTAGAACTAATTGCTTATTATTTGTATGTGATTGCGAATCACAAGAATCCGCGTGATTACGAAAAGTCTAATTATTATTATGATGAGGATTATTATTATTATTATTATGTTGTCTGGAGTTATCATATCTACGGCCGTAATTTTGATCGTTGTTGTTATGGGGATTGTCATTGCGATAATTATCTCTGTGGCGGTTATTCGCTGAATCTGTATTATTGTTATTATAACTTCGAGAGTCATTATGCTGATTCGAGTTAGGGAATTGCTGAGTAATAGTGTACTGATTAGACTGATTATATGAATTGTGCGTCACAGAAAAATATTGAGGTGTGTCATTATTTGTTTGAAAGAAATTATTGTAATTGTTAGATGATTGCTGATATAGTCTATTTTCGTTACCAAAGGGACGGCGTTTATCATTCTGCAAAGAAGCCTTGCGATTACGGGAACGATTATTGAAGTGGGTATTAAGAAGATAATTACGAGAACTGTCATCAAGTTCTAAAAGATGAAGGACGTTACGGAAAGCACTAATACTGTCATTAAATGGAGTAATTAATCACAAAGTCCGAACTGATGACGGTAGTTAGTGAAAGCAAAGGCGAATCAAAGAAGAAACGGGATACGGATCAGTAAGATGAAGATTTTGCTGTACAATACAATCAAAGAATTGTGTAAAGGAATTAAATTGTGAGTTTTCAAAGTTGGGTAGATTGAGCAAATGGTCTTTAATAACACGCTGTGTAGTTGTGTTTCAGTAAGCATCTAAAAAGGCGTGTTTAAATTCCTCAAACGAAAAACACTGTTTGGCGATAGGTCGCATACGGGTGGCTGGTTCCCCTTCTAAAATCCACACGCAAATTCTAACTATTGTTATACCGGCCAACCGGGGGGAAAAGAATGAGTGAATTGTTGCATCCAGTCCAGCGGGTGAAGGTCATTAGGATTATTTTTAAAGACTCTAAACTTTTCAACAGAAATAAAATGTTTAGAATAGAATTGATCGTGACGAGGGGTATACTGAAAATCACGAGACGAACCAAAAGATCGCGGAGCAAAATTATCAGTGTTGTGATATTGTAAAGAATTATAAGTGGGCTGATGTCGAATACTGTCGGAGTGTGGAGTATGAATACCACGAGCCGTGACAGAATACGTATTGGAAAAAGGAGTAGGATTGTGTTGCGGACAGGAGTATTGTTGATGAACAATGGGAAAAGACTGATTAGTCTGTTGTCGATAATTAGTTTCAAAAAAATAAAGGGCTCTGTCGAGGAAAAGCATTTCAATTTGGGGACGAATTTTGAAACTGGTATTGGGAATCGTCGACCAGTGGTCGGGGAATTGTAATATTACGGGTTCAAGGTCAATGACAGCATCGTGCAAAGATTGTATTGTGCGACGCATGCCATCAATATCGAAGGTAGTTCGCGAAAGTCTGCGTATTAAGTCATCATATTCCTGTGTATCCGTAAATTGTACGGCATTGGTTAAATCAAGTTGATTTTGCAAGCGTTGAGACTGTTCACTAACTTCAGTTTGAAGGTCATCAAGCGTAGAACGGATTTGTTTAAGTTCGTCAGCATCAGCATAGTTAGAGTTACGGAATTTAATTTCCAAGTATTTAACTGATATGTCAAGAGTTTGAATTTTGTTAGAATAAGAAGACAGTTCACCGCGTATTTTTGCTACATCAGATTCGGAAGCAGTGTTGGTTAGCTGATTATTAACGTTAATGAAGCGTTGATCAACATCGGATTCTAAAGTCTTATGTTTTCCAGTAAGTTCTTTGATAGAAGAGGTGTGTTGATTAACAGTGATTTTAAGGGTTTCAACAACCTCATGAAGCTGGTTAGTGGTTTGGGAGAAACACTGCATTTGATTTTGATGATCTACAATAGCTTGCGATACTTTTTCATATTGAGTCTTACAAATTTTCGTATGTTCATCAAATTTTCGAAGAGTTGTTTTTGGCTTTCTTGCAAGCTATCTGAGAGTTGTTTTGCGTTTTCACGTTGTGATTGAAGAAGAAGGTGCAACAGTTGCCGTAAATTATTGTCGGGAAACTGAGACCAGAGATAAGCGGCGGCTCAGAAACTGTGGATATGTTTCCTGACAGTGAGGTCGTGCTGGACATCGTGTCAGATAAACAAGAGAAGTGGTATCAGTGATTTGTGTTGCATTAGCTGACATGACCGGAGCTGAAATACTATTAAAGACAGACGTGTTCGGCGAAGAAGAGGGAGCCGTGGTTACATTAGATGCAAGAGACACAGGAATTGTTTGAGCAGAGGATGACATTTCAGCCACAGTAATCGTAGGCGCAGTAAAAACGATAGGAGCTGCCGTAGTAAGTGCTGGATTTAAACGTCGCGAAAATCGTCTTTGCTGAACTTGTTGTGAACCAACAGGCATACTATAAAAAACGAAACACTAAAGGCAAAAGTCACAGTAGTACGACGGTGTGAGCAAATAATGAAAGACAAGTAGATTACAACAATAAATAATTAATGGGGTGGAATAAGAAGTATATTCAAAGAGACGGGGCTCCTTCATACAAACAAAACTAACAATGGGAATGCGTTGAGCTATAGTAATTAATCGGTAATAAATGATAAATCGTAATTTATGAAATGCACAGTAGATCTCAGAGGCAATTAGGAAATAAAAGCGACCACGAAACATGTCCATTATCATTTATAAGGTGTTGCTACAATTGGGAGCGAGAATCGGACAATCGATCACGGTAAAAGATTTAAGCGTCACAATCGGGAAGTTGATACACTGCACGTTAAGTCGTAAATAATAAAAGCCACTAGACACACGTAATAGCAGGGCACAAATTCCAAGATTAGGTAACTGTTCAAAAAGGATGTAATGACAAATTAGCAACAATAATTTGTAGAACAAAAAGCGCAGCAGCCAAAAGAAAAAAAACTAAAATTAAGCATAGCATCAATATATATATATATATTTTTTAAAGCGAACGTGACGAAGGAACGTGTAAATATCCAGATTCGAAATTTCACTCCAGGATCGCCATGTGCAACGGGACTGGTTGATGTGTGTAACGGGGCTACTTAATATGTGTGTGTGCGTGTGTTGCCTTCAGTAGTAACAGGGGTCTACAAAAATGAAAGATCGTATTGGGCTATTAAAATTATGGATCTGACTGCAATACTACTAGGAGAGTTACTAGACAATTAGTGAGGAACGTAATGTTGACCTACGTAAGGCAAATCGAAACTTACGCTATCTGACTACAATATTAGAAGGATTAAAAAGATGCAAAACATTTGTTTGCTGATAGGCACTTTACGAGAACAATAAAAGAATGTCGTACTGTGTTGTACTTGTTGGCCCTGTCTTAGTATTACTATACAAACTGACTACATAATGAATGCGTGCAAGAAATATTATTTCGTTGAAAAAGGGAAGTGATACCTCGCTTCACACCAACTCACATTCTTCACTTCATGTCGTTCATCTCACCCACTTGATATAATGTACTTAATTACCATTAACTTACAATCACTTACAGCGCCAAGAATAATCACAAACAAAATTAAACCAATCAAACTGAATAAATCTGTATTAAAGAAAATTAGAGAATTAGGAATCAGGAAATTCGACACGAGTAACATAAACTATAAAAATGAAGAATGTGCATATTATTGCGAAGTCGTGCAATAAGGCAGTTTCTAAAACAGGGATGCAGCCCTACCCTCAGGAAAGGATTAATTATAAAAAAAATTAAAGGAACTGCATTTTTTATTATAACGTTTGGTTAATGCCCTATCCGTGTTATTACAACAATTACAGTGACGAGCCACGAATTAATCAAGGTTGTGTATAGGTTCCTACTGAATACAAAGTGATATAAAATAAAATGAAATGAGCGCCCTTGCACAATGCGGAAAACATTTAAAGTAAATTACCAAAATTTGCATCATCATGAAGAACTCCGGGCTGTGTCCACCGCGAGTTCCAGTGCAACCGTCACGCTCCGCTACTATTCTCCGAGTCCGCGCGCGGCAACACCGAGCAAAACCCGCCTACCAGCCACCAAAGATAATCCTTGCGCACCCAACAAAGGTGTTTATATATATGTTGCTGTCAACATATATAATCCCAAAACTTAAGGTAGGAAATTTCCATTCAGTAGCCACCATACAAAGTTTGTCGCTTAGTACATTTCGAATGTTGGTTTGGTAAATGTTCTGTGTCGGACGTGAGATGTTAATTTATTACTTCACTATGACTGATTCTATTGGCCGGGAAGTTTGCAGACATCACCGACATATAGTACTGAATGCAAGTGTAAAGTTTTTTAGGAGATATACCGTGATAGATGTAGAGTAATGCAAAAACACAGCTCTTCCTGAAAAACGAAAATATATATATATATATATATATATATATATATATATATATATATATATATATATATATTTTTTTTTTTTTTTTTTTTTTTTTTGCGGACAGAAAGTTCAATTTAATTGAGAAAAGATGTAAGAAGGCAGTTGCCAAATTAAAAAATAAAAATAAACGATACTTTCATTTCTTCACTTCTAATGCATAATGTTCCAAACATAGGAAAACGTTTCGAAAAGCGAACTGTGACAGTGAAAAACGCAGGCTATGCGGCAGAACGCAGCCAACAATTCCTGCAGCTTGGTAAACGTAGCTTAATTACTTCCGTGAAGTGAACTGACATTTGCATTGCTGATTCTATCCTTGCCAATGAAAACATAAAACATTTTCATTTTATTAAGCAATTTGGATATGAAATAATGTATTCCACACCCTTGCGTTACACAGTTATGAGTTACGTCTCATGCTAAGTATGCGTTTATTCTTAGAGAGATATGAATCTAAAGTTTCCATTATCTCTGTTCTTTGTGTTTCGCGTCACGCTTTGATTGATATTATGTTGTCCACCTGTGTAGATTAATCAAATTAACTTCATTCTGCACTTACCCTATTGACTTTAATATGAGCTACGTTTGGAAAATATTAACCTTTTTTTTTATAACTGAGTTGATAGTCCCGCATTTTTAACCGTTTTACAAAAACTGCAGTATTGTACTTAATAATGGAACTTTCTACATTATACTTATACAATAGGGTAAACTTGGACATTTTTTCGGGCGGGTATCTTCAGGTTGTTTTGCTAAAATTTTCTGAATATGTTTCGTAAAATTGTTTTCATCCTTGTTCCTACGAGAAGGCTTATAATTACACAAGGTGACCAAATTTCATTTCTTTTAACGAAATGTTTCCCTAGATATAGTATCTGAAACATGCAAGTAATTCACGGTTGCCTTCCACAAAGGGCGCATGAAGTCAAGCAAGTGATAACGTCGTCCAGTATTACTTCGACGCTTGTAAAATTTTACCATGTTTAGAGAGAACATGTGCAATGTTTACACAACATTTTATTGAAGTTAGCGGAGGTCGAGCGGGAAAATATTCCGAAAATAGGCGATTTATCATGGAATGTCCCACCTGAGACCTATAATGCGAGAATGGAACAGTATATGAATGGTTTAAAGCAAAACATGTTAAGCAGTTGGCCCACAACAGTTTTTGAACCAAGTGTTAATGAGTATCAATGTCTAAAATGATCCTTCTGCTGTTGCACTCGACACACGAAAAGATCGATATTAAAGATGTAATTGAAGAGAAAATTACTGAAGTACCAAAACTGCTAACACTCAACTACAGAGTCTTGCAAAACAATTTTGTTTCCATATTCCCATTTTCATTTTGCCACCGACAGCTTGATCTTTGCCTTCAGATTACAAAAGCAGTCTTTCATCTAAACATAGGCCTATTAGGATATAAAGGAAGATCAATTAACGCCGTAAGTTGATTATAAACCAACTTTACATACGACATGCACAAAATGTTTCAACTGATTCTGATATGTATAACCACACATTCGGTTTCATAGCTGAAAAATATGGCGAATTGTTTATGACAAGAATAAAAATAAAAATAAATATAAAAGTCTGTTTGGCTATTTCACTCACAGCTATTTCATCTTTATTTTTATAATTTGATTGAAGCCACGATGTCGAAGGAACGATCTACTGTGAAAGCTCGTTCTTACATGTACATAATAATGAATTTGTAGATGATGCTTCTCTTAAACGAATAAGAAAGTCTAAGACTGTTTCAAAGTTGATGTCTGTAACAACATATTTAGTTGCAGCGACGACGAGAAACTACACCCTTCACATTTACATATTGTCGCCTTAATCATTCCTACAATCTCGCAAAAAGATCCTTTGTACTGTTCATTTAATTGCAGAATGATGATAACATACATGGACCGGTATCAGCTTGTATACTTCCACAATCAGGCTTCACAAAAATTATTTTGATTTTCACTTAAAAGTTGTAAAAGCATTTGTTGTAAGTAATCAATACATCGTTTGTAGGAAAAAGTACGGTAAAACACTATCAGGTAAGGATTAGATATGCGCTATCTCTCTTACGGGCAATGTAGTAATTAAGATCGTGGTAAAAATGGATGAATATATTATGAAGATCGTTAGGCGGTGTAGTGTATGGCGCGCGTATTTTAGTAACGCTAGAGTATAAATACGAAATGTACCTAATAAGGCGCGAATGCTTTGCTAACTGTGAAAACGAAGTTACGCAGTATTTGATGGAATTTACCTGGATGAATGAAACGCCGTATTTTAAGACAAGGTATGTTGATTAAAGTAAACGTATATAACAAGTAATCCCTAGCAATTTGGGCAGAATACTCTGGTAATATTTGTAAACCGTCATGAGAGTTTACTTAAAAAAATCATCTGTTTTGGTGCTATCTTACAACTATTTCACTAATTATTGATGCAAATCATGCAAGGCAACATCATAAAACATAATTAGAGCAGCATATGTACTTTGTCATAAACAATGCTGAAGCTGAACATGTTCATCAGCTGGCACAAAGTTGTTCACCAACCGACAGCAGTTGTCAACTTCAAAGATTATCAACATGCATAACAGCTGTCACTGGTGAACAAAGATGTTATTGTCCAGACATCTAACACCTATTCATCCAGAGGACAAAGGTTGGTTGTTATCCAATTTGGAAAAAAAAAGATCTTTTGTGCATTGAGGAAGGTTCCAGAAGAAGACAGAACTATCTTAAAGCCATTACTGGGCGTATTTTAGCAATCTCCTCCTTGAGAAGCACTGATATGTTCCCCTGCTTCAAATATCGACGTCTTACTTTTAACATCCCTGAGTAACTTCGGAAGTATTTCCATTACAACACCTACAGTTTTAGTGGATGACTTTATGAATAAGTGTTAATTGTCTGGACTATAACATATTTGGTCACCAATGTCAGCTGTTACGCACATGGATAATGTTTGAAGCTGAGAACTGTTGTTCGTTAGTGCACAACTTTGTGCCTTATGATGAACAAGTGGTTCCGCTTGAGGATTGTGTTTGTCGAAGTACATATGCTGCTATTACTGTGTTTGCTGATGTTGCCTGATGGCAGATAAGTGTTATGGTAGGTTCGTATGTTAGTTTAATTTGAATATTTGTAGTTGATATATAGCGCCATTTTTTATTTTACGTTTCTTTCGTTTACATAACTTGATAATGGAATAATGTCGCCCCCGAAACATGTCGTGCTGACGTATAAATATTATTGACAACTGGTGCGTGATTTGCATTAATAACAATTGTTAAAACAGATCAATGTTGCTAAAATGACAATTTATCTCCGCAGTCAAAGCCTACCGAGCCTTATTGAAACCTCGACGCTCTCGGTCCAGCTCCCGAGAATTCGTAAGCCACATCACGCTGTTTCAGGCTTCAAAAACCTACAGAACAGGAACTTTGACAACCGAATCGAAAATGGCGCCACCCCACCGAGGACAATGTACTGATCGAACTGTACGGAAGTTACGGAATAGGGCCCCAGACTCCTGTTGTGTCACTAAGACATTGCCGACAGCTTCGTCGTATGGTTAAAAATCTCTACGTTTGCAAGTTTCCTTGAGTCTTCAGTATATGACGTTGCCATACCAAATGTTTCAAATGTTTGTAATTCTAATGGGACTGAACGTCTGTGGTTATCGGTCCCTAAGATTACAAACTGCTTAAACCTAAAGACAACACAGACAGCCGCGGTAGAGTAGCCGAGCGGTCCAAGGCGCCTCTCTGCGGAGCGCGCGGTTGCTCGCCGTCGGAGGTTCGAGTCCTTCCTGGGGCATGTGTGTGTGTGTGTGTGTGTGTGTGTGTGTGTTTTTTTTTTTTTCTTAGGTTAGTTTACCTTAGTTTAAGTAGTTTGATGACCACGCAGTTTGGTCCTATAGATTTACAAACATTTGAACAACACAGACTCACTTGCCCGACGGAGGACTCGAATCTCCGACGGCGAGCAACCGCGCACTCCGCAGCGAGGTGCTTTACACCGATTAGCCACTAAACCGCGGCTTTGCCATACCCATAGCATCATTTGAAAATTCGATCAAGGTGTCATTCGGGACTGAACTGCTTTATGAGAAAGTGATTTTTAATGTAATAATGTGTCATTAGGAGAGTGTGCACATTGTTCACTTAACTTGATTTGACTATTTCATGGAAATACTGTATTTTCAGTTTGAGGAATGATGTTAGCCGGCCCTGGTGGCCGAGGGGACTGAGGCGCTCCAGTCACGGTCTGCACGGCCACTATGGTCGGGGGTTTGAATCCCCCCTCGGGCATGGATATTTGTGCCGTCCTTAGTCTTAAGTAGTTCATAAGTAGTTTGTAAGCTTAGGGCCTGATGACCCCGTAGTTAAGTCCCATAAGATCTACAAACATTTGAACATTTGAATGACGTTCAAATTCAAATGTTTGTGTAGCTTATGGGCCTTAACTACGGGGTCATCAGTCCCTAAACTTACAAACTACTTACGAACTTGCTAACACTGAAGACGGCACAAATATCCATGCCCGAGGGGAGGATTCAAACCGCCGACCGTAGTGGCCGTGCAGACCGTGACTGGAGCGCCTCAGTCCCTTCGGCCACCGCTGCCGGCTTGAGGAATGATATAACCGTTATCAGATTTATATAATATGTGTGTGTTTTGCACTGTTATAATTACTTCAATCAGATGATTTTTGGCACTGTTGACTGAAAACGTAATGATGTACTGACGTCATAGAATTACGTTTTAATTCCGTCCTGCGTAAGTCATATCTAGTGACTTTAATTCTCTATGCCATTATGTCACTGGTTGCAGAGTGTGAGGTTTCGCATGCAAATGGCACAGAGCACTGTCTTTTCGTATGATCAAATCTTATTCTAAGCATAGTTTCAGTCGGTTCCGAGTTCTCGCTATGGCACGTGCCCCGTAAGGGTATTCCATAGGGACATGAACACGGAACATTCTGCCTTGCGTCTGAAAATTAAAGACTAAGATATGCAGGTAATATTCACAACACTCCCTCGTTTATTGCTTCTGCTATATCCTCCGGGTAGTATCAGCGTAGTCTAGGAAACACTTCCGTTCCTGACGTTTCGTCCAAGACTGCGTTGAACATCCTCAGAGGCGCTCCGCTTCCGCTGAGTCTTGGCGTCAAGAAACATTCATGTTTAGGACTGGTTTACCATCTGAGCTCTTGATATTAATACCCACAAACGTCTCTATTATTCTTCTGTAGGCGGTTTCTGTCGTTTGGAAACGCGGAAATTACGTTACTATATTATTTACGTGAAGGTGACTCTGTTTTACTAAGTGTGTTTGCTTCTGTAACTTATAAAATTATAGATGACGGGAAATTTTAATGCGGTAGGTCAACACAAGAAATGTTACACTTTCTGCGGAGCAATGAACATAGTTTATTGTACCATTTTCCAAAGAGTTACAGCACAAGAAATATAATTTCTTAAATGGAACGATAGTTTTTTCTATCGTGCGTTGGAATCGTTGAAACCAGCTGCGTCCAAATCAATTTAAACTACACTCCTATCACTGTTAGTTTGGGAGCTACAACCCTTCAAAGTTTCAGGGGCAGATACCACACGCTGTACATAATACATGGCTATGTGGTGGGTGATGGATGTTATGGCGGTGGGAATTTGATTTCCATGAGATGTTCAAATGTGTGTCCATGTTCCTCAATGCATAATCCAATGCGCCGTCGAAAGGATCTGCGGACGAAATATAACATCGCCGGTGGGGATGTAGGCTCAGTGACATGAACACGATCCTTTAGATATCCCCACAAAAAGAAATCTACTGGTGTTAAATCGGGCGACCTTGCGGGCCATGAATGAGGACCATGGCGCCCCAACCCCACCACACAGCCATGTATTATGTACAGCGTGTGGTATCTGCCCCTGAAACTTTGAAGGGTTGTAGCTCACAAACTAACAGTGATAGGAATGTAGTTTAAATTGATTTGGACGCAGCTGGTTTAAACAAATCCAATACACGATACAAAAAACTATCGTTCCATTTAAAAAATTATATCTTTGTGCTGTAACTCTTTGGAAAGTGATACAATAAACTATGTTCATAGCTCCGGAGAAAGTTTAACATTTCTTGTGTTGACCTACCGCATTAAAATTTCCCGTCACCTATTATTTTATAAGTTACAGAGGCAAACACACTTAGTGAAATATATATATATATATATTTGCCGGCCGCGGTGGCCGCGGGGACTGAGGCGCTTCAGTCACGGTCTGCGCGGCCACTACGGTCGGGGGTTCGAATCCCCCCTCGGGCATGGATATTTGTGCCGTCCTAGTTCGTAAGTAGTTCATAAGTAGTTTGTAAGTTTAGGGACTGATGACCCCGTAGTTAAGTCCCATAGACTATACAAACATTTACATTTTATATATATATATATGTTTCACTAAGTGTGTTTGCCTCTGTAACTTATAATATATATATATATATATATATTTCACTAAGTGTGTTTGCCTCTGTAACTTATAAAATAATAGGTGACGGGAAATTTTAATGCGGATATATATTTATATATATATATATATATATATATATATATATATATATATATATATATACTTTCATTGAACCAACTTTCTGGAATCTCCAATACGCACCAGACCAAAGCATACAGCCGCTTTTGGAAGTACCTGCGGCTGTGCTGTATCTATTCGCAGAACGCTGCTACAGATCACGGTATGACGAAGATAATCTCTTACGTTCAGGGAAACTGGTTTACAGTGGACTAGAGCAATTACGGCTCGTTGCAATGTCAGGAATTATTAAGTGGCGCTGTCCTATTGCTAAGTAGGGGAGCGAGTTGGGGATAAGAATACTGACGCACCAGGATATGTGCGAGGGGCGGGAGGGGAGGGGATGGCAGGAGAGGGAACGTTCCGTCACAAAGTGCACCCATCTGAAACCTCTCTCTCTCTCTCTTTTATTGTCTGCACGTGCATGTGTGTGAGTGTGTGAGTGTGTGTGTGTGTCGGGTGGAGAATAAATAGCGGCACCCGCTCTCAGCTGGCGGACACTCCTACACGCAACGTTCAGACATGCAGGCCCTGACGCTCGTTCTGTTCGCCCTGGTGGCTTCGGCGGCGGCCTACACCACCAAGTACGACAACATCGACCTGGACGAAATCCTCAACAACGAGCGCCTGCTCAAGAAGTACCACGAGTGCCTCATGTCCGACAGCGACGCTTCCTGCACGCCTGACGGCAAGGAACTCAAAGGTGACTAACGTATTATAATAGCGCTGTCGCGTCGCCATGACACCGCCTTGCAAGTCGCAGGTTGGCGCCCCGAAGGGTTCAAACCAGCGAGCACACAAGAACATAGAGAGGCTATACCGCATACATTAGCGTATAGGCAGTGAAAAATGTTCAAATGTTTGTATAGTCGATGGGACTTAACTACGGGGTCATCAGTCCCTAAACTTACAACAAACTACTTATGAACTACTTACGAACTAGGACGGCACAAATATCCATGCCCGAGGGGGGATTCGAACCCCCGACCGTAGTGGCCGTGCAGACCGTGACTGGAGCGCCTTAGTCCCCGCGGCCACCGCGGCCGGCTATAGGCAGTGAAGCCAGGCCGCTAGCTATCTTAGATGGGTGTAGAAACGGAGTTTGGCCGATAAATTCGTCGCTTTATTTTTTTTTTTTTATTTTTTTTTTTTTTATTTATTTTTTTTATTTTTTTTTTTTTTTGGCCTACTTTAGGTTACAGTAGTAACACTAAAAGTGGGCCTTTGCGATCGTTTTTTCACAGCTCGAAATTTAAATAAAAATAACGGCTTAACCATTCACCTGACACAAAAATTGAATAACCAAGTGTCCAGAGGAGAAAATTCTCTACAACTTTGCTCCCTGATGTTTTTTTTCATATCTCGTATCGTTTCAGATGTATTTGCAAAAATAACGGCGATTTTGCGATGTATGTATGTATGTCTGTCTGTCCGTAACGTGTTCCCCGTTTTTGAGACGAGCCGTTCAATCTTTCAACACCAAATTTTACAGACATAATTGTAGGCAGACAGAGACCAAAACCTTCCTTTTTCAAATTTTGCGGACAAAAAAATACGGTAGTAATGCCAAAAAAAGCAGTTTGTAATATAATTGTAATTGCAAACGAACGGTTCATCTGACACGAAAACTGAATAACCTAATTGGTAGAGAGGAAAATTCTCTAGAACTTCGCTCTATTGTTTTCTTTTTTTTCATATCTTGCATCGTTGCACAGATATTTGCAAAAATAACGGCGATTTGACGATGTCTGTCTGGTTGTAACGTGTTTCCACGTTTTAGGTCGAACCGTTCAACCGACTGGCACCAAATTTTACAGACATAAATGTTGGCTACCAGAGACCAGAACTTCGCTTTTTCAAATATTTCCAAGAAATACGTTAGTAATAACAAAGAAAGGTCGTTTGTAATGTAATTTTAATTGAATATAAACGGTTCATCTGACGCTAAAATTGAATAACCGAATTTGTAGAGGAGAACATTCTCTACAGCTTTGTTCCCTTATGTTTTTTTCATATCTCGTATCGTTTGAGAGATATTTGCAAGAATTACAGTTTTGACGCCCTCCACTCAATTAGCCGTTCGCAGATGTCACGTGACATTCCTCGCCCTGAACTCTCTCTGGCATAAGCCATCGTGCTTTGCGTATTTGATGATTTTCTTATTTTAACATTCCAAAGCAATGGCGCACTGAAGAATTAACAAAAACACGTCGTTCTTCGTAAGATAAATGATAATGTAGTGTGTACAAATGCCATATTAGCATCAGTTAATAACAGCCATCAATAGTATGAGATTAAAGGGGGTTTCTTTTAAGTGTTGGACGTAGCGTAGTGAGCAAGAGGTTGGGCAAGGGGGTGACGCTGTATGTCAGTGGTTCAAAACCCACCACTACCTAAAAAAAAATTGTTTTCCTAAAAGGGTTTCAGACATTCTTATTAATTAATTTTTTCTTTGTTTACATTACTACTTTGGACCAAAATGTTTGCTAAAACTTATAAAACTACAAATCTAAAGTGGGCCGTAAAAAACGTCAATGCGATTTTTTTTCTTTATTCGTAGTTCTTGTTCTTGTCCTTGCGGCCGCTGATCCTGTTTGTTTGTTTTGGTTCTACGTGTTCTTTGGCTCAGATTTTTTATTACAGAGAGCGTTTAGCCCTCTGACCGGTCGCGCTGAGCCACGGCGCCCGGTATCTTCAAATGGCGCTCGCCTCAATTAGATTGTCATTTCCTACATTTTCACGCAGTCAAGGTGAATACTGATGGAATGCAACAGTGTTCATAGCAAGTAAAATACCTATCGTGTTTGCACAAAAATAATAATTGAAACTATTACTTTTACATGACATTAAAATTACGACATGAAGAAGTTAGTTGCCTGCCACTTTCTTTGTTTTCGGGTAAGGAAATGTTTGTCAGCGAGAAAGTTGTAGATAATGAAATGAACTTTTCTTTTTATTTAAACAACTTTTTCATAGCTCCCCTAGTTTTCTCACAAATGAGGATATAATAGGACTGTGGAACGTTTCAAATTCTACTCGCTATTTTCAGACAGCTTGCCTACCAGCGAGCACAGATTCTGTTTCCCACTCCCCTTGCAGTCTGTGACCAATTTCGATAAACATTTTTTTTAAATCTGGGATACAATTTTCGGTACTAAATAATTATTACTTACAACTTGTTATTTATTTTATTACTGACTAGCTGAACCCGCCCCTACTTTGCACGGTTAATCGTTAAGGTTCTTTAACTCGAGAACTGCAAAACGTATCGTGATGTGGTTTGTTTCAATTTCTTCTTTATAATGCTGGGATTAACGTAGGTTATATTAAATGTCAATACGAAAATGTGATGTAATTGAAATAAAAATAATAACGTAGAATGGTTTGCTACTTCCACACTTCTGTGACCTCTGTAGCGTAAACTATGAGACCTGCGCCAAAGTACATAGTATAGAATTATAGAACTCAGGACTTTAAAGAAATAGAAAGGCCGCGAGATTATATGTCTAACTTGTAAAGATCTCCCACAATCACTATATCTGTACTCTGAAGCCGTCTGGCGCCAGCGATTTAGAGGAGAAAAATAATAAATGTGATTCAGTCGTAAAAGTTAGATACATGGTCTGACGTATTTTATTTATCTATTTATTTTATAGCTTTGTGATTTCTGCAATTCTATACTATGTACGCTGGCATAGCTCTTATAGTTTAGGCTCCAGAGCTGACTAGTGTAAAAGCGGTAAACGATTCTACGTTATTGTCTCATTTTAGTTGTTTCACAAGTTCCTATTGACAGAAAATGTAGCCTAAGTTTATCGCAGGATTCTAAAGAGGAAACTGTAAGAAACCGCATGACGATACGTTCGGTACTCATCGAGTTATAAAAGGCTAAAAGGGCATACGGAGGGAAAACGTGCTTCTGTTCATATAATCGTGTGATTTGCTATCTCTAGCTGAAATTTATTACTGTTATGGCAAAAATAGATTGTCTGACAAGGAACGCCTTAAAATATATAAAATAGGAATTAACTCTCAGCGAACTCGGTAAACTACCCTGTGCTCGCAGCTGTGGTCGGGTGAAGCTTGACACTTCATACTCGCGGTTGGGTGTCGCGCTCTCCTGTCGGCTTCATTTCAGTGTCATTGTAAGGCCTCTCTATGTTATTCTGTACTTGCTGATTCAAACTGGATCCATGCCGGCCGCGGTGGCCGAGGGGACTGAGGCGCTCCAGTCACGGTCTGCACGGCCACTACGGTCGGGGGTTCGAATCCCCCCTCGGGCATGGATATTTGTGCCGTCCTTAGTATTAGCTAGTTGGTAAGTGTTTTGTAAGGTTAGGGACTGATGACCCAGTAGTTAAGTCCAATACGCTATCCAAACATTTGAACTTTTTTTTTGAAAGCGGATCCATCTATTTTATTACTTACTAGCAAATCCGGCAACGCTTAGCAATAGCTAATGTGTATGGGATATACGGTATACCCTAATCTCTTCTCCTCCCTATGTGTACCCCTTTCTCCCTCCTCTATTTCCCCATCTCCTCCTCCCAATTTTTTCCATCTCCTTCACAACACTCTCTATTACCCCACAACATATCCTCTCTGCATCTATAACATCCCCCTTTTAAAACCAATTTCTTTCCCCCATTCTCTATCTCCTCCTCCCCGTCCCTCTGATCTTATTTATTGTTATTGCGATCGGGATCTGGGTTGGTATTAGAAGTCAAAATGGATGGCTAAATCAATAGGAAAACGGATTATTCGACAGACCTTTCGAGGAGCTCTGTCTGTGATGTTAGTAGCTTTAATGGCCGTAGTTAGTATTCTACGAATAGTATGATTATAAATTTAGGCAAAAAACAACTTCCCTGTTTCATGTTGAAAATGACATGAAAAAGGAAAACAAAACCGCACATTTTTACAACACAGCTTAGCATGTTATTCTCGCAGCGAGCAGAATAAAAAAAATGTTCAAATGTTTGTAGAGGTTATGGGACTTAACGTCTGAAGGGAATCACAGGACAGCGTGCCCACGGGTGCGGTTCCTGCAGGGGGATGCTCGACCACTGTCGAGTTTGGTCGAGCTGATCTCTACGAGATCGGGCGTCCGATCTTTGATTGTCATGAGTGCATTCGTGTTCTCTCGATAAGCCATTTTTAGTCCGGGGCAAGTCCCGGAGATAAATTAAATTGGTCCCAATCCCCCGGTTCCGTCCAAGGTTTTCGGGAGGTTTTCCTTGGTTGTAAGGCGTATGCCGGAACGGGCAAGCCCCTCCCACTTATTCCCAATTGGGATCCCCCTGTGCCCAACTATCAGCTTGTCTGATAAGTGGCTGAATAGAACCGCGACTCTTTAAGGGCCGGATCTCAAACAGCCCGCTCCACTTCTCGGAGTGGAGAATGAAAAGAATTTTATTTTATTTTATTTTATTTTTTTTTTTTTTTTTATGGGACTTAACTACGGGGTCATCAGTCCCTAAACTTACAAACTGCTTATGAACTAGCTAACACTCACGACGGCATAAATATCCATGTCCGAGGGGGATTCGAACCCCCGACCGTAGTGGCCGCGCAGACCGTGACTGGAGCGCCTCAGTCCCCTCGGCCACCGCGGCCGGCGAGCAGAATAGAAATGCTTTTTATAATATGTTTATATCTTCTTCAGGATTTTTGAATTGAAAACAAAATTGTTGTAGCATGATCATACTTTAAAGATAGAAATTCCATCTGACACAAAACGTTTTATTGATATACAATAAGTGGATTGGAAATTAGTGGTGGGCAGTTCGGTACATTTCACTGTTTCGAAACATGCGGATCATCTGAGTCTAGTGAGTCGACTCACTGTTGCGGCACGCGAAACATCTGGCGTACTGCAGAGTCGTGCGCCGCGCTGCCTTCCCTGATTCACGTGAGCCGCGACAGCTGCAGGGCGCCACAGTGAGTCGACTCGCTGCTTCGACACTCAAAACACTTGACGTGTCGCAGCCCTGCGTCCTGCTACCTCCGCTGATTCACGTGAGCCGAGAAAGCTGCAGTAGATCGATACAGCAAATACGATATATGTATGGACTATCAACATGGTTTTAATGCGTTATTCACCAGATTTAATTGAACGGCAGACGATTTGTTTGCTACTACAATTTTACAATCGTGTTAAAGCATAAACGTTTCCTAAATTACTCGTATTTGCGAACAAACATATATTGTAACAAAAGGAAACACATAATAGTAATGTTCAAATTCCAAAGTCATTAAACTTTCTCCAACCTTCAAAATTCCATAATTAGGTTTAAGTAAAACAAGAAAGATCATGGTTCAAATGTCTATGTGCACGCAGAAATGAATAACTGTTCTAACCAATCAATATAAACGAAATATTTAAGATTTGTTCCCAAGACATATTTAATGCAATCAACAGATATTACTACAAGTATTAACACAAGGAAACACATTTCACAATTTACATGACGAAATCACAAAAATGAACTAAAATTTTTCAATGTCCAGATAGGTATTCTAATAATCAGATTCAGCTTCAGTCAGTCAAATAAAAGAGATTCAGTTACACTTTCTTTAAATTGAAATTTTAGAAAAAGAAGTTATTTTTGTCATTTTACTGAGAACGCGGTTTCGTTTCACTGAAATTATTTGCCCTTTCTTCGAAAAGATGCGTTCACCTGGCACAGATGTAGCAACAATGCATAACAACGCTTAGTTCACGCGAAACTATTTCAGAACACCGAAGGACTTCACAACTTTTCTCGGTGGTATCCCAGTTTTCAAACATCAGCTGAAGGGTACCGGTAGCATAATTCAAAATCTCGCGTGGAGCTATAGGGGAACAACTTCAAACCCGTTGCATGCCTGGGCGCTGTGTCGAACTCACCCAGGTAGACGGACATCACAAAGAAAGGTAACGGTCCGATACATGAATCACAAGATTCGTTGTTTCGAAACAGCGCCGATTCAAGTTTCGACTCAGTCGAACAGTTAGCTTACGCTATTCACTGAGTCGAAACATCAACTCAGTAGCGAACTCTATTGGAAATACAACGTTTCGAAGTCTTTGTTGCGTTCATTGAAACGCTTGTTGATGAACGATATTTTTTTGTCTTTCGGTCCAGACTCCGGAGAGAAAACGAACAGTACAGATGTTACCAACACTCGAACACGCCTCGTACAACTACCCTTACGGAAAACACGGCGATTCAAGATTTATTCCACAAACTTCCAACGACTGGCCATGCGCTTTATTAATCGTCATTGCGAATGCAAGGCGAACGGGAAAATCGAGAACGCTTAATTTGCAATGGGGAGTCGGTTGGAATCGGTGGTATTCTTAGGATGAGAACATCCTATCCTTTGAACTTTCCTGTGATTATCGTTTCTTCTATCACATTGTTTATCAGCTTCTTCACTAACAGTCTTGTTCCATTGCATAGTTTCGGTTGGCTTAGATTGCGTAACATGATCATCACAGACCCAACCTTGAGTTGCATAACGTGCAGAGGCATTCCTGGCAAATGCAATGAATTCAGGAATTCTGTTGGATAATTGATGACTTTATCACGATCGGTAATGAAATCAATCGAAGTAAATGAATGCAATTGGTCAGCAATTTGGTTTGAATTTGTTCTAAAGAAAATAAACCACGATCTGTACTCAAATTTTTTTGTAACACTCAAAAGTAGCACGAACTGACATCAATTCTACGTTTGCAACGCTCCAACTATATGATCACCACCGATAACACCATGGAGATAAGAATAATACGGAGAGGCTTATAAAGAAACAACGTTTCATGTTACATCTGTCTGGCTGTTTTAACCTTGTGCGCATAACTCCATCTCCCTCTAATCTAACCTCCTTGGCGTATATGTTCGTTCCGTTACAACGTATTTGGTCAATAGTAGAATAGCGAATTAATAAGCTGATTGTTGCAGAATCTGGAAAATGATCCGAGCTGGAAGCGTACTTTCTGTTTTTCTCAAATTCTGATATTTTCCGGTAGATTTTCCAAAATTTTTCTTTCATAAAAACCTTAACCTGAGAATTACGAACAGAACAAAGAAAAGATCAGGCAAATAGGTGAGCCATTCTCAAATGATGCGCTATAATACATGCGGCAATTCATTTCTATTTATATAAGTGACTAGCTTACACCCGCGTGTTGGTAGACCAAATCACGCGTAAAGATGCACTCGTTTCGAAGAAATTCAACAATAATGATTGTAATAATATCACACATCGATCACTTGATGTAATGCGCAAAATGTCAAATCGATTTTTAAGAGATGTATTAAAGTAAATTTTTACCGATTTCTTTATTTATTCTTATATTTTCTTATTCGTATGCTTATCCTAACAGAGAAAGAGCTGAAGACATTGTAGCACGCATAGACCAAAGATATGGTCTGTGGCATCACGTTTCGCTGTATGTAACCACCTTGCTATAGAGTCGCAAACGTCATCGCTGGCCTTCAATCCGAATTTTTTAAAATAATTTGACGACTTTCAACCACCGTATCTTCGACCCCCCTTATAGCTTTCGGCAGGGAACTGCTATGGTGTACAACGGGAGACTTCGGACAACAATTGCACACAGACCATTCGTTTGCATTCTGTAGTTTTCGCTGCAGAGCGAAATATTAACACACACACACGTAGAACTTTATATTCACTGATAACTTTCCATCACAATATACTCCACCCTTTTACCATTATCAACCCTCAAGCAACACTGCAACCAATAAAACCATTTTCAAAGAGTAAATATAATTTTCAAAGAGTAATTATTGTTCGCATTTCGCGCTATATTCTTCAAATTACTAAATATCTATCAGATCGGTATAAAACCGTGTCTACTTCCTCAGGTATAAATTAGTAACTGTACAAATATTTAAGTTTCTGCGTCTTGTCGTTCGGACTTGATAAGCGTACACCGAACAGACATTTACATCGGTGTACGTTTATCACGTCTGAACCGCAAGACATCAAGAGCTAAAAATTTGTACAGTTACTAATGTCTACCAGGGGAAGGATTTAGGCACGGTTTTATGGCGATCAGATAGCTATTAGTAACTGTACAAATTTTTAGCTCTTGATGTCTTGCGGTTCAGACGTGATAAACGTACACCGAACAAACATTCACATTTATAGATATAGATGACTAGAAACACACACATACCATGTAAACGATTACATTCATTTTTCATTACATTCACATTACTTGACTTTGCTATACGCTACGATGCATTTCTGTCTAGTCCTGCATTTGATAATATAGTATCAATCACAAAATTCCGAGCATAATTCACAGACACACACACACACAGACACACACACACATTTGGTTCGTGAAAATTTTTTGTTGCAACACACCTTGTGGTGAAATCCTTGGGTTGCCAGTGTCGGCACGTGTCGCATTTCATGGTTAGCTTCCATTCAGGTCCTGTCTTCAGACGTTGCATAGAAGTCCTCCAGTATATTGTTTCACTTCCCATGCAGATATTGTAGAAGCTGTCCGAAGTTGACACTAACTGAATGAACTCGTATCATAGATCCTTTACCAGATCTCCCTCGTAAGCTCGTACACTGGCGTCGGACTTGATTTATGTGTGACTCTTTAAGACTCTCTTCAGGTATCTGGCTTTTACTCGCTCCAATTCTTTAAGCTGCTGGTATGTGAGGTATTCTCCGACCGGTTCTAGGCCATACGTCCGAACACATAGTATAAGCCTGAACAGGACCATAGCTGTGCTGATCAATAGTTGTGTGATGTTTCTGACTTCATTAATAGCTCTAGTGGCCGCCTGCTACTGCTTCATTTTATAAAGCGTTGTTAATGTACTCCAGACTCAAATCAATCGGGTGGCAGTATAAGTCATTTCTGCTGGTACTGTTTCAGAACTTTAGTATGACTCGATGCATAGCGGATTCTGGGTGCACAGAAACAGTCCCATTCGATCATAGCAAATTCTGCGCAGTTTTCCTAGTTACGTTTGCTATAGTTGAGTCGCTGTAAGTTGATCCCTGACAGTTGCAATAAAACGGTCGCAACCCTTTAATGCGTCTACTATCACAAGTTGTGTCATGCAATTTCGAATGTGTCTATTGCGACAACTCCATATTGGTGTTTTAATCTGAAGCTGTTTGCACTTCGTTGTTTGAATGCTTGCAACAGCAATGCGCCTGTCATGGATCAACTTGCCGAACCAGCTATAGTACCGTGTGAGTTTTGTGAGATTTACCAAACTACATTTTCGAAAAATATTTTTCTTAATGTTGCCATACTGTAGTCTTCAGTCTGAAGACTGGTTTGAACAACTCTCCTGGATTCACTTTCCAATGCAAGTCTCTTCATTTTCGAAAAACAGTGGCAATTCCGCGATGTCTCAAAGTGTGTCCTATCAATCGATCAGTCACTGTAGTTGAGTTACAGTATACATTTATTTCCCCCCCCCCCCCCAAGTCAGTTAACTACCTTCTCATTAATTACTTGAGTACGACTCTAATGTTCAGAAATTGTCTGTCACCCCCATGTTCAATATATCCAAATCCTCTTCTTAATAACTTATCACCAACGTTTCACTCTTTAGAAAAGGCTCTCTTCCACGAAAATTTACATTCTGTGTTATCAAATATTTCTTATTCAGAAGTAATTTTCTTCCCATAGCCGATATTCACCTACTACCTTCACCTACTTTCATCTAAGACGGAGAAAGTAAATTATCATCCTTTGATTGCGTGCGGCGCAGGCAGGCAACTTCATTGATCGAAACTTCCCTCCCCTCGCTTCACTCGCTCCCGTAATCAGCTCACCGTTCCTTCCCAGCCTTCTCGTAAAGCATTAGTCCCCAGTCGGTCTGCTTCGCTTTCCTAAATGTGCGCACTAGCTGTTGTCGGAATTTCACGTTGCCGAAATACTTTTGCGGAATTCTTGCGTCACCGATTGCGGAAGGGATGGTTTTACGGTTTGCGAGCTAGCACAGAAATGTTTTTTACCCGATTTATGCGTGCCTCTTAACGAACTTCGCTCGAAAGGTATCTTCGGGTGTTTTGTCCAGCGGGCCCGACATTCTTATTTAGAGACCAATGTGGTACCTTTCTTCTTTCCCTACTACTATTGCGTCGCTCTAGAATGGCATCGGCCCCGGTGGGAGGGGGGGGGAGGGGAGGAGAATTGTTTAGAAAGCGCGAGAGAGTGACGGAAATGTTGAACGAAAACCAGCAAACGCGGTTATGGAAACAGGGGAGTGGCAGGTAAAGGTTTTATGTTCCAAGACGACCCGATAATTTCGCCTGACGATTGCAGACGATCAAGAGATGGATTGCTTAATTACGACGTCGACGTATTGACATTCTACCTTCCCTAGAACGAAACAGTACTCGTGTGTTATTTGTATCATTGTAATAAAAGGGGTAGTATCACTGCTAAAAGTTTAATATTTAATGCTACAGCTGTTGCAATAGTTTGCCATTTTCAATCGCGTCAACTATGTTCTGACGTTCATAATTAACATCTGGCGTTACTGTTATAATAAATTTCATGTTTAGGGTTAAAAGAAATAAACTGTTTTTATTCTACTGATTTTGTATTCACTTCAAAATCAGTTTCCTCTTATTAGGGCATCACCAGGACGAAAACTAGCTTGAAGTGAATAAAAAATCGGTAATCAAAATATGGTTACAGTTAAAATTAAAACAGTTGACATCGCAAAATTGTTGGTTTAACTGGCACAATTGTTTGTGCGGCGTGCTGTGTCCACCGCCTGCTATCACGGTGGTATCCATCTGAAGATGATCTACAATAAATTGAATCCGGTAATGAAATAAAACCAACAATTTTGTGATGTAGGCTGTTTTTAATTTTAACTGTAACTATTGTAACAAGATCGCTAGCCGCGGCGGATTAGCCGCACGTGCTGGAATGCCCTGTTGCGGTGCGCGCCGCAGTACGCCGTCGGGGGACTATTAACAGCGTCGTGCACTTTGAGACACTCCGTAGTAAACGGAAGTCCATCGACAGCAAACGGCCTAGACTGCTCACGAAGAGAGTGATTCTGTTCCGTAATAAAGTGCGTCCACACGTCTCCACGGTCACACAAAGTGCACTGGCAAAGTGGTAGCAGCTTGAGCCCTATAGCACGGTCATGTCACCCTGGCAGGCCGCGGTGGCCGAGCGGTCTGCGGCGTGCAAGTCACGGTCTGCACAGCCGCTGCGATCGGGGGTTCGAATCCCCCCTCGGGCATGGATGTTTGTGCTGTCTTTAGAATAAGGTAGTTCATAAGTAGTTTGTAAGTTTAGGGACTGATAACCCCGCAGTTAAGTCCCTTAAGCCTTACAAACATTTGAACATTTCAATATCGCTATCTGTCTTTAGTATGCTATCTAAAGTTAATATTACTCTACTAATTTCATTGTCTCGTTTCGTATTCTAATTCTTTCAAGATCGCCTTATTTTATTCCCCTAAATTTCATTACAGTTGTTTTTTTTTTTTTTTTTGTTTTTTTTTTCGTTTTAATGCTCGTCTTTTACCCTGCTGTCAGGGGAGAGACCACTCCGTTCCATAGCCCTTCCAGGTAGTTTGCTGTTTCCGACAGAATTGCAATGCCATCGTCAAACCGCACAGTTGTTACTCCTTGTTCCTGAACTGTAACTCCGTTTCCAAATTTCTCCATAGTTTCCTCCACAGATTTGTTAATGAATAGATTGAATATCATGCGGGAAAGGCTACAAACCTATTTCCAGCCATTGTTTCCTTTTCAGACTCTACAACTCTTATAACTGCTGTCTTCTTTCGCTACATAATAACTTTCCGTGCCGTATATTCCAGTGGTAATAAGTTTAGAATTTGAAAGAGTGTTTGTTTCAATTTGTCTAAAATTACCAGGCTTGATTCCAATTATTTTGATCGTTAAGTTTAGAATTTGAAAGAGTGTTTACTTTATTTGTTCTAAAATTACCAAGCTTGATTCCAATTATTTTGATCGTTTTTAAGCATTAATAATGACCACACAGTAGTCGAAATCAAGATCTGCCAATAAATAAACAACATTTACGACTGATTGCTGAAAATTTCTACAGACTAAAAATTACCTCTATTTTAATTTCCTCATAATAGTTGGGGAATTGGTAGTTGCTTTAAATTATGGGCTCAGACGGACTTACTCCAAACTTTTCAGAAGGAACACGCCTCATCGTCAGAAATATCTAGACGAAAATATTTCATTGGATGCAACATACAGTATTTAGAAACGTTTATTCAGGATACGATCGTCAATGCGCAAGATATAACACAGATATAAAAACTGGCTAAGGATAGAAGTTTCGTGGTGACATTTAACAAATTATTGTACTTGCAATGCAGTACATTAATTGTGGGGTTTTTAGGGGAGGGAGGCTGAGGGACGAATTATAAGGCAGTATTGCAAAAAATCTTCATGCTCACACATACTCTGAAGACATGTAGTTATTTCTTTTTTCACCACTTCTTTGCATAAGTGACACTATATGAGGCTTTTGCATGGATTAACGTATCGCATGCAGTGAAGCTACTTTTACGGGTATATTTCTGATGATAAACACATGTCACTTCTAAACGGGTTATATTTCGGCTCCGTCATTGTTTTCGTCTGAGGCTACAACTTACCATTAATATGTTCACATGCTTCTAAATCTGTGGGACGAAACTACTGTGGTAATCAGTCATTAGGTTTACAAATTATTTAAATGAACTTCAACTAGCCCAAGAATAAAACACACCAATACCGGAGGGCAGACCCAAAACTGGGGAAAGCGGCTTCGCAGATCCTGAGATGACGCCTAGAACCGCACGGCCACTTCTATGCGGCTTTTACCTTTCCCTTAACCCATTCTTCATTTTTAAGACACAACATAATCTCTTGCGGTAGTACTCCAGTATTTCTCGGACCTTGGGCACAGATAAATTCATGAAAACGGAAACCAAAATATATTGGTTCAGATGCTTTTGTAATAAGCCTAACTCTCACAAAAGACATCTGAAAAATCTGCATTTTTAGTTATGTATTTTTTATTCCTTGATTTTCAACAGTATAATTTCTTCTTTAGTGAGTAGTATTCGAAAGTAATTAACTTTAACCATACTTTAGTGTGGTCTCTGTATATTTTGTAAAGAATGTTTTCGCTATGGTGATTTCCACAACTCATGCACGCATATGTATATAGTCGCTTATTAAATTTATTGTCGACAGTCCATGCGAGTATCGTACAATAGTGGCGTTTATAAACACATTAAACTAATAAGTAAATTATCTACTTCATGTCTACTGGATTCTCCTTCAAATAAATATTATAAATGGAAATGAAATATTCGTGTTCTAGTTCTTCCGAATGGAATTTAGTCGGGGGGGGGCATCTTTAAATGAGTGTGGTTGTTCGCTCCACCTCTCGTGCATTTCAACTACTCACCTGACCATACTCTGCTGGTAGTCATATTTGGAAGACAACATTCCAAATTGTTGTGCGAATCAGCGGTTCATAGCACAGATAAGCCGACAACGCTGCTTTTTGTGGAACGGCTTTGGAGTGGGGCTGTTCTGACGACGGCATTGGCTGGAAGTAGTGGTTTGTCAAAGGTTTTTGTTTAGCCACTGAGGCTGGTCAGTCATAGACGCCCCCTTCCTAATCGCAACCACCAACTGTTGGCATCATCGACTGTAGGTAGACGAGACCTTATTAGATATTATTGAGCGGCGTTTGATGGAATACGTTACAGCCTTAACCTGCAGCTGTACCTTGTATAGCTCTTTTATATGTTGCTAACAAATTATGCAGCTGTTGAATAACAAAAGCATTACATGCCGAAAAATGTAAAGTAACTTCGTAACTATCTGCTCTCTTCCTAGATAGAAAACATGTCAGTCTGGATACAAATGCACAGCATTTTTGAAATACATCCCAGCATTAATGTAGATGTGTGATGTTCAACATTGCAAAGCTCTTTATATTTTTTACGATAAATGACTTGACCCAATGAGATTCCCACAGAATAAGACATCCGTTAACCAATGTGACGTTCGCTGGAAAGTAATTTCTAAGGCAATATTAAAATAATGGCAGGATCAGTGTAATTTTAGACGCGCAACATCACATGTTTCCTCTATCTCAGGTTTTGAACTGAGGTACCTTTCTACAGATTCACTAGCTTTCACTCTTCAACACAATATAACTCTACTGTAATGCAGGCTTTGCGCCGGAATCAATCCGTCTGACGGTAACATAACGACGCTATTTCCATTCCATTATATACTGTACAATTTTTCTGCTATCGTTAGAATACCAGATTTTCTCCTTATTTAGTTATTTTCGCTGAGGTGTAGGGCTGACATAATGAAATTGAAATGGTTGCGTAGTTGATGCACGTTCTAAAATTTACAATTTATCCTCATTATGTTGATTATCTTCGCCGTATAAGTTTCTTCCTGTTATTCTTTCTGTTTCCTCCTGTGAGACAGTTGCATCTCTGCGTGTTCTGTATGTTTTAATACTGTTGTTACAACAATTTGCATAACCCATTGGTAATCTCTCCTTCCTGATAACCGAAAAATAATTATAGCACCCTCTTACATTTTGTGATGGAATCTTCTCGAATTAGTGATTCACGTTAAGAATTCGTTCTGCGGCAACAATTTTACAGCATTCCTACTCGTCTTACCTGTCGAAACGTTGCCGAGAGAGTCTGTTTTTATGTATACTTAATTCTTTTTCTTTTTTCAGTGGTTGCCTCATCGACTTTTCATCTTACTTTATTGTCTCCAATACCAAAAGCTAAGATTGACTTCTGAAGCCTCCTAACAAATATTAGATCACGAATGATCGTTTATTCATTTTCTAGTTTCATAAACCTCGTTCATTACGTTCGCAACGCCTTTTATGTTATACAAGTTTATTGATATTTAGTGGACACTCCCAAGTATATAAAAATAGCCTCTAGTCCTTGGTAGAATCAATATTCATGAAAAATATTGCAACGTCCCTACAGTTAATGAACTTAACTTGATTTCAAGAAGATATTGTATTCACGTCGAAGCTTTAGACACATACAGTGATCATGTGCCCCAGTCTTGGTTAGACTAGAATTTATTGTTTGACACGTTATTTCCGCATTACTTCACATGTCATAGTTTTAAATCAAATGTTTTTGACCTAATGCTAAACAAGTTTTTAATTTTATATTATTAAAGCTTTTCTGTTCAGTGTTTACTAAAACTATGCAATTTGCCTTTTCTCTTCTACACATTATTTTTGATCAATGATACACTATGACTAAACTCTACCAACCGCCCCACTTCATATACAGTGCCTCTTATGTACTATAGGGTGATATAAAATGATATCGGACAACGGAAACGTAGTAGATTTAAGTAGCAGAGTGATCGTGTGCTTAATCTAGTCTGTGCCAAAATAGTCGAACATGTCTATAATGTCATGTGCAACGAAGGCGTTTTAGGGTTAATGTTAATTTTACCAAGGTATTTTCTGTTTGTTATGGCAGTTAAAGACGTCTATGCTGTTTTCCTTAGGATGAGATTCCACGTCTTCATAATGAAGTTGCAAACGTGATAAAATATTTTCGGTGAGGAATGCGTGTGAATAGCTTTTCTCTATTAGGAAATTAATACGGCAGGCAACTATATTCAAACCTGAGTGCAAAATACGTTTGAAAATACCTGTGTTTTGTCTGTCGTTATGCAGACCGCAGCGGACAAGATTACATGGGGACTGATGACCTAGCTGTTTAGTCCCCTCAAAAAACCAACAACAACAACAACAAGATTACATTTATACCTTTAACAAACCAAATATAATTATACTCCAACAGGTTTTTCATTTATTTATAAATGCATGTAACCCATGTTGTTCGAAATACGAACCAAAGTCTTATGCATCGTAATGCGCTACTTGTTTGGCATTCTTTTGGCTCCCTTAGATCTAGGCTGTTACTTGCGTGGGTAAAATGCTCCTCAAAGATATAACATTTTATATGAATTTTAACACTTACGTATCGAGGTAAGGAGACTTTATAAAAAATATCTTAAGCAGAAAAATAGTGAACTGCTGTGACGAACTGGCTGTTGCAGTTGCCCAAGTTAAGCACTGTTGGCTGTGGCTAGAACTTGGATGGATGACCATCCAGGTTTGCCGCATGCTGTTGACAACTTTCTCTTCAAGGAAACTGCAGGTGGCATATAGTCTCTGATAATCATTCTTAGCGCCAATGTCGTGAATTTAATTCAAAACTTTCCGCAGTGCGCCATAAATTAATGTCACTGTTTGTCGCTGTTTGTGGCGACTTTGAAACCAAATGTTCAGATGTTTGTAAATCCAAGGGACCAAATACCAGGGTTATCAGTCACTAGACTTGCCTAAGCTTAGAACAAGACACACACACACACACACGCACGCACGCACTCATGCCCGAGAGAGGACTTGAAACACCATCGAGGAGCGGCCGCGCTATCCACGGAAAGGCGCCTTAAACCACACAGCTGTCCGATAGGCGTAGGCAATGTGTCAGCACCAGGTTTAACTAAATGCCTCCGACACTAAGGTGACTTTATATTATACACTCAACGTGCACCGTTGTACTCATTTATACTTATCAAATACACTCGCATATACGGTTCTCATCCTTCGATATGGAATGAATTCTTTTGCCATGAAGGAGAGGAACTAAAAATTCATGTCACAAGATTTCCCTACTTTTTCTTCTCCTTTCCTAGCTAGGCTATATGTGCTTCGCTCTACCATCGCAATATCACTTCAGCTTTTCCTTGGGCGGTCTTCATTCTAATTTATTTCTAACGATTTTCAGTGTTTCCTTCCAATCTCTCTGTTTTGTTCGCTTCGCACTTTCTCTTATGTTCCCAGTGATCAATAAGTCCAGTTTGCATCATTTTCTAATGGTTTCAGTTCTCTCTGTTTCCCTGCATTCCTACGCAGAACATTCAGTTCTGTGATTCCCAAAAATCTTCTAGGTTTTGATGTACTAGTCTCAGCTGCGCCTGTCATTATTGATGTTGTTATTGTTTTGTTTATTCTTGTTTGTGCATATTTTCCTACAGATATGTTTTCCCATATCGTAATATTTAAACACTCGGATATTTTATTTGCTTTTCTTCTTGTTCTGAAACATCCTTTACTACAATTCAGTAAAAATGTGTTTAAATTTCATTATTTATTGAATGACTTCTCTATTAACTTTCAGCTTGCATCTTCTTGGTTCTGAAAATATGGCCATAAGTTTGGTCATATTTCGGTTTTGGCTGCAATTTTAATTTCTGTTAACGTTTCTGTAGATCAGGTTTACTGATTACGTGTAGTACTGTACTTCAGCATAACAACTACATATTTAGACATAAAAATTTAGAATATTACCTGCGCGTGTGCACTGAAATTAATCCTCTCTCTGTCCGTCTCCTCATCTATCTTCTCCTCTCCTTCCTATATATGAAAACGTACGTACGTGCACCAAGTTTCATGGTGACTGGTCAAAGTCATGGTGAATTCACTTGTTTACATATTATAAAAAAAACTCCATCGTGAAAATATACATTGATGTGCTGACTTTTATGGTGACCAAACAAACAATTTTTATCTTTGTTGTAACGTACTCTCCACCATTCACCGTACGGTGGCTTCCTAAAGGAAGCGCATGTTAATTCAGGGTATCAGATATCTGCATTCAGAATTTCATTCAAATCCTTCCAGACGTTTCAGCTTACGAAAGG